>CM039468.1:24570829-24884405 GCA_022433065.1 Begonia loranthoides | reverse complement strand
AAAAACTCCCTCCCTTTCTCACAAAGGAGGGTCTTAAACCTAATGGAACATAGTAAGTCAAATGACTAAAATGTCCCTAGTGACAAAACAAAATGGACATGAGGGTGAGGTTTTTTATGAAAACCGCACACCTCTCAAAATCTCACAACCAAATAAAAACAACTAAAACAAATCAATTGTCGTTCTTAAAAAGGAAATAATTCTACTAATTCAAAAGATCTTAATAGCCAATCTAAGATCTCCACGAAACCTTCTTCAATAATTATGGACCTCAGATAAGGTGGAAGGAATGCCGATCAATGTGATTAGATGAAATGGAACATCCTTGTCATCTTGTGAAACCTCCTTCAAAGAATCCCACAACTTAGTAGTTCCTGCAAAATAAAAGTTTGTTAGATAAGTAATCAGTTTCTTGGCCCGACTCCGCGTGATAGGGCCTTGGAGCACATCATCCTCCCCGGGTGATTGAGGATTTGACCTCAAATCTGTAGAAGGTTCAACCGCAATTTCATTAGAGTATTCGTCATCTCCACGATATGGTGATAAATCTTGGACATTAAAAGTAGTTGAAACCCCATAATCTTCAGGTAACTCGATCCGATAAGCATTGTTATTAATCCGTTCCAGTACTTTGAAGGGACCATCAGCCCTCGGTAATAACTTGCACTTACGATAATTAGGAAATCGTTCCTTCCGTAAATGTAACCAGACAAGATCACCCACTTCGAAAATAACTTCCTTTCGCCCCCGATTTGCAAGCCTGGCATATTCCAAGTTTTTCTTTTCAATATTTTTCCTGACTTCTTCATGTAGGATTTTAACTCGTTCAGCCTTCACAGCTCCATCCTCACTAATATAATCAGTCACGGGTAATGGTAATAGATCCATAGGAGTAAGGGGATTGAATCCATAGACCACTTCAAATGGTGTATGCTGAGTAGATCCGTGTACACTCCGATTGTAGGCAAACTCTACATAGGGCAATTGTAGATCCCAATCAGTTAGTCTCTTGCTGAGCACTGACCTTAGTAATGCGCCTAGTGTTCGATTGACTACTTCGGTTTGCCCGTCAGTCTGGGGGTGAAACGACGTACTAAAAAGTAGCTTAGTACCTAATTTCCTCCATAAAGTTTTCCAAAAGGAGCTTAAGAACTTCGTATCCCGATCTGACACTATGGATCGAGGAACCCCATGCAGACGAATGATCTCCTTAAAGAATAGGTCAGCTATATGAGAGGCGTCATCAGTTTTGTGACAAGCAATGAAGTGAGCCATTTTTGAAAATCGATCCACAACCACCATTATAGAATCTTTGGCTCGAAGAGTACGCGGAATTCCCAAAATAAAATCCACACTAATTTCCACCCAAGGATGAGTGGCAACTGGAAGCGGCATATAGAGGCCTTGAGGAAGGACTCGACTCTTTGCCTTCTTACAAACAATACAACGATCAACAATTCTTTGCACATCACGACGCAAATGAGGCCAATGGAAATGCTCTTGAATGGTTTCGAGAGTTTTCTTACTGCCGAAATGTCCTGCTAAGCCCCCACTGTGAGCTTCAAGAATTAGGGATTCCCGAAGACGGCATATGGGAATACATAATTTACCGCCTTTGAAAAGAAATCCGTCCTCCACAAAGAATGGAAACTCTGGTTTGTGTAGACAATTAGAATAAGCACTCCCAAAATCCCGATCCTCAGAATATAATTCTTTGATCCAGTTAAAACCAAATAGTCTGGCATTAAGCTCTGTCAATAGAATGCAACGCCTCGAGAGAGCGTCTGCGACTTGATTAGATTCACCCTTCTTGTACTTTATAATGTAAGGATAGCGTTCCAGAAATTCTACCCACTTGCCATGGCGGCGATTAAGCTTGCCTTGACTTCGAATGTGTCTCAAGGCCTGGTGGTCAGAGTGAATAATGAATTCCCTCGATAACAGGTAATGTTGCCAAACTTCAAGTGCTCGGATGACTGCATAGAACTCCTTATCGTAAGTAGAATAATTAAGAACTGCTCCTTTTAACTTTTCACTAAAATAAGCAATAGGCTTTCCTTCTTGCATAAGGACTGCACCGATACCCAATCCAGAGGCATCGCACTCAATTTCAAAAACTTTGGTGAAATCCGGAAGTGCGAGGAGAGGAGCATTACATAACTTCTCTTTAATGGCTTCAAAACTCGATTGGCACGACGAAGTCCACACAAAATCTTTTCCCTTTTTTGTGCAATCAGTGATAGGGGCCATGATCGTACTGAACCCTTTGATAAAACGACGGTAAAAGGATGCTAACCCATGGAAACTCCGAACTTCCGAGACACATGTAGGAATCGGCCATTCCTTGATGGCTACTATCTTGGATTCATCTACCTCCATTCCATCTTTAGTAATGATAAACCCCAGAAAATAGACACGGTCTTGAGCGAAAGAACATTTTTTAAGATTGCCAAATAACTGAGCCTTCCGTAGAGCTTCAAATAGTAACTTCAAGTGCAAAAGATGATTAGAAATATCCGAGCTATAAATAAGTATGTCATCGAAATAAACGACAACAAACTTCCCCATAAAATCACGAAGAAGGTGATGCATTACTCGCATAAAAGTACTAGGGGCATTGGACAACCCAAATGGCATAACCATCCACTCATAAAGGCCATACTTTGTTTTAAATGCTGTTTTCCATTCATCTCCTTCACGCATGCGAATCTGGTGATATCCACTCTTCAAATCAACTTTCGAAAAAATGGAAGCCCCACTAAGCTCATCCAACATATCCTCCAACCTGGGAATAGGAAAACGGTACTTAACAGTAATCTGATTAATAGCCCGACTATCAACACACATTCTGACTGATCCATCTTTCTTTGGAACTAATAAAGTAGGCACTGCACAAGGACTAAGAGACTCTCGGATATAACCCTTATCAAGCAATTCAGTAACTTGTTTTTGAAGCTCTTTGGATTCATCGGGATTCAATCTATAAGCTGGTCGGTTGGGTAAAGGAGTTCCCGGCAAAAGATCAATCTGGTGTTCAATTCCCCTTAAAGGTGGTAACCCTGGAGGAAGCTCTTTCGGAAATATATCCTCATATTCTCTAAGTAATTCCAATACAGAATCGGGTATAATGCCCAATTCTTCCACCCTTTCTCGGAATATCATAAGAATAATTGGTCCACCTTGCATTAACGATCTCTTGAGATCCCCTTTTGTAATGATAAGAGATTTCTCGGCTCTAGATTTATTCATGCTCTCGTAGTCTTTAGCTATCTGATCAGGGTTGAGGGGAGCCAAATTCACAGTCTTTCCTTTGAACTTAAAAGAATAATAATTAGAAAACCCATCGTGCTTCGTCTTCCGATCAAATTGCCACGGTCTACCGAGCAACAAATGGCTAGCTGTCATAGGAACCACATCAAATACAGCTTCATCTTCATAACCTCCAATAGAAAAGGTCAACTTGGCTTGCTTAGTCACTTTTATCGGATCTTTATCATTTAGCCAATTCAAGCGATACGGAGTGGGGTGGACTGAAGTAACCAGTCCCAATTTTTCAACAACCTCCGATGAAATGACATTAGTACAACTACCCCCATCAATAATCAAGGAGCAAAGCTTACCCTGAACCTGGCAACGGGTATGGAATATAGTCTCTCGCTGTAACTCCTCAATCTGATTTTGAATAGCCATATTTCTTTTTATCACAACAAGTAAGGATCCCTCGGGCGCATAATACGTTTCTTCCACATTTTCTTCTTCCTTTTCTGTTACATTTTCATCTTCATCTTCACTGATGATTTCATTAGTTCCGGCTTGAAGAATCATAACAGGCATTCGGACATTGGGAGGCTATATGGCCGAAACCCAAACACTTGAAACATTTGATATCACGAGATCTTGGCTTACTAGGATCATTTATAGGCTTCTTTTCATCAACATTTCTCATGGTACTAGCTTTGTTTTCTCCTCTTTGAATCGGCCTCGACGGGTTGTTATTTTTAGAGAATGGCCGAGTATTGTTCTCCCTTGTTCTCCTTTTTCTTTGCCTCTCAATTCTCAAAGCTAGTTGAACCACATCATCAAAAGTAACATATGATTGCAACTCGACTGTTTCACCAATCTCTCTATGCAAACCTCGGATAAAACGAGCAATGGTTTGCTTCATTGGTTCAGTAACATTACACCTTATTTTCAATATCTCAAATTCAGTTAAGTACTCATCCACAGTCAAAGCGCCCTGTTTCAAATTTTGTAATTGTAGGAACAATTCTTGTTTATAGTGAGGAGGCACGAATCTTCTCTTCATAAGCGTTTTTAAAGCCTCCCAGCTACGGATTTCCCCTTCACCATTTCTATGTCGTTGTACTTTGAGATCTTCCCACCAAATACTAGCATAACCAGAAAATTCTAAGGCCACCATTCGTATCTTAGTCTTTTCTGAATAATCATAGCAGTCAAAAATACGATCCACCTTTTCGGACCATTCAAGAAAATCTTCCCCATTACTAGAGCCCTTAAAATTTGGAATAGAGACTTTCACATGCTTCATTTCTTGATTTCTATTCGATCTTCTTCTTGGACTCGGAGAATCTGAATTTTCAGGGTCTTCCCATTCTTCATCATATAAACTTTCATTTCGGCCCCGGGAATCATTTGAAGTGCTAATTC
This sequence comes from Begonia loranthoides, assembly GCA_022433065.1. Taxonomy (NCBI): domain Eukaryota; kingdom Viridiplantae; phylum Streptophyta; class Magnoliopsida; order Cucurbitales; family Begoniaceae; genus Begonia; species Begonia loranthoides. Next base: position 24,879,737 of record CM039468.1, on the reverse strand, counting down.
TCCTCCTAGGTCTTGGAGTTCTAGGACCCCGTACGTTATCATTATCAGAAGAATCAACTTGTCGCTGTAATTTCAAAATCATTTCCAACAACTCCTTCATTGAGGGCTCGTTTCTTTCTGGTTCTTCCTCGGGTAGAGACGCACCCGAATCATTTCTTCTCTCCCGTGGGTTATGATATTGAGCACCACTTCGAGTACTCATTTTTAGTTCTATAACACAAATTAATGGCAGCAACGTAAACTCGGCTCTGATACCAAATGACAGGCTCCAAGAAACAAATGGGGAACCTTTGTTAAATCTGTTCGGGAAAAATACAGTTCACTGAATCAGCAACAATCAATCAAACTTAACTCTCAATTTGTGCGTGAGATCAAACTGGAACTTGGTAGAGCTGTCCTCAATACAACCACAATACTCGTGTCAAAATTCCATAAAGAAAACCATTCTAGATCAGAAGTTATGCTCTAAATACCAATGACCCAAAAACTGTTTTTATACAGGGCAGTTTCAGCAACGTTTACTCAAAACGACATAACTCGAGATGCATACATCGAATAAAGTTCAATTTTGGAGAGTAGCTCCCTTACTCAAGCTCAAACAATTCTCTAGAAGACGTTAACCAGAAAAGAGCGACGCAAATACTCCAAACAGAAGCCTCAATCAGCGATAACACAATCAATAATGAAAACACAGATTCAGCAGTTCACTCTATTCCGAAATTCATCACCTTTAAATTCAATAAATTCCACAAAAATACCTCCAACAACCAACCTATATCAGATCCACATATCCATAGTTCATCAATCAATAACAAAATCCAATAGTAGCACCAGAATAAAGAAAGGAACACCAAGGGAGTTGCAGCACCTCCTAAGTGAGAGGGCGTCTCTTTGGGTTGGCCGAAACCAACTATCTCCAATGGGGAAAAATTCTCTTACCTCCACACCACATTCACCCCTTACGAAAAAGAGGAATGGAAGAGGCAATAACCCGGGTTAGCAAGGATGAGAATCTTCAAGAGGACCCTTGCAAGGGATGGATGAGAATCGGCGCTTGTGGAGGGGTTGGCCGCGGTTTTGGAGGAGCTTAGCTCTTCAAAATTCTATTCTTCAAAAAACTCCCTCCCTTTCTCACAAAGGAGGGTCTTAAACCTAATGGAACATAGTAAGTCAAATGACTAAAATGTCCCTAGTGACAAAACAAAATGGACATGAGGGTGAGGTTTTTTATGAAAACCGCACACCTCTCAAAATCTCACAACCAAATAAAAACAACTAAAACAAATCAATTGTCGTTCTTAAAAAGGAAATAATTCTACTAATTCAAAAGATCTTAATAGCCAATCTAAGATCTCCACGAAACCTTCTTCAATAATTATGGACCTCAGATAAGGTGGAAGGAATGCCGATCAATGTGATTAGATGAAATGGAACATCCTTGTCATCTTGTGAAACCTCCTTCAAAGAATCCCACAACTTAGTAGTTCCTGCAAAATAAAAGTTTGTTAGATAAGTAATCAGTTTCTTGGCCCGACTCCGCGTGATAGGGCCTTGGAGCACATCATAACCTTTTTCCTTTAGGTCTACTGCCATTTTCTATTTTCTGTAAAAGACATCATCGACGAGTAAGTCGCAGGTCATCGAAGTGGTGATCTTACTTGCTGGCATTAGCATAACATCATCGGCTTGCATCATCTACTGACATCATCATTGATCGTTGTCTGGGTGTTGTATGATGATGTGGCATGTGATGTGGATGTTGACTTGACTTTTATATTGACTTTGACTTTTATGTTAGAAGCTTGATTTGGGACTGCCTAACAACATCGAAAAATTTAAAGGACATCATTATTTGACTCATTTTTTCATTCCAAACACGTTGGTTGTCTCCATTTGCTGAAAATGTCATCTGGATAATTAAGCACGTATATCAAGGTGAGGTAAAAAACTTTATTTTGAATGTTGAAATTGAAAAATCTTCATATTACGTCAATAAGACTTATTCCTTAGATAAATCTTGGAATTCTATTAATTAGAGAGTTTTGGAAGTTGAATGTATACAATTTAAACTTTCATGTCTTTTTGTTCATTCGTGTATGACTTGCCTAGGTTCGAGGTCATTTGTCATTTCATAATGATTTGGGTTTCTAGTATCAATTTAGGACATATCTATTATCTCTTCTTTGTTGGTAGGGATTTTGACGTCGAATATGTCTTCAGTTCAGACAATTTTATGGATTTTGGTGCCTTTTTCCAATGACTTATGACGTGGGCTAGGCTTCTATCATCATCTAGGTACAGATTTCTATAGTGTACTGCAGTACTTCATGGTTTTAAAGCTATTATTTTATGGGATTTCACATATGAAAACTTGATGGGGTCTGGTTGCCAGCACGTCTATTTTTACGTATATGTACGCTATTTTACACATTTACTTTATGCATGCACAATACTTCATTTCAATTAATTTATGTGCATGGATAGATATTAGACAAAACTCTATTGCTTTAGGTTGTATATGGGCCGTACAACCAAAACAATGGGAGGAAGTTGTCCTTGGACACCTTCTATTACTTGAAGGTTGTGTTGTTTATACTCAAAATGGGTAATAAGATATTGATGATGTCTCATTGGGTTTTAAACCCTTGAAGTAAATGGGTAATAGGGTGGTCATAATGTGCTCCTTGCGTTTTGAATCCCTAAACCTGGCCACGGTATGTAGCCATTTTGTTGAGTTTACTAGTTATGTCGTTCCCTGGTCTTCGGATTACTAGTAACCCTTTGTTGTTAATATTACGAGTGGTGTTTTTGCCTTGTCTTTGGATTGCCAACGACTCACATGACACGACCAGTTCTTCCAATCATCGTCACTTTTATTCTTTGTCTCATGAGGTGCTAACTGGTCTTCAGATCAATGCCTTTTTCTGATGATATGTTAGAAGGGTTCTTGTGTTACACTCCTTTTTCACTAAGGCTATTTTTGAATGAAAGGTGATGTTGACCTTTTATTTTTTATTACAGTTGTCTATCTATACATCAAGATTTTTATCATTATCGCATTGATGGCTTGTGGAGCCTATTTTGATGAAATAGGAAAAGGGATTTTTAAATGATTTTAAATCCCTGCATGACACTTTATTTTAACACGATTTTGATGAGTAAAGATAAAACTAGTTTTACATGCAATGCAGATAGTACAGATTTTCTTATTGAGTTAGTCACTCACCCCAACGACCTCCTCCTTCCTAGGTTTGATTGATGTGGTGGATGTCTGTGTTTCACGGTGAGAGCTTTGCTTTTGCTTATCTATAGAATTTATTTTATGATGTTGAAAAGGAATGCGTCTACGGAATGAAGGGCATCATCATTTGTATTGAAGGATCCAGTGATGATGTGTTTTCATAGAAGAGAATATGATTAGAACGAATAAGTAAAGAGGAAAACATTGTTGTTTTGATTAAAGGATCTGCTGATGACGTGTTTCCATGGAAGGGAATATGTCTGTGGTGAATAAGTGAAAAGAATGGATGCATTTGGATTGAAGGATCCGTGAGGAACATTTAATATTGCGGAAGTGTAGGTGTCCATGGAAATGAATGCATCTATGAAATAAAGGATGACTTCATTTGAATTGAAGGATCCATTGATGATGCCTCTTTGCGAAAGGGAATACATCTATGGCAAATAAATAATGTGGAAGATGACATCATTTAGATTAAAGGATTTGTGATTAATAGTGAATATTAGGAAGTGTAAGCGTCTGTAGAAAGGAATGAGTCTGCATGATGACGTGTCTGCGATAAACAATGAACACTGCGAGAGTGTAGGCATCCGTAGATGTTGAGAGATGTTTGTCCGCACTTTAGCTGCGTCTATAAAATGGCGATTTAATGAAGAACCCTAGTCTGTGTGTTCCATTGGAGTATGTGTAAATTGTCTTTACTCATAAGTGACCTAAGGAAAACTAGGTGTGGACATGAAAGGACTGAGGAGTAAGTAGTCTTCACAGAAAACCCTAGGTAAGTAATGTTGTATCTACTTGGCCTTCGAGTCTACAACACAAGGTATTAGGGACTGATTGTTACTAACGTTTGTTATATATATATGATTGTTTCTATGCTATGACTGTTATGAGGATAATATTGACTCCCCGCTATTATAGATATATATAATGATGGTTTCTATGCTATGATTGATATGAGATTAATATCAAATCCATACTATGGTATTTATCGATGACTCCTATGTTGTGTTTAATACAAAGATATGATATGATTGTGCATGCAATATGTTTTTTTTTTTATGAAGAAAAAGAAGAACAAAATGGTTTTCCATGCATATGTTTTCATTAAGAAAGACTGAATAAGAATAGATGAAAAAGATACATAATTAATTGGTCATTGTGTGGTGGGGGCTTGGGATGTGGCTGTCCCAAAAGGGTGCATCTTTGGAGGATAAGCTTCTTAGTCATGTAATGTAGCGATTTAGCTGAAGTTCACTAGGTCGTCATGCTAGTGGTAGCAGGACAAGTAACAAAGGTTTTGAGAAAAGGGGACTGTCTCACTGAAGGTTGCAAGATGCAGTGGTGTGTGTTCCATAGTCGTGCCTACTCTTCCATGTGTCTGAGTTTAGTTATCCCAAAAGGGTGGACCAAAGGTGCTCACTCTCTCCAAGAACAATGCCCTAGTGACAAGAATGTAAAGCTAAAAGAATGAAAGAAGAAAGAAAGACATATTGCATGCTTTATAAAGATTCACACTCACTATGTTGTAAGTTCATTTTGTTGTGCATTACTTGCTAAGCCTTAAGGTTATAGATGAACCTTGTGTTGTAGGTGAGAAAGTTTCTAATGAGATACACGATGATGGAATGAACTGATGGCAACAACTGATGAGCATACCCGTGATGAGCACTTGATGTTGTTGGAACTTTAGACTTGCATGTTGTGGCTCTTTAAATGAAAAGGTTTTGGGAGGATCAATGTTATGATTAAATAGGAATGTTATTTTTAGAGTTGGTTTCAATAGTTTAAATGATGGATTAGATGTGGTTGTGTTTTACGTTAAACTACTTTCTGGGAGTTTTTCGATTATTGAACACCACATGTTTTCTATGTTGAAGAACCATTTATATTTCAAGAAAGTCTTCTGCTGTTATTATTTAAAAAGGGCATGATTGATTCATTTGTTTTCAAAGGCATATTTTAGTATTTTGAAGTGGTAAAGATTAAAAAAAATTATAGTAATAATGGCAATAACTTATAAAATAATTATAAGCCAAGAACTATTGTTGCGATCATCCAAATGGGAAGAAATTTTCTTTTCAAAGGATAAAGGATACGAGGGTGTTACCTATGATCTCATTGATTAGTGCACTACAAATGTTGAAAGGTGGATGTGAAGGTTATTTGTCTAGTGTAATTGATACGGGTGTCAAACCTAGCCTAAGACTTTATTAGATCCTGGTGGTTTGCAACTTCGAAGAGGTATTTATGGAAGACTTGCTGGGTTACCCCACAATAGAGAGTTGAGTTTGTTATCTATGTTTACCCTAGTGCCACACCTATATCTAGGAGTCCTTATAGAATGGCACCAGTGGAGTTAAAGGAATTAAAGTCTCAGTTGAAGGAGTTGATGGATAAGGGCTTCATACACCCTAGCTTCTCGCCATTGGGAGCACCCGAGTTATTTGTCAAGAAGAAGGATGGTTCTATGCGAATGTGAATTAACTAAAGGGAATTGAATAAAGTAACTATAATGAATTAGTATCTCTTATTGAGAATCGAGGACCTATTTGATCAGCTTCAGGGAGGGTATTCTCAAAGATTGACTTACGATCGAGATACACTCAATTGAAGGTTAGGGAGGGAGATGTTCAAAAAAACGGGCTTCCAAACTCGATATGGCCATTATGAATTTTTGGTCATGTCATTTGGATTGACTAATGCGCATCCTACATTTATGAATCTAATGAAATGCGTCTTTAAGAAGTATCTAGATAAATTTATTATTGTCTTCATTGATGATATTTTAATTTATTCTCGATCGGAGGATGAACATATGGAACGTTGAAGCTCACTCCATCATTCTTGAGAGCACACCAGTTTTATGTCAAGTTCTCCAAGTGTGAATTTTGGCTTGATAGGATTTCATTTTTAGGTTACGCTGTTTCTAGGGAAGGTATCTCAATTGACCTGGCTAAAACGCGAGCGTTGTTGGAATCACCACAATCATGGAACGTGGGTGAGGTACAAAGTTTCCTTGGACTACTTGGATATTGTAGGAGATTCGTTAGAGGACTTTCAAAAATTGCGTTGCCCCTAACTCGATTGACCAAGAAGGGCTTGAGGTTTTGATGATCCAACGATTGTGAAACTAGCTTCCAAGAGCTATAGCAATGGTACACTTCGGCCCCTATTCTATCTTATTACAATGGGTGAAGGAAGATATTGTGTATACTATAATGCATCCAAGGTTAGTTTGGGATGCAAATTAATGCAAGAGGGTAAGGTGATTGCCAAATCATCCAGACAATTGAAAAACTATGAGAAAAACTACCCGACGCATGACCTAGAGTTGGCTACAGTGGTTTTTGCGCTAAAGATATGGAGACACTATATGTATGGGCAACAATGCAAAATATTTATTGACCATAAAATACCACCCTGGAAAATTAAGGGGGAAAGAATACCACCCTAGAAAAGTAAACGTAGTGACAGAGGCATGGAGTAGAAAGTCAGGGTCGATGCATTCTATATGGTCAGAAATTCCTTTAGCATTACATTTAGAAATCCTAGAGTTTGGGTTGGAATTGCTTTCCACACAAATAGCATTTGCACTATCAACCATGACCTTGAAGCCCACGCTATTGGAAAAGATTTATGAGGCTCAAAGTGATGATCTGAAATGCATTAGCCTAAAGTCAGATGATATGTCGAGCGGTAGTCAAATTTCACTCTTGCCAAGGAGGGAAATGTAAAACTTAAAGACAAATGGTGTATTCCTAATAATAAGCAGCTACAACAAGAAATATTAACTGAGGTGCACTCCTCAATCATCTCTATACACTCAGGTTGCACCTAAATGTACAGAAATTTTAAAAAACACTATTGGTACCCCAATATTAAAAGGGATGTGGCTAAACATGTAGAAGTGTGACTGATTTGCCAACAAGTCAAAGCGGAACATCAAAGAACAACAGGTACTCTACAACCCATGTCGATACCAGAATGGAAATGGAAGCAAATATTAGTGGATTTTTTATGTGACACATGGACCTATCACTAGGTCACAAGCAAAGAGGCTAATAAATTATTACATTTCTCTTAATTTTACAGGAAATGAATTACAAAGGAGCTTAGATGGAGTCCCAACACTAAAAGATAAAGACAACCTAAAGTACTTACTAAAATGAGAAAATGATCAAGATAGTAAGGAACTAACAACATCATCAATTGGAGGAGATTAAGGGTATGGATTAATGAAGTAGATGAACTAACAACACCATCAATTGAGTAGACAAAATGGCATGGATCAATGACTTGGAAGGCTAATCAAATACATGCAAGAAAAAAGGATGAAGTTATTACTCATAACTTTTGGATTTAGGAAAGGAAAGAAATCAATAAAATAAATAAATGGTTAACCACATAATTAATGGTAGTTACAAGGGTCTTTAATTGTCTTTTGAGTTTCTTAAACGTCTTTCATAAGGGTATTTATACCCCTAGCTATGGTATACTTGGATCATCAGATTATGAAGAAATAAACTTGTTTACACGTTGCATTTTCTTTTGGTTGTGTGTAGCTGCTAGAATATTGATCGATATTTTTTCCATTCGTGAGAGTTAGGTAAGGTTATCTTTATTTCAACTTTCTTTCAGTTCTCATGGGTGGAAATCTTATTGAAGTTGATGAATCTCACACATTATCAAGTTGGAGAGCTACTCGTTCATAGAAGTAGCCTTGAAGTAGAAAAGTGTTTTAGGCTTCATTTTCGACCAACTTGTGTTCATCCGTGTATATCATTGTTTCCTTTTTGAATTTCAATATGAAAATTTGAAGGATTATTTCTCACTCATAAGGTGCTGAGCTGTCTAAATTTCAAGTGAAAATTCGTTGATTTGTCCTATGTTCAACACACATGCATCTGACCATTGAAATTGTGAATACTATCCTTTTGGGGAATCTTATTCTTTGAAGGAAATAAATTGAATTTGCATCAAATTTTGTTGTGATCTGGATATATATATATGTACACAAACACACACACACTCACACAATAATAAAATGCAATGAAGTATATTATGGTCATCTTGTTTTTTAACTTATGATTTTATAGTTTTGTTTGGAGTGAGATAAATAGTTCAAGATATTTTATTTGGTGAGTATTCATAGAAGATAGGGAATCATACTTTATGTATGTTCTCTAACATGGAGGAGGGTTCTTCAACAAGATAAATAGTTTGGAGTCTACCAGCAATATAGAGAGGCATTCATCAAAAGGGAATATAAAATCTGTTTGCGGTGAGAATGCATCCACAACATTTAGGAAAAAGGAATATATATGCAAAATTGGACGATGTCATGTTATGAAGAGGAACTTTCACTGTTAAGGGAGGACATCCGTTGTTAAAAGTAGCATCCATGGAATGAATTGCATCCACGATGACTAAGTGGAAGGGTGGAATGTTATCATTGAATTGTAGTATTCTCTAAGGAGGAGCATCTGTAGAAGGAAATGCATCTACAACAGATAAGTAGAAGGGTAAAACATCATCATTGAATTTAAGCATCTACTAATAGTGAGTATCCACAGAAAGGAACACATCTGTGGTAGATAAGTAAACAAGTAAAATGTCATCATTTGGATTGAAGTATGATGAAAATGAGTATCCATGGAAAGTAACACATCTGTAGCGGATAAGTAAAGTGAGTAAAACATTGTTGTATGGATTGAAGTATGCTAAAAAAAAGTGTTCGTAGAAAGTATGCATCTGCGACGGATAAGTAAAATGAGTAAAATGTCATTGTTTGAATTGAATTATGTTGAAAATAAGTATATACGAAAAGGAACACATCCATGTTGGATAAGTAAAATGAATATAACATCGTTGTTTGGATTGAAGTACGCTAAAAATGAGTATCCACGAAAAGGAATGCTCCATAATGGATAAGTAAAATGAATAAAATATTATCGTTCGAATTGAAGTATGTTGAAAATGAGCATCCAGGGAGAGGAACACATTTGCGGCGGATAAGTAAATTGAGTAAAAAGTCATCAATTAGATTGAAGTATGCTGAAAATAAGTACTTGAGAAAGGGAATGCATCTGCGTTGGATGAGTAAAATGAGTAAAATGTCTTTTTTTGGATTAAAGTATGCTAATAATGAGTATCTAGAGAAAGGAACACATCAGTGGTGGATAAGTAAAATGAGTAAAATTTCATCGTTATTATTGAAGTATGTCGAAAATGAGTACCTGCAGTAGAGAGCGAGTCCAAGGAGAATAAGTAAAATGATTAAAACATCATCGTTCAAATTTAAGTATTCTAAGAATGCGTATATGTGGAAGGGAACACATTCGTAGCGGATAAGTGGAATGACAAGCACGTCTTCATTTGAATATAAGGATCCAAGATGAATAGTGAATATTGCATAAGTGTTGGTGCCGTAGAAAGGAACGCATCTGTAAACTGAAGGATGTCGTCATTCTTTGATCTAGGGACGTCCGTCCGCACTTTGCCACAGCTATAAAAGGGAATTTCATAATGAACCCTAGGAAGGATTGTCTATTGAAGTTTGTGCAAAGTTGTCTTTACTCTTAAGTGACCTATGGAAAACAAAGAGTGGACATGAAGGGAACTTTGGAGTGAGTAGACTTTGTTGAAAAAACCCATGTAAGTAATGTTGTGTTTGCTTAGCCCTTGGGTCTATAGTGCAAGGTATTAGAGTGGTGTTTTATGTTTGTTACTGATGCTCTTTATAATGAGATTATTATGAGGATATTATTGACTCCTTACAGATATTTATGTATACATGATGATGGTTTCTATATTGTAATTTTTATGAGGATAATACTTACTCCCTTCTAATATTTGTATTACTTGTTGATGGTTTCTAAGCTGTGATTGATGTGAGGTTATTACTATCTCTCTTTCATTGTGTTAGACAATGTTGTATCTTAATATAAGGATATATTATGATTGTGCATGTAGCATGTTTTCTTCATAATAAAACTGTTTTTATGCATATGTTTTCATTAAGAAAGACTGAACAAGAACATTTGAAAAAGATGTGTAACTGGCCATTGTGTGGTGGGGGTTTGAGGATAGGCTGTCCCAAAAGGGTGGACCTATGGGGGATAAGCTCCTTAGTTTGGTAATGTTGGGGCCTGGCCGAAGTTCACTAGGTCTTCATGTGAGTGGTAGTATGACGACTAACGAAGATCTTAAAAAGGGGGATTGTGATGCACCACAAGAACCTACAACTAACAACCAACCATGGAGATTTTCTAACTTTAATTCTAGTAATATTTTTATAAGTGATCAAAGGGGGGAGTATGCTCAAATCATCATTTTTGTTCATTCAACATCCATGTTCCACATGGTCTTGTTCAAAAGTGGAGGTTCAAGCACCAAATTTAGAAGCATAAGTGCTCTTCAAGCATTAGTGCTCTTCATAGAATTTGTAGCCAACTTGTAAAGCGTTCCAGATTATGATCTTTTGTTAAATTTAAAGGTCATTTGGTATACAAAAGAGCACTAAATGGAGAGCTTCAATTTTGCAGAAGAAGCTCGAGCATCCTAAGTTCAAATTGAAGCCAAATGCACTTGGAGAATGAACATGAAGATAATTTCTATGAACTCATTGCTGCATTCAAGATTTGGGGGGATTGTTTGAAAATTATTTTTAGTTATTTTATTCTAATTTGTATTAGTTTAAAAAAACTATCATGTGTTGGTGTCACTTAGCTAGAGCATGTTCTAGCCGAGTAAGTGTGTTGTGAGGGCATTTTTGTAATCTCCCTTTAGGACACATTTAATACCCAAAATGAAGTTTGGCAAACCTAATGAGATTGGAATAATTAATGATGATTATGGAAGAGTTATTCAATGATTTAGAGTTACTTGGGATAATGTTGGTAAAGTGGAAATTTTTGGTTAAAGAGTAAGTTATGAATTGTCAAGGGAATTGATAAATAGTGTAGTGGCGAAGCATGAAGGGATCGTTTGATCAAAGGATAAACCAAAGAATTCACAGAGGCAAAACAAAGTTTATCAATTCCGGTCGAGCACAAATGATAGATTCAATGTAAAGTCGGGCGATGAAGGAAATGGTCAATCGTAGAATTGGTAGTGGTGATTTAGAACGTGCTACATGGGACTGGTCAATCGTTGATTGATGTGATTGACCACCCTCATGGAGAAATTCATTTATGTGGGAGCACTGATCGAGAGTCTTGGTTACTGGTTGATCATCGATCGACTCGTCCTATTGGATTTTCAGAAAATAATGTTTTAAGTGATGATCAACGACCTCGTTGGAAGTTGTAAATCCCGAGGCTGTGTTTTCTTGGGATTACTCCACGTGTGCTTCCTTTACACATGGCATTGTGAATGAAGTATTAGGTGAAATTTATTGGGATAAATGAAGCATATGAAGGAAGGAGAGAAACAAAGGGAAAGAGAGAAAGAGTGAGGGAGCCAAGAGCTTCTAGAGAAGAAAAGGCTGAGGGAGATACAGAGAGGAAGAAGAGAAAGTTGAGGGAAGACTCTAGAGAAAAGGAAACCTCCCTAGAGAAAGAGAAGGAGCCGAGTGAGAAACCATGAAAGAAGAGAGGAAGAGAGGAAGAGAAGAGAAGGGGAAGGAGAACTGTTTCTCTGCTCATCTTGGGTGGGCTTAAAGCTAACGAACAAAATTCTTCTTTGTTTATTGTTGCATCATAAAATGTGTTAAGATGAATGTTCTGGATTATTGGGTTATGTTATTATCCACGTAGAAGGAAGAGAGAAAAGAAAGAAGGAGAGCAAGCTACTGAAGGTTTGGTGATGGCATGGATGAGCTCTGGAGGTGGAGCTCTCTGCTCCTCTTGGTTTTGTAGGAAATCAACATTCTTTTTATGGATTTATATTTTAAATGCAGAAGATAAAAGATTTATGACTATTGTGCACTGCTGTTGATTTTGGTTTCGTATGCTAGGATGTATTGTTGACCACGGTTGATGGGTCTCTTATGTATTCTCTAGTTAATGGTTTTATTGAAGATGGTAATCTGTTAAAATAAGTCCAGTTCTGTTATTAGCTACTGCCTTGATGATGCTCTATTTGGTTAAGCTTGGTAATGCTCCTGTTGTTACTACTTCTTAGTTTGCTAAAGTATTTACACTTGGATATTATTGTTGCTAGCCATTGCTATGGGTTTGGTTTTGTTAAATGGGTTGTTAATCTGTAGTTGGGTCAATGCTTGATAGGCCCTATTAAGGAGTTATAAGTTATTCTGTTCTTCATGATTGGTTTCTAGTTGATGGTTATTGTTGAGGGTTTGTACACTGCTTAGAATTATGTTAAGTGGGTACATGGTTTATGTTTGGCAGAGTGAATTTCCAATAGTTGCTAAGCTCCTCTGGTGTTTATTAAGTTGAATATTAGGACAATTAAGTGTTAAGGTTTATGAAACTCTGTGATTTGTGTTGATGGTTAGTATTTAATTATTCTTTTGAAGGTATTGTGAAGGCTAACTTGAAGGTGAACAGGGATACTCCGAAGGATAACGTTAAGTGTTAAATTACGTTGAACCTTCCAAGTAAGTGATACTGTTTGTGTTTTGCCAAAAGGCCTCCATCGTAAGAGTTAGGATTTGTATGCTGACTGTGTTTATTAGAATTAGGTTCTTTACATTGAGAAAGTTGACATTAATCATGTTTAAAGGATGTATTGTTGTTTGTAGTTTGATGCTGTGTTTATTAGATTTAGGTTCTTCACGTTAAGAAGTATGGTATTGAGCATGTTTCGAGGCTGTAGTGATGATTGAGCATGTTTCGAGGTTATAGTGATGAGTGAGCATGTTTTGAGGTTATAATGATGTTATGATAGAATTGTATGCATTCACGAGCATTCATGCATCATGGTTTTAAAGGGTTACAAAAATGATTTCATGCATGGTTTTGGAAAACGGTATAATGGATGGTCATACATACTAAGTATACGGTGTTCTTGAGGGCTGATCACCCAAAGTGAACAATCTCGATTTGGGCTGTATGATCATCCATTGCATCATTAAAGGCAAATGAACGAAATAGAATAAATATGAATAAACGTAAATAGGAATTTCTAGTGGTTTGCAAGCGAGAGCCCGACACGACAAAGCCGTGAGGTTGGTCCACAAGCGTGAGCCTAGCAAATGAAGCAGATAATTTAAACAGAAAAGATACTGAAACTGAAACGTAATTAAATGTGAATAAACATAAATAGACATTTCTTGTGGTCTGCAAGCAGGAGCCTGACACTGAGAACGCAGCTGTGAGGTTGGTCCACAAGTGTGAGCCTGGCAACCGAAGCAATAATGTAAACAGAAAGGATATTGAAATAGAAATGTAATTAAATATGAAAAGACATAAATAGATGTTTCTAGTGATCCACAAGTGGGAGCTCAGCACTGGGAACAAATTCATGAGGTTGGTCCACAAACGTTAGCCTGTCAACCGAAGCGGATAATGTAAACAGAAAAGATACTGAAATAGAAAATGAAAACAGAAAACTGAATATAGATTTTAAAAGCAGAATAGCATGTGCATTGCATATTTATTTTATATCGCTTATTGAGCCTTAAGCTCATAGTTTAAGTCCTGTGTTGTAGGTACATGCGAGAACAGGTTAAGGAGCAGTTGATGAAGGATTTGCACGAGCGGATCTTGTGGCTGGCAAGGCTAAAGATCAAGTGATATGTAAAAGGTTTTGTAAATTTATTAATAAATGTATAAAGTGATTTCTATTTAAAGTTAAGCAAAGTTTTCTGTTGTAAATGCTTTTAAGAAAATGATTTTATTCGTTGTCTTTAAATGATTTTATGAATGAAATGTCTTCCACAACGCAACTGTTTGAAAGGATTTAAAGAAAAGAAAAGTTTTAATTTTAAATGATTTCTAAAATACAAAATTTTAAGAAAAGAAAATCGGGTCGTTACAACCCAAGTCCTAATTTCTTGAGGAGGTTTTAAGATCCTTTAGGTCTAGTTTTCAAATAGTTTTGTTGAACTAAAAAACCGTCTTTGAAGGATTGGAGTTGCCTCCATAATCGGCCCTTTTCTCTGGGTGAGAATCTGAGAGATTGTGTGATCACAAGTTGATTCATCACCGTTCTTGCCGTGTCTTGAGGTCAATCTCCTACACTAGCTGCTTCCTCACTTCATTCAGAGGTGGAAGTCTATAGAGAAGGGTTAGCAAACCTACTACAACCCAAGTTAGAGTGTCTTCCTTGAGGGAGTCTATTTAAAGTCAAAAGGTGCAAATATAGTGCCTTTTCAGACAAACTTGTAATTTTTTATGCGTAAGTCCTTGTTTCGATTGAATTTAATTCTGCTTTTTGGAGGGATATTTTTTCATAGTAAAAAAGGTACGTTCAAATTTTTGTGTAATTTGGATAAAAAAATGTTCTACTTGTGATTATTTACTTTTGGGATTAGAAACTTTCATATTGGTGCCCTTTCGGGTAGTCATTTTTATATTTGTATATCTCTATCATTGGGTGGGGTCTTTACATAATTTTTGGAAGGCCTTCTCTACTCTAGAGGTAATTATTGTGGTTCAATTTTATAACATTTGGATAACAAACGATCGAGTTGTGCATTCGACCATTTGGGATCCAAATTCTACTAGTTGTACCCTCCTTGAACATCTTCCACTCCCAAAGGAATTATTATCTGAATTTTGGAGGGTTCCCTATTGATTCCTAAAGAAGAATGTGGTCTAATGTTCACTTCATTTGGACATCTCTGAATAGAGTTGTGATATTTCCAAATTCGAGTTTATTCTTGCCTTTTACAATAGCCAGCATCATGGGGTTTCCATATTTCCCTCTTCTGTTGGTGCATCATTTGCTTTAAGAGCCACTTTCCTTGCTTCTATTATTTAGTGAGATTTAACTGACATTATGATAACAAGAGGCTGTAGTTATAATATGAATTATATTGAGGAAGGAAATGAGTTTTGGCTTCTATTCCTAGTTTTAACGGTTCAGAATGGGTCGAAGATTACCTAGATTGGGAAGAAGAGCTTGTAGTTTTTTTAAGTCATGAATTTTCCAATAAGGGCAAGGTGAAATTTGTTTCTTTGAGACTCATAGAAAAGGCTTCCCTTTTGTGGAGAAGGATAAATTTTGAGTTAAGAGAAGGCAGTGAAGAAGCCATAAATTCTTGGAGTGTGATGAAGTGGCTCATAAGAAGATAGTATGCTCCAAAATTATTTCAGTTGGGTATGTCTTCACCACCATTTTCTAATGTTGAAAAGAAATCATCCAAGTTATACATCAATCGGCCTACTCTTAGAGAGTCAAGTACCACCGAGCCTCAACTTATGCAAAAGAAGAAGTGAGGTAGAGTCACTCCCACCCAAAGTCGTCAAGCTTGAGTCTTTGACCTTCAAGCTTCATTGAAAAATATTTCACAGCTACTTGATAGTATGATGATAAAACAAGAGTTTATCTGCTCATCTCCCATACAAGCACCGGGTCAAGTTGAATTAGTTGAAGAATCCGTGGAGGAAGTTTTTACCCAAAAGGAAAGTCTGCAAGAATGTCTTAAAGAAAGTAATGTTGAATTAAGTACAACAAGTCTTGAAGAAGAGAAACCAGATGAAGAGATTGCCTCTCCACGTGATAGTTCAACTTTCCAATTGGATCCCAAATTGGGAGAAATGAAGACTGAGTCTTGTGATGCTCCCATTACACTAACTCATGAAGAAAAAAATTGAATGTTGAGGTTATCTATCCATATGTTGGCCCACTAATTGAATTGAACTTGGAAATAGAAACAAATTGATAAAGAAAGGGAACAAAAGGAGGAATTTGATACTGAAGAAGGTCTCCTTCTAACCCTACCAACACAAGAAGAACAAAGTGCATGGGAGCAAACTTTTCATAGCCGATGTTCAATCTAGAATGAGTTTGTTCATTGATCTTTGAAAAAGAGAGTTGTGACATTATAAGTTCCAAGATCATGGATGAAAATATTGGCGTGGAAACTTTCTTACATTTCAATCTCTATATCCAAAAATGTTAAAATGGAGAATCAAGCAAAAGAGCTAAAACTATTCCAAAGAGGTACATGCTATTGAATACATTAATTGCTTGGCTTTTTAAAATTGGTTGGATAAAAAATCTTGGTGATTTGAATCTATAATACCACTTTGGATTGGGAATGTTGATATTTTGGATAATGTTAATTTCTCTACATATAATTGAAATTCATTTGGGTATAACAATCTTGGCAAGCATCGTGGTAGAACAAGAGGAGTGTTATTGATCGTATTGAATCTTGGTGTTGTACTCGTTATTTTACGGCTAGAAGAACATATTATATCTTAAGGAAGACTTTGGTTTTCAATGATGTTGATATTAGTTTAAAATTTTGGCAAGACACTTGTAGCAATGAGGACAAGGATGTTTTTGTTAAACTTGAAGATTGTTTGAATAATGGTATTTTTACTTGCCCAATGCCCAAAGAAGTTAACTTGATGGTGGTTGAAATATTCTCCAAGAAAGTTTTTACAGTAATGGATGATTATTATCTTATTGACAAACCAATTTTCAAGAAAATGGTAAAAATACAATGGTTACCATATTCAATTGTTTTGGATAGAGAAGTCAAGCTCTTGAACTTTGTTTGGAAAACTATTTAGTATAGAGTTTCAACCATTTTGAATGTTAAATATTTTTCTACTTATCATGTGCAAGGAAAAGAAGAAGAAGTTGAATGTTTCTTGGATTTATGGTCAAATCCAATTTAACCCTGGGAGGATAATGCACCATCGGAAACTACGACTAACAACCAAGTATGGAAATTTTAAACTTAAGTTCTAGTACTCTTTTTGTAGGTGATCAAAGGGGGGAGTTTGCTCAAATCATCCTTTTTGTTCATCCAACATCCATGTGCCACATAGTCTTGTTCAAAGTGAAGCATAAATTGAGGTTCAAGCACCAATTTAGAAGATAGATGAAAAATTGAAAAATTGTGAACAATATGACCCTTGAGGAGTATTTGGCATAACTGGAAGTCTATACAATTTTATATCGAAAAGTCCTCTTCATGGAATTTGTAGCTGACTTGTCATGCTATCTAGATTATGGTCTTTTGTTAAAAGTTAAGGTCATTTGCTATACAAAAAGATCCTTGAACAAAGAGCTTTAATTTTGCAAACGAAGCCCTAACATCCTAAGTCAGAGTTGAAGCCAAATGCACTTGGAGAATGAACATGAAGATAATTTCCTTGAACTCATTGCTATATTCAAGATTTGGGGGATTGTTTAAAAATTATTTTTAGTTACTGATGCACCCCAAGACACTACCATCCGAGCCCGAGCCAAAAGGCTCATTTTTTATCTAACAGGTGCTTATTTTGTAAGTGAAAACTAAGCTTGAGGGAATTGGAGATGAACCTAGGCATGAGAACAAAGATGCACCTAGGTATATGAACATTTGGAACCTTGAAGTGCCCTCTCAACTAGACCACAATAATTGCGCCAATTTGGAGGTTCACAACTCTAAAGTTATGGACATCCTCTAGTCGGTGAATTGTCTATTTTTAGACTTGACATGTTGATTAAGTTTATATTTCATTAAAATACAATTTGCTGCATTGATTCTGGTTGGATTTAGTTGTTGTTCAATTTTATTTTTATTGGAATGCTCGCCTAGCATGTTAGCCAAGCATTCATGCCCAAACTTGGATATAAGGGTATTTTTGTAATTATGAATTATGGTTCCTTT
Source organism: Begonia loranthoides (assembly GCA_022433065.1). NCBI lineage: Eukaryota > Viridiplantae > Streptophyta > Magnoliopsida > Cucurbitales > Begoniaceae > Begonia > Begonia loranthoides. The sequence continues at coordinate 24,861,756 of CM039468.1, read as the reverse complement.
TGGGGGGGGTACTTAGCCTCCTAATGGTATCCTAATGAGGGAAATTAGTCAAACCCTATAAGCTTGAAGCTACATTTTTGAGTTCCCTCTCAAAACCTTCTTGATGTTTTGTTCCAAGCTCAACCACAAATCAATCACCAACAAGTTTTCTCTCATTGTTTCTTGTTCAATCTTGGAGAGAAGACTTTCTGCTAATTCTCCCAGAAGCTCCCTTTCGAGTTGTCCTTTGGCATGGAGGATTAGAAGATTAAGTAAAAATCAAGGTGGAGTGATCTCTTGATGAGGTCCAAATGAGTCCCTTTCTTCGGTTGATTGAAGGTAAGCAGACCGGCTTGGATTTTTGACTTCTTCTCTAGATTTTTACAGTATCTCATTTTGTTATTCTGGATTCTGAATGATTTTGTAATGTTTTTGAAGTATTAAGGATTGTTTGTTGATTGAAGATCGTTTGGATTGTTTTGTGTAACTCTTTATTAAATCAGCCGCATTCTTTTTTTTTTTGGAGGTATTCCGAGTAGCTCCTTGTTTCGGCCATATCTTTGCTTGTGTAACAATTTTGTGTGTGCTTTTTGGGGTGCCCTTGTTTCTTTTTTTCCTCTAAATCCCCACCAAAATTGAGACCAATTGGCTGTATGCATTGAGAGTTGGTGCAGTTTCATTGGGGGTGGTCAGATTAAAGCGAACCGATTGCTAGTCTGAGCAGCTCCTTGTTTTGGCCATAACTCTGTTTGTGCTAGGATTTTGAGAGTAAAATTTGGAGGTGATTTAAATATCATATGGTAACAACGGACCTCCAAATTTGGGACATATTGGCTGTATGCATTGAGAGTTGACATCCATTCATTGGTAGTGGTCAGATTAAAGCTATCTGATTGCTAGTCTTGCCATTGTGTTGACTTCTTGCATTTTGGGGCACATCAGTTACTTTATTATAATTTGTATTAGGTTAAAAAAATGTCACGTGTTGGTCTCACTGGACTAGAGCATGTTCTAGTCGAAAGTTGAAGCTGCTAATTTAAATCTTCAATTAGACTCTTAGGGTAGCCTTAAGAAAGCTTAAATACTTCCTTAAGAGTTGGCATAAACAAATTACAATAATAACCTCAAGGAAAGAAAACAACACATAAGTGCTTGGCTACCAACCAAGTACACCAACATCCATAACTTTAAACAACATAATATGAATCCAAAATGTATACAAATACTATTAATACCAAAAAACATAAAGTAAATAAACATGCTAAATTGATGAAGCAACATATCTTCAGCTTGTGCTCCTAGTAAGCCACGGATTCCTCCATGTGATTCTCCCTTCCAAATTGATGGTCGATTGGTGCAAGGACCTTTTCAAATGAGGAGATGCTTTGTCCTTGCTTTACCTTCATTGCTTGACTCAATATCAAGCCCCTTAAGTGCATCTTGATCTACAAAAAATAAGGAGTGAAAATGGGTTAGTGTTTATCATGGACTTGGCTTTGGAAATCAGGCCTTGTGGTGCATCAGGTTTAGAAGACAAATATTGAAACAAGGTGGAGTGCTCCTTTGTACAAAGGATCCATTGAAGTCAAGGGTTGCCAATTTAAGCAATTCTTGGACCAACTTGTAAGTTTGATTTTTATTTTAATCTTGTTATGTGATTTGGATTCTAGTTTTTGGTGTTTTATATAGTTACTGGTCAAGGATTGCATGTACCAAATTTGGTATTAATTGGAATCGAGATGTGAGTTTTGTGCAGTCTTCATTTGGGACAAAAAACTATCAATTTGGCATCTTTTTGGGCAGAGCCTTCCTGATTGTATAACTTCCATTATTTTCTGAGTTTGAATGTGATTTTTGGATGGGACATTATTGATTGGTAATTTTGTTATCTATCCAAATTTGGTGTTATTTGGAGTTCATGAGACGAAGTTGAGTTAATGATAAAATTAGAGTTATGTTTTAATTGTTCATTGGTGCCTTTCCGATAAGTCCATTTCTATCTTGCATAACTTCTGTGTCCTTGAGATTTTGGGTGTGAGTTTTGGAGGGCGTTTAGTTAACTTTCATTATAGGGTCTCTTCCAAATTTGGTGTCAATTAGAGTCTCGGAAAGAAAGTTACATAATCAGAAAATCTACATTCGGTTTCTTGGCAAGTCGATAACCACCCCTCATTCATTGTTGATCCGATTGCACCCCTTGGTGCATCAGTTGGTATCAGAGCACAAGTGCTCTATTTTTCTACTCTGTAAGTGAGATTTCTTGTTGAGAAGATTATTACTAGAAGTGGAGTTCAAAATGTTCACAATAAGGAGGCAATTCCACCAACAAACCAGCCATCCGAGATGGCACGAAACATTGCCGAGAATGGCTTTCAAAATCAACTTGATGAGATCCGTGAGATGATGTCCAAACTTTAACAAAGGCTGGAAGAGTGATGGACTACAAGGTCCAATCAGAAGAGCAAGAGCCCAAAGACTTGTTAACACATACATTTCTAACTATTTGGAAAGTGGATCAATTATGGCCCAAATGGATGAGCTTCCAACCCATGATGACCAAGGGAAGCCCACGCACTTGCTACTATGGAAAGAAACACAAGAAGACAAGCTTGAAGGGCAAGAAAGACCAAAGGAAATAGAGATAAGGAAACCTTCCTTAATCGGACAAAAGTAAGTGGACAAAGATGGACAAGTTATGCTTGGTTATGGCAACCATCCAAGTGGAAAATTTGAAGAGGAAGAAGCTGCCAAGAAGTCACCATTTTGTGGAGGCAAATCCAGCAAAGAATAATAAAATAATAGCTTTAGAAAGTTACTAAATACATAGTATAGTAATCGACAATACAGGGCCAAATACCTAGTGTGTTTCCTATTATGTTGTTTCCTATTCCATGCTTTGTAATTGGCTATATAAAGCCCCCAAGTTCCTATCTTTTAGACATTGAAGTTTGATTAGTAAAAGCTCTTACTTTCTTTCGAAATTGTAGTGATTCCTTTTTCAAACACTTTGGTGAGTTGCATCCAAAGTCATCCTTGTGTGATTAGCATCACAAGATTAGGCTTACTTGGAGTTGAGTAAATTATCTTATTGGCATCTGCATCCCTACACCTTGGAGGAAGGTTGTGTGAAGAGGTGTCCAAACATGAAGAAGGTTTCCAAACACTGCTTACTATTTCTGACCACTCAAGTTCCTCCATCCATATTTCCTAATCCGTGAAGGTTCTTTCCATTATTTATGAAAGAGTTCTTTCCTTATTCATTCAAGAAGGTGTGGTCCAAATTTCAGCTCAATAGCTTCCAAAACGTGGGAGTTATTAGCTTCCAAATATGGACTTAATTGAGAAGCACATAGAAGACTCGAGCCGTCACCTTCTTCCTCTTCTTCTTCTTTATTTCCTCCAGAGGACTTCTTCCTTTCTCTTCCTCCTTCTTCTCATTTTAACATAACATAATCCATAAAGGAAACATGGAGGAAATCCTTACCAAAGGCACACCCACATGCAGATCTTCTCCTTCTTCACAGTGACTCATGGCTTCCTCTAGAGAGCAACTCCAGCACTCTCTTTCTCTTTCTCTCTGATGGGGTCCAAACCCTAGTTATGCAAGATTGCTAAATCTATAAATTCTGCTATATGAAATTCCGACCTTCAAACTTTAAATAGATATAACTCCAGGGGCATACGGAGTTAGAAGATGAAATTTACAGGAGGTTAAATCGATAGTCCAAAGAGAATCGTATCAAAATTTCAGCTTCAAACTCGTTCTAAACTCGGAGATACGTCGTTTCAAAAATTAACCTTGGATTAGGGTTTTTTTGGCAAGATTCTGGCGACCAAAATTATCACAGCGAGATCTCCACTTGCATACACTAAATCAATCCCGAATTTGGAGGAACAATACTTAAGAATCCCAAAAATAACTCTGCCAAATATGAGCTTCAACTAATAAGCATAAGCAGGGCAAAACATAATCCCAAACATGGAGCAGAATCTGTCCAGCGCAAAAACAGATTGTCAGCAATGGATTCTTTTCTTCTAAAACAAAGATTACCAATTCCAAATCTCAACAAAAACTGCGCCAAACTAACCCCAGTCCAATATTCTTTCTAGGAATCAAAAATAGGATTACCTTCTTCAATAAGTAGCCATGAACAGAGACAAGGAACCAAGCTGGTCCGCTACCCTTCAGAGTAAAAGGGGCAAGAATCAGCCACTCCAAAAAGAGGACACTCCAACTAGGGGTTTGTTTGATCTTCTACTCCCACACCACATGCACAACCACACTAGGAAATTTCTTGAAGTAATAGCACCTAACCACCTATCCAAAGATCAAACAAGAACAATAGGTTGAATTGATAAGGGAGAATGGTCGAGAGAGGGAGCTCACGGTTCTTCAAGGGAAGCACATGGCTTAATCACAATTTTAGGGTTTTTCCAATCAAGTTTAACAGTCACATTAGAAGGGAATAAATACCCTCTAATTGCATTATAAAGAAAAATTTGAAATTACCCTTGGAAAGACAAAATAGGGCATAAGGGCTCAGTTTGCATGCAAATCGAGCACCTCCCAAAAATGCAAACTAAAGAAATATTCTAGAAATCCCAAAATGAAATCCCAAACAACATCCAGTATTAAAAACCATAAAATGTAACGTAAAAAAATCTCAAAAGACCTTAAAATCTCCAATCTAAGGTAGCTCCTTCAAGTCGGGAAGAAAAAGTGTTGGCCGATTGACTCAGCATGGCTCCACGTGAGAACATGAAATGGAGCTCCCTTGTCTTCATGTGATATCTCCTCCGTTAAGTCCCCTAATTTGTTATGACCTGCAAAATAATAACGTGTTAGAGAAGAAATGAGCTTCTTGGCTCGTGAGCGTGTGATCGGTCCACGGGGCCTATCACTCTCTTCCTTCACTATTTCTTACAAAAAGCTTTCACTCTTTCCTTGTCCTCTCTCTTCTCTACTTTCTTTCTAATTATTAATCCACCAATTTATCTTTTATAATTGTCACTAATTGTTCCAATCTTTATTATGTTTACCAAACGCATTTTTGGGGTCTCACAGACATCATGAAAGAAATACATGAGAAAGCAAGAAAAACTATAGAGAAGAACAATGAAGCTTATGCAAAGTTGGCCAACCGCAGAAGGAAAGAAGCAATATTCAATGAAGACGACTTAGTTTGGCTTCATATGTAAAATAAAATATTTTCCTAATAGAGAAAGTCCAAAATCATGCCTAGAGCAGATGGTCCATTCAAGGTGTTAGAGAGGATCAACAACAATGCCTACAAAATAGAGCTTCTGGGAGAATATGGAGTGTCATCCACTTTCAATGTACAAGACCAATCTCCATATATTGATGATGAGGAGACCACTATAGATCCTAAACTTGAAGAAGATTCGAGGTCGAATCCTCAAAAACCCAGACAAGATGATGGACTACAAGGTCCAATCACAGTAGTAAGAGCCCAAAGACTTATTGACACCTACATTTCTAACTATTTGGAAGGTGGATCATTTATTGCCAAAATGGATGAGCTTCCAACCCATGAAGACCAAGGGAAGCGCACGCACTTACTGCTATGGAAAGAAGCCCAAGAAGACAAGCTTGAAGGGCAAGAAAGACCAGTGTAAATAAAGATAAGGAAACCTTCCTTAATAGACCAAAAGCAAGTGAACAAAGGAGGACTGATTATGATTGGTTATGGCAACCATCCGAGTGAAAAATTTGAAGAGGAAGAAGCTGCCAAAAAGTCTGCATGTCAAAGAGCCAAAGCTAACAAATAATAATAAAATAATAGCTTTAGAAAGTTAATAAATTCATAGTATAGTAATCAGCCATATAGGGTCAAATACCTACTGAGTTTCCTATTATGTTGTTTCCTATTCAATGCTTTGTAATTGGCTATATAAAGCCCCCTAGTGCTAATGTTTTAGACATTGAAGTTTCATTAATAAAGCTCTTGCTTTCTTTTGAAATTGGAGTGATTCCTTTTTCAAACACTATGGTGAGTTGCATCCAAAGTCATCATTGTGTGAGTAACATTGCAAGATTGGTCTTACTTGGAGTTGAGTAAGTTTTCTTATTGGCATCTACATCCCTACGCCTTGGCAGAAGGTTATGTGAAGAGGTATCCAACCATGAAGAAGGTTTCCATCTGCAAAGTCATCCAAAAGGGAGTTGCAATTTACACTACTTACTATTTTTGAGCACTCAAGTTCTTCAAAGCATATTTTCTAATCCGTCATGGTTCTTTCCATTATTCTTGAAGGAGTTCTTTCCTTATTCATCCAAGAAGGCGTGGTTCAAATTCAGCTCAATAGCTTCCAAAACGTGGGAGTTATTGACTTCCAAATATGGACTTTCCATATTCAGTTTTGAGGCAAGATTAAGGAAACGTGAAGACCTGGTCGATCACCTTCACCATTGACAATCGACCGGCCATGAAAATGCTCACCACTGTAATATTTTGCACCATTACTAATCGACCACCATTCCCCTTTGATGCATCTATGGAAGCGTCATGGATGAAGAGAGACACTGGCAAGGTTGGCTCAGACGTTGAAGTGAAGATCAATAGAGGTTCGGGCGTTTCAAAGGAGACGGATGCCCTTAGAATAGAATGCCCAGTCAAAAATGGGACAACAGATGTCCCTTGGGGATTATCTAACGTCCCTTGTAGCTAAAGAAATGTCATTTTGAATGAAGGACGATAGGTAAGGGTGGCGAACGTCCCTTATAATTTAAGCGTCATTGTTTGGAGCGAAGAGAGAGACATACGTTTAAAAATGGGAAAGGACGGATGTCCTTTTTAGAGGGAAAGACTTCCTCTTTAGAGGGACGGATGTCCTTTACAGTGCAAGAATTGGCGCCGTCCAAAATTGAGTAACGACGAACCTCCTTTGTAGGATAACGGACGCCCCTTAAGGCTAAGGAACAGAAGGAGAAGTAATAGAGGCAGACGTACCTTTTAGGATGGACGTCGTTTGGAGGGAACGAACGTCCCTTATAGTTCTGAATGGACGACATTAACGGAAAGGGCAAGATAGAAGTATCGATTTGAAGAACAGACATCCCTCAAGATTAGTGAGCTGATGGACTATTAATGGGAGTTGATGCCACTAGGAGGACGGATGTCCCTTGGTAGGAATGGATGTCCCTTAATAGAAAATTGACATTAAATTAGAAAGAGTAGACGTCTCTTTGAAAGGCTAGACGTCCTTGGCAAAGAAGAGCATCGAGAGAGACAAAATGGCGAACCGGGAATCTAAACAAAACGGCTCCAGATTTAAATCCTTTGCATGCAGAAATGACGGAGGGTGGAAGTTGAATCTGTCTTAAGGTAAAATATAATTCCCATGGCTGAAATGCGAAAGCAAGGTTGAAGCTTGGAAGCTGGAAGTCCTCTGTGAATGGGGGCAGTTTTGTCCAGATGGTAATGATTGAAATACATAAAAAGAAATGTAACAAGTTGGTTTGAACAACACTACGGCATTATCTTTGACTTCAATGGCTACTTCGCAAGAAGTAGCACTCCAACTCGGATCTTTGAAAGTTTTATACAAACTTTGCTAGGAATTCTTCTTCGATGGGAAAAAAAGGAAAGGAGTAGCAATAAGAGAAATCATCCACAACATACAAGTTGATGATCTTAATTTTTGTATACATAAACTAATCGGATATTGCTCACCGAGAAGAATGCGGCAGACTGGAGAAACTCCAAGGATAAACAAATGTTCTGTTTTTCTATTCAAAATTATGCACCCTTACAAATGACAATTAGAGAAGCTTAAATACTAAGCTAATTAGGGTTAAGCCCTAATGTCATAATTACATAAATATCCTTGAAATTAAAACACCACATATGGACAAGAAAAAGCACACAACAACCAAACACAAAACAAACAACAAAAACCAAACTAAACAAATCAAGCAACATTTAAACTATTACAAAATAGAGTAATTAAATTAAACTAAAATAAAATTAACTAAAAATGAGGCGGAGCCAAGGTGCATCACACTTCAAATTAGCAGTTGATCAATACTGGTCAATCTTCGCCTTCAATTCCCTATTCTTGATCGACTGCAGCTCCTGTATTCTTCCATCTGGTTACTTCAACACTTCTTTAACATTACATCAACATCTTCATCCACATCAAGCACTTACAGGTTATATTCCTAATCCACTTCCACTGGTGCATAAAAGAGCCTTCTGATTTGCATGTGAGGGGTTCTAGAACCCCTACACCAAGGAGAAGAATCAACACTTTAATTGAATCCAAAGGCTGAAATGAAAGTAGCTATGGTGATGATGATGATGAGATGGACATGGAAGAATTGCCAAGTCTGAGAAGGAGATCAATTGTAAAGGATGATATGAGGCATGTTAAGGTGTCCATTCCCCATTTTAAAGGGTCAAGCAATAGTGATGATTTCTTATATTGGCTAGAGAAGGTGGATAGAGTATTTGATTGCTATGAGCATACTGAAAGGGTTAAGTTACAAATGGTGACCTTGGAAATCTCAGGATATGCTAGCTTATGGTGGGAGGACCTAAAGACACAATTGAAAAGAGAAGGCTATGATGATATTCAGAGTTGGAGAACCATGAAAGCTTTGATGAAGAAAAGATTTGTTCCCATTCATAATAAGCAAGAACTCTTTGTCAAAATACAAAACCTTAAACTAGGTGCACTATCGGTTGAAGAGTACTGGACAGATTTTGAGACATTGAAGATTAGATGTACCTTATAAGAATAGAGAGAACAAACAATTGCTTGGTTCATCAAAGGTCTTTATAAGGAGATTAGTGATTTGGTGGAGCTACAATCGTTTGATACTTTGGATGATTTGCTACAATTGGCCTTAAAGTTTGAAAGACAAAGAAAAAGGAGATTGAAAGAAACAACATCTCAACCTTATCAAAAGGATAAATTTTCTTCCAAGCCTCTAGCAAAGAATAAAGATGGGGACTGAACCTCAAAGTTACATGAAGGTAGGAGAAATGAAGAGAAGAAAGCTACTATTGATTGTAATATTCCGGATATTAATGGAATTAAAATCTCATTATCTATGAATTTTATAATGATTTTTCCAATTGAATAAAATACCCCGATTAATACATTACAAAATATGAAAAGACCAATGAAAGGATCCATTACAAAGAAGATGGACAAAAGCATACATGTTTTAATCTATGAAGTCCAATTTAAAGACCCTTTGAATAGCAAATCATGGCCCATGGTGGTGTTAGGGATTGACATGGGTCAAATGGAGGACCAAGGAAGGAATGGATTGAATAAAATAGGGATAAAATTAAAGATGGATCGAAGTAGCCCACGACCTAGGCCAACTACACGCGACGCCCATAAGTCAACAGGCACGCCGCCCAGACTACCGTCCGACAGCACGCCTACTAACGTACGCCGCCCGCCCGCCAGTAAGCCACACTAACCGTATGCCCGCCTACCTTGACCGCACGCCCGCCAGAGTTTACCAGCTACGCGCGCACCTTGTCTAGCACCGCTTCCCACGTGCCACCCGCGGCAATTCTTCACCTAACATTGAATTTTTGCATTTTTTGGTATATTTTAAGTAATTTTATAATATTTCTATGCCCCTTAGAGTTGCCCATAAATAAATGGGCAAGCCTTCAATGTAAATCATAAATTACAACTTGAAATTTGAGAACATTTTTCTTCGAGAGTGATTCTCTTCTTGAGTTCTCTTTGTGGACTTGATCTTCTTCAATTGTTTGCTTTAAGAGATCAAAGTTGATAGCTTTGGTTCAACAAACAAATTTAGTTTGGGTCGAGCTCCTTTCTTTGGTAGTTTCGGTTCTTATCTCTCCATAGATAACGGGTCAAACTCTTAATCCATTTGAATCTCCAAGGCATCCTGTGATCATTTCACATTGTTGTCGGGTCTCGAATATTTGAGGGTGAAAGTGTGGATGAGGAGTTACTAAGGAATCTGGAGAAGTTACGCTTTGGTAAATTCTACCGTAGGAAAATTCTATAAGAGCTTCCCATGGACGTGCAAATGCCTATAAATAGAGGCATTGGCTGAAGAAAGAAATCACACCAAAGCGACAGAGAAGGAGAGGATCCAAAGAGAAGGAAGGGAGAGGAGAGAAATAGGAGTGATTGTGAGAGTTTTGGGTTACAAAGTTTAGGGGTGGAATCATTAAAATAGGAATTTCGACGAGAGAAATTACGCGGTTGCTCTTGGATTATTTTGGTAATATTTCTATCCTTAAAGTAGTCAATAATTAGTTGATAATTAGTGAATAAGTATTAGTTTCATTATTATTATTATCACACTATTAATATCACAGTATCATTCATTAAGAGATATTGTTATTAGTTCCATTATTATTATTCTTACTGTCACTCTTATTATTATCGCATTGATGAATATTATTAGTGATGTAATTATAATGTGCAAATAAGTTATGTCTAAGGAGACTAGTATTTAATAAGGACTATTGTGACCACCCAATCTTTCCTGGGAACTTACTTGGAAATGATATTCTATCTAAGGAGAATTGTTAAGAGCATTCTTTCTTGGGAAAATTTCTGGTCGGTAATATCCACGTTCAATAAAAAATGGAAAAATGATAAATTAGATAATTATCAATTGGTGATAATAATTATGGATTTAACTAATATCCTTAGGTTATAATCATTAAAGGATAGAATTACTAAACATGATTAAAGAAAATTCTATTATCGAAAACGTATAAATTAGGTAACTAAATGAAAAGGGAAACCTGTATAAATTAGGACTATGTTGTTAGAAAGACAAATAAATAGAAATTAGCAATTAATAAACAAGGAAAGTATGATAAGTAGTAATTAATACTTAAATAGAAATACCGTAAGGAATAATTAATAAGAAATACGGTAAGTTAGGGTTTAATTGATAAATATGTTAATATATAAATGATAACTATTTTGAAGGTAATAACGAGAAACGAATAAGGAGCTAAACAAGCTAAGGACCACAGGTAAGTGATTGCATGTGTTTTTGTAATGCTCCGTTAATTTAAAAACATTTTTCTCGTTTTAAAAAACGTCCTAAAAATTTTTCGATTTATTTATTCATCGTTTGAAATTCATTTTTAGAATAAAACGTGATCTGAGTGAATAATGCGGAATAATAATAGGATTTCAAAACATAGTTTCCAAGTGTTCTTAACAAAAGTTCCAAAGTCCCTATTATACTGTTCAACATGTTCAAAATACTAACAATAGTAATTACCAAAATACCCTTCTTTATCAAAATACCAACAATTCTCAAATCTCGTGAGTCACACCCATTATGTCACATCTGCTAATTACACGAGGGGTCATCTTAGAACACCTCCTCCAACACTAGAATGTCATCATCAAAATAATTACACACATTACGGGGAAAACAATGAGCCAAACGCCTAGCAAGAATTGAAATTTAATGCAATGCAAATGATTCGTGACCACACAATACGTTACAGAAGAGAACCGTATCTCTTCCAAAAGTTAAGGTGGAATACTCCCTAGTACCTTGTGGCCTGACCGGTCACTCCGACGAGGAGATATATCCATCGGGGTTGTATCCACACAGCGGTATCCTCACTTTTGTTGAAGACGTTGGGGGTTTCAGAACGGGGTAATTGCAAACCCTAGAATCAACGTAGCTAACTTCCAAACCTACCACTCCCTACGTGGGAGGAATCTACCATATGGAAAGTCAAAATTCACCCGAACCCCCACACGCCTATTTATGTATATTAGGATGACATACAATATGTACACAATTTCATAAATCCTAGGGTGATGCATGAATGCCACAAATAATTGGTAATATAAGCACGTAAGAGACTATAATAAAAGTACCATTTCTGCTGACGAAATTTAATATAAAGATGCTGCGACTATCGGCATTTCTATAATCATGACAACAGATTTAACTTGGGAACTCAAAACATAATTATACAATTTAATTTTTTCTTTAACAGTTAATAATTATAGGCAAGGAAACAACTTCCGGTCCAACTATGATACAAGCTTAATTTTGATGTAGTCAACTATCCTAAGCATGCTTAGACGTTGACAATACTCATAGTACAGAAGACAGTTCACATATCTAAATTTTCAAGCTATCATGCTTCACAACTTCAACATCCAACAATATATAATTTCAGAAAATTTCAATTCCTTAATTCTTATACTTTCAGATATTTGGTTCGTCTGTCCTCCTTAACAGTTGTTATCATAACAATAAAATTTAATGCAATCCATATCAGCATTTACTATCATTCATAGTTGACAATAACTAACATGTTAAGCAAAACATTTCCAAGCAAATCAATAACATCCAACAACCCGTAATGTAGGGCCTCCTTAGGCCAAATACAATTCCAATTCTTACCTTAATGTTCTCCAGTTGCTAACACAAGTAGAAACTGCAAAAAATGTAACCAACAGCAGCCAACGTCTCAAACCTTCCAAACTTCCACTAATGCCTATACAAAGATAGCATTTAGATTACATGCTCATTACCCATTCAATTCAAATCGGAAATCATAATCAGACCAAAAATCTTAAGATTAGCTCTTACCTCCACGGTGGGAAATTCCTCAGAAAAATTCCTTTAGAGCAATAGTTATCCAACTACCCTTCACACTCACAATGCTTTTCTTTCACACACAACTCACACTCAACCCTTCACAATTTCGTATATCCAGTTGCCAGTGTAACCAAGGAATAGACTTACCATTTATAGACGAAGGAAAAGGAGGGAGAGAGAACTGAGCAGCCGTAGAAGATAAGCTGCAAGCTGCAAAGAGGGACTGCCAATTGCCCAATCCAAGAGGTGGTGGTCTAGTGGGGAAAACCCACGTGGAAAGCTTCCACATTTATCGGAGAGGGAGGAGACGTTCTACAGAGCAGTTGAAGAGAGAGAAATTCGCTGGAACATGAAATCGAAAGAGAGAGAGAGAGTGAGATATAAATAGATTTCGCAAATTTTCTGACTTTTTGCACGAGACCAATCATCCGAATTTGTTTTCGGATGAGACAGATGCGTCCGTAAACGCACCAAAATTGGTACAGATTTGTTTCCACTTCGTCCGCACTAGATTTCAAATGAGATAGATGCGTCTGAAATCTGCCATAAAATTGTACAGATTCAATTCAACAACGTCCGTGCTGTCCAAACCCCATTTTGGACTTCGTCCGAAAACGCACCATACACCTCCTTCTCAACTTTCACAATTTAAATAAATTTCTAACATTAACCCTATACTTTCCAAGCATAACTTAACGCGTATCACCATTCAATATGATATGATATGCATATATATTGACTATCCAAATTTAACACATCGATAAACGAGGAAAAATATATTTTTGGGGTATTACATCCTATCCACCATAGAAAAATTTTGTCCCCAAAATTTAACTAAACAAACAACTCTTGATACTTAGGCAGCATATCGTCTCTTCTTTCCCATGTGGCCTCTTCATCGTTAAGCTGGATCTTCCATAGTACTTTCACAAGAGTGACATTTTTATTATGCAATCTCTTTACACTGGTGTCCAAGATTCTAAGTGGCTTCTCTTCGTAATTCAGGTTAGTACGTACTCTGATTTGCTCCTATGGTCTGATAGGAACAGTCTCACTAAGACATTTCCGGAATATCGATACATGAAAGACATTATGTACTCCCAACATAGTTTCTGGTAGGAATAATCGATACGCCACATGGCCAATTCCAATTCTTTCCATGATCTCAAAAGGGCCAATATAGCGCGCATTGAGCTTTCCCTTGCGCCCAAATCGTATAATACCCTTGAATGGTGATAATTTCAAATAGACACAATCCCCAATGGTAAGCTCTAAGTCTCAACGATGATTATCTGCATAACCTCTCTAACGACCCTGTGTAGCTTGCATCCTTTGTTGAACAACATCTATGATCTTAGCAGTTTCTTGTATCATTTCAGGACCATAATACTTATCTCACCAACTTCACTGTAATAAAGAGGAGATCTGCATTTTCTAACGTAGAGTGCTTCATAAGGTGCTATACCAATGGTTGCCTGAAAATTGTTGTTTTAAGAAAATTCGGCTAATGACAAAATCCTTTCCCATTTAACTTGATATTCCAAGACGCAGGCACGTAACATATCCTCCAATGTTTGAATCATCCGCTCACTTTGTCCATCAGTTTGTGGGTGAAAAGCTGTACTAAATTTCAGCTCGATGCCCATAGCCTTGTTCAAACTCTTCCAAAACATCGAGGTGAATCGGGGATCCCGATAGGATATAATGGATACGGGAACCCCATGAAGTCGAACAATCTCTTTAACATATAACTCCATAAACTGGTCCATTTTGTATGTCATATTTACTGGTACGAAATGGGCAACCTTTGTCAGTCTGTCAACAATCACCCATATCGCATCGTGTCCCTTGGAAGTCCTCGGTAGGTCGGTCATAAAATCCATGGAGATATGCTCCTACTTCCATATGGGTATAGGCAACGGTTTGAGCAACCCACCAGGTCGTCGATGCTCAGCATTCACTTGTTGACATATATCACAATGAGTAACATAGAAGGCAATATCGCGCTTCATTCTCGGCTAATAGTAATGCTTCTTCATGTCTTTATACATCTTGTTACATCCCGGGTTGATAGAAAAACTATAAGAATGCGCCTCTTTCATTATCATAATCTGTAGTAATGTCTTAGGTACATACCACCTGTTCTTATACTTCACGATCCCGTCTACAGATAGAGAGTAGCCCTGAAACTCTGGAAGAGTTGGATCGAGTTTAAAATCTTCACATAGAGCATCAATCGCTTGTAATTCCTTAATTCTCTCCAGTATAGAAGGCTTGAGAGTCAAAGCTGATAAAACTTCTGTCAACTGCTCAGGAACTAACTGCACATCCAATTACTGCATATCCTTCTGCAATTCCACTAGCATTTCTTTGCATGTTATTCTCAATAAAGCTACTTTTCGACTAAAGGCATCTGCCACAACATTTGCCTTTCCCGAGTGATACTTAATATCACAATCATAGTCTTTACAAATCCAGGCAGCATCGCTGCCGTATATTTAGATCTTTCTGCGTAAAGATATATTTCAGACTTTTATAGTCAGTGAAAATCTCACATCGTTGTCCGTAGAGATAATGCCTCCAAATTTTCAATGTAAAGACTACAGCAGCTAGCTCGAGGTAATGTGTCAGATAATTAGCTTCGTGCGGCTTAAGCTGTCTTGAAACGTAAGCAATCACCTTCCCATTCTACATTAGAACACCACCAAGCCCACACTTGGATGCATCACAGTATATATAGAAATTACCTTCTTCAACAGGTTAGGCCAACACTGGTGCAGTTGTCAAATGATGCTTCAATTCTTGGAAGCTTGCTTCACACTTATTAGACCACCAAAACCTTACATTCTTCTTAGTGAAATTGGTGAGAGGCATAGGAATCTTAGAAAACCCACTGATGAATCATCGGTAATAGCCAGCCAATCTGAGGAAACTCCGAATGTCACCCACGTTCTTAGGCTGTACCCATTCAACAACTGCTTGAATCTTCGTAGGATCCACAACAATACCCTCTTTAGAAATAACATGGCCAAGAAAACTGATCTTTTTCAACCAAAATTCACACTTGGAGAATTTTGCATAAAGCTGGTGTTGCTTTAGAATAGATAGAGCAATTCTCAAATGCTCAGTATGCTCTTCCTCTGACTTAGAATACACCAAAATGTCATCAATAAAGACAATGATTAATTTATCCAGATAATCCTTGAATATGCGATTCATTAAATCCATAAAAGTTACAGGGGCATTTGTTAGCCCAAAAGACATAATGAGAAATTCATAGTGTCCATATCTGGTTCGAAATGCCGTCTTGGGTACATCTTCTTGCTTAACCCTTAACTGATAATACCTCGAACGCAGATCGATCTTTGAAAATACACAAGCTCCATGTAGTTGGTCAAACAGATCATCGATCCAAGGTAAAGGATATCTGTTCTTAATAGTTACTTTGTTCAACTCATGATAACCCACGCCCATTCGCAATGATCCGTCCTTCTTCTTTACAAGTAAGACAGGAGCTCCCCATGGTGAGAAGCTCGGTCGAATGAATCCCTTTATAATTAACTCTTCAAAGTGAACCTTCAATTCTCGTAACTCAGGGGGTGCTATCCTGTACGGATTTTTGAAATTGGTTCCATACCAGGATGTAGATATATAACAAATTCGATTTCTCTGGCAGGAGGCAACTCAGGAAGATCATCCAAAAAAGACCTCCGGAAAGTCAACGGACCACCATTACATCCTTAACATTTGCTTCCAGTTTGATCATGGTGTTTATAACATTGATGAGAAATCCGTCACATCCGTGCTTCATTAGTTGATCTACCTTTAATGCAGAAATAATTGCCAGTTTTCCTTTTTCCTTGATTCCTCGAAAAACATGCGGTTCGCCATTGGGAGGATAAAAACGAACCTCTCGTGTCGTACAATTTATAACGGCACGGTTTAAAGTCAACCAATCCATGCTAAAATAATGTCAAACCCTTGGATATCCATAACAATTAGGGTCGAACCAAATTTTTGGTCATTGATCTGGACTGCATAGTCTTCAAGAATACCATTAGCAGTCATGTATTCACCAAAAGGTGTAAGTACTCGATATCCGCTCTTAGGAATACCCAGTGTACAATTTGCTTTCGTACATAATTGTGTTGAAAAACAGGAGTGAGTGGCGCCCATATCGAATAAAGCATACGAGGCCACATTATTAATATAAATTGTACCTAAGGTGTTCAGAGATATCATTTATTTCACCATAAATCTTTCCAAGACTACAGAGGAACACATTAGTATCAAAGACATTGGTATAATAACTGGATAACAATTGTGTACCTGATATCACTGTCGGTAGCTCTTCCTCTTCATTTTCTTCTCCTTGTAATGAAAATACATGCGGAGCAACATTGCTTGCTTGATTTAGGAAGCGTCTAGCTATGTCTCCAGGCTTTCCACATTTAAAGCATCCATTAGTATTCACCTTGCACTGCCCAAGGTGACTTTCTGACATATAGGGCATGGTTTTGGTGCCACAGGTGCTGCAACAGCTGCTTCAATCATAGGGCGCTTGTCACGCCGCTGTTCTGTCTCAGGTCCAGGTGGCCTTCTCATTCCACGATTCACTGATGGAGTCCCACGCTGCTAGAAACTCTGACTACTCCTCCCAATCCTCTGAGCAAACTCTCTCTGTCTGGTGACAATCCCCTCCACATCTTCAGCATCCAGTCCCCTGGCCACGATCTGAGAATAAGGAACACCCCGAATACAAGACTTCCTCACACACCTTAGAATCTCAACCTTTAATCCTTGTATGAAATGTTGCACCTTAGATCCATTATCACTAACCAGGTATGGGGCATACTGGGATAGTGATTCAAACCTTCAAATATAATAAGACACAGTCCCCATCTGATGTAGCCATATAAATTCTACAAACTTCTGATTCTGAATGGTGAAGTTGAAATACTTCTCATTGAATAATTCCTTGAAACCCTTTCAGGTGAGAGTCTGCATCTCTAGAGTCTGCTGTATACCTTCCCACCAATACTATCGTGAGTTAGTAAGTACACAGGACATTTCACTTTTTCAGTTTCTCGAATGTCAGTATAGGCAAACATCTTCTCAATTGGACGAATCCACGTCTCAGCTACCAAAATATCAAAAATATTGCCTTCAAAAGTTGGTGGTTTAAGTCGTGGAAACCGCTCCCAGCCGGCCTTCCCAAGTACCACAACCGCACGGTAATTCCCGTTACCATTTCCATTCTCATTGCCCTTACCGCGCTCCACAATTCTTTCTATCACTTGGGCTTGTTGTGCCATAAATTGAGCCTGTCGCTCAACAACTTCTACTATGTGGTTGAGGGTTTCATCACGCTCATTAGGTACTGGCATGTCATTCCTTGCTCGTCGTGGCATTTTAATTTGTTTTCTACATAGTAATTTAAAAACTAATAAGTTATTGAACATAATTAAATTTAAAATTTGAACTTTACTTATAGTAGGAGGAGTGTTCCACGACGATCCTTGAGTTATCAACAGTCCACAGAACCGATTTTGACCTGGTTGTGCTCTGATACAAACTGTAATGCCGCGTTCCTTTAAAAACATTTTTCTCGTTTTAAAATACGTCATAAAAATTTTTCGCTTTATTTATTCATCGTTTAAAATTCATTTTTAGAATAAAACGTAATCAGAGTGAATAATGCGAAATAATAATTGGATTTCAAAACATAGTTTCTAAGTGTTCTTAACAAAAGTTCCAAAGTCCCTATTACACTGTTTAACATGTTCAAAATACTAACAATAGAAATTACCAAAATACCCCTTCTTTATCAAAATACCAACAATTCCGAAAACTCGTGAGTCACACGCAACAGGTCAAATCGGCTGATAACACGAGGGGTCATCCTAGAACGCCTCCTCCACCACTAGAATGTCATCATCAAAATAGTCACCTACATTATGGGGAAAACAATGAGCCTAATGCCCAGCAAGAATCAAAATTTAATGCGATGCGAATGATGCATGACCACACAATGCATTACAGAAGATAACTGTATATCTTCCAGAAGTTAAGGTGGAATACTCTCTAGTACTTTGTGGCCTAACCGGTCACTCCGACGAGGAGATATATCCATCGGGGGTGTATCCACAAGGCGATATCCTCACTTTGTTGAAGATGTTGGGGGTTTCAAAATGGGGTAATTGTGAAACCTAGAATCAACGTAGCTAACTTCTAAACCTACCACTCCTTACGTGGGAGGAATCTACCGTATGGAAAGTCACAATTCACCCGAACCCCCCACACGCCTATTTACGTATATTAGGATGACATACAATATGTAAACAATTTCATAAATCCTAGGGTGATGCTTGAATGCCACAAATAATTGGTAATATAAGCACACAAAAGACTACAATAAAAGTACCATTTTTACTGACGAAATTTAATATAAAGATGCTGTGACTATCGACATTTCTATAATCAAGACAACAGATTTTAACTTGGGAACTCAAAACGTGAATATACAATTTAATTCGTTCTTTAACAATTAATAATTATGGGCAAGGAAACAACTTCCGGTCCAATTATGATACAGGCTTAATTTCGATGTTGTCAACTGTCCTAAGCATGCTTACACATTGACAATACTCACAGTACAGAAGACAGTTCACGTATCTAAATTTTTGAGCTATCATGCTTCACAAATTCAACATCCATAATTTAAGAAAATCTCAATTCCTTAATTCTTATACTTTCAGATATTTGGTTCGTCTATCCTCCTTAACAGTAGTTATCATAACAACAGAATTTAATGCAATCCATATCAGCATTTACTATCATTCACAGTTGACAATAACTAACATGTTAAGCAAAACATTTCCAAGCAAATCAATAACATCCAACAACCCGTAATGTAGGGCCTCCTTAGGCCAAATACAATTCCAATTCTTACCTTAATGTTCTCCAGCAGCTAACACAAGTAGAAATTGCAAAAAAATGTAAGAAACAGCAGCTAACGTCTCAAACCCTCCAAACTTCCACTAATGCCTATACAAAGATAGCATTTAGATTACATGCTCATTACCCATTCAATCCAAATCGGAAATCATAATCAGACCAAAAATCTCAAGATTAGCTCTTACCTCCACGGTGGGAAAATCCTCACAGAAATTCCTTTATAGCAATAGTTGTCCAACTACCCTTCACATTCACAATGCTCTTCTTTCACACATAACTCACACTCAACCCTTCACAATTTTCGTATATCCAGTTGCCAGAGTAACCAGACTATAGACTTACCATTATAGATGAAGGAAAGGGAGGGAGAGAGAACTGAGCAGCTGCAGAAGATAAGCTGCAAGCTGCAGAGTGGGACTGCCAATTGCCCAATCCAAGAGGGGGTGGTTTAGTGGGAAAACCCATGGAGGAGACGTTCTGCAGAGCAGCTGGAGAGAGAGAGAAACTAGCTGGAACATGAAATCGGAAGAGAGAGAGAGTGAGATATAAATAGATTTCGCAGATTTTCTATTTTTTGGACGAGACCAGTCGTTTGAATTCATTTTCGGATGAGACAGATGCGTCTGAAAATGCACTAAAATTGGTACAGATTCATTTCCACTTTGTCTGCGTCGTCCGCGCCAGATTTTGGATGAGATAGACGCATCCAAAATGTCCTTGAAAATTGTATAGATTCAATTCAACAACTTCCTTGCCGTCCGTGCCATCCAGACTGCATTTCAGAATTCGTCTGAAAATGCACCATACACCTCCTTCTCAACTTTCACAGTTTAAATAAATTTTTAACATTAACCCTATACTTTCCAAGCATAACTTAACGCTTATCACCACTCAATATGATATGATATTCATATATATTAATTATCCAAATTAAACACATCGATAAACGGGGAAGAATATATTTTTGGGGTATTATAGTTTTGGTCTTCGGACCCTACATCGCAAGGTTAGGAGTTGTATGCTGAATGTTTACTACTTTCATAGAATATTTAGGTTGTTTACTGCTTTATCAAAAATTAAGCATGTTCCATGTATTGTGCTATTGGTTGTTGGATGTTTATTACAATTAGGTTCTTTTAATGATATGTTAATAGACGAACATGCTTAAAGATTTTATACTATATGTATTCATGAACATCATTCATCACAAACATCATGCATCACAGTTTTCCAAACGATATGAAAATGGTTTACATGCTTGATCTTGAAAAGGAAATCGAAAGAGAATGAAGAGAGATAAGTGTAAAAGAAATAAAATGAATTGTGAGTTAGTTAGTTAGTCTTCAGACTGGCTAGCCAAAGGATATGTGAGACTTTTTAAGTCTTAGTGGCACAGTCACTAGTAAGCAGAGGTCGGAGCCCAAGCTTCATACTGGGAATAGTAACTAGTAAAGCTTTCGGTTGTAGCCGGAGCTGTTTATTCCTGACGATTAGTCGTTGTGCATGCACAATAGCTAACAGGCGGTTCGGTTGGAGTCGAATCCTTTGTCACATAAACGTCTTCGGTTGGAGCCAGGACCAACCGCGCAATGGTTAGTGAGGCCGTTTAAGTCTTTGTGGCATGGATACTAGTAGGCGGAGGTGGAAGCCCTAGCCGCTAGCTAAACTCTTGGTTGGAGAGGGAGTTGCTCTACCAAAGGTGTCGGGGACTGTAAATGAAATGGTAAAAGATAAATGAAAGACAGAAAACAAAAATGCATATGGTTTGGAAAAGACCATAGCATGAGCATTGTATCTTTTTATTCCAATCACTTAGTGGGCATTAGGCTCATAACTTAATGTCTTACAATGTAGGTATACGCCTGAAAACATATGAACAATATATAGAGCAGTTGATGAAGGATTTACACGTAGCGGATCTTGTGGCTAGCTGCGCTAAAATAGTAAATAGTTTTGTAAATAATAAAGTAAATAGTTTAAGCTTAATGAATGCATTTTAAGTAAGTTTAATAACTATTTATATTAATGCTTCCACTATATTTCAAAATGATTTTTAATAAAATAAAGTTATTTCGCTGTTAAAATATTTTAAATAAGTATATTTCTTAACACGATAAATTAGAAAATGATTTGAAGTAATAGATTTAACACTTGGTTTTAAAAGGAAGGCTAACTCGATATTATAAAAGAAAATTTTTAAATTTCACGCTATTTTTAAAGAACACAAAAACCGAGATGTTACAATAATACCACCAAACCAAGGTCGAGAGCATCAAGTGCTTTAAGCGTCTCTTTGAAACCCGTGAAAATTTTGATAAGCAATTTCCACATGTAAATTTTTGCTAATTGACGTGTAGTGCAGCGTAGCTGGCACATGTGAAATTTTGGTCAAAAGGACAAATCGGTGGAATTCAAAATTTTCAAACGAAAAATTTATTTGAAAACCAAAATTGGAGAATTTAATTGAACTAGTAATCATTGTCAGGTGACGTTCGAAATAAATCGAGATTTGGAATAAATTATTCAATGTGTGATGTGAAAATTTGTTATATATATACATTAATATATTGGATAAAAGGGTAAGTGAAATTTAATAGGATTAAGGAAATAAATGAATAAGTGAATAAAAGGAATTAAGGAGTAAAGGAAATTGAAAAGATGAAAAAGAAGGATGAAAGGTGAAGATGCCCGCCGCTGAACTTAAAGAGAAAGGAATAAAATAATAAGGAAAATGATTTAAAATGAAGAAAGAATTTAAAAGGAGGAAAAAGAGAAACACATGGCAGATTACAAGTAAAATAAGGGAAAAGTTGAAAAAAAATGGCAAAAACAAGGGGAAGAGTTCGCTGCTGATTTTGTAGAAGAATAGGAAATAGGGTTTTTCTTATCATTCCCTTCGGCCAAGAGAGAGAGCCTTCGCGAGAGGGGGCTACTTCGTTTGTGAGGTTTTTTGAGTGGGCTTGGCTGGAAGATGAGCTTCTCCTTCGAATGAGGAGTGAACAAGTTGCTAGCGATCAAGCATTACCGTTCGCATGCAAGTGTCCGGTCCTTCTGAGGGTATTCGTGTGGGTGTTGATGACAGAGGGCCAAACCGAGAAGTTGAGGGGCATACTTCCATTTCTGCGATTGAGGTAAGATTGCTGCACATTTCCTTGGCCTCTTGGCCTCTAATGCTATTTTAATGAGTAATGCCACTAGTTAGAGATTTCCTTTCGATTTTGTTACTGTTTTTAGGTCCATGTTTTGGTGTCTTCGATAGTGGTTTCCAAATTGGTTGAGTTCATTTGCTATATTGGATTCCTGTTTAGAGGCTGATAAATTTGGTTCTGTTTTTTGTGGAAAAGGTCGAGGATAAATTATTGTAGTAATTGTTGGTTCGGTTTTCACTTATGAAATTGTTGGTTGGCTATAGTTCTACACACTGTCTTTGTTACTGCCATCGATGATAAAAAGGAAACGGAGGATGAGTTGTTGTTATAGTTGACTTGTTCCTTGTTTTGTTACTATTTTGCAGTGGTGAATACTTTGTTTATGATACTTTTTTGATGGAAGAAAACCCTACGGACATACCATGTGATTTAAGCTCCCTGTTCCTTGCCATGGTTTTAAATGATAAATTTTGTTTCTATTTCAAGGATGATACTGTTAGATTTGTTTTGTTACTGCCTCGATAGAAATGTTCTTGACTTTGTGACTTGTTTGGCTATAATTTTCACATAATGGTTTGAGGATTCATGGCTATTTGCTATAACCTATTCTATGCTTAGGGTAATATGGAAATGAGGCTCGGTTATGAATAGGAAGTTATGGTGGTGTTGTGTGTAGTGAAAGCTGTTTAAGGAGATGTTGCTCACTATTAGAGAAGGATGTTGAGGATCTGTTAATTAGTGGGTTGAGGTTCTATTAAAATGATGAAACTGTTGTGGATTTTCCCTTAGTGTTGTTATATGGAAACAATTCTGAGAATTATGTTCCCCAAAGGCATTCTAACTTGTAAACTGTGGTGGTGATAATAAGTGGAATGTTGGTAGAAGTTGAGATAAGTCGCGAAATAGGATTTTTCCACATATTCTTCAAGATTTCATTTAAGAGATTTTCTCCATGTTTGACATGTTGTAGGCTCAGACGAGTTAGTGAACTTCAAGTAAGTACCTAAGGTCGTTGCTCCTTTGGATACGAGGAGGCACCGCCATTGAGGTAAGGGTTTTATACCTACTTGCTTTGCATTCGCATACCATCATTTTTAAAACTAATATTTTGTAGATTGCCACATATGCATAAAATTGATGAGACTATTCGACAACACATCTGATTTTATTATACTTATGTACCCGAGTTTTACATGTTTAAATTATGTGCATACGGTTTTCATGGTATGTGATATCTACTTTGGGGGCGATGAATACTTCTGGTACTCCGGACGGTCTCAGTAACATAGTATTATGAGGCTATGCTCAGTACGTCTCCTATTGTGTGGAGACGGGATGTATGTGCATTGTGTATGTGAAAAATTGGATTAGGAAGGTGATGACGCTTCCTTGCATTTCGAACACCTAAACATGATTAGGGTGTAATTTGATACGAGTTTGTCGCTATTGAGCTTCTGCTCGTTGGCAAACTCAGGATGTAAAATGAGTTTATCGTCGCTGAGCTTTGGCTCGTCAGTAAACTTGGGAGGTGATTTGAGTTGTGTAGGCACTGAGCTTTGGCTCGTTGATAGAACTTAGGTGTACTTCGATACGAGTTTTTTGACGTTGAGCTTTGACTCGTTGGCAAACTTGGGATGTGATTTGAGTTGTGTCAGCGCTGAGCTTTGGGTCATCGACATGACTCAGGTGACAATACGAGTTGTGTTGGCGCTGAGCTTTGGCTCATCGGTTAACCCACAGTGAAGAGCCAGGTCTATGGACGCCATTGATTTACCTCGGATTTATGAGGTGGCCCCATGATGGTGGCCACCTTTCCGTGTGATTAAACGGAGGTGTCCATGAGTGACCTCCTTTTTCAATGGTGATGATTTTCAATGTAAAAATTTGACGAGGGTATTTTTTAGTATAGCTGTCTATGTAAACAACAATGTTTTTCACAATATCTCGTCGGGGCCCTTCGAGGCTGGTTTTCCTAAAGAAGGATGTAAATGTTTGTTGAAATGTTTGACAAAAATGTATAACCCCAAAAATCATAGGTTCAATAATGAAAAGGTAAAAAAAAAGTTTTTCATGTGTTTGGCGGTGAGTATAAGTTTCCTACTGAGTTAGTCACTCACCCCAATGACCCCTCCCTTGAAGTAGAGACAAGAGTACCTAGAGCGTGAGCGCTTAGACTCATGGAGTTCCGGCTTTGGGTTGTAGCTTATTTGTTTCACTTCCTTTGGTTTGGTTATATTTTCCGCTAGTGAGAACTATTGGTTTCTATAATATTCTATGATTTAGAATTTGGATGTATGGACATAGATGCAAAGTTTGTTTTGGATTTAATTTATATTTTTGCAATTTAACTCTTGCAATCACTACGTGGACCGTGACCCATCACAAATGGGTTATGGCTTGAAAATTTTACATAAGTGTTCCGCTAAATTTGAGCATGCTTGGGTTGCACGACTGGGTCCTCTCCGAGGATCAGGTCATTTGGCCCAACATTTCTGTTTGGCCTTCCTCCGAGTTGTAACAGTATCGGCCTTGGGCATATTGCCTCCCCATGCCCCCAACAAACGCATTATGGTGATGAGAGGGACACTGAGGAGAGTGTAAGTGAAGATGAGGCTAATGAAGTGTCTTGTACAGAGGAAGAGACTCAAGAGGACACAAATTATGCACAAGAGGGGCCACTCCTTACGGTTTTGAGGAGATCATTAACTCAAAGTCAAGTTGAAGAATGTCAAAGTAAGAATATTTTTCACACCCGATGCAAGGTGTGGGATAAAGTTTGTTCAATGATTATAGATGGAGGGAGTTGCACAAATGTAGCCTCTCAAGATGTTAAAGAAAAGTTGGGGTGAGAAACCGTGGTGCACCCCACTCCCTACAAGCTCAATTGGCTCAATGACTAAGAATCCATCAAAGTGACTAAACAATCCCTCATATCATTTGCTATTGGAGGATACGAAGATGAAGATTTGTTTTATGTGGTTCCAATGAGTGCCATCCACTTATTGTTCGGTAGACCATGGCAATTTGATAGAAAAGCTTCCCATGATGGCCATTCAAATTATGACACTTTCAAGATGGGGGAAAAAACTATAAAGTTACCTCCTCTTAAACCGAAACAACTACGAAAAAACTATGAAGAGAAAAAGAAAGGAAAGAGAAAATCTACTTTACTTATGTTTAGAAGTGAGCTACTAGAATGTCAACCTTATGAGATCAAGCACCAAAAAAAGAAGATGACATTAACGATCAATGCACCAAGACAAAGGTATTCCTTCCTAACCGAGTTGTATGCTAAGATTTTTGAATTTTGTTGGATTAAAAGACTGTATGTAGATGACAAAGGCTCTGATCATGGGTATAACTTATGCACTAATGAGTCTAAAAGTGGATATGATCTCATAGAAGATAATTTTTTGGGAGATGGCAACTTTAGTAACCAATGTGTGGTCTCCTAGAATCCATGGTAAATGAAGTTCAAGGTTGGAGCCTAACCAACTACTTTGGCAAAAAGAAATTATATGAAACAATGAGGGGATTGTTCTTTCGGCCACACGTTCGTTAATACGCCCTCAAGTTTGTAGAAAAATGCATCATTGTTAAAGGGGTTGAAACAATGAGATCTGTGCATGAGATAGCTAGGAATACAATTGAGAAGGGGAGCAAGGTTCAATCTAAAGTTACAACCATGGGGAAGAGGGACATCGTAAATTAGAAAAAGAAGAGGAAGGTCAAACCTTGGATTTGATGCCCTCAGTCACCCCGGGAGGATGATACACCACAAGGCTCGATTACTAGAGCCTGGGCCAAGTAGATTTCTAACCCCTTTTCCACTATTTATTTTGCAGGTCAAATTTCACTTGAGGGTCTTGATGATGAGTGAAGCAATGAAGATAAAGCAAGTGCATAGCATCTGATCACTTGGATTGCTCAAGCACACAATCAGCTACCAAGTGCAACTGAGGAACAAGTTGGTGTTTCTAGCACCGTGAATTAGGGGATAGCAGGCTGAAGATATGTCACCCCATCACTTGATATGTTTCATTAGTTCTTAGCTATTGAATAATGCTGACATTTGGATCATTTTGGGATTGATTTACTATTGTTGGAATATTATGTTTTGTGGGTTGCTCGGCTAATGTCTTAGCTGAGTACATGTTTTTGAATTTGTTCTTTTTAAGGGTATTTTTGTAATCTAGATTTTATGGCAAATCTTTGGAGATATTTAAGCCCTCCTTAGTGTTTGTCTGAATATAATTGAAGATTATTTGTAGCTACATCCTATGCCTTAAGTGTTGGAGTTCTCTCTACACTTGGTCTTCATTCTAGGGTTAAAATCCAAGAATTGTGAAACCACAAAATTATTTCATTCACTTTCATAGCTTTGTCTTGGAGTCTAATTCGTAAACTAACCCTTTCATCAGGTATTTCCATGGGTAGTATTCAGAGTGGAGGTTTAGAAGACAAACATTGAAGCAAGGTGGAGTTGTCCTTTGTACAAAGGATCCATTAAAGTCAATGGTTGCCAATTTAAGCAATTCTTAGACAAGATTGTAAGTTCAATTTTTATTTTAATTTTGCTATGTGATTTGGACTCTAGTTTTTGGAGTTTCATTTGGTTAGTGGTCAAGGATTGCGTGTACCAAATTTGGTGTTAATTGGAACCGAGACATTAGCTTTGTGCATTTTCCATTTGGGACCAAAAATTGTCAATTTGGCATTTTTTTAAGCAGAGCCTTCCTGATTGCATAACTTTTGTTCTTTTCATAATTTGAATGCAATTTTTGGAGGCGACGTTATTGATGGGTAATTTTGGTTGCTATCCAAATTTGGTGTTATTTAAAGTTCATGTGAGGAAGTTGAGTAACTGATAAAATTAGAGTCTGTTTTGTTTGTTCATTGTGCCTTTCCGGGAAGTCCATTTCTATCTTGCATAACTTCTACATCTATGGGATTGGGGGTGTGATTTTTGGAGAGCGTTTATTTAAATATCATTGTGAGGTGTCTTCCAAATTCTTTGTCAATTGGAGTTTTGTAAAGAAAGTTATAGAATCAGCAAATTTGTATTTGGTTTCTTGGCACGCCGATAACCTCCTCTCCTCCATTGTTGATCTAATTGCACCCCTTGGTGCGTCAGGTCGTTTGTGATGGTCACACACTCATCGTCTATGACTGTCACCCTTGTTCTATAAGATAACTCTGATTGATGCGACAATAATGTTTCTGGTTAGTCAGAATCCAAATGTTCGCCCTGAAATTGTCTCCTTAGTTTTTGTCTATCCTTAGTGTTTATGTGCCTTGGTATATCAAAGGATCATTGACGTTCGGTCCTTGCTCTTTGTTATTATGATCGGACGATGTTTATCGTATTCATATGTCCCTGTTATTTCTTTCTTCGCGTTAGGTGTATCGGTGGGCTGTGAAAAAATCGTTGATACTCGACAATGTCCTATTTTGTATTGGGATCCTTCTTGTGTTTGTAAGTCTCAATTCATCCCAGTTAATGTTAGTTTTCTATGTTCTAAAACATTCCTTCATTAGGATGGTTTGTTTCGGATCCTTCCAAGACCTCTCACTAGATCATAGCTATTATTAGTTCTCATCTAGTAAGGGTATCAGGTATCACTATAAGAGTAGAACATTGTCTCCTTTCCCTTGGGAGTTATGTAGACAGATGTTGGAATTTAAGCTAGAAGAAGATTTCCATTGGTCGGTTGAGTTGGCATCACTACTAAGCTAGGTCCATGTAACATCCGGATAATTTGCACAAATAGTTTGAGTATAATGTGGCATTTTGAAATTTAATAACTACGACCACAATCGTTAGAATTTTTATGAATTGTGAATTTTATTTTAAAATATTGTAATTGTGAAGAAGGCTACACTGCGCAAAGAATTTTATTAAAATATATAATCAAATTAGGAAATTAGAAAGTTGTAGTGGAAGGAAGTTTGTGAAAGGGGACAAATGAAGGTTAGACTCTTGGATGAAGAAAGGCGGATGAAGGATTTGTCATCAGATTTGAAAAGGGTGGACAAAGATCAATGTCTACAAATGGAATGGAATCTGCAGGAGCGTTCATGTCTGTAGAAGGGATTATCCATATTAGGAACGATATATGTGGTGGGCAACAATGGGCAGACATTGCGGAAGTATTGAAATCCACAGAAGCGTAAGCATCCCAGAAGGGCTGGAACCACAGATATGTGGGTAACCACAAATGAAATTTTGTTTTTTTTTTATGAAGGAATGTTTAATGGAAGAATGGATGAAACAACATCTGCTAGTTAAGGTCAAGGAAGGCTCAGATCAAAGATGGAGAAAAATGAGGGAGAAGGTGAAATAAACAAAGCAGACAAATTAGACGAAGCAGACGTCCGCAATGGTAGTTTACATGTCTGCGGTTGCTGTAGATAGATTAAAATGATTTTGTTTCCCATAAAATGCACGAGGTGTGATCTAATTTTTTGACTAGATTAGGAAACGAAGAAGTAAGGATTCGATTTTTGTTGGATTTTCTTTGCAGGATCCTTTATTTGACCATCTATAAATAATAGGGTTGGGGGCCAAAACCCTAACAATTCTGTAACCGCAAAGATGAAGAGAATTCTCTCTTTATCTCAGATGAAATTTTCTCTCGACTTTTACGAAGGTAGCTCTCCTTCGGCTAAGGTTCCAAAGAAAAATTGGATGGATGATGGTGACCGACGATGATATTATAAATAGTTTATGGCTTCTTGAAACAATGAATAGTTGTTAAAGTTTTATCCTTTTCCTTCTATTAATCTAAATATCTTTTTGATTTTAAGGAAATCAAACATGTTAGAGATTTACAAAATCCACTAAGAGGCTGTGGTAAGTGATGTTGCTTGTGTTTGGCCTTTGGCCTACATCACAAAGATGTTGTGGTTATTTTTGTTTTTCTAGTTATTATGTTTATTGAGGATATGCTTATTGCTTGATATTTACTGTTTCTACTAAGATAATGTTCGAGGGTTTAGTACTGCTATTGCTATGTTCATGCATGTTACATTATTATTAGGTGTTGCGTGTATGTTTCATGCATCATGAAAAATGATTTCATTAAGAAAGATAAGAAAGAATTAAAGATTGAAAGACATATGCAATATATGTAAATAGCCATTGTGGGCGGGGTTTTGAGTTGGCTGTCTCATATGAGGTGGATCAAATGGTGTCACTCTCTCCCCTAGACTGAATTACCGACAATGACTTAATTATTAAGTGAAAGAAATAGAAAAGAATGTTGATTGAAAAAGACATGATTTTGATAAACTACATCTCATATACATGTCATGAGATTGTGTTCTAAGACTTACGCTGTATCGTTTAAAGATATGATTTTTAAGAATGGATTTAAATGAGTATAAAAGGATTTTACATCATGGATCGTAAAGTCCATGTTATCAGTTGACTGGGAATATGGCTTGCACTTTCCAATGGACTAGTTATCGTGTTTCTCAACCAAGATGTCTGGTTCTACCATAGCTTATTTTTTACCTCAACCTTGACCTTATCTGTGCTATACAAGAGGTCTGTGCTGGATTGGGTAATTTAAGATCCTAGTTGTTGGAGCTATTTTGCTTCGTGTGTTTGGGTCTCGTAGCTTGTGTTTCACCTCACACGTTTTCATTTGACACTCTTGTACTTTGGAGGGTAGTGTTTTCTCTTCGGCCTCTGTTTTATTCTCTGTTAGAGCCTGTCACATGTTCGTGTTAAGCAAGTGTGCATTAGCTTGGAGAAGTGGATTTCTTGGCTATTTGATGAGCTTCATCACTTGTCCTCCTAGATTTGAGACATTGTTCTGATGTAGTCAATCGTTGATTTACTAGAGTGTTCCTTGGTGGCGGTTTTCTATTCTAGAGTGGGGCATTTTGTGTTCTAATCTTACCCTTTCATTTGACCAATGCTCGTCTACCTACGTGGATGTCAGTGTTTGGTTTTGCACTTGTGGTTTCTAGTCTGGTATCTTGGCTAAATCCTCCAAGATTGCATGCGTTGGGTAGTAATAGTTGTCAAGAGTAATGCTAGAGTTTGAAAATTTCTAAGCCTTCTTGATTGTCGAATCCTTGTTAGGATTCCTTTTACTAATGGATGTTTTGGTGCTGGTGCACTTTGGGTTTAAAGTGCCGGTTGTTAATTGTACCATATCTGGCAGTTCCAGACTGTGGTAGCATTAGAAAGTCTATGGTGGTGTATTAGGGATTTGGTTTCTAGTTGTGTTATGGTGCATCATGTCATAGTGGTTAACCACGAGTCCGTAAGATTTGGTTTTTTTTTGTGGATGCTTAGTTACCAGACCTTACCTTGGTTTGTTTGAGAAGTCTTATTACGTACCTTTGATAGGAGGTTTCTACAAGGCAAAAATCTTGAGTCATCTTTTGTTGGGTTTGGTGCTTGGAGAACATGAAGCCAAAAACTGTTGTGGTTGTGATCTTTGTTTAGAATATTGCTCAAGCATGGAGACCATTTTGAGTAATGATCTAAACCTAGGTTTAACTAATTTATTTTTCTATCAAATGCAAATGTGTTTTCGGTCAAGTGAATTCGTTTAGTTGCATCTCGGGTTTTGTAGGGACTCCACATCAGTTCGATGTTGTGCGGGTCACTATAATCAATTGTGTAGCCCTATTTGTTTTCTATCAATTCGCATGGGTTTTTCCTTTTCAAAATCAATTTGTCCATTGACCAATTGATGAGGTCACCCATTTCATTCCCGTTTTGCTATGTTTTGTTCATTATCCTTGTTGAATCGTCTTCGCATCATGAGCGTTCGTTTTCAGAACATTTTCTTTGTCTCAATTCTGATCATGTTCCTAGGCTTCAATTCCATTCATGAGGGCATGTCATCCTTACATTGTTAGACAGTTGGGGTGGACTATCAAAATCTTTGGAGGGTATATCGCGAGTCTGTGCCATAGATTTTAGTGATAGTTGGACATCTCATCTGTCGTTCGTTGGATTGCGTGTGGCAATAACCACCAAACCAACATTGGCATCTTCCCGTATGAGGTGCTATATGGGAGGTCATGTGGTTAGCCACTATGTTGGGCTGGGCATAGGAAGAAGTTTCTCTTGAGTCAAGGACAATTTGAGAAACCCCCATAAGAAATCCAACTGATACATGAGAGACTCAAAATAGGTTCTTGGTAGAGAAGCAAGTCCTAGACATAGAAACTAAAGGTCCTTCCCTTGGAGAATCCTATGAGTCGTGTGCTATGAGTTGCTCAGTGAACATGGAGTCTCCATGTGTCATGGGTCTTCTTCAACGACATGTGAGGGTTCGGTCAAATAGTTAAACAAGTGAATTTGTGTGTCATCGTGCATTTTCAACTATGGCATTATAGTTGGTAAATTGAAGTTAAGTCGTAAGGGCGTTAGGATAATATGAATTCTTCCATTGAATTGGTAATTATTTAAAGTATATAATATATATTTTATAATTATTATATATATTAAATAATATCAAATTATTAAAAATTTTATTATTATTATAACTCTTTTTTTTCTTTTATTTATTTTCCCCTCCACCACATCCCCCCTCTCTCACTCTTCGTCTCTCCTCTTTTTCTTCATTACTTTGGCAACAACTTTTGACGCTTGCCAAAGTTGTGTCGAGTGATATTTCTACCATAAATCGATAGTTCACGTTGCTAACTTTGATTTGGAAAATTATACGTTAAAAATGGCCACACTGTTTGGGAAAACAGGGCCATCAAAATTGACATTCAAAAAATTTTGGCCGAAACTTTAAACACTCGCTGGCTACAATTCCAACGTCTAATCTCAAAATTTGATCTACCATTTGAAAGCTCTTAGAAAGGAGAATCATCTAGACCCAAAGAACGTTTAGAATTGTGGCCTGATGTGTTCGCCGATGGTTCGCAGAAAAGTCGTGACTACAACTTTAATCGTAGATGCTGGCCGTTGTGGCGTCATCTCTCAAAACCAATGCCATCGTTAGATTTGGAAACTCAAGATCTTTAGGACCTGATCTTTTCCATCCTGGTCCACAATCGTGTTCCATTCATTGGAAAAGATGCCATCACTTGGTAAGTAGTCAGTCGTTGGAGTGTTGACGTCATTTGCAAACATCATTGCTAACTACTGTCTGAGCAATGAGTGTTAACGTGGAAGGGGACGTGAATGTTGACTTTACTATTCACTTTGACTATTTATTGTTGACTTTTATGTTGACTTTGATTTTTATGTTGGCAATTTGACCATAATTTTGCATTACCTAACGACATTAGATAATTGAATAGACTTATTTTCAGACTCGTTTCGACGTTTCAAACATTCTGATGGCCTTTGTTTGTTGAAAATGTCATCCCAATCATTTAACATGTACATCAAGGTGATGTCAAAATTTTTATTTCGGATGTTGAAATGTTAAAATCCTCATCTTTGGTCAATAGGAGTTATTCCTTAGATAAATCTTAGAATTCTATTAATTAGAGAGTTTCAGAAGTTGAACGAATACAATTTAAACTTTCAAGTTTTGTTGTCGTTGCAAGTATGACTTGCCTAGGTTCAAGGTTATTTGTTGTTTCATATCAATTTGGGTTCTTAGTCTCAATTTAGGACCTATCTATAATCCCTAGTGTTTGGATTTTGTCATTTGTTATGTCTTAGGATCGAACGATTTTATGGATTTCGATGTTTGTTTCCAATGGCACGTGTAGCTGGTCGGCGTCCTTAATGATGTAAGGATCTTTATATTGTACTGCATTGCATCATGGCTTGTAGAACTACCACATGTGGGATAGCTAACTCGAACCCACCCACAACCACTATTTGCGTTTATTCAATCTATCTTTATGTCTTTGTTAATGAAAATGTTTTTCATGATTCATGAAACACACACGTGATCTTACATGCAAAACATAATACATAGTAACAGTAAGCATATCCTTGATCAACGTCTCAAATATAAATAGTAGTAAGCATATCCTCGATTCAAGTCTCAAACATAAATAGTAAACAACAAGCAGTAAGCATATCCTCGATCAACAGTTTAATGTCTCCAACAAGACAGTATATAATAAGTAGTAAACATATCCTCGATCAACAGTTCATGGGCATCACAAGTAGAACAACATCATAACAATAAATTACTCTAGCACTTTGTGTCGTAGGCCAAAATGCTAAACGCTTGCAAGCATCACTTACCTGAAATTCTTAGTGAAGTCTGTTCACTCACAATTCTATCCAACCTTTTCTCTAACTTGTTTTCTACGTGTTTATTTTCCTAGAGATAAATAAATATTGAGTAATTAAAAATAATTGAAATTCATCAATTATTGTGCTTCAAAGACATACTAATAGCTTCCATGATTTTCATCGTTCACCATCATAGTCCATCTTATGAACGACGAACGAACCCAATTTACGAAACTCTGGTTTGTAGTAGACTTACCTCTAGAGAGCTTGAGAGAAAAATATCAGACTTTGACGCTCTTCCTATGTATAAATTGGGAACCTTCCCTTTTCAGCAGTTAGAGACTCTATTCGTTGTGTGAAGATATATTTGTAATCTAAAAAATATGCAGAAAAGTGCATCTTGAATCTGTCCTATATACTCACAACAAGCACATGAGCTTCCGTCACAGACGCGTTTGCTTCCGCTATAGGTTTCAGCTTACCTTGTCCACCAATAACAATCTATCATGTTCACATTTCAACTTACTTCCTTGGACACCAATGCTTTCGCAGACACCAATGCTCGCACGAACACCAATGTTTTCGTGGACACAAAACTATCTGCTAATTGCTATCCACCAAGTAGACATCCTTTCGTGGATACCTCTATCGCATAGACACCAATGTTTCCACCGATACTAGCACTTTTGCAAACACCTCATCCCATGGATCCCTTCTAAATTATCTGCCAATTGCAATCTGTTACGTACACATATCCTTTCACAGATATCTCACTCCTGCAGACACCAACGCTTACGTGGATACTAACACTTCCACAAACACCTTATCCCACAGATCCTTTATAAATTATCCTTCAATCGCTTTCCACCACATAAAAATACTCTTTCGTAGATACCTCACTCTCGGTGAGCACCAACGCTTTTGTAGATACTAACGCTTCCACAAACACTAACGCTTTAGCAACCTGTAATGCTTTCACAGACACTTACACTTTTGTGGACACTTCATCCTATAGATACCCCTTAACATTCTCTACCAACCATTGTCTGCCATGTCTACATTTCCTTTCGTGCACATATTTTTTTTGCGACACTAACATTTTCCAGGACACCAACATTTCTGCTAACACTAATGCTTGCACATACACTTCTTCCCACTAATACATCATAACATTATTCGCCAATAACTTTCTGCCATGTATACATTTCCTTTAATGAACACCTCACTTACACAGACACAAACACTTCTACAAACACTAACACTTACACAGACACAAACGCTTCTACAAACACTAACACTTCCACGGATACCAACTCTTCCGCATTGTCTACCAATCACTATCTGCCAGGTACACATATTTTCTCACAAACACACACCTCTCTCTGTGGATGCCACCTCAAACCCACAGACACCAACACTTTCGCAAATACATTTCATTCTGCAAGCACCCTTTTGCAGGCACTTTTACATTATTTTTCCAATTTCTTTTGCACACCCAACTTTTCTAATCCTATAACAAGCTTAATAAAATATTTCTAATATCTTTATTAAAATTTAACCCTTCTACAGACATTTACACATTATTATTTCTAATGTTTTTTTCCATGGCAAACTCTTCTAATCTTGTAACATGCTTAATAAAATAAATTTCCTATTTTATTATAATATTACTCTTCACTACACAATCTATAAATTTCATATTGTGGTGTTATTCATTCCATTTCAATTGCAAAATATTACAATACACATGAAATTATTCGTGGAAATTTTTCAGGTGTTACATTCCTTCCCCGTAAATTATATTTTCTCCTCAAAA
Organism: Begonia loranthoides; assembly: GCA_022433065.1. Taxonomy (NCBI): domain Eukaryota; kingdom Viridiplantae; phylum Streptophyta; class Magnoliopsida; order Cucurbitales; family Begoniaceae; genus Begonia; species Begonia loranthoides. Next base: position 24,826,063 of record CM039468.1, on the reverse strand, counting down.
TTTGCTCCACGAAATAGTTTTGGGTATCTCTCTTCCATGTATTACTACATTTCCATGTCTTCTCTTCCGAGGTGTGATTTTGCCATAACACTTTGATGATCGGGATTTGCTTGTGCCATTGTACCTTGATCCTAAAATAAAAAATCTGAATTGGTTTTTTTTCATAACTCAATGTTGGTTGGATTTCGATATCCTCTTGCATCACCACTTCAAAGGGGCCATGAACGCATTTCCTTAACATCGACATGTGGAAGACGTTGTGAACTCCTTCCATTGAAGATGGAAACTCCAACTTATAGGCCATCTTTCCTATTTTATCCTCAATAGGAAGAGCACCAATGTACCTTGGACTAAGCTTATCTTTTTTACCAAACCTCACGATTCCTTTGAAAGGTGAAATTTTCAAGAACACCATATCACTTATCTCGAAATCAAACTCACTTCATTTACGATCTACATAAGACTTTCACTGGTTTTGGGTAGCTAGCATTCTTTGTTTAATAAGAGCCACCACTTCTATCGTCTGCTATATAATTTTGGTACTTTTTCCCAATATTTAGAGATCTGCGCTTTCTTCCATATAATGCATTGTATGGTGTCATACCAATCATGGCATGATAGTTGTTAATGTAAGAACTCCACCAATGGTAGCATTTTATTCCACCTAGCTTGAAATTCAAGTACACAAGCTTGAACCACATCCTCCAAATTTTGAATGATACTCTCCTATTCGCCAACAATTTGAGGCTGGAACACTACACTAAATTTTAGTTCTGTACCCATAGCCTTGTGTAAACTCTTCCAAAAAGCTGTGGCAAACCTCGAATCACGTTCCAACACAATAGAAACGGGTACTCAATGTAGTTGGACAATTTCCTAGATGTAAAACTTGACATACTGATTCATTGTATAAATCATTTTGACATGCAAAAAGTGGGTATACTTTGATAACCTTTCTATGATCAACCATATCACATCGTGACCCTTCATAGTCCTTGGTAAACTAACAACAAAGTCCATTATGATTTTCTCCCATTTCCTCTCTAGTATTGACAAAGATTGTAAAATTTCTTACCTCCTTTGATGTTCTGCTTTGGCAAACTAAACATAACTCTCTATGCTTTGCAACAACGTCCATAAGATTAGGCCACCAGTAATGTTATTTCAGGTTTTTCTACCTTTTGGTACTACCTAGATGAACTAAAAAAAGTAGAGGAATGATGTGCAATAGAAGGGGGAACTGTAATTCTTTGATGACATAAAGATGTGAGCTTTGAATTTGCACTAATACTAGATGATGACAAACAGAGAGCTCAGATATTGTTTTGATAAAATAAAATGGAAAGGAGCTCTGAATTTACTCTGATACAAATGATGTGCAATGGAGTGGATGAACACTGGATTCTGATCCTCAAAATTAAAAATAGATGATAATAATTTGGATAGATGCTTTGAAAATGTAAGCGAGCTAGAATGCAGGATGATGATGTGAAAATAGATGGGGAACACAGAATTGTAGCAAATGGAAATGGAAATGTGAAAAGGTCCACAAGTTGGAAGAACAATCAAAAAGGTTGGACAGATGCCCTTAGGCAGGAATAGATGAATGGTGAACCATGGGATAAAACAGTCAGTAAAGGATGGTCGTTCGATAAGAATATTTAGTGTCCGCAGTAAACATGAACTGGTCTAGAACGGAAAGAATTAATGTTTGTGGTGAAAGGAAAGCTTCCTTGGAAAGGATCCAATCGCAAAAATAGTGTCCACAGAGAAGACATTGGACACGTGGATGCTGTATGAAGAATGAGGAGGGAAAATAGGTATCCACAGCAGCAAGGAAGGCTTTTGAAGAAAAGGGTCAAATGGGAAAATAGCTTTCGTGGAAAGGATTGAAGGGTGGAAGTAGTGTCTACATAATGGAATTGAACACGTGATGGATGGTGTTAAACAATGAGGAAAAATAAGTATCCATAGTAGAAAAGCAGACTTCTATGGAAATGATCAAAAGGTGTAAAGTAGTGTCCTTGGAAAGGAATTAGACACATGGATGGTTGGTGTTGATGAGCGATGAAAGCGAGTATCCGTGGAAAGGCAAAGAAGTCTTCTGTGGAAAGGATCAAATGGCAGAAATTGCACTCAAGAAAAGGCACTGGCCATAAGGACAATTGACATAAAATAATGAGGGAGACAGGTATCCTTGGTGGCAAGGAAGGCTTCTGTAGAAAAACAACGTCATGTGCACAGTACACAAAACTTTAATAAAAATGAAAAGGTCGTTCAACGGATTGAGCAGATGAAGACTAGCTGTTGGATGGTATCCGCAATAGAAGGGAGTTGGCGCCACAGAAGTTTTACATTTAAAAATGTGAATTAACTGATATCCAGAGCATCACGAATATCTACAATGGATAGCAAACAATAGTATTCTAAAACAAGCTATTTTGTTGCTTGATGCAGATGAAGTGGAACAACAACTGATTCAAAGCTTGAGCCTTGTATAGATGATGGAGGGATGGTGAGATGAAATTGATTGAGGAAAACAAGTAGTTCAAAAACGATGTGCCCCAAGGACCGTTCACCCGAGCCCGAGCAAAGAGACTCGTCCCTTTTCTAACGCGTTATTATTTTGTAGGGAACAATCATTTATTGAACTTTATAGAGGAGATCACACATGAAGATAAAGAGGCTCCGTGCCACGTCCTCACGTGGAGCCATGCAAACTCAGTCGGCTAGCTCGTTTATTTCCCGGCTTGAAGAGCTGCAAAGTAGCTAAGTTTTTTAGACCAATTGAGATTGTTTGCTCAAGTTTTTACATCATATTTTTATGTTTGTCGCTGGTTATGGATTGGAACATATTTTTGTGGATTTTTAGAATGTTATTTGGTTTGTTTTTGGAAGGTGCTTGGTTTGCATGCAAACCGAGCCCTTAAGCCCTATTTTGTCTTTCCAAGGCCAATTTCATCTTTAGCTTTGTAATGCCATTAGAGGGTATTTATTCCCTTCTAATGTGAATGTTAAACTCAAATTGGAAAACCCTAAAAGAATAGCATTTTGCTGTTGTGTTCTTGGAGACCCGCGGACTCACCTCTCGACCACCTTCAACCTATCAAATTGGTTTGTTTGTTCTTGCTAGATCTTGAACAAACTGATTTTTTCTACCTCTTCCAACTCCTCTTCCTTGTGTCGTGGTGCTTGTGGTGTGGAGGTATAAGAACTAGCAACCCCCGGTGGAGAGATCCATTCAATCGAGTGGCCGAACAACTCGTTCCTCGGCTTTGGAGGATTTGTGCACTTCATCAGTTTGTCACCTTTTATCATCCATCTTTTGAGAAGGGATTCCATTTTCTTAAAGTTATTTGCTGTGTCTTTGTTGTTCTGGATTTGGTCGAGTTTTTGTGGAGATTTGGAATCGATTAACAATGTTTTAGTAGGAAAGAATATAATTCCGAGAATCTATTTTCTGAGTTGGCAGATTTGTTCTGTGTTTTCTGATTGTGATTTGACCTATGAATTCTTATTATTTGAAGCTCATATTTGGTAGAGTTATTGCTGGTACTATTGTGTGTTATTCCTCCAAGTTTGGGGTTAATTAAGTGTACGCAAGTATCATTTTCATTGTGATAATCTGGACCACCAGAATCTGCCAGCAAAAACCCTAATCCGAGGTTAAATTTTTAAAAGACGTAACTCCGAGTTTAAAACGAGTTTGAAGCTAGATTTTTTATATGATTCTCTTTGGATTATTGATTTAAGCTCCTGTAAATTTCATCCTTCAACTCCGATTCCCCCTCGAGTTATACCTGTTTAAACATTGAAGACTGGATTTTTCATATAGTCGATTTACAGGTTTGTCAATTTTTCACAACTAAGGTTTGGGACCTATCATTTGCTATCAGAGCCATCTTATCATGTTGTTGCCCCATTTTCACTATATTTGGTAAATATAATGAGTACAAAAAGTGGAGTGAATTAGCACCAAAGCAAAGGAGCTATGCCAAGTACTAGCTTACCCCCCACCGAAAGGGTACCAAGTCCATTCAAGAGAAACTTTCAACTTTAGCTTGATGAGATAAAAGATATGATCTTGAAAATGAAGCAAAGTCGAGAAGAACCTTCCGATGAGCATGTAAATGAACCAAGAACTACTAGACCAAGGAGGAGGTTGAGTATTTCTATAAAATCTCAGGGCCGAAGTGAAAGTGCATTTGTGGAATGGGAGGAAGAAATCGAGAGGAATGATTCCCTTAGCCTGAGAAGGAGAGACCCTAGAAAGAATGACATGAGGCATTTTAATGTCACTAGTCCTCCCTTCAAGGGGTCCCATAATGGTTGTGACTTTCTAGAGTGGATAGACAATGTTGATCGAACTTTTGAATGTTATGATTTTTCGGAGAAGGTGAAGATTCAAATGGTCAAATTGAAATTTTCGGGTTGTGCTATTCTTTGGTGGGAGGACCTTAAAGCACAACGGAGGAGAGATAGTTATGATGATGTAAGGTGTTGGAAGACCATGAAGTCATTAATGCAGAAGAGGTTTGCTCCTGTTCAATACAAACAAGACTTGTTCCTTCATTTCAAAAGCCTAAAACAAGGCACACAATTGGTGGAGAAATACTTTACAGAATTTGAAGCATTGAAGGATAAATGTGCCTTGAATGAACTGAAAGAGAAAACCATTTGCAAGATTCATCAAGGGACTTCACAAAGAAATTAGTGAATTGATGGAGTTGCTATCCTTTGACACTTTGGATGATGTGGTATTGTTGGCATTAAAAATAGAAAGGCAAAAAAAAAAAGGGAAGTTGAGAGAAACAATAGGCCTTTTTCAAGAGATGCAATGCCTTCTTTTTCACCTCTTAAGAATGATGGAAAAGGTGCTGCAATAAAATCACATGAGATCGAAGATAATGATAAAGAAAAAGCAAGTGTTGAGGCCAACAAACCAAGGACGAAGGACATTAAGCGTTGTGAATGTCTCGACCTTGGACATTTAGCAATACAATGTACCAACAAGCTTATTATGGTGATGAAGGATTCCTCCGAGGAAAATTTAATTTTAGATGAAGTTTGCGAAGCATCTTGTATTGTGGAAGGACCCCAAGAAGATTCCTCCTATGCTCAAGAAGGGCTCCTACTTGTTGAAATGGGAAGACTATTGACTATTCAAAATCAAGAAAAGGAGAACCAAAAGAAAAATTTTTTTATACCCCAATGCAAGGTTGAAGAACAAGTATGCTCTATGATTGATGATAGTAATTGTACAAGTGAGGTTTCTCTTGAAGATAGCAAGGATTCAAAATGGGAAACTTGGGTGCCTCCCAACCCCTACAAACTAAATTTGTTTGAGGGTGAAGATTCTATAAAAGTAACCGTGCTATCCCGTCATGAATTTTATTTTTGGTGGATATGAAGATAAATTTCCATTTGAAGTTGTACCTAGCAGTGCTAATCAATTGATATTGGGAAGACTATGGCCATTTGGTAGGAGAGTTATTCATTATGGTTTCACTAATTTGTTTTCATTGAAGCTCAAGGACACCTTCATACAACCAGTTCTTCTCAAACTAAACAAACTACTAGAGAACTTTCCTTATTTGATAACACACAAGGAGGGAGAAGCAAAATTAAGAGCTGGCATGCTTTTACAAAGGTAATCCTTTTTATCTGAACTAAACATCAAGATCTATGGCTTATGTTTGGTTAAGAAATTTTATGTGGATGATAAAGGCTTAGGCTATGGATACCAATTGGTCACTAAGGAATCCGAAAAGGTCTATGGTGTCTTGGAAAAACTTTGTGAGGCATTGAAAGGAATGCTCTTTTGGTTACAATTGCATGGAGTACTTCCGATTTTGGAAAATGGTACCATTACTAGCTGGTCCAAAGATGAACGGATGGAATGAATTTTTTTTTGACAAGGGAAATGATGTGCAAGCGAGAAATATATGTATTAGAGTGGAAGACAATCTCTTGGAAAAGTTTGCTATTGAATATGTGGTCAATATTCAAGTTGACGGCATTGATCTTATGACTCATGTAAGGCATTTTCCCATGGGGGAAAAACTATTCTTATTTGATCCGGGTGCAGAAGCTTTCATAGGAAGGACAAGGGTGGTAAACCCCTTGGATTTGAGGTCAAATCCTCAATCACCCGAGGAGGATGATGTGCCCCAAGGACCGTTCACCCGAGCCCGAGCGAAGAAAATCGGCACTTTTCTAACACGTTATTATTCTGTAAGGATCAATCATTTATTGGACTTTATAGAGGAGATCACGCATGAAGATAAAGATGTTTCATGCCACGTCCTCACGTGGAGCCATGCAGACTCAATCGGCTAGCTCGTTTATTTCCCGACTTGAAGAGCTACAAAGTAGCTAAGTTTTTTAGACCAATTGAAATTGTTTGCTCGAGTTTTTACATCATATTTTTATGATTGTCGCTGGTTATGGATTGGAACATATTTTTGTGGATTTTTAGAATGTTATTTGGTTTGTTTTTAGAAGATGCTCAGTTTGCATGCAAACCGAGCACCTTATGCCCTATTTTGTCTTTCCAAGGCCAATTTCGTCTTTTGCTTTGTAATGCCATTAGAGGGTATTTATTCCCTTCTAATGTGAATGTTAAACTCGAATTGGAAAACCCTAAAAGAATAGCCTTTTGCTCTTGTGTTCTTGGAGACCCACGGACTCACCTCTCAGCCACCTTCAACCTATCAACTTGGTTTGTTTGTTCTTGCTAGATCTTGAACAAACCGATTTTTGCTGCCTCTTCCAAAACAACCCTCAACTTCACGTCGATCTTCAAAACAAAGTGGCACTCCAACTTCCTGATTGTGATTTTGTGCAACCTTGGTCGAACTTCACTTCTTGGAATGGAAATAAGAAGGATGCAATAAAAGGGCAAAGAAGAAGAGTGACTCTCACAAACATTCAACTCTTGAAAGACACACAAATTGGATTGTCAACAATTCGAGTGAACTGTAGGTTCTTGCAACTCACAAGTAGAGGTAGCAAAATACTAACTATTTTTCAATTCATCCAAAAACTATTTACAAACCCCTAAGTGAGGCATAAATACCATCACAAATTAGGGTTACATCCTAATGACCAAAATAATAAAACATCCCCTAAAACAAATACATTCTCATGGCTAGAACAAATTCTAGTTGATTCAATCCGATATAACATTTAAACCTAATACAAGTTAAAAAAAAAATAACTAAACATAAATTTCAATCACAATGAGGTTTCATAGCTACAGCCAGGCCTTGAATTCATTCTCGAGGATCTTCTTTTGAATAATGGTGTTATATTCTCAAGCCAGGAATTCCTTTACAATCAACCATTGGTTCAATCCATTGGCCTCCTATAAGTGAGCATGTTTGGCTATATCTTAATCTTGGATGCTTGGAGGACCTTGTAAAATATCTTCAAAGAAGTACCTGCAAGATAGAGAAGATAAATAGAGTTTTTGTTAGTCTCGTTGCTAGTTGCCATGTGCAGAAAATCTATGGCAATATCAACCTCCTCAGGTTGAAAAGGTTTGACCTCAAATCTAGGAGATATATATTACTTCAAATATCATAGCCCACAGTGAAGATAAAGCTCTAGCAACATTCTATAACCACACTTATGTCTACTTATTTCTCGCCATTAAAAATGATCTAGGTCACTTGGTTGTAAAATCACTGAGCTCTGATTGACTGTGACAGCTTCCCCAAAAATTTTCCACCCACATCAAATAGGTGAAAATTGCTAGTGTCATGTAGTAGCAATTTCTTTTCAAAGTGCATTGTTTATTGTTGAGAAAGTGGCCTAAAGATTGTTTGGTCTTCAAAGTGACAATCTCATTTTTTGGAAATCTATACCTTGTAAGAATTATCAATGAAGGCAATTGGCCATATCAACTTCGCATTCGAGCAAGATTCCTTTCGATGATACCCCAAACATTCAGATTCAAAAATAGTCTTTCTTACAAAGCGGGGTCCGCCTGATGGACAACATATCAATCCTATCATCAATCAATCATTCAAGATGTTCATGGAGTTCTTTGAAGCCAAGCATAGGTGGAAGTTCAAGAACAATTGGAGGATAATGGGAGGACTTCCCAAAACTGTGTACTTTCTAACCTTTGACAAGTGTTTGATGACTTTGGCATTAGAAATGATGCTATTTCAAAAGGCGTGCTTCATAAATATTGTAGCTCACTTCTTAAACTTTTGAGAATGGGTTTGATTGTTACATTTGGAAATATTTTACTTTGTCTAAAGCCCACAGAATAGAGAGTAAATATTATTGAAAGTCCATGTGTCCAAGCTTGGAGACCAAGGAAGTCTTTAAATGGAAACCATCCAAGTGGCTAAGCACCAAAGAGGAATAACTATCAAAAGACCTCTAGACTTGGAGAAAAAGAAAGGAAGAAGTAAATTAAATATTCTTTTAGTTAACTTACCTAGTTTCCATTAAGTAGAAAATCAGCCAAGCTTATATTTAACAAATTTAGTGATATTATTATTGTTAGTTATTTACTATTCTTTATTCTTGTAATTGGATATAACCATCCTCATGTAATTATTTATACAGTTGAAATTGAATAGAAAAAGCTTTTTCTTAGTTATCAAAATTGGAGTGATTCCTCTTCAACCCTTTGGCATGTCACAACTAAAGTTTCCCTTGTGTGTGTTATATCACAAGATTTGACTCACTTGTAAGTCGGGTGAGTTCCCTTATAAGCATCCACATTCTTCATCCTTAGAGAAAGAGCATGTGAAGAGGTGTAAAACTTTCCAAAGGAGTTTCATCGACAAATACATCCATATGAGAGTTACAAGCTACACTAGTTACTATTTCCTACGACTCAAGTTCTCTCAAGCATATTTCATAATCCATGTAAGATATTTCCATTATTCTTGAGGAGATCTTTCATTATTCATCAAAGGAAACGTGTTCCAAATTTCATACAAAAAGCTTCCAAAATGTGGGAGATATGACTTCTTAAAGTTGACGTTTCCATAAAAGTGTTTTGCACCAAATTAAGGAAACATTGAAGGACCGGTCGATCACCTTCACAGAAGCCGACCACCCACTCGCCAAATCGCTAGCCACTGTATTGTTTTTCCACATTGACGATCGACCTCCTCGATCACCCATGAATTCCCAAACAATCAAAACTGCTTATTCCCAACTGATCTCCACTTGCGTTCTCCACTCTTGATCAACCACCTTGCTTGTTGATTCTTCACACCCGGTTGATCACATCTTCAACTCTTCATCAATTTCAGCCAATGTTTATGGGTTATATTCTTATTCCCTTCCGCTAGTGCAACATTTGGTATCAGAGCTAAAATTTCTACTAATTTATGATATCATTTTTTCAACATAATGGCGAGGAGTTGCGATTACATTATGAGCAAGGAAAAGTTGGAAGCAACTTTCTCTATATTTGGTGGTTCAAATTTTTTCAAAGATTATTTAGATTGGGAAGATGAGGATGAAAAGATTATTCAAAGAGCTATTTTTCTGGAGAAGACCATGGTAAAAATTATTTCTTCAAAGCTTAAAGGAAGGGCTTTAAGATGGTTGGAAAAATTGAGAAATAACCAAAGAATGGATGGAGAAAAAGCCATTGACAAATGGAGTTCCATGAAGAAATTTTTGAGAGGAAAGTATGCTCCATTCACACCACCACCAGTCACAAGGTATGAGAACTTCCCAATAACTAACAAGTTCAACTCCTTGACATGCAAGCCTCATTCGAGAGGATACTACAACAATTTAAAGCGAGCACTCTGACTTTACAAGCACAAGGCCATGATGAGGTATTAGAAGGTACACCTGAGCAAGGTGAAGAAATTGTTATATTACTTCAAGAACAGCCCTTATTATCTTTAGAGTCTCAAATAAAGGAGGAGGATTGTTTAAAAGAGCCAGCACTAAAAACTATAGAGGACCAAGTTGACTCCTTGGCAACAACACAAGAGGAGCAAACTCTCCATATCTAATGCTATGACAAGAATAAGGTTTTATCATTATTCATTGATGAGAGAATTTGTGCTGACATGATTTTGATGATTTTGCTTAAAGGATGTTACTTGGGGATAGTAATGTATGGCATCCCTTACAAATGTTGGTGGCACATTGACAAGTATCACAATGTTCATGGCTAAAGTGTAAACAAGAAAAAGTTGTGTCCTTTGATCAAAGATGAAAGAAGTAACATCTAAATGTCTTCCATGGATTTTAGGGAAAATTTGAGTTGGTTGCTAGACAAAGAAGATGTCAAGGTAAACAAGCAAACTTTGATTTATTTTTTTAGAAGTTTTACTAACATAGTGGTTTGTATATGATGCCAATGAATACAAGCCATTTGTCTTTGGAAATACCGAGACTTTATGATATGTGGCTTATGCATAACAAGTGTTCCAATTATTACTCATTTATGGAATGTGAGACATTGAAAGGAACTCAGTTAAAGACTACTACGCTTATGACCAAGAGGTATGCGCCCTTAGTTACATTGATTACTTAGATTCTTAAAATGGGTTGCAATGAGGATTCGCATGTTATGACTACTAAGTTGCCAATTGGAAATGGCAATCGTTTTGACAAAGTTGTTCCCTTCAATGTTAGTAGAAGTTCACTTACAGTTATACATATTTAATTGTTATTGATCTTGTTTGTTTCTCTGTCTCCTCAAATTCACTCCTTAATTTGATAGATTGAAACTCGGCAACATAGTCATTCACATTGAGTGACCCTTGTTTCAAACTTTGCATTTCAAGACAAAGCTCATGTCTATTATGGCTTGGAGCAATTCTCATTCGCATCACATTCCAAGTATGAATTTCCTCTTCACCATCACACCTTCTTTCAGCTTTTAAATTCTTCCACCACACATGATCATAACTGGTTAACTTCAAAGGAATGATGGACTACAAGGTCCAATCACAAGAGTAAGGACCCAATGACTCATCAACACGTACCTTTCCATTCATTTGGAAGGTAACTCATTATTGGCCCAAATGGAGGAGCTACCAACCCAAGAAGAGCAAGAGAGGGCCACGTATATTCTACTATGGAAAGAAACCCAAGAAGACAAGCTTGAAGAGCAAGAAAGATGAATGCAATAAGAGAAAAGGAAAGCTTCCAAATCAGCCAAGCAAGATGACAAAAGGAAGGTCAATTATTGCATAGATATGGCAACCATCCAAGTGGCAAAACATGAAGAGAATGTAGGTACCAAAAGCCATCAAAACTTGGAGGAAATAAAAACAATGAATAGTTACATAATTACTTTAAAAAGTTACCTAAATACTAGTGTAACATCCCATTTCCGTTTATGAATTTTTGTAAAATTTGAATATTTTAAAACTTCATTTAAAATATACATAATTGAAATAACATCATATTACATTACGTAGAATAAAAACATTAAACTATTTTACAGAAATAACATAAATAAACACTTAAAATTCATAACAAAGTCTTTATGCATTTAAAACTTTTATTCATTTAGAGCCATAACCCCGAGGTCATTTTGCGCATTGTAACACAACCTCGCATCTCATCATACTTCTTGAATGTTCACCTCAATCGGCTCAAAATTCTTACCTGCATCATAGGAGGAATAATGAGACTATTGCCCAATAAGGAACATAAAATGAAATGTAACTATAACCTCTATAACAACTCTATACACATCATTTTTCTATAATCATAAGTTGGGTGAGAGCAACCTCTTCAGTCTCCGAACTCACTGCTTTGATTCATTTTTACATGAGAGCAACCTCTTCCGTCTGCGAACTCAGTAAAAACGAATCCACCTACATTTACATATTCATTACCATTTGGGTGAGAGCAAACTCTTCAGTCTCCGAACTCACCACTCATTGAGTAAGAGCAACCTCTTCAGTCTCCGAACTTACTCAAACGAGTTGTTATCTACGTGTGAGCAATCTCTTAAGTCCCTAAACCCACATAGAAAACACCATTATTATCTTCATTATTGTCCCATGAGATGCATGACGTACAATCCTACTAACATATCTATATGAATGTCACACATAGCAGTTCATATACCGTAAACAATACTACAAACAAGTAACAAACAATAACTATACTTCAACTATAATTTAATACTAAACGTGCTTTCAATTATATCACTAGACATGCTATTTCAACCAAAATATAAAACTAGGATGATTCATTTTAAGAACTATGAATTAAGACGATTACAAGGTATAATTAACAACTTGCATGAAGGAATAATAACAATTAACATATCTCTTGTACTACAATTATTACCGTTCATTTTATTCTAGGGTTCATGCTATTAATCCATTGTTTTATTGAGAGCATAAGGGAACCTACTTATTGCAAAGAACACTAGACATAATACTACAGCAGAGAGCATGCTTAAGAAAGCAACCCAAAACTATAAAGAACTTATTTTTCTTTGCCAATTGTATTAGCACGTTATTTTACATTATCCATAATATTGACAAACTCAACAACTAACATTTCCACGAACTGAATCCATTTCACAGAAGGAAAACATCACAGGAAAACAATCACAAACAAACGAGTTTATTAATAAGGCATCTAAATTATAGGAACAATTATGCAGGAGAAACGTCTGAACAAAACCCATAATATAAATAATATTTACAAGTGTTAACGACAATCCATGCAGACCAAAACTAATTTTTACGCTATAACTTCTGTCTATTATCAGCTACTGTAACACCCCAACTTTTTAAGCTGGAGAATTATCAAGGTATTACCAAGGACATGTTCAGACCGTTAAGCCTAAGAGTAGTTCTGTCAACGTTTTCCCCGTATACGTGATGTAATCAAGGGACGGAGTAGTCGGGATATTACATTCGTATTTAAACATGTCATTCTATGACATGTATTTACGAGGAAAATGTTATGGGATAGGAGTTAAGTGGGAAAAACGTGAGGAAGGCTGCCCAGGGCGTTTTGGATCCCTACAAATGACACTGTGGATGGGTTGTGTCATCTGCACATGCATTTCATGCAGCGCCCCGAGGTTTGGGACGACTCAGGATGCAATTTCTCGTCTTGACTTCACTTTTCTATGAAGTCGCGGACGTGGTCCGGATGGTACGGATGAGGGAAGCTGCGTCCTCATCAAATTTTTTCTAATTCTTGACAGTTTCAGACGAGTCTGGACGACTGCAGATGTGGGGAGACATCGTCTGATTTGACTGTGTTTGATTTTTTGACACTTTCGAACGATGCGAGGATGCCACGTGCGAACGCGATTTGGCGTCTGAATGATACTTGTGGACGGTATAGACACGACGAGGACGCCAATTCTCGTTCTAAGCAAATCATGTAGCCTTAGGGTTTTAGCCTTGCGGACAAGACCTATGCATCCACACTTGTCCGAATCATCATAGAACTGTGACAGCAGAGATTTAAAATTAGAAGGAGAATGACCCTTAACCAATAGAAATGTGACTCCTCGACAGTGAATCCCGATCCAGAGCACGCGACACGCCCCTTAGAGCCGACTAGCAGGAGCTGCCTCCTGCCCCTCCCTGTCCCTATGCCTAAGGTTGTCCCTCCAGGTATGTAAACCACTTCCCCCTTCCTCATTCAGTCCGTTTTTCCTTCCAGTGAGAGGGTGAACTATGAGAGAATGGTGAGAGAGAGAGAGAGAGACCCAAGAGAGTGAATGAGAGTTCAGTGGATTATTGTTGGCTAAGTGAGTGAGGTTGAAGGTGAGCTGTGAGCATAGGTGAAGTGAGGAGCTGAAGCTACTGGAGCTTCTATCCTTGTTAGAGCTGCTGCGATCGTGTGAGCTACAAGTTAAGAGCTGGAGCTATTGTGTGCTGAGGAACCGTGAGCTGTGGGTTGAAGTGTTGTCCCTGCTTAGTTCGTCACTTAGGTAAGGATTTTGGGGGTGTCTTGGCCATTTGGAGGCCCTACTCCACGAGTATGTGTGCGTGAGTTTTACATTAGTTACCTGGAATGCTTGCTATTAGTTTATTTTAGTTGATAATTCTTTGGATGATCTCTGTTGTTGGATGATTTCTGTCGTTAATTCCATTGTTGATGCTCTGTAGGTCGTTGACTATATAGAATGCTATTATTCTGTAGACTAATGTTGGTTCTATGAATTACTGCTTTAGGTTGTTAGCTCTGTGTTTAATACCCTATTATGTTTTCTTTTGTTGTTGTTAACTCTATAAATCTCTGTGTTGTTAGCTTAGTTTTATTGGTAGTTCCATGACTGAAACGCTTTACTTCGATAGACAATTGATATATGATGGTTATGAGTTGAAAAGTATGAATGTGGAGAATTATGATCAGGATGACCATGTTTGATAATGTTTACTCGCTGTTATTTAATTGTGTTATATTTCCTTCTTGGTTCTGCTATCATCTGTTCGTTTTACTTCTTCAATCTAGTATGCTTACTTGTCAACCAATTTAGTTAAATATTAATTAATAAATGTTAATCCATTGAGTATGCTCAGCACTTTAGTTAAACAATAATCAATTGGGCAAGTTAACCCAATTAGTAATCCAAGCATGTAAACAATTTGATTTAATCTAAGCAAGTAAGCAATTTGATTAGTATAAACACGTGAACTAGCAAACTGTCTAATTAACTAATTGCTTATAATTAATTAGAATATGCTTAGGTAAGGGTTGTTATCCCTTGAGCATGTAAATTGACTAACAAGTAATTACTAGCATGTTTGATTGATCAACTAGCATGTTTAAACTAACTAACTAGCATGTTTAAACTAACTAACTAGCATATTAAATTAGCTAACTAGCATATTTAATTAGTATGTTTAAATCAATTGACAGCATGTTAAATTGTCTAGAGTAATTAACGAGATTCGAACACGCTAAGAAGTTATTTAATTAATACCTAATACTTGAGCATGTTAATCAATTAACTAATTGAAGTTTGTTAATTAACTAGTTGTTTAATTAATAACTAACCCTTGAGCATGTTAATCAACTAACTAGAACAAAAGTATGTTTAATCACTGAGGATAATAACTGAGATTCTTTCTTTAGCATGCAATGAACTAGGGTAATAATGGTAATATGTTGTTTTTCCTTGTTAATATTCTATGCATTTCTCTTTTCCGCAATTTCCATTAATATGGTTATATTGTCACTCGCTGCAATTTCCTATACCATGCTTTACCTTATTTAAAAATAATAGAGATGTTTTACCATGTTAGAAAAGAATGGAAATCATGAAAGAAGAATGAATGAAATGTAAACAAATTAAGGGTTTCATTGACTATGTGAACAATTGTTTTTAGGGAAAATGACAAATTAACCATCGTGGTTTGCGATCAAAGACAAGTCAACCTCTATCCTTTGTTTTCTAACAAATTAACCACTGATGTATGGAAAAATGACAAAGCCAACATCGCTATCACGTTCGCTGTTAAGAAGCTGATAGGGCGCCGCGGCAGTTCGTAGACAAAACGGTGCGGCACCGTGGTTTTCCATGAAAAGAAGGCCAAATTTGGCCGGGACGCCGCAGGGTCCTGGGACGCCGTCGTGGCCAAATTTGGCCTGCACACCGTGGTGTCTTGGGACGCCTCCGTGGCGTCCTTAGAGACCGCCGTGGCGTCGCAAGACACCGCCGCAGCGTTCTGATTTTTACTCAACGTATACATAACTGCGAAATGCTAGGGTTCACCATTTTTACCCATTTTCACCACGAACAAACATCGAATCCTCTAGGAAACCCATTTTCACCGCGAACAAACACCAAAACTCTCGACCATTTTCGATCACAATGTATTCCCGAGTAAAGAAACTGGCATTCAAGCGTGGGAAGGCAACGTTGGAAGGTGTTCAAGCCACTGCGGTGGATAATGAGCAACCCACGGCAGTGGTCAATGAGCAACCCACAGCTGTGCAACACAAAGACACCACCAAGGATGGAGAGACCGTTGCACACTTACAAAGGCAAGCTGAACCTGAGCTTGAACAAGGAGAAGCCGGAGGCTCAATTGTCCGGTTCTAACCCGTGACAGCGGGAGTAAGATCCAAACTATTCAAGACAGTGAATTGCAAATCACGGTATGAAGATGAAATTCAACACCATTCAATTATTGTTTCGAAAATAGTAGATTTGGAGTCATTGGCAGGAATGGGAATTAAACAACTGCTTGAAAATGCTAGATTAGCCGAGTTCTGCCGGATGAGGGGCAGTTACTGTGAGAGAGTTATAAGATTATTTTACGTTGAGCCTCAGCCCCTTAGAACTAGTTATTATACTAGTTACTGCGAGAGAGTTATAAGATTATTTTACGTTGAGCCTCAGCCCCTTATTTTACGTTGAGCCTCAGCCCCTTAGAGTTATAAAATAACTGTGAACAAGTTATTTTACGTTAAACAACTGCTTGAAAATGCTAGATTACCAGTTAGTTTGAACCTCAGCCCCTTAGAACTGTGCAAGTGGTACGTCTTTCATTTGGTTATATATGTGTGTTCGTTCATGTTCACGTTTTTTTGTCTAGTGGTGGTTTGACATTTTTGTTACAATCTCTGGAGATTATGGACATGTCAAGAAGTATGTCATTAGGGTGGATTCACGTAAGTAACCATCTCGCTTCTCCGGGTTATTGTTCTTGTTCACTGAGATAATCTAATGTGTTGTTTACATTTCATACACACAAAAAGCAAACGTCTTTTATATCGTCCGTTGACCTGTACACTCAATTCGCTTACCAGCGATTAATGCCGGAAGCAATCTCCATCATCGTAGCTCCCACAACAAACAGCGGTATGTAATGTCCCTTGTGTAAATTCTTAATATTGCTTTTTCGTATTTGACCGGCAATTGTTCCCTTTCCATTGCAAGTCGTTCGACGTCTTGCAGTGTACGAGTGAGGGGATGAAGGTGCGGTATAGTGCACTAATCCAAAACAATTCCACGAGCACGACCCTGCAACCTTTGAGTACGAGGGTCCATTGTATGAAAAAGCAGATAAAGTATTCCTTGACTAGAACTTATCTTTTGCGGTCAAGGATTTACGTGTGAAATGGACAAGGAAGAAGGCGGCATAGTTTAGTTCAAGGATTTGTGCTGTAATTTATGTTTAGTTGAATATGTGTACAATTACGTTGTAATTTATGTGTAGTTTATAATTACGTTGTGAATGATATATTCAGATGATATGTGTAGTTTACATTTACTGGATGAATAATGTGTTTGGATGATACTGGAACTACTTGTGATTTTGTTCAGGATGTATGAGAATAGCTTTGGGGGAGTAAAGAAACAATGGAGACTTTGGCAAAATTTTTATAAATTGGGGTGAGGATAAGTGAAAAGTAAATCTTGTATGACCTAAATCAAGTACATAATTAAAGAAATGTGTATGGAGAAACTTGGTGAATTCAGTGCAACAATTTCAGCAAGCCACAACGGTTTGTCACCTCATGGTACCTGTAATCAAATTTCATGCACACTCCACAACCACATGTATGGAACCATTAGATGAATTCAAATTGATGAAACGAAACATATTCAAATTTATCAATTCAAATTTATGAAACCAATTCAAATTTACAAATATAGCTTACAATACAATCACATATATATCAAACCTAATCTATCAAACGAATGTATCACAGAAGGTTAAGCTTTACATTTTTGTATGTTTGTGTTTGTGGACCTTGCGCATCAAACTCTTGCAGATAATATTGCAAATAAAGTTAGCATAGTTCAAATAACATTTGAAAACATAAATATGATAATGGGCTCACCTGCGTCTCAGGAACTCTGTCGAGAACTGTCTCAGATACTCGCTCGGGGACTGTCTCAAGGACTATGGAAGGAATTGTCTTGGGGACTCTGAAACCACTAAATGTGCCCTCATACCTTCCTCTGCCGCCTCTGCCTCTGGCTTTGCCTCTCCCTCTATCGCTTGTGCCAACCCCTGCACTGGACTCGCCTCCCCTTTCGCACGTGTGGGAGTTGTGCCCCACACCCCCACACCGGCCACAAGTGACGTTCAAATGTCTTCTCGTAAACACTGTCCAGCTTGGGGCCTCGTCCACATCCCATTTTCTACATTTACGCGGCCTTCCTGGAAGCCTTTTAAATAGCGGTGGAACAATTGGATCAAGATTCATCACAAGAGGCCACTCGATTGGTCCATTGATGGGGCGGACAAAATGGGAGCACATTGCCATGTATGTTTCTCGGTGATAGAATGCATGCACATATTCCTCAGGAGATCTCCTCATGAAGTGAATGCACGGGACTGCATGGACACATGGGATGCCGGTCAACTCCCATCGGTAACAGGTCAAGTACACTTGTCCAAATCAACAGAATGCTGTTCATTACCGTTGCTGACCTCAAACTGTGCAGCTCCAGAAAACTGGGGGCTCCAATTTTGACAGACAAGTTGTATTTTGGCGAGCCGGTTGCTGATCATTGGACACAAAAGGTCAGTCGAGCGAGCCATCTTTTCATTTTTTTTCACGATCCTACACATAATGCCCTTTTGAATGATCTTGAACAAACTTAGAATCGGCTTGTCCCGGCTGGTAGGATGCAGGCGTTGAAGGACTCGCTCAGGTTGTTGAGGCTTAAGTCACATTTAGGGATGGAGTAGAAGGCATGTTTTGGCCCAGCATGTCACATTTATTCCTCGTAGATAGTTGTGGGCCGCCAGGTCAAGCAAAAATAACTTGGTCATCTCTCTCTCAAACTGCCTCATTGTTGTGGCTCTAGATGTTGCCCACATTGCATCCTTTAATTACCTGCCTTTAAATTGTTTTTTGAAAATTGCCATACAGGTGTCGGATGCAAAATCGATGGTCCGCTTGCCCTGCCACCTCTATAACAACTAGCACTAGCCCATGCAATGATTCATAATATAAGTCAGACATTGGTACAAAATGAATAACATAAACACAGAAGGCAAAAGCAATCAACCGCACCATTTGTTGATCAGAAATGATTGTCCATCCATTGCAAGATGGGGTGTTTAGATCGTCGAGCAACAATTTCAGAAACCAGCTCCACGAAGCCCTATTTTCTACTTCAACCAATGCTGCAGCGATCGAATACATTCCATCATTCTCGTCAATGGTGACAGCGGTGAGCAGTTGGCCCAGAGTCGCTCCTTTCAAGTGGTAACCCTATAAACAAAGAACTGGTCTACCATAGTTCCGCACAGCCCTCTTGCATGCATCCAAGCACATGTACATCCTTTTAAATACACTCATGTCAAGGTCAACACGCATTGAACTTCCAGGATTCGACCTCTGAATCTCCTCGGCATGGGGCCATATGAGCTTGTATTGCTCATTGTCATCCCCTCCGTTAATTTTTTTGGCCGCATTTCATATCCTTCTAGCAAGGCTTGGTGTGATGTTGACGTTAAAGTCCTTCTTGACTGTCTCAATTATGGAAGATAGGTCCAGTCGGCTTGACTTTTAAATTTGTCTAAGTAATGCATTGCCACCCATTTGGCAGTGGCATGGCGGCTTTCCATCTTTTTGGAGCAAGTGTGAACGTCGTTGTAGAACTTTATTTGAAACATCATTTCACTTTGCATTTCTTAGGCATGTAGCCGCCACATGCATCATTCTTGGCAGGCAGCCCTTAACTATGAGTGTCACTATGGGTGAATTTTATCTAGTACCCATTCTTCAATGCATCATCGTCAATTTCTTCTCTAATTTTTTTCAATGAAGTGTACTTTTTGCCAAGGCCCACACCAGGCAAGGTGTATTGTGCTTGTGGTGTGCATCTAGGCCTACTCTCGACCATGTCAATGTCTTTGTTGCTAGTGGATGGTCCTTATCATCATCCTCCTGTCAAGTTGCTGAGAGAGAATGCAACACAATTGTAGCTTCATTTCCAATTCCATGTACCTCATTCTTATTGGCCAAAGATGTGGTTGTGGGCCCCACTTCAAGTTGACGGTTAATAACAGATTCTTCAACACTCAAAGACGCCATTTGCTTTTCAACAAATCAACTTTGCCAAAATGTCGTTCTCTTCAGCTCCCCGATTTCTCTAGGGTTAGTTAATCGATTACAAAATTCCTGAGAATATTGTAAATCGCGGGGAGTTCGCGGTTATGTATACCGCTGTGTTAAAAGAGGGACGCCGCAATGTGTTGGGACACCACGATGTCCTGGGACACCGCGACATCCAAGCCAAATTTTTCCACGCCGCGGTGGTGACTTAGGATGTCAGACTGGTGTCACAGGACGCCGCCGCGGCATCCTAAGACACTGCGTCATCTCGGCCAAATTTGGCCTTCTTTTCTTGGAAAACCAAAGCACCGCGGCGTTGCGTCTACGAACTGCCGTGGCCCCCTGTCAGCTTCTTAACGGTGAACGTGATAGCTATGTTGGCTTTGTCATTTTGCCATACGTTAGTGGCTAATTTGTTAGAAAATAAAGGATAGTGGTTGACTTGTCATTGATCGCAAACCACGATGGTTAATTTGTCATTTTCCCTTGTTTTTACATTACCTTTGTTATTGTTTTCTTGATGCTGCCTATAATCTTGTTATAAATTACTTGTCCTTCACATGTTACTTTCTACTAAACCCAAGCATGATTAGTTGACTAGGATAAAAACATGTAATTAATTAGGATAATCATGTAGACCATTAATTATAGTATGTTTAATTAATTAGAATAAAAGCATGCATAATCAACTAGAATAAGAGTTACCAATTTACAGGCATGTTTTTATTATTTATTGACTAAGCATGTTTCTATTTCTAATTGCCTAAGCATAAATACATTATTTGCATGTTTACCATACCATCCCTTTGTCTCTATACCTGAAACCATGTATGCATTCGCTATTACACTTTGATATTGTACTTGTTTACTATTGTGCACAAATATTTCCTTCTATTATATGGTTTACTTTCTTTATATGCGTTTTTTTATTATACTTTACTTTCAATTACTTTTTATGCGTAGTTCAATTATTATTAATGTTACGTTATATGCATCATGCATCATGTTAGGATGAGAATATATGATCATGCATCATGCTAATAGAAATCAATAGGGAGCGCCACCTTGGTGGTGGTACTCACACATGCATTATGTGAGGTAAAAGGTTAAGAAAATGAAGGAAATTGGGAGTTGGGGGTGGATGGGTAGTCGGGTCTATTCTGCAATCTAGTCGGAGCCACTCCCTTGTCGGGTACGGGAGTTCTAGATTGCAAGTAAAAGGTTAGGCCTAGTTAACTATACGATTCCATATAGGTCTTCCAATCTCCCGCTCGATGTACGAGTAACGAACAAATGAATTAAAGGAAAGCAATGAAACGAATGAATGACGTAATGAAAGGATTGGTTTGGGTGGCCCCCATTCCAAAAAGGACTAAAGAGAGGCATGTCATGAATGCATTAAACCATTTTCCTTACTGGCCATTAGGCTCATGTATTACTTATGATGTAGGTACAAACGAGGAACATATAATAATGCAAGGATGAAGGGTTTGCACGCACGCGACTTGAGGTTGGCCAGGCAATAGTGAATAAAAGGGAAAAGGTTATAAATGAATTATAGTTAATTGTTTAGTTTTACTTTCTCGAATGCAATATTTATTTGTTTTGTACTTCTTTGTTAAATTATTTATTTACGCTTCCGCAAAATTTTGATAAATCCGCTATGTTTTCAAATAATGACTTTATAACACATCTGCATTCCATTAATTTGATTTTCAAAACGAGTTTAATGAAAGGTTAGTAGCGCTCCGGTTTAGCGTTACACTCTGATTTCGTATTATAAAGTGGTCTTTTGAAAATTTTAAATTTCTCATATTTTAAAGGATATACGAAAAACCAGGTCGTTACAGCTACTTCGTTGGCAATCAAAACAACATAGAATAGCAGGAATAAGGAAACTATTAACGAAGATAGAACATCACAAAGAATGCATCTAAGAAACGTGCAGCAAGAATACTACAAGTCAATTCTTTTCTTAATAACTTCCATGTAACAGAACATGAAAAATTGTAGAGGACACATGAGTCCTACTCCCGTGATGTAGGTCCATACGGACAAATCACACACAATATTCCTTACCCCTAATTGTACTTCCCTTTTCTTCCAACAGTCCAACCGAACACTCACAGTTTCTTTGCTTTCAATACTCGAACAAAATACGCTTTGTGAAATTTCCCTCATTCTCCAGTTTTTCCAAGGCAAAACTTCACCTCGCATCCTATTTATACACATTCTAAACGACTCTTTAGTCATTCACTAAGACAAAATGTCGGGAGAGAAGTTGGATGACACTAGAATGCCAAGGGCCGAGCATTAGGTGTCTCTGGCGATTGAATATCGCCTCAAGACATTAACAATTAATGGAGGTTGATCGATTTAGCTGAAGGATGATCGACCAACCATGCATTGAACGTCTGCCAAAATTGACTCCCAGCAACACTGGTTGATTTCACCGGTCCATCACCCAGGATTTGGTCAACTGCCAAGATCGACCGAATTGTCAATAAGGTATGTACTTCTTACTACTCTTCAATCCAAGTTATTAGGATTTGAATACAATAAAGAATTGTATGAGAATGACTTGGATTTTAGAAATATTTGGAATGCTTGTGAAAAATTTATGGTTGGTGATTTTTATGGGCAAGAAGGATTTATGTTTAAGAAAGATAAATTGTGTGTACCTGAGTGTTCTATTCGCGAATTACGAGTTAGAGATACTCATGGAGGAGGGTTAATGGGGCATTTTGGTATTTCAAAAACATTTGCTATATTAAATGAGCATTTTTATTGGTCAAAAATGAAAATTGACGGTACATCTATTTGTGATAAGTGTATTGAATGTAGAAAGGCTAAATCAACAATTAAACCTCATGGAAAATATATGTCTTTACCTATTCCTAATAAACCTTGGGTCGACATATCTATGGATTTTCTTTTGGGCTTGCGAACTCAAAGAGGTAAAGATAGCATTTTTGTAATTGTTGATCGTTTTAGTAAAATAACACATTTTATTGCTTGTAATAAGACTAATGATGTTATGCATATGGCTAACTTGTTCTTTAAAGAAGTAGTTCATTTGCATGATATAACTAGGACTATTGTAAGTGATAGGGACGTTAAATTTTTAAGTCATTTTTGGAGAGCTTTGTGGAATAAACTTGGAACTAAACTCTTATTTTCCACCATAGCACATCCCCAAACAGATGGGCAAACTAAAGTTGTTAATCGAACTCTATCTACATTGTTAAGAGCAATAATATCTAAAAATTTGAAACAATAGAAAAAGTGTCTACCACATGTTGAGTTTGCTTATAACTGTGTTGAGCATTCTTCTACTTCCTATTTACCTTTTGAAATCGTTTATGGATTTACTCCACTTACTCCGATTGATATTTTTCCATTACCAACTAATAAGTTTACTGATTTGCAAGGTGAAAGAAAAGCTGAGTTTGTTAGGGACTTACATGCAAAGGTTAGGGAAAATATTGAGAGAAAGAATGAACATTATGCAGATCATGCCAACAAGGGTCGTAAGGAGGTTGTTTTTTAACCCGAGGATTTCGTTTGGCTTCACCTACATAAAGAGATATTCGCAAAGCAAAGGAACAACAAGCTACAACCACGAGGAGACGGACCTTTTCAAGCTTTGGAGTGCATTAATAACAACGCTTACAAAATTGACCTACCAAGCGAATATGCTAATGTCAGTGCTTTATTTAATGTTAGTGACTTGTCCTTGTATGATGCAGGCAATTCAAGGAGGAATCCTTTCGAAGAAGGAGGGGGGAGGGTGGGGTGTGGGGGGGAATGATGTGATCTAGATAGTGCACAAAGACCAAGATCCATTAAAAGGTATAGGAGGCCCAATGACTAGAGCAAGGACAAGAAAGACCAATGAGATACTTACACTTTTGATCAAAGAAATCCATGAGAAAGAGTCTACATTCCAAAATCCAAGCACAATGAATTTTCTAAGCACTGATGAAGGGAAATTACAAGTCCAAAAAGGCAAAAAGGTGTTATTTATTCAAATCACCACGGCAGCACGTGCAATGCGCACCCCAGCAACATCGGCTGCGCGTGCAATGCTCAGCAACACGCAACGTACGCCAACTGCTCTCAGCATGCGCATCTAAAAACCCACACATCACCCCCCACACGCCTACTCGAGTGCCCGCACCCCCACACATTTGCTCCTCAGCAGCCACCCATCTACCCACACCCTGTGTGTGCCATCATCCTCGTGCCACTAAGTAGAAGCCCATTCATGCACGACTAGTAGAGGACCACTTGCCCACACACAAGAGCAGCCCCCGCACTCGCACCAGCCCACAACCATGTGCATCTTTGGGCCTTTTCAACCCCATCCATGCGCCGCCACTTCTACACCATGATAACGCTAATTTTTGTGTATAATAGCCTATAAAAGGACCCAAATGCACTATCTGTAAGAGACTTAATTTTTTAATACAATTTGTAGGTTTTCATTTGTGAGGTTTCTTCTCCTTGTTTTCTTTACAAAGAACTTGGTCTTTTCAACCATTCTTCTTGAAGGATCAAGCTTTGATAGCATTGGTTCAACCAACCTGTTTGATTAGGGTCAAACTACTCTTCTTAATAACTCTGGTTCAACCAATGAGTTTGGTTTGGGTCAAGTTACTCCTTTTCTTGATTCGTAAAATGATTCGTTCAATGTTCCACATTGTTGTTGGGTCTAGGGTTCCTCAACACCCTAGTTTTGCATCAGTTTAAGCTCCCATCTCTTAAATCACTGAACTATCATCTTTCTCCACACAAAGTGGGAGGTGCAGCTAAGGAGATATTGCTTCATGGATCCCCACCTCAAGAGTCGCCAATTAAGATCTAACATCTCATAAATTTTGGTGGCCTTTGGCATTACCCGTCGATCCCCTACCTTTAGATGATCGACTTCAAAATCAGTCCAAGACAAATTTCTGTGTTTTCTCCTTAAAATCCAATCAATCATCTTCCTTCAGTTGATTGACCCCAACTCATAAACTTTACAAGCTATAAAGATACTGGTCGTTCATCGATCGTCTGAAATTTTTCTTATTTTCAATCTGTATAGAAGCCGATCGACTGCTACATTCTTGATCGACTGGTTACTCGCCCAAAAGCTTCAATAACTCCATTCTAAATATTACCGGTCAATCAAACTCAACTTGATCGACCACTTCTCTACCACTTCGCCAAAAACATTAAGAATTCACATTCTCCTTAACCCATAAATCACCAATAACTATACCAATACTAATATCACCTAATATAACTCCAACTATCACAATACTCTAGCATTCCAAGGAGGTAGCATAGAATCAATTTATGAATTATTTTGGAGTTATTGGATGTAAATGATAATGTTGGTTTTGGTTGCTCTCGGTTATGCTTAAAATAGCTTAGAGGTTTTTTTTTGTTTTGTTTTGAAGGATAATTTTGTAATTTTCTTATTAAGGCAACCCTAATTTGAGAGGTGGGTATATATTCCCTCTTTAGGGCTTGTCCTAATCCGTTTTTGAATCCGAAAAGACACCATTTTGAAAGATTGGAGCTCCCTCCAAATCAACAATCTCCCTTGGTAGTGTTATCCAAGTGGATTTTGTGTCAAAGAATTGAATCACCATTGTTCCTTGCAAGCCTTGCGGCAATTTCTCTTATACTAATCCTTCCTCCACTTCCCTCCAGAAGAAGACATCCCTAGTGAAGGTTTAAAAGGTCAGCTAAGACCCAAGTTGTAGCAACCTGATTTTAACACACTTTAAAACATTGAAATTTGAAACACTTTTCTTTGCAAATTACGTAGCGTAAAACTTTTCTTATTAAAAACAAACATTTGAGACCAAATGACATAAAATTAAATATTGTAGATAAAAATTCTTTTCTTTAAATCCTTTACATTATACAAATCAAGTTATGAATTGAAAGCCACTTACATTCTCTTTTTCCTTTATCTTCTAGCCAACCACAAGATCCGCAATGTATAAATCCTCCATTAGTTGCTCCTTTCCTTATTCTCACCCTCACCTATATCACAAGACTTAAACAATAACCCTAATGCTTAGTAAGAAATGAAACGAATCAAAAATCATAAAATGCACTTTACATAACAATTTCATTTAGTTTCCTTCTTTTCCTTTTTTTACTTTTCAGTTTATCATTGCAACTCAACTCATAGCCTTAATCAATGGGAGAAAACCTGCCAATACCTCTAACAATGGGGACCATATCCACTAAACATTTATCAAATGAGTTTAGTATCCAAAGCCTCTAACTTATTGGGAAAAAATCCACCCAAAGCCTCTACATATCATTAGGTTCTTATTCTTCTTTTCCTTTCTTTACTTGAAAAACATATATATGACAAGCCATTTTCTTAACATTTCTTAAAGTGATGCATGAACATACATGACTACATACAACCTAACATATCAATAACATATAAAATCCTCAACCAACAATATGATCATTTAAACTTAGCATTTATTAAGCATAAACATCAAAGAACATGTTCTTAAACAACAACATTATCAATAAACTTATATCTATCTAGCTCAACCATTAATTTCTCAAGCAACCACATGAGTAATTCATCTTAATAGCTATCAAACACAACATCAACCAGCATATCCTCAAATGAAAAAAATTCAAGGTATCTCTTGTGATGTAGCCCAAAAAGGGAAAACACAAACATCATTTCTTACCTTAATTTCATA
Organism: Begonia loranthoides; assembly: GCA_022433065.1. Classification (NCBI taxonomy): domain Eukaryota; kingdom Viridiplantae; phylum Streptophyta; class Magnoliopsida; order Cucurbitales; family Begoniaceae; genus Begonia; species Begonia loranthoides. The sequence goes on along the minus strand of CM039468.1, from coordinate 24,799,319 downwards.
TATAACTCCTTTTAAGTTTCATCTTCTTCAAATTACTTCTACTTCAAGCAAAACTTCCCTCTCTTCTTCTTCTTCAACCTCACAGCTTCCCTCTCTTCCTCTCAAGTTCTTATTCTCTCCTTTCACAGTTGCTCCTTCCTTCCCTCAAACTTTCTTCTTAAATTAACTTAAATTTCCTTCTCCAACCATCCCCAAGTAGGAAGTGGCACCCTCACATCAATAAGGTGTTGAGTAATCTACTTTTTATCCAATAAAAATATAACATTGCAGCAAATTTTTGGTAACCTTTTGCATTACCAGTCGATCGCCTTCCATCGGTTGATCAACCACATAATAGCACAAGACTTGACTCTATATATTCTATATTATACCGGTTGATCACCTTCCTTCAATTGATTGATAAAAAAACTCAAACTTTACAAACTGTTTAAAACTGGTTGTTCAACAATTAAACGTGGCTTTTCAAATTTTACAATTTGAGAGGAAGCTGATCGATAACAAAAATGTTGGTTGACCGGTTACTCTCCCAAAAGCTTCTAAAAGTTTATTCTATGGACAACTGTCGTTCAAGTCCTATTTGATCGACCACTCTCTCCCTCATAAGTCCCATAACCATTTAAATCTTCTTTCCTCCTTAAGCCATAACACAAAACTCCCAATTCATATCATCTATCACAATTTCAATCCACTCATATACCACTATTTCCAAACACCTTATAATTAACAAAACATAATATACACACAATTTTTTACATTGAAAAAATAGGAATTTTTTGGATAATACACAAGTTGGAGAGTCTTCCCTGTTGGAGGCCATTGAAGTGGATAGGTGCAACTTTAGCACACATTTGAACAAGCTTGTACCTCTCCGCCCACAACTTCTACTCGAAAATGATCCAACCTCTAAATTTTGGAGGGTATCCTCTTCACTTACATAGTAACTTACTTGCCAAAGTTCACATCATTTGGACGATTATTGAAAGAGTTACGTATTCTATCATTTGTGGTCTGATTTTTTCCCTAGGCGCCCATTAGGACTAGTGTCACCTTTCCCTGTACAATTATCATGCCAAGGTGATTCTAGTCCTGATTTTGGAGATTATATTCTTCACTTCCACACAGGTACGTGGTCCAAATTTTGAGAATTTTGGACAAGTGTGGAGTGAATTGTGATTGTTTCTATTTCGAGTCTGAAACTGCCATTGTGGTGTCTTTCTAGACAATCTCAAGTATGTTCATATAACTTTGTCTCCTTTTAGTATTTTCAAGTGGTTTTTGGATAGTGCTCTCAACTCTCATTAAATTTAGTCTGGTCAAAATTTCAAGTCAATTGGACAATAAATGAGTGAGTTGCACATTTAGAAGTTATGTGTTCTATTTTAGCCTTGATAACTGCCTGCATCTAAAGGGGATTCCAAGATTTGCATCCTATGGTGCATCATTTGGTATCAGAGTCACTTCCCTTGTTTATACTCTGTTATTTGTTGAATTTTACCTTACATTATGATGACAAGAGGCTGTAGTTATACTATGAATTATACTGAGGAAGAAAATGAATTTTTAGTTTCTATTCTTATTTTTAACTGTTCGGAATAGGCCAAAGATTATTTAGATTGGGAAGACAAAGTTCAGAAAATTTTTCAAAGTCCTTATTATTCAGAGAAACCTTGGTAAAACTTATTTCTTTAAAGCTTAGAGGAAGTGCTTCATAGTGGTGGAGCAATTTGATTAATAACTGAAGAATAGATGGAGAAGAAGCCATCAACATGTGGGGTTTGATGAAGAGATTTTTTAGAAGAAGGTATGCTCCAAAGCTTATGAAGATGGTCTCATTTCCTCCACCACCAGCCCTTTCCAAGAAGAGTGTTTCCAAATGCCAGCAAGCCCAAGTGTTGGACATAAAGGGGTCACTACAACATATAGCTCAACTACTTGACAATCTCTCAACTTCACAAAGGTCTGTAAGCTCTCAACCTATTCAACCATTTGATCATGACAACACAGTTGAAGGATATGTGAAAGTTGAAGAAGGGTGACATGATAACTCTTTGGTAGTGTCTAAACAAGAAGAAGAGTTGGTTGAGGAGATTATATTTACCCATGAAGGAACATTGCTTTTTATGGAGATTCTAGTATATGAGAAAAATTGTTTGCAAGAAGAAATTCCCAAAGATGATCATATAGAAAGTAAAGATCAATTGATGGAAGCAACTAATGATGGGGAATTGAAGCTTGAGGAGATATTCTATGCTTAACAGGAACCTCTCCTCTTGGTGACTCAAAGGCCTCTAACCCTACCAACCTGAGAAGAAGAAAGTGCATGGGAGCAAACTTTCATAGTCAATATTTGATCCAGGAAAGAGTTTGTTCATTGATATTTGATAGAGGGAATTGTAAGATTATGACTTCCAAGTTTATGGTTGAGAATTTTGGCTTGGAAACTATGTTGCATCCAAATTTTTTTATCTTAAAATGCAAGAATGGAGACTCAAACAAAATAACCGATGCTATCTCAAAAAGGTATATACCATTAACTAGTTTGATTAATTGGCTTCTTAGAATTGGATGGATTAAATTTCCTTATGTTGTTGGTACTGACTTTGCATTATGGAATTGAAATTTGGATGATGTGGTGGGAATGGTGTCTTTAATTATAACGGAAGCTCATTTATGGTTAACAACCTTTGCATAACAAGTTTTGGAGTTAGAGAGTTGTCAAACCGAAAGATTCTTGGTTTCTTCATTCTTTCAAAATTCCAAAATTCTCTGTGGCCAATTACTTAGATTTGGCAATGTTTGAATATTTTCTTATGCGAGAGTTAATTCGTAACCAAAAGTGATGGTAGAGACAATACCTTATTTTTTGAGCTCTCAGATAAACTTCATTAAGTGTTAAGGCTTGGGCATTACAATGTTGGATGATGGACACCACAACACCAATAATCTGCCTTGGGTCACATTTAGTTGAGTGGTTTTGCATCAACAAAAGTTGTTGCAACGCCAATGCAAATATCCATTATTTTGCATTTGTTGATTCATTTACATTTTATTATTGTACAGTAAAACCTAGCATTTTAAATAGGTCATTAAATTTAGTTATCTTCTTAATTAAATAATTTTTATGAAGTCCATACTTTCTAATTGATAGACCTTTCAGATATTGGGTCAGGGAATGGTTATGAGAAAGCATTCCCTTAACCCTAAAGAGGTATTTTAAAAAACATTTAGCCTGAGTTGGTTGTTATCTAGAGAGGGAGGAATCCATAGAATTCAATATTGGCATATCATTTTGATTTTGGTGATTTTACTGCATTACGATTGAAAAGGTAGGATATTTTCCCTCATTTACAGAAATTATATGAAAAATTCAAAATTTTTAATCTGATTATTCATTCAAATCCAAAAGATTGATGAGGAATTGTGGGATTGGCATTCTAAAACCTAGAAAACATACGGAAAGTTAAGAATTTCAAAGGTATTTCGAGTTCTTAACTCATGTTGTTAAAATTTTACAAAAAATTTCAAATTTTAAGAAATTTGATTGAGAACCATGAATCTTTGGCTAGAATCTTGTTATTTGTAAGTGGTAATATGTTAGTGTTTGTCATAGTTGATTGGGTGTCAAAAATTATGGAGAAACCAAGTGAAGATTGAGGGAAAAACTTTAGGGCGTTGGAAGGTTACGAGGGTAACCCATAACTTAAAAGGGGATTAAGTCATGTGTTAAGAGGTCCAAGTTGTGGCTTAGGCTACTTTTGTGCTAGTTTTTTATCTGTGGCCCGTTTGGCTCCTAGTTTAATTTCTACCTTATTTGTGGGTTTAAGAAATTATTCTGAAAATTTTGCAGTATTGTTGATGAGGATACTATTGATAGGTACTGAGCCTTGACTCAATTTTGGTCTCCTTTGACTTTTTGACTTTGGTTTTGTGAGCAATATGGATTTATTTTTATATTCATTATTACATACAAGTTTTTTATAACAAAAATTTTGAGATGTCTTTTCATACTTTATAACATATCATGTCTTTTTGTCATGTCAATTTTTATATTATATGTATTTTTTTCACTAGCCATGTTTCTAAATTGATCATGCACATTTTATTTTTACTGATGAACTTAGTTGTGTGAACCATGTTTGATTGACCCAAGTGGGGTTCCTTTGTTTGTTATGCACATTCGATTGTAAGAGGATGTGTTTGTGTGAAATAAATTAACGAGACAACTTGCTTGCACCATGTCCCTTGGTTTGAAACCTTAAATCTAATAAGGTTTTTTATTTGTTTGCAATCATCAAGTATCGTCTATATCTTTATATGTCCATGGCATAGTGTGCCTGGAGTTTCTTAGTGGCTCTATCATAGAGATTTTTATATAAATTAGTAGGGGCCTATTTTGTTCACAGACCGCATAGTGGAGTATTTTGAGTTTTACCCTATGGTGTTTTCTTCTCAAATTTTTATGGCATGATTTTATTTTGCATGCTCACTTATTTTTCTTAATATTGTTGTATATAAAACTTGATCCCTACTTAGTTTAGTCAACTCACCACTATAACATATGTATACAGGTCTTAGTTACTGTGATATTTAGCAACCAACGATTTGGTTGAAAATGGATTGGAACACTAACTGATGAGAAATGACTTTAAGTGATAGTTAATAAACTAAATGTCATTAGTATGCAAGCGGACTTCAAGATTGGCCTTATCGCATTTTATTTTGAGAAAATGATGACAATCGTTAGGTGTTGAATATCTGGTTGAGGGTATGTAATGTGTTTGATTAGAGAAAAAGGTTATTTAAAAATTATTTTTGCGCGAAACATTGAAAGAACATGATCAGTACATATATTTGTTTATAAGGAGCTCCCAAGTTTTTGAATACCACACCAAATTTGTGAAATTGGCACAATTTATTAAGATGACTAGTCATGATTGATAAAATGTTGATTTTAGAAAGCACTTACGGTGTAAGACTTGCATTAGGCTAATGAATATGGTATTCGGTTCTATTTTTGAGGATTTGATTCCTACTTGACATGTTGAGACTATGTTTAATGAGTACTATGGAAAGTAAGGAAGAATTGACATAGAAAAACCTAGTGAGAGGAAGATGACTAGGATGCGCTAAGAGAAAATTTTTTTGAACATACTTATGTAGTTGCTGGTTTTAATGACTTTGATTGGATTAGACAAAACACCATTGATAGTACAACTTTTACTTTCACTGGTTATGTGTTGTTGGACATTAGAACAAAACTTTCTTTTGTTTCACACTATGGGGTTTCTTTTGAGGTTAGTCGTAAGAAAATTATAACCTCCTATGTGTTGAAAATGTGTTAAATATTGATAGTGAGATGTTTCACATTTAACGCTCTACTGATGTTAGGATTAATTGACATGAGTAGCCAATGAGCATTTAGTTTTTCACATGGTTTAGTTAGATGTAATCTTGAGATTAGATTTGTTGAGTGAGTATAAGACAAAAACTAATTGTTATGTGAAAAGTGTGCTCTTTAGTTGGTGAGCGGGCAAGTTGCTAAGTATTGCGAAATGATTCCTACATTGTCAGTTTGTTTATGAGAGTGTAAGCGATTGGGGTATTATGAGAGTGTTTTTTGTTGTTGTTAGCGGTGACTATATGATAGTCAAATAGTATTTGGATTTGTTAGTTCTAATTTAGTATCCTGATGTTTTTCTTGAAGATTTGTCAAGGTTACGACCCCACCGCAAGATTTAGTTTAATATTGATTTCATTCCCAACACTCCTCTAGTTCTTATTGCTTTGTACATAATAGCTCCAATTGAGTTGAGTGAGCTTAGAACATAGCTAGATAGTTTTCTATATAATGATCTCATTTACAATAGTACGTCACCATTGGAAACATCGATGTTGTTTGTTAAGAAGTACAATAGTTTGTTAAGTTATCTGTTGATTACCAAAAGTTATGTTCAATTGGTAGTCAAGGATAATTATAGGGTGTTGAGGATTGATGGGAAGTTTGATCAGTTTTGTGACTCAAGATATTTTTCATGATTAATTTGATGTTGGGCTAGATTCTTGAGAAAAATGTTCGTAAGATAACTTTTTGGAAATATTATAGACGTTTTGATTTTACGATTCTCTTGTTTGGTTTGAACAATGCCTTATATAGTTTTATGGATTTGAGGAACCATATCTTTGAACCTTCTTTGATAAATTTTTTGTGATCTTTGATGGTGATATAATAATTTATTCTAAGACTTATGAGGAACACATGAAGCACATAAGTATTGTGTTGCACACTTTCAGAGGTCATCAATTGTATGCTAATATGAGGGAATGCAGTTTTTTATGACAAGTAAGAATTTCTTGGACATATTGATTCTAGAGAAAATATTTTATTAGATCCAACAAAGATTGTGGTTGTGTTGGTTTAGAAGCCACCAAAAATTGTTACTCGATATTTATTGGGATTAGCTTGTCATGACTCAAAGACGAAACAAACAAAAATTCTGGGTCAAATGATCTAATTCTTAGAGAGAACCCGATCACCCAACCGAAGACTTGGTTGACAGTGGAAAACTTATTTTAATTTTTTTGCCATAACCCACATGAGATGGGTCGAGGTCCACACAATGATTACAATCAATAGTGAAAAAAAATTAAAGTACTATGCAGAAATCCAAACAACCAACAAGATTTTAAATTATTATACACACCCAAATAATAGTCCTCCCTAAGGTTAGGAACACTAAAAAAAAGATTTAAAGGGGTCTTCACTTTAGCTACTGCTCCTAATCACTTCGAGTCTTACCTAGGGAGGAGTGAGTGACTAACTCAGTAGGAAAGTTATACTATATACAATGGGAAAAGTGGTTTTACTTTTTGTTTCTAAACCATGATGCATTAAAGTACCATGCATCGATTTACAAACCTTTGAAAACTCCTTTACCATTTTAACGAAAGGCTCTATGAGCCAATGACAAGGCAATTTTTACAACATTGCTATATACATAGACAACTATAACAAAATAGGTCACATCAATTTTACACTAAAAAACTCTCTTAGTGAAAAGGGAAGGTCACTCAAGAACCCACCACACACTCGCCGAAAAGGCACGTACCGAAGATGCAACCAACCATATGAGTCAGAAAGAAATATGAGGACGATTCAAAGATCTAGTAACATCATCATGTAGTAAAAGGTGTACTGGGATAGCCTCATATTGTTTTGACATTGAGACTATTAAAAACAAAAGGAGGATTCATCCCTTAGTGAACAACATAATACGATAACAAAATGCTATGCATGTGTAAACTTAAATATGTAAACATGTGTGTACATATAGTATAAAAATAGACTTGTTGTTGAATAGTCCCCATCAGCTTTTCATATGTAATAACTCACAAAATAGTACTTCTAAAAATTATTATACAATGCAAAATAGTGTAAATCCCTACGTAAACAATGATTTCTTTTCTTACCAGCAAGAGCAACTACCTTGGCAACAAGCTCATAGTCAGAAAACTCGTATGAATAGTCAGAAAACTCGTATGAACCTATAACAAAGCCAACCATAATGAGTCTCTATCCAAACTCAAGACATAAATAAAGGATGAGTCCTATACTAGGAATAGGAGCTCATATGAGAAGGAAATGGCACATGGCTGGGAGAAAATTTGACCCAAAAGGGATGTTGCGGTTGTTTGAATCCAAAAGCCAATTTCAAGGTGGACGTCTTGACAGTACTGTGTAATACCCCGATATTTTTCCCCGTGTATTAAGATAATGAATTTTAGAATAATTTATATTATGTTGTGAGGCGGTATGTCCTTGGTTAATGCAGTGTAAAAATGGGGTAAATATTATGGAGAAAGAAAAGTACAAAATTTGGTTGGGAAAAATATGTATTTGGAGTATTCGGACGCATGCGGACAATGGCAGACAAATGGAGTTTGAATCTGTCCAATTTATTGGACATTTCAAATGAATCTGGATGATGGCAAACGATAGCGGATGCAGATAGTCTGAATCTGTCCTGTCCAAATTATCAGTCTTTTCGGACGATCGCGGACGAAGGCGCGGAGGCATTCCCTCATTCGATATCTCAATTCTGGAGAATAAGGAATTGAACCGGTTTTGTTTGGGTTGGTCTAAAAATTAGATGGCTCGGTTTTTAGAAAAAAAAAATTAGGGGAAAAGAAATAAGATTAACTAGAGTTAAAATGTGAGGATAAAAAAAAGGGAGAATTTAAATGAAGATTAAGGGGAAGTTAAAGTTAAAGGGATTAAATTGTTGAGGAGGAGAACTGAACCTGTTCACTCGAATTGTTTTGGTTCTGGAGAAAGAAAAGGAAATCTCATTTGGCCATCAGCCATTTCATGAAGAAGAAAAGGAGAGGGAGACAGAGAGAGATGCAGTAGCAAGAAGATGATTGGGGAAGGCGAAGGAGATGGGCGAGCGTAACGGTGTGCTCAGGTCCAGCGAGCGTGCAGATGGTAACTCGTATAGCATTGGGATTGCCATCGCGGGTTGTGAGTCACAGCTCGGGCTTCACAAGATGATGCAGTGTGGGGCTTTAGGTCATCGAGTTTGGCGTCGGGTCCTGGCATGCTGCAGCGCTCTGCCGATTTCTTGTGACTAGAGACGATGGGATGACGACAGCAATGATTTGCGCAGGGGGAAGGTTGCGAATGTTGGCCATGAATCAAGGCTGGAACTGGCAGTTCACGAGGGATGCCTAGATGGTCTATTCAACGTTGGACCGAATTGGTCCTTACTGGTTCTTGCTCAGCAGAAGTCGACAGCATGGATAGGCGTGGGAGACAAGGTATGGCTTGGTGGTAAGGCAAGGGTGTATGAGCCATTGATGTGTCCCAAGACCCTACCGTGTGAACCAAGCCTTGATGCTCCTTTTTATCTAATAACTTTTTATTTTTCAGGGGACAACAATGCATTAGACCTTATGGAGAAGCCAACACATGAAGATCAAGAAGCTCCCTGCCTTTTTCTCATGTGGAGCCCTGCAAACTCTAATCGGCTAGATCCGTTTTGTTCCTGCTTGGAAGAGTTTTTGGGAGTCAAGGCTCGTAAGGTTATTTGAGAGCCATTTCAAGTTATTTTATGTTAAATCTATCATTTTTGGATATTTGTTGCTGGTTATTTGGTTGGGAATTATTTTTTGTGAATTTTTATTTCAATTTATGCTCGTACGTTTGGAGGTGCTCGGTTTGCATGTAAACCAAGCCCTCATGCCCTAGTTTTTATCTGACAAGGGTATTTTTTTTATTTTAAGATTTGTAAGGTCATTAAGGGGTATTTAGTTTCCCCCTAATGCATTTTTTAAGGGACTTTTTCAAGAAATTAAAAACCCTACCTCAATTTTGGTCTGAAGACCCGTGGGAGCTCTCTCTCTCCACTCGGCCATTTAATCCTCTACATCGTCTCGTCTCTTCTTGTTGTTTCTTGGACGAGTTGATCATTGCTATCTCTTCCAATCCATCCCCTTCGTGTGGTGGCTCATTGTGGTGTGGAGGTAGAAGAAGCAACATCCCCTTGGAGAGTGTCTTCCGATTTTGGTAAGGCCGAGCAAGTCGCCCCCTCTCCTATTGGAGGTGTGCGGACTCCTTGGAGTTTTATTTTCTTTTTGTATCAACTATTGAAAAGGGATCTTTTGTTCTAGAAGATTATGTTATTTTCTTGAGATATTCTGGAGTTGTTGCATTTTGGTTGAGATTTGATTGTGTTAAGAGGCATTTTATAAGGAAACTATCTTGGCCGAGAATCTGTTTTGTTGTGATACAGATTCTGCTTTCGGTTTTGAGACATCTATTTGACCTGTTTCCATTCGTTGGATAGCACCCAATTTTGGCAGGATTACTTTTGATATTGTTGTGTGTTTCTCCTCCAAAATTGGCATTGAAAGAGTGTATGCCCTTGGAGAACTCGTCATTTGATTCCAGGTCGACAAAAATTGTTTCGGAAACCCTAATCCGAGGGTTGTCTTTGTTCGATCATAACTTCGTGTGCTATTTGAATTTTTGCATGAAATTTTGATATGTTTGCCTTGAGATTGTTCATAGAAGCCTCTTTGAAATTCAGGTCTTAATGCAATAAGGTCGCGAAGATATAATTGTTTGAAATTTGGTGGACAGATTATTGTGGACAGTTTTAGCCGATTGCAATATTGGCACTCTTTGAGTCTTAGATCATATCATTTGGTATCAGAGCCTTGCTCCTATTTTTATACTCTGATTTAAGGAAATTTACCATTTTTAAAAATGACCAAAGGCCAAACTTTGTCAAGAAGTTACCCTACAGTAGAAGAAGAGTTTCTAGCTTCTATTCCTTCCTTCAGTGGTTCAGAATGGATCGAAGACTATTTAGATTGGGAAGAAGAGCTGGAAGAATTTTTTTTAACTCATGAATTTTCAGATCATAGAAAAGTTAAAATTGCTTCTTTGAGACTTAAAGGAAAAGGTAGCCTTTGGTGGAGAAGAATAAATTCTCAGAGAAGAGAAGAGGGCAAAGAAGTTATAAGTTCGTGGAAATGGATAAAGAGATATTTGAGAAGCAAATATGCTATGAACCTTACGAAGGTAGTCTCATCTTCTCCACGACCAATTCGATCCAAGAAGAGTGCTTCAAAAAGGCAGCAAGCCCAAGAGTTGAACTTCAAGCGCTCTTTACAACATATAGCTCAGCAACTTGACAGACTCTCAGCTTCAATAAAGTCTGCAAACTCTCAACCTATGCAACCAATTGATCATAAAGAAATAGTTGAAGAACATGTATGGGTTGAAGAAAAGAAGAATGATAACTCTTTGGTATTGGATAATGTTAAAGAAGACTTTGAAGAAGTTGTATTTCCACTTGAAGGTCCACTACTTGAAATTGAGTCTCGTATGGAAAAGAAAGTCAGTTTTGAAGAGTTGATTAGCCCGAGTTGCTCCAACCAAACTCTTCCTATTTTAAGAACAATCGAAGGACCACTTCATGAGGGGGAATGTAAAGATATTTTAATGGCAGCAACCAAGAAGGAAGAAGCTCCTCCTCAAAGGGAAACACTCACGGCCATGGAGGAAATGCTCATGGAAGATAAAAAGCCTTCCACTTTTCCTAACTGAAATGTTTTATGTAAAATGGAAGAAGCAAGCATAGTGAAGAATGGAGATGAATTATTTGCAGAAACCTTTGAAGGAGAAAGTCATTTTAAAAAGTTAACTTTGGGTGGAAAGGAAATGTTTTTAACAATAGAAAGGCCTCTCACTAGAAAATACCAAGAGAAAAGTCAAGGGAAGCTAACTTGTTATGAATTTTGTTGGGGCATGGAAAAAGTATTTTCTTCATTCACAAATGAAAGGAGTTCTATCAACCATGCTTACATGCATATGGATGAAGATTGGGACTTAGGAGCATTACCTCAATCAAGTCTTTATTTGCTAGTTTACGATATCGGAGAAACAAGTAATCTAGCAAAAATAGGTTGCTTAAGGTATGCACCACAAAACAATTTGGTTACTAGGTTCTTTAAGAGGGGTTGGATGGGAGATTTCTTTATTATTGGTCCTGATTTTGAATTTTGGAAAGAAGGTTTTGATATTAGAGTTGAGGAAATAAATTCGAAGATTGAAGATTATTTTGATTCAACATTGCTACCACTACTAGATTCGAATGTGGTCTTGTGCAAGTTCTCCATTGTTCTTCCATCTTTGGCAAGACGGTATGCAAGATCCTATATTAATGAAGTGCCTCATGGTGGGAACAAAAATTTTCCATTTGACCCAAATGGACGATATGTTGGTGAACCTATGAAAGAGTTGATCCTAGGGAGTACGTGCATGAAATTATTCTCGGATTGTGAGAGGGTGAAACCGCTGGTATGTTGATGCAATCTTATATTATTGGTATTGCGAATTATGCTCTGGGAATTTGGAATTTTGTTCTTTATTGGATTGATGCAACATGTATGAAATTGAGCTTAATTGGATGCAGATTGATGATTGTGTGCCATTTTCAAGATAGTATCCAAAATGTAATTTTGCTTGCACCATTTCGGGCTGTGGGTTCCTTTAAGTGTAACTTCTGTGTTAGTGCGAATTTAATTGTGATTTTTGGTGGAGAGTCTCTTCACTTATGAAGGTTTGTTTTGTCCAAATTTCGTGAAACAATTCATTGAATTGTCCAAGATATGGCAATTACAAGTTCACTCCAAAAACTGCTGTTCCGAGAAATCAGCCTTGTCAATCCGAACAAGTTTCAGTGTTTCTATCATAACTTTTTATTGCCTTGAAGTTTGGCCTTGAAATTTTGAGGGTTTATTTTTAACTTATATGGTGATGGACTGTCCAAAAACCAAGACTAAATGCCACCAATTTTCCCATTGTTATTGCTGTCGAAATTACATCAATTGCTGCCAATTCCTAATTTCTGCCTTGTGCAATTATGTGTTTCATGGTGTTTCATTGGGGTTGATGGAAACAAAAACATTGTACAAAATGGAATTGGATTCCTGCTCAAGCTCCCAAAGCTTCCAAACATGGTTGTAATGGTACTTGAAGAGTTAAAAAAAATAAGTGGGTTAAGCAATGGATTTGAGGTCAAATCCTCAATCACCCGGGAGGATGATGTGTCCCAAGACCCTACCGTCTGAGCCAAGCCTTGATGCTCCTTTTTATGTAATAAGTTTTAATTTTTCAGGGGACAATAATGCATTAGACCTTATGGAGAAGCTAACACATGAAGATCAAGAAGCTCCCTGCCTTTTTCTCACGTGGAGCCCTGCAAACCCTAATCGGCTAGATCCGTTTTGTCCCGGCATGGAAGAGTTTTCAAGAGTCGAGGCTCACAAGGTGATTTGAGAGCCGTTTAATGTTATTTTATGTTAAATCTATCATTTTTGGATATTTGTTGCTGGTTAGTTGGTTGGGAATTATTTTTGGTGAATTTTTATTTCAATTTATGCTTGTAGGTTTGGAGGTGCTCGGTTTGCAAGTAAACTGAGCCCTCATGCCCTAGTTTTTATTTCACAAAGGCATTTTCGTCTTTCAAGATTTGTAAGGTCATTAGGGGGTATTTAGTTTCCCCCTAATGCATTTTTTAAGGGACTTTTTCAAGAAATTAAAAACCCTACCTCAATTTTGGTCTGAAGACCCGTGGAGCTCTCTCTCTCCACACGGCCATTTCAACCTCTACATCATCTCGTCTCTTCTTGTTGTTTCTTGGACGAGTTGATCATTTCTATCTCTTCCAATCCATCCCCTTCGTGTGGTGGCTCATTGTGGTGTGGAGGTAGAAGAAGCAACATCCCCTTGGAGAGTCTCTTCCGATTTTGATAAGGCCGAGCAAGTCACCCCTTCTCTCCTATTGGAGGTGTGCGGACTCCTTGGAGTTTTATTTTCTTTTTGTATCAACTATTGAAAAGGGATCCTTTGTTCTCGAAGATTATGTTATTTTCTTGAGATATTCTGGAGTTGTTGCATTTTGGTTGAGATTTGATTATGTTAAGAGGCATTTTTTAAGGAAACTATCTTGGCCGAGATACTCGATGGATGTGTTGAATATTTTCCTTGGTTTAGGAGTCCTAGGGTCCCTCACATGCCCACTAGAATGCTTCTCTTGACTTTGATGTAATTTTAAAAGCATGTCCTTCACTTCATCAATTTGTTGTTGAAATTTTTTTTTTGAATCTACCAGGTTCCCTCTCGGGAGGGGGTGAACTTGTACTTGGCATAGCTTCTTTAATATAGTGATAATTAGTACCACTTCTTGTACTCATTCTTAGCATAAAATAAGATCACCAAACTAAACCCAAATGCCAAAAATGGCTCTGATACCAAATGATAGAGTCCAGGACTCTAATTCTCCACAATCGGGTTTGGATAATCGGAGGAAACACTAAACCCGAGCTCTATAATTAAAACAGAGAGATCTCGACTTGCAGATGATGGATTGAGCTTAAATTCATAGATTATGTAGCCAACAAACCACACATTAATGTCTCCAAAAATCAGCTTCAAAGGAGAAGTACGCTAGGAGTTATGATTAAAACAATGAGCTAGCAAGGATAGCAATCTGCTAGGTTTAATCTGATGCATTCCAATGAAATGGTGTCATCTCTTAATTCATATAGCCAATATATCCCAATTTTGGAGGAGACTAAGATAACATATGGAAACAGGGGTCGTTAAAATTTCATGCTCAAAATCGTATTACACATGGAGATTTTGGTTAAGCAATAATCTGCTCGGAAGTTTATCAACTAAAACAGTTTTCAATCACTCAGATTAGAACGAAAATAACTTTAAAAGCGTATGTCCTTTAGAGCTCAAATTTCTATGGCTATTGGACAATAAAACCAGTAATAACTCTGCCAATATGAGCTTCAAAAAACTAGAATTCGTAGGTCAAATCGTAATCACAAAACATGGAACAAATCTGCCAACTCAGAAACAGATTCTCGGGTGTGTAAAACTTTCCTTTTAAAACTTTCCTTTTAAAACTATAAGATGGATAAAGGAAAAAGTGACAAGAACCAGTGAAGTCGCTAACCTCCAAAACCGAGGGGTGACTGGTTCGGCCAATGCAAGGATTGACTCTCTTCACCGAGGGTTGCTAGGTCTTCTACCTCCATGCCACAAGCACCACCACATACGGAGGAGGAGTTGGAAGAGGCAGCAAAGATCGACTCACTTGAGATCTAGCAATAACAAATGAGTCGACTTAAAGAAAGGAGATGGCTCAGTAGGGTCTTCACGCAAAGGCAAGAACAAGCTCTCTTTTGATTTTTCCCAAATTCCCTTTTCCCTTGCATTAGGAGGGACTAAGTAACCCTAATGACCTTACAAAAGAAAAAGGACAAAAATGCCCTGGAAAATACAAAAATGGGCATGAGGGCTCGATTTACATGCAAACCGAGCACCTCTAAACCTAAAAGCTTATATTAAACTAAAATTCAAAAAAATAATTCCAAACCAAAATAACCAGCAACAAAGATCCAAAAAAGATAGACTCAACGTGGACTAACATTAAATAGCTCTCAAATAACCTTGTGAACCTCAACTTCAGAAAACTCCTCCAAGTCGGAGCAAAATGGATCTAACCGATTAGGGTTTGCATGGCTCCACGTGAGAACATGGCGTGGAGCTTCTTGATCTTCATGTGTTGTCCTCTCCATAAGTTCTAATGCTTTATTGTCCCCTGCAAAATAAAAACGTGTTAGAAAAGCAACGGGACCTTTTGCTCGAGAGTGGTTGATCAGTCCTTGGGGCACATCATCCACCCCGGGTGATTAAGGATTTGAACTCAAATCCAAGGTTTACCCCATTGTTCCTTTTTACTCCTTCAAGAAACCCATACATTCTTGTTTGGAATCTAGAGCATGAATCCCATTCCTTTTTTCATTGTGTTTTTGTTTCCATCAACCCAAATGAAACACTATGAAGCACATAATTGCACAATGCAGAAACTAGGACTTAGGAGCAGTTGGTGCAATTTCGATAACAATAAAAATAAGCTAATTGGTGGAATTTTGGCTTGATTTTTAGACAGTCCATCACCATATAAGTTAAAAACAAACCCAAAAAATGTAAAGGTCAAACTCTAAGGGAATAAAAATTTATGATAGCAACACTAAAACCTGTTCGGATTGACAAGGCTGATTTCTCGGAATGGCTATTTTCGGAGTGAACTTATAATAGCCATATCTTGGGCAATTCAACGTAGTTTTGCACAAAATTTGGACAGCACAGACATTTATGAGTGAGGAAACTCTCTGCCAAAATTCACTATTAAAACCATTCCGACACAAAAGTTACGCTGAAGGGAACCCACTGCCTGAAATGGTGCAAGCAAAATTACAGTTTTGGATACAATCTTGAAAATGGCACACAATCAACAATCCCCATCCAAATAAGCTCAAATTTCATACACGCTACATCAATCCCATAAAGAACACAATCCCAAATATCCAGAGCAGAAATTGCAATAAAATAATATAGAAAATTGAAGCAACATACCAGTGGGTTCATCTTTCCACAATTCGATAATAAATTTAAGTATGTGCTTCTCGAAACACTCTTTCATAGGTTTACCAACATATCGTCCACCCGGATCAAATGGAAAATTTTTTTTTCCACCATGAGATACTTCATTAATATAGGATCTTGCATATCGTCTTGCCAAAGATGGGAGAACAATGGTGAAATTTGCATAAGACAACATCTGAATCTAGTAGTGGTAGCAATGTTGAATCAAAATAATCTTCAATACTCAAATTTCTTTCCTCAACTTCAATATTAAAACCTTCTTTCCAAAACTCAAAATCAGCACCAACAACAAAGGAATTTCCCATCCAACCAATTTTAATGAACCAAGTAATTAAATTGTTTAGTGGTGCATACCTCGAGAACCTAGTTTTTGCTAGATTGCTTGTTTCTCCGATATCGTAAACTAGCAAATAAAGACTTGATTGAGGTAATGTCCCTAAGTCCCAATCTTCATCCATATGCATGTAAGCATGGTTGATAGAACTCCTTTCATTTGTGAATGAAGAAAATACTTTGTCCATGCCCTAACAAAAATCATAACAAGTTAGCTTCCCTTTACTTTTCTCTTCTTCGAATTTTATAGTGAGAGGCCTTTCTATTGTTAAAAAGCATTTCCTTTCCACCAAGAGTCAACTTTTTAAAATGACTTTCTCCTTCCAAGGTTGCTGCAAATAATTCATCTCCATGCTCCACTATGCTTCCTTCTTCCATTTTACATAAAACATTTCGGTTAGGCAAAGTGGAAGGCTTTTTATCTTCCATGAGCATTTCCTCCATGGCCGTGAGTGTTTCCCTTTGAGGAGGAGCTTCTTCCTCATCCACCTTTAACTTTGGTAGCTCCTCATCATTATAACTTTCTTCAAGACAAGATGAAACATAAAAGGACTTGTAAGAAACACATGGAATAAGCAACTCTTGGAAACCGGTATTAACTTCATCTAGCTCGGTTCCATTTCTAACAACTTCTTCCCATGGGCTTGGTGTTTGAAGAATCTTACAATGCTGATCTTGCATCGCTATCTCATGTTCCATCTCGGCCCCATTAGTTGTGGTAAAAAAATTATCTCCATTTTCTACATGATCATCTTCATAGATTGGATCTTTCGAAAAAAACTTCTTCAGCCGCTTGAGTCTCCATTCCAAACAGTGGCCCATCGGGAGCATAAATAGTCTCTACTTCCATGGTGTCTTCTTCATTAGTGGCTGCCAAAGAGTCAACTTGGCTTCTCTCATCAATCAAGCATTCCTTTATAATAATATCTTTTTGCTTTGGGCATTTTGAAGCATTGTGGCCAATTTCAAGGCACTCCGAGCAACGAATGTCTTTAGCCCTTAGCCGAGATGTATCAAATCTTTTTCTCATAAACTTTTTCATCATCTTCCAAGTAATAAGTTAATCTTCCCATCAATTATCCTCTGAGCTTTCAAATTATTCCACCAAGATTTTGCATATGCCACAAATTCTGAGGAGGCTAGTCTCACTTTACCTTTATCCGAAAATTCGTGACAATCAAATATACTCTCAACTATTTCCAACCAACCCAAACACTCAATATCATTGCTGAATCTACTAAATGGAGGGATGGTTAAATTCAAAAGCTTCATTTCATTCATGTCTTGAGATCTACTTCTCGAATTCTGAAGCTCTTCCATATCGCATTCTTTCTCACCCTTACCATACGAGTTTTTATCTTGGCCCCTTGACTCGGTGGATGTGTTGAATTTTTTTCTTAGTTTAGGAGTCCTAGGGTCCCTCACATGCCCACTAGAATGCTTCTCTTGACTTTGTTGTAATTTTAAAAGCGTGTCCTTCACTTCATCAATTTGTTGTTGAAATTTTTTTTCGAATCTACTAGGTTCCCTCTCGGGAAGGGGTGAACTTGTACTTGGCATAGCTTCTTTAATATAGTGATAATTAGTACCACTTCTTGTACTCATTCTTAGCATAAAATAAGATCACCAAATTGAATCCAAATGCCAAAAATGGCTCTGATACCAAATGATAGAGTCCAGGACTCTAATTCTCCACAATCGGGTTTGGATAATCGGAGGAAACACTAAACCCGAGCTCCAAAATTAAAACAGAGAGATCTCGACTTGCAGATGATGGATTGAGATTAAATTCACAGATTATGTAGCCAATAACGACACATTAATGTCTCAAACAATCAGCTTCAAAGGAGAAGTATACTAGGAGTTATGATCAAAACGATGAGTTCGCAAGGATAGCAATTTGCTAGGTTTAATCTGATGCATTCAAATGAAACGGCGTCATCTCTCAATTCATACAGCCAATAAATCCCAATTTTGGAGGAGACTAAGATAACATATGGAAATAGGGGCCCTTAAAATTTCATGCTCAAAATCGTATTACACACAGAGATTTTGGTTAAGCAATAATCTGCTCAGAAGTTTATCAACTAAAACAGTATCACTCAGATTAGAACGAAAATAACTTTAAAAGCGTATGTCCTTTAGAGCTCAAATTTCTATGGCTATTAAACAATAAACCCAGCAATAACTCTGCCAAATATGATCTTCAAATAACTAGAATTCACAGGTCCAATTGCAATCACAAAACACAGAACAAATCTGCCAACTCATAAACAGATTCTCAAGTGTTTAAAACTTTCCTTTTAAAACTATAATTTCGATTTCCAAACTCCACAAAAACCCCCCCACCAATGTTCAGCATATCCACAATACAATTCAAAACAGCAAGAAAACGGAACCTTTGTTCGAAGATGGATAAAGGAAAAAGTGACAAGAACTGGTGAAGTCCGCCAACCTCCAAAACCGAGGGGCGACTAGTTCAGCCAATGCAAGGATTGACTCTCTTCACTGGGGGTTACTATGTCTTCTACCTCCACGCCACAAGCACTAACACACACAGAGGATGAGCTTGAAGAGGCAGCAAAGATCGACTCACTTGAGATCTAGCAAGAACTAATGAGTAGACTTGAAGAAAGGAGATGGCCGAGTAGGATCTCCGCGGGTCTTCACGCAAAGGCAAGAACAAGCTCTCTTTTGATTTTTCCAAATTCCCGTTTCCCTTGCATTAGGAGGGACTAAGTAACCCTAATGACCTTACAAAAGAAAAAAGACAAAAATTCCCTTGGAAATACAAAAATGGGCACGAGGGCTCGGTTTACATACAAATCAAGCACCTCTAAACCTAAAAGCTTAAATTAAATTAAAATTCACAAAAATAATTCCAAACCAAAATAACCAACAACAAAGATCCAAAAAAGATAGACTTAACGTGGAGTAACATTAAATAGCTCTCAAATAACCTTGTAAACCTCGACTTCAGAAAACTCCTCCAAGCCAAAGCAAAATCGATCTAGCCGATTAGGGTTTGCATGGCTCCACGTGAGAACATAGCATAAAGCTTCTTGATCTTCATGTTTTGGCCTCTCCATAAGGTCTAATGCTTTATTGTCCCCTGTAAAATAAAAATGTATTAGAAAAGCAACGGGCCCTTTGGCTCGGGAGTGGTTGATTGGTCCTTGGGGCACATCATGAGGCCTCGTCCGATTTGCCTCTTTCCAATTTATGGACATATACGAACATGTACGAACGTAATAACACGTCCGAACATCAATTGTGGATGGTACGGACGAGGGTGGGGACGCCGTTTCTCATCCGTGAGCACAATTTTGCCTATGGAATTTTACTCATGTGGACGAGATCTATGCATTCGCACTCGTCTGAAAGATCACAGATTTGCGATAGAAAATGATTTAAAATCAAAACAAATCAACAGTTAACCAATAGAAGCACAACTCCTGGACACAAATCGCCATCCACCATGTCCTAACCAGCAGGAACAGTCGCATGCCCCTACCCTTCCAGACGTACGGCTTGTCTCCTTGGTGGACTCTCTCCTATTTAGCTCTAGCCAATGCCTCTCCCCTTGGTGCATCTTCTTCTTCATTCAAGTCCCTTGATGCTGAAGTAGTTCCTGCTTGGAGTGTGGAGATAGAGGGGAGTTGCTGTCCGTGCGTCGAATCATCTACAAGGGTAATGAATGGGGTATTCCTTGGCCATCTGGAGGCCCTACATCCAAGTAAAGTGTGTGTGGGTTATAGATTGTCTATGCTCTATAGAATTCTTCCTTGAGTTACATATTGTATTTCCTTTTGTAGTTGTTTCCCCATACACTGTTAGTTGCCTTAGATTCCTATGTTTTTCCTTTAAGCACTTATCTAGTGGTTGCATTTCATTTTTGCTTGATGATGGGTTCTATTTAATGGACATTGCGCTTAATAACTCTGCTGTACATTTCATTACTTGTTAACCTTGGATTCCATTACTGAATGTTAAGTTGATAATGTTGGGTCCCATTTGATGCTAAGCTGGGTTGAGTAAAACGATGAACCAAGGATCTCATGCTTAGTGTTAAGAAGAAATGATGGTTTGTGGAACTCTATTCATCAATGCATGTTTATAGTCTCCTCTGAGTTTATATTTCCTCCAAATGATGATATTGCCCAGCCGAATCATTTAAATTGTGCAAATGTTCTAAAATTATGCCCTTAAATTATCGATTATAAATTCTTTAAATCATTGTCAATTACTTTTCATGTATGCGCTATTTAATTTTGAAGGGTCCTTATGCATTCACGTTAATAGAAACGAAGTAGGGAGTACCACCTCGTTTCTTATCGTTTTCTCTTTCCCAATGCATGTGAGTACCACCCTGATAACAAACGAAAGGAAAGGAAAAGGAAGAAAAAAGGAGATGGGGGGCAGATGGGTAGCTGATCTAATCTGTAACTAGGCGAAGCCTCCTACCTTGACAGGAATGGGGTCTTTGTTGCAAATAAAGGCTTAGGTCCAATCAACTATTCCATCCCCTAAGACCCCTCCAATCTCTAGCTCGAAGTATGAGTAAGAGAACGAGCGAATAAATGTAATAAAAAGATTGGTTTGGGGCCCTCATTCCAAAAGAATTAAAGAGAGGTATAAGCATAATGCATTTGTATTAACCCATTTCTTTACTGGGCTTCGTGCTCACGTCCTTACTTGTGGTGTAGGTAATGAGATGATTTTACCAGGAGCTGAGGAGATCTTACCCGTGGAGCCTGTGGTGTATCCGAAGGAAACGTGACCAGAGTAGAGGCATGGTTCAAAGAAAAGAGGAAATATCTATTTTGTAAGGGTTTAACAACAAACTTGTTTTATAAGACGTTAATTAGTGCCCTAACTCTTGTTTTAAGTATATAGTAGGCTACATCTTTAACCTTAAACTCTAACTTATGTTTAAGTAAAATTTTTGTTTCTGTTTTCTGATACATCTTGAGAAGTATTTATTTTACGTTTTCCCTAATTTCTAAAATAATATCTTTCCACTATTTAATGAATGTTCAGATGAGTTTTTGGTAACGATTGGATTTCCTTTGAGAAAAGACTCTGATACTATTTTAAAATTCATGTCATTTACCCAAAATTTTCAAAATTTAACGTATTTTTAAGAGAAACAAAAAATTAGGGTCCTTACAAGAGTTCTTCTCTTAAAAACTCGATTGTTACATCTTACTTAAATATTTATTAACAGTGAAAAACGTCATTTATAAAGGCATTTTTCTTAATTAATAGCGAAAGCATAAAACATTCTATAGTAGAAGCATAAATCGTATATTTTAAAAAGACAAAAATTAAATTGTTACTTTATATTTACAAAACCCTCTTTCCTTTTTCTTTCCTTAGCATAACTAGCCACAAGTACCGTGTAATATCCTGATGTCATTTTCCTCATATATGCAATGTAATTAAATTACGGGACAATTCATATATTACATTGCGTATTGATACGTGTTAAATTGTGACGTGTATTTATAGGGAAAATGTTATGGGATGAAAATTTGGTAGGGAAAACATGATGGGAAAGTTAGATTTTAGGAGATTTGAACACATGTGGACAACATGGGGATGAGGAATGTCGTCTGCAAATGCATGGGAAGTCATCCCTTTGCTTTGGGACTCCCTAGGACGAGGTTTTTACGTCCTAATCCGTCTGTCACTAGGTACTTGCGAATGATGCAGACGTTGAATGCGGACACCATATCTCATCCGAATGGCAGGTTTAGATGAGTCCGGACGAGGGTGGATGCATGTGGACATGGAAATTTCGAATCTGTCCAATTTCGGGACACTTTTGGACGCATGTGGACGCTGTATCCAGCGCCATCCTTTGCCCGAATGTACAAATCTACCTTAGGTATATTGACTTTTGAAAGAATGCGGAAGAGACCAGAACGTCCGCACTCATCCGAAAGAGCCCAAACCTACGAGAAATTAAGGTTAAAATAGGAGAGATATGTCATGTACCCATTAATGCCCCACACAGCCGACCAATGACGACTCTCCCCACGTCGAAGCCACTCGTCGTCCACACCCTCCCCCTACCCAGACCACGTCCCACCCTTACTAATAGGCATACAAGTGTCTCTTCTAGGTAAGTGAACTCCAATCTAGCCTTCCACTGCGGTCATTTCTCTCCTCTGCTTCGTTCTCTTCCTAGGAGAGAAAATCCTCTGTGGTTGGGTGAGTGCTCAGTGAGCTCAGAAGAGTTGTGAGATTGTGTGATTCTCCTAAGTGGTACGTGAGTGTGAAGGTACTTGAGTGAATCTTAGAGCTGCTGGAGCTGTTATCTTTGTTGGATCTGGTGTTTGTGAAGTTGAATATGAGCTGGGAGCTGAGGAGTTTGATGTCCATGAGTTGAGTTCGTCATTTAGGGTAAGGAATTGGGTGTGTCTTGGTCGTCAAAGCCCTACCCACAAGTAGTGTGCGTGAGTAGTGTCGGTTTCCTTGGATGATATTCTGTCCTTAATTCCTTTGTTGATATTCAGTAGATATTTCCTTTATTGTTGGTTATGTGATTACATGCTTTACTATGTAGATAATTCCTTTGTTGTTGTTAGCTCTGTGATTTCCTTTATTGTTAGTTCTTTATCTTTATTGTTAGTTATGTTATCAATGTTTTACCTTGATAAACAATTTATGAATGATTGTTATGACTTGCAAAGTATGAACGAGTGGAGAACTATGCCGAGGATGATCCTATTCTTTAGTTTTACTTGCTGTAATATTCTATTGTATTTAATTAATTATCCCCCGTGTTAATTATAAACTGTCATTTCCTTCAAGGCATATATATATATACATATATATTGTTCTACCATATATTGTCGAGCATGTTTAATTGCTAATTAACTAGAATCCTGAGCATGTTAATCAAATTCTCATGTTAATCACTTTGAATTGGTATCAATACTTGTGATAATAAACTAAGTTATTAATCCAGAGCATGTAAATCAATTTATCGTAGCTTAACTACTCAATTAATTAACCTAAGCATGCGAACTAATTAGTTAATCTAAACATGTGAACTAATTAATCAGTGTTTATAATTTTCCTTGAGCATATTAACTAACTAGCGACTCTCTCTGTGAGAGTCGTCGACTCTCTGTTAGCGTCGGGACTCTCACAGAGAGAGTTGGCTCTCTCTGTGAGAGTCAAAGAGAGCGTCGACTCTCTCTGTGAGACTCACCGACGGTGAGACTCTCACAGACTCACAGAGAGTGTCGACTCTCTCTGTGAGAGTCACAGAGAGCGTCGACTCTCTCTGTGAGACTCACCGACGGTTAGACTTTCACAGAGAGTGTCAACTCTGTCTGTGAGAGTCACAGAGAACAGAGCCGGAGCGTCGACTCTCACTCACTGTGAGAGTCGAGTTCTGCTCTTTGCAACGGTCTTCCGACCGTTGCAAAGCAATTGCAACGGTCCGAAGACCGTTGGTGGTGTTGGCAAGAATGGCAACGGTCCAGTGACCGTTGCCTTCGGCCTTCCGCCTGGCCCCTCCAACCCGTTGGCGAGGCGAGTTGGGGGGCGTTGCTTGCTTCTCTGTGTGATCACAGAGAAGCAACGCCGCAACGGTCTGAAGACCGTTTCCTTCATGCCCGTTATGGCCCTATCCAGTATCCAGTAACCCCCATTCCCCCTCCATTTTTTTTTATAAATACCACTACCATTATTTGTAATTCTTCACCAAATCTTCATCCCAATCTCTCAATCTCTTACATTTCTCAGCAATTTCTCAATTTCTCAATCTCTCAATATTTCTCACCATTTTAAATGTATATTTTATTTTATTCATTTTTCTGTTTTTTAATGTAATGTAATGTGTACTATTAACTAACAAATTTTTTTTCCCAATTTATGTAGGACTCGTCGTATTTGTGGAGGACGAGGTGGTCACAACAATTACAATATTACATACTATTTGCGTAATTGGTGTGCGGTATCATTTTTATTATTAATTGTTTCGCAATAGTCAATTTTTTTAATTATGGATCCTCATGATTTTTTGCTTAACACTTTTAATGAAACTAACGATGATATTGAGGAAATTAGGGAAGATAATCTCACAATTTCAATTGATCAATCATCGGCACATGCATCCACATCGTCACCTAGAAAAAAAAAAGAAGTAAAACGTCGGATGTATGGAATCATTTTGAAATGAAAGATATTAAAATTGGTGGAAAAATAGAAAGTAGAGCACAATGTAAATATTATATTAAACATTATGCATACGAATTCGGTAGTTCTACTAGCACGCTTGGTAGGCATTATACAAAATGTCACTTACACGAGCAAGTGAGAGACCTTACACAAACACTCATAAATGCTAGTGGCAGTGGCAATTTTATGTATTCACATAATAAAATGAGAGAAGGAGTAGCAAAATATATATCACAATCTGAGGCACCTTTATCTATGTTTGATAGCGAGTTATTTGAAAATTTTATGAAAGAGTATGTTAATCCTAGTTTTAGACGAGTTCCTAGAAGTACGACGCGAAGTGATATTATTAAAATGTATAATAATATGAAAAATGAATTAATTGCATTTTTTTCAAGTGCTCCGTCTATGTCTATTTGTATTACTTCTAATTTATGGAGTGCACCTAATGCTTTAGGATATATTGTCGTAACTTCTCATTTTATTGATGACTCTTGGCAATTAAATAAAAGAATATTAGGATTTCATAGTTGTGAATATCCACATAGTGGCGTTACCATTTATAGATATATTGTTGGAATTTTGCAAGAATATGCTATTAGAGATAGAATTTTTAATATTAAGCTCGATAATGCTTCTGCTAACGATGTTGCAATTGGTGAATTTGAAAGGTTATTTCAATTAGATACGGCTCATAATACTCTTTTTCATATGAGATGTGTTTGTCATATTTTAAATTTAGTTGTTCGAGATGGCATGTCATTTATTTCGCTTCATATTGAATCTATTCGATCTGCAATTTCGTATATTACTTCATCTAATACGCGACAGCAAGAATATAAAGAATTTTGTAAAACTGCTCAACTTAAACCAAGAAAATTAAAAACAGATGTAGATACAAGGTGGAATTCGACTTATTTAATGTTAGAAACTGCTAAACCATATTGGTTAGTTATTTGCGCTTATATTAGTGAAAAAACAAAATGTATTACTCTTGATCATAATAGTTGCGATATTGCTAATTTATTTCTTGATTTTCTAAAACCATTTTTTGAAGCTACAAATGAATGTTTGGGAATTTATTATCCCACTACTCATCTTGTTCTCCCAAATTTTATAAAATTAACGGGTACTTTTCAAAAATATAGACAAAGAAACGAATTTTGTGCATTAATTGAAAAAATGGAAAGAAAATTTAAAAAATATTGGCTTAACATACCTCATATTTTTTGTTTTGCATGCATAATGCATCCTAGATTTAAATTAAACGGAGTGTGTATAATGCTTAATAGAATTTCTTTTAATTTAGGTATTTCTTCTTCAATTAATGGTGCTCAATTAAAAAATGAAATTGATTATTTATTTTCTTCTTATGAATTTAAATATTCTAATAATCATTCAATTCCTTCATATGATATGCATGCTAGTTCTAGTAGTGGTGCTTGTGGTTGAGATCCACAAGATTTTATGTATGATATATTTAAGCAAATAGATAGCAATGTTCATTCTTATAATTCACAAAGAAATGAACTCGATATTTATCTTAACAACTACCATAACATTTCTCGCCCCGAGGATTTTGATATTTTGACTTGGTGGAGAGTCAACTCTATTTCATTTCCTATTCTTTCTAGAATGGCACGTGATCTACTAACACCTCCAGTCTCTACAGTAGCATCGGAGTCTGCTTTTAGTGCAGGTGGACGTGTGTACGATGATAAACGAGGAAGACTTGCACCAGAAATCGTTGAGGCACTCATTTGCATGAAGGATTGGAACGACGCTGTGACAAGAGATCAACAACGAGAAGATGACATAGTTGAAGAATTCAAAAATTTAGATGTCGAAGACTAAATTTTTATTTAAATTTAAAATTGTAATTTTCATTTTCATATATTTTCTTTATCTTGTAAGTTGTGCTTTGAAATTGTACTTTAAATTTGAAATTATAATTTTCATTTTTATTTTGAAATTGTAATAAAAATATTTATTCAATTCAATAAAAATATTTATTCAATTAAATTATTAATTATAGTATTTTTACATTATAATAATAAATGTTTATTATAGTTTTAAATTGTATAATATTGAAAATAATTTATAATATATTTATATAAGATATTATTATTTATATATATTTGGCTCGTTATGCTCGGCTCGTTAAGGCTCGTTAGGCTCGGTCAGCTCGTTAAGCTCGGCTCGTTAGGCTCGGCAGGCTCGGCTCGTTAGGCTCGGCTCGTTGGGCTCGACAGGCTTGTTAGGCTCGGCTCGTTAAGCTCGGCAGGCTCGACGAGCCAGACTTTTTCAGGCTCGGCCGGCTCGACTCGGCTCGTTAGCCACCTCTAGGTTATGCCATGTAATTAGCATGTTTAATTAATTAGTAGCATGCTATTTAACTAAGTTATGTCACGATTAATCAACTAAGATGCCATGTTAATTAACCATGTTTAATTAAATAAGATATACCATGTTTAATTTTCATGTTTAATTTAGCATGTTTCCGTTATCTATTGGTTGAACATATTTCCGTTAGAATATTAATTCCATAAACTACTTGCTGTATTTTCCTATTTGACTACAATTATTGACTGAAAAGAAATGCTTAACGATAGAAAAGGGATAAATGACGAATGTTTACTGCTAGTAGTACGTGAATGTGTAGTACTATTTTATTGTTAATTATCTTGTGATTTCCAGTACCCTGTTGTGAATTCCTTTTATGTTTAATTAACTAGGTTATTAATCTTAACAATTTATTCAACATGTTCATCATTTCGTTGGTCGTTCAATTCGTTAATTTAAAAGCATGATATTACAAGCATATCGTTTTGTATTCTAATATTAAAAGCATGCAATCTCTTTAGCAAGTCATTTATAACTGTGGTTTCCATTCACTGCTATACTTGCATGCTTAATTACGTATGCTTTATTGTTCAATATCTTTGTTACTTTCCCTTAAATGAGCTAGTTTAATGTCACCTTCAATTATTGTTTACATTCATTCAATGCATTATTCGATGATTGCTACTTTCATTTCTATGCGCTTTTCATTTCTATTATTCAATTATTGTCACTTACTTTCCTTATATATGCAATCCAATTATTGTTAAAATTATGTTATACTGCATCATGCATCATGTTAGTTGGAGAATGTGTCATCATGCATCATGCTAATAGAAAAATCAATAGAGAGTGCCACCTTGGTGGTGGTACTCACACATGCATTATGTGAGGTAAAACGTTAAGAAAATGAAGGAAAAGAAAGGAAGAAAATGGAGTTGGGGGGCGGATGGATAGTGGATCTAGTCTACAGCTAGGCGAAGCTTCCTACCTTGTCGATAGAGGGGACTTAGTTGCAAGTAAAATTTTAGATCCGATCAACTATATCATTCCAAAGGAAATCCTCCAATCTCTAGCTCGACGTACGAGTAAAGAACAAATGAACAAATGAACGTAATGAAAAGATTAGTTTGGGTGGCCCCCATTCCAAAAAGGACTAAAGAGAGGCATATCATATTGCATAAACTCTTTTCCTTACTAAACCTTTGGGCTTACAGTTTACTTGTGGTGTAGGTGTAGATACTTGTATGCAAAGACAATGCACATATCAAAATGCAGGGATGAAGGATTTGCATGTGTGAGAACTTGTGGCTGGTCAGTATAACATCCCGATTTTTATTTTCTTGAAAATCGTAAGAAATTAAAAAATTTTCTTTTATAATATCAGAGTAAACCTTTTCTTTTAAACCGAGTGTTAAATCTATTTCTTGAAATCCTTTTTCCCATTTATGAAATAATAATCGCAGCGAAATAACTTTCATTTATAAAATCTTTTTTCTTGAAATATAGCGGAAGCATTAAACAAAACAATTAAACTGTTTATTTATTATTTACAAAACCATTAACTCTTTAGTCTAGCTAGCCACAAGATCTGCTACGTGTAAATCCTTTATCAACTGCTTTGTATATTGATCATTTACTTTCCAGAATATACCTACATCGCAAGACAGTAAGTTATGAGCCTAATGCCCAATAAGTGATAGAAATAAAAACTGTATAATGCTCATGCTATGCTCTTTTCAAAACCATATGCGTTTCCGTTTTCTATTTTTCGTTTACATTTATATTTCAGTCTGTCCCGGTCTTTGTCTAGGGACTTAAGTCCTATCAGTCTATCCTAGTTTTTATCCAGGGATTTCGTAACTGGTATGGCAGCAATGGCTTGCTCCGAAAGCTTAGCTAGTGGACAATGGCTTTCTCCGAAAGCCCACTAGCGACTGTGTCTCAGTCTTTGTCCATGGACTTAAACAGTCTCACACATACCATTTGCCTTGTATTAAGTCTTTTATATTTATTCTGTTTTAGTTGGATCAAGGGATAATCCTACAGCCCAAATGATGGTCATTCACTTTGGGTGATCAGCCTTCCACGAATACCGTACACTTAGTATGTATGAACATTCATAAAACCACCTTTTAAAACTATGCATGTAAAATCATTTTTCGTATTATTTTTAAACCATAATGCATGATGCTCATGAATACATACAGTATAAAATCTCTAAGCATGCTCGTCTATTAAACATATCATTAAAAGAACCTAATTCTAATAAATATCCAACAACCAATAGCACAATATACAGAACATGCTCAATTTCGAGTAAAGTAGTAAACAACCTAATTATTCTGTGAAAGCAGTAAACAGTCAGCATACAACCCCTAAGGCTTTGCGATGTAGGGTCCGAAGACCAAAACACATGCATATCAACTTACCTATGGTACTTAGCGTGTTTCTTTCCTTTTCCCTTTTAATACCTTCAAAATAATTATCATTTATTTATTAATATATTTATCCATTATAAACTCAAACTTTGATACAACTAATTCCTTATTTATTAATTGTCATTTACCGTATCTCTTGTTTATTAATTACTTTTTATCGTATTTCTATTTATTACTTTTTACTATATGTCTATGTAGTATTATTTCCAGTATTTATATTTACTAATTACCACTTAACAACTTTCTATTTGTTTATCTTTCTTAATTTCATGTTTACTAAACATATATATTTCATTTACACATTTTTCCCTTTTTATAAATTCTCTATTTTCTTAAATACGTTTTTAACAATAACGTGATAATAATAGTGTGATAATACTAATAATAATAATAGTGAAACTAATATTTATTCACTAATTATCAGGATAGGAATATTACCACAATAATTCAAGAGCTACCGCGTAACTTCTCCCTATTCCCGAGTAACTCCTCCTCCACACTTTCACCCTCAAATATCTAAGACCCGAAAACAATACGGAATGTTCAAAGGACGCCTTGGAGATTCAAATGGAATAAGAGTTCGACCTGTTATCAATGGAGAGATAAGAACCGAAACAACCTAAGAAAAGAGTTTGACCCAAACTACACTTGTTAGTTGAACGAAAGCAATCAACTTTGATCTCTTCAAGCAAACAATTGAAGAAGATCAAGTTCTCAAAGAGAAATCAAGAAGAGAACCACTCTCTAAGCAAAAATGCTCTCAAATTTCAAGTTGTAAGTTGTGATTTACATTGAAGGGTTATCCATCTATTTATAGGCAACTCAAGGGGACATGGAGATATTATAAAATTACATAAATTATGCAAAAGAATGCAAAAATTCAATGTTAGGTGAAGGTTTGCCGCGGGTGGCACGTGGGAGGTGGTGCTCGGCGCGCGAGAAGGGTTGAAGGAATCTTTACGCTAAGCAAATTTCAAGGAAGAAATTTCTTTAAGGAGGGAGGATTGTAATATCTTAGAAATAAATCGGGATGTTATGCCCAGATTGATACATTACAAAATATGAGAAGACCAATGAAAGGATCCATAACAAATAAGATGGACAAAAGCATACATGTTTTAATCCATAAAGTCCAAGTTAAAGACCCATTGAATGGAAAATCATTGCCCATGGTGGTGTTAGGGATTGAGGAGGGTCCAATGGAGGCCCAAGGAAGGATTGAATTGAATAGAAAAGGGATAAAATTGAAGATAGACCGAAGCAGCCCAAGCCCTAGGCCCACTGGGCGCACCGGCTAGAAGTCAACAGGTGCACCGCTCAGACAGCCGCCTGACAGCGTGCCCGCCGACACACACGAGCCGCCGACAGCCTGCCCGCCGATATGCACGCGCTGCCCGACACTGTACCCCCCTGCCTTGACCGCGAGCCTGCCAGGTTGACTGTCGCGCCAGCTACCTTGTCCGCACGCCCAGTGCCGCCTCCCACATGCCACCCGCGGCAAACCTTCACCTAACATTGAATATTTGCATTCTTTAGCATAATTTATGTAATTTTATAATGTCTCCATGTCCTCTTAAGTTGCCTATAAATAGATGGACAATCCTTCAATGTAAATCACAACTTACAACTTGAAACTTTAGAGCATTTTTGCCTAGAGAGTGGTTCTCTTCTTGAGTTGTCTTTAAGGACTTGATCTTCTTCAATTGTTTGCTTGAAGAGATCAAAGTTGATAGCTTTGGTTCAACTAAGAAGTGTAGTTTGGGTCAAACTCCTTTCTTTGGTAGTTTTCAATTCTTATCTCTCCATAGATAACGGGTCAAACTCTTAATACATTTGAATCTCCAAGGCGTCCTGTGAACATTTCGTATTGTTGTCAGCTCTCGAATATTTGAGGGTGAAAGTGTGGAGGAGGAGTTACTCGGGAGGAGGATTAACCACGTAGGATGAAGGATTTGCACGCGCGAGAACTTGTAGCTGGTCAGGCTAAGAGAAGTAAAAGATAAAGTGGTTTGTAATTAATGTGTAATGCATTGTTTATTATTTCTTCCTTAAATGAATTATACACCCTTTGCAAAGTTTTGATAAACCCGCTGGGTTTCTTGGTTTGAATTCCGCTGTATTTTTGTAAAAGGTTTTATAATGATTGGGTAAAATGAAAAGAGTTTTAACGGTCTAGCTTTCGAAGGGCACTCTGATATTATTTTAAAAAGAGATTTCTGTAGTTTTATAAAAGTTTTAAATTTCATGATTTTTTTAAAGAAAATGAAAAGTTGGGTTGTTACATCCCACCCGTTCAAATCGTTCATCAATTGCTCCTTCGTCTTCTCTCGTATGTGTAGATACACCATTAGCAAACTATAAGCCCAAGGCCCAGTAAAAAATGAGATATGCAATATGATGTATTCCTCTAACTCATTATGTCAGAATGGGTACTGTCGTAAACCGTTCTTTTCTTTATGTTTCATTCATTCATTCCTCGTATGTCAAGTTGGGAGATTGGAGGAATCTGTGTCAGAGGAAATAGTCTTTTTGTGGGCTTCTAACCACCTTGGATAGCTAGTCTCGTTCCCAACAAGGGAGAGGTGTAAGTCTAGAATGCCTAATTAGATCCAGACTACCCGTCCATCCCCCAACTCCCTTTTTCATTTCCTTTCATTCATTTCATTTACTCGTACATCGACTGAGAGATTGAAGGAATATGTGTAGGTGGGAATAGTCTCTTTGTCGGCTTCTAACCACCTAGGGTAGCTAGTCTCATTCCCGACAAGGGAGGGGCATAAGTCAAGACTACCTGGTTAGATCCGAACTACCCGTCCATCCCCCAACTCCTCTTTTCCCTTTCTTTCCATTCATTTTGTTTATCTGTTTTCCTCACATAAATGCATATGAGTACCACCCCAGATAT
Organism: Begonia loranthoides; assembly: GCA_022433065.1. Lineage (NCBI taxonomy): Eukaryota > Viridiplantae > Streptophyta > Magnoliopsida > Cucurbitales > Begoniaceae > Begonia > Begonia loranthoides. Next base: position 24,767,074 of record CM039468.1, on the reverse strand, counting down.
GACACTTCTTACTTATTTCTATTATAATTATGCATGTCAATAAGAAACATTATCGTGATGCATGTCAATGAGAAACATTATCGTGATGCATCTCAATGAAAAATAGTAACCACAACGATATGAAAGCATGAAACATGAAGCAGTAATCTTGACAATTTAAAAGCATGAAACATGAAAATCTACTAACATACTATACATGGCGATGTACTCTAAAACATGTTTGGCAATTTAAAGGAAACAATAACAATATAGGCATGCTTGCTATTTTAAAGAAAGCAATAACACCATAGACATGCTTGGCAGTTTAAAGGAAATAATAACAATATAGACATGCTCAGTAATTTAAGGAAAGCAATAACAATATAGACATTCTTGGTAGTTTAAAGGAAACAATAACAGTATGCTAATATCCTAAACTTACTTACAGATTAAATTAATAACGTGGGAACACCATAGGCTTAATAAATAAGGTAGCATAGTAGAAATGCAAACAAACAATCAAGGAAAGACATTGCTTATGGTGTAGGGCCTCCATAGCCCAACGACTCAACCAATTTCTTACCTCGAAATTTTAACGCGTATTAGCACTTAATCTTTATCCTTCTTTTCCTTTTCAGTACCTTCATAATTAAAACATTTACTCACTAATAACCATAACTTATTAGTTTTATTCTTTTCCTATCCTTAACTACATAGTAATTCTAGAAACCCCTTTGACACCCCAAAATGGAACATAACATTTAACAATTCTAACATTCTCAACTTAACAATTTCACCATTATCTTTACCCTTAATCTTTATTCATCACTTGATAACGTTTCGTCATCAAAACTCAATATCCATTATTAACAAATTAACAACTCATTTTCCAGCAACATAACCCCTCCATACTTATCAACGTCCAACAATAATTAAAGGCCTCAACCATTTAACAGTTTGTGACAACTATAACAGAGAACAAATCCATTACATGAACATTTCCTCAACTTAGCATTACATATTATAGTTAACAGAACCACGGTTTAGCAGGCAACCAAAAAACATTCCAAAACCAACAGAAGACATTATCCACCAATAGAGTATAATCCTAACACTATTCATCCATTAACAAAGTAGGAACATCCATAAAATCCATAATAAAGTTGAAGGAAGTCACTCATCAGAGGACACCTGAGAGCAGCTTCCAACATCACTACAACCAACTTCTCCAAAGGCTTTACTTCCATGGTTTACAACCAACACCCAGAAGTTTCATCGAATCACACAAAGAGCTTAGCCAAAATTGCAATTCCATAAACCAAAGGAGGAGGAGGACATTACCTGGAGACAGAAATAGACCCGAGAGTTCCATCCCTCTCATCCAAAGCCTCTCCCTCACACTCCGTCTTTTGCAATTTTCCTTATTCTTTTCTCCCACTGCTCAACCTTCCATAGAGCATTCCTCTCTCTACTCTTTCTCCATTTCTCTCAACTCGGCTCACTCAAGAGCATTTCTCTACCAGCCTTCCCTTCCTCTGCATTCTAATTCATCGGAGAGCACTCCTTACCATGCCTTTGCCATAGACACATGTGGCTGTCCCCAAGCCATGCCCTAACATCACCATTCCTCATGCATGACCACGTTGTCATCTTCATCATAGCAAGACAGACCGGTTTTGACCGACCCGCAAGCCAGACCACAAGTCCTTCAGCCATTTCTTCGCGAACCATCAGCCCATGACCTGAGGCTGAAAATCACAGCCACACCATCACCGAGCATCACTAGACACCCAAAATTGATAGAGCATCGGAGCTCCCCTCGAGCCGACGACTCGCTGATCCATACCACGAAGCCACAACCCTGAGCCCTAGTCCAAAATCGATCGCCTAAAACTGTTCGCCACTCATCAGACATCACGCATGACCGGAGCTGTCCCAAGCACCCGAGCCCGAGCTCCCACTTCTCTCTCACATCACTCTCTCGCTCACTGAAGATTGGCCACTCTCCGTCGGTCTCTCCTTTTCTCTTAAAACTGAACTGGACCACAAGGGAGAAACGGTTACACCTCAATTTAATCCCTTTTATTTTAATTCCTCCATTTTGGGACATTCGTTTACCATTTACGCTAAGGGGCACGTCCGTTGTCTTCATGTTTTTGTTGTCCGTCAGACTCTTCACTGCAATGCACGTCCGTTCCTCATGAGGGACGTCCGTTGCCTTCACATTTTATTTGTCTATCAGGGATGTCCGTCAAACACAATGGATGACTATCTTCTTTCACCATGAGGGACGTCCATTTTCCTATAAGGGACGTCCATCCCTCCCTAAAGGGGCTCCTTTCTTTGCTCTCAAACGACGCCATTCTACTTACATACTAACTTTCGTCTTCACAACGAACATCCATTCAGCCAGTGGCGTCCATTTCCCCCCACAATGGACTTTCGTCCCTCTATAAAGGATGTCTATTCTTTCCCACATCAAACATTCGTCAAATCACACAACACAAGGGATGTCCGTCACACTACAAGGGACGTCCGCCATTCAAATAAAAACACCACGGCTATACTTTAGTCATACCCTGACCTTCTCTCTCTTCACTTCTAATTAATCCAACAATTTAATCGCCATAAATACCCACTTAACCACTTCCAATAATTTCATCTAATAAATATTAATGATTATCCAAATAATTTCATTACACGCAATTAATGTAATATCCCAAATTATTCTCTAATTTATTCTTTTTAAATTATGATATAAAAATTTGGGATATTTGGATTTGTTGACTAACTATCGGGATATTACCAAAGTCGTAATTGTTAGATATGGACTAAACCGGTTGGGTTCGGCTCAGTCTGAAAATAAGTGACTTGATTTTAATTAAAAGGAGGAAAATTAAATGAATGAAAAGAATTATTAATTGGATTAATGAATTTACAGCAATTTAAATATTGAATGAATTAAATTAATGAGATAGATAAAATAAAAATGAGGTTAATTAAATAAAATTATGAAAATTTAGATAAATGGAGATAAAAGTAAGGGAAAAACCGGTTAAATTGATTGTTTTAATTTAAGTGGCCTTCAGCCATTTGAATGAGAAAACGAGAGAGAGAGAAAGAGAGAGAGAGAGAGAGAGAGAGAGAGAGCCCAAGAGATTGGGAGAGGCGAAGGCGACACGAGGGAGAAGGAGGGTGTCAGAGCTTGGGATTGCACCGACGTGCATTGTCCGGTGTTGGGCTACGAAGGTATGGCTGCGGGCGAAGTGATGATCGATGGGTTCCCGCGGTAAGGGCTCGGGAATGAAACGCCCGAGGATGCCATGAATTTGTCGACTTTGTGGCAAATTTCAGAGGTGAGATGGACGAGATGTAGGGGAGTGGGTTGACGGCTGGACCAGACCAAAACGAGTTTCTTCTCTAAGCCTTCCACGTGGAGTAAGATAAGTGGACCACTCTTCCTTGAAGTGTACAATTCGCCAGCCTTCCGTCTGTGCAAGTCTCCTCAGCTATAAATGGATGCAGTGAAGTGTTTATGTTTTGTTTTCCTCTCAGGTTGGCTGTGTCCTGTAAGAGTTCAGTGAAATGATAGAAGGAAGTGGAAGATGGGAGCAGTGAAGGAGCTGTGAAGACAGTGAAGGGGCTGGAGGCTTCTTCTAGGGAGAACTCTAGCCAAAAGCTTCATTGATTAGTGGTGAGCTTTCTTCTTTATTATTAAGTTTGGAATTTTGGTGTGAAGGTTAGTCTGGCGTTGATATTAATTATTGTTTGCTAAGGATCTCTAAATGAGTTAGTGGCTGGAATCTGTTAGGTTTCAGAGTCTTGATTCTGTGAAATGGAATTTGCCATTCTCTTGTTGATTCTATGAAGGATTTATGTGCTGATACTTGGGTAGATATTGGATTGAACTGTGATTTTGTACTCTGTGGCTATTTTCTTGGGCATGAATATGTTGGTTAATTCCAAAGGCATGAATGTGTTGTGATTTGTTTTGCTGGATGTGTGGGTTCTGTTAATGGTCGTCTGCCAGATTTGGATCATGTCTTGTGTCTTGGGTGTGAGTTTGCTGAATGAGTTTGTTACTCTGTTAATTGGATGATAAGTAATGAATTTAGCCTCCTTTAATGAATAAGTAATGGATTTGGTCCTCTGTTGGATAGTGCTCCCTATTTTTAGCTATGAAATTTAAGTGAAAATATGTTATGGTTAAATGAAGGATGAAATGATTACACTCCTTGTTTATTGTTGTTCAGTTTGGGTTCTAATATTATCCACCTAGAAGGATTTGGTCTATATTGCTAGAAATGGGTTGTTAATCTGCAGTTGGTTTCGGCGCCATGTTCCTTTCAAGTTAAACATGGTTCATGTAAACTAGTGGTATTGTGAGTGTGTTGTTCTGTTAACCAAGGAGTGCTCTCTGATGTATGTTTTATTGGCTTGTAGACTTATATTCTACGGTTGTTTTGGTTGATCAGCAATAGAATTATTCTTTTGGATGAAATAAAGATGGTCCATTTCGGTGGGTTAAGAAATTAGTGGGAATATGAGTATCAATAAGGATTTATAATGTCTTTCTATAATTTATAATGATAAAGGTTATTTATTAATAGGTATTGTGAAGACTAAATTGAAGGTACGCAGGAATGCTCATAAAGATAAGAATTATAATAATCGCATTGAAGACTCCAGGTAAGTTGATACTTACTGTGCTTTGGTCTTCAGACCCTACATCGCAAGAATTAGGATTGCATGTTGTGTGTTTACTAGATTTAGGTTCTTTTAATGATATGTTTATTAGACCTTTATACCATCATATAAGACTGTACTTAGGCACGAGCATATTGTATGTCATCCTAAAATATATGTAAATAGGCATGTGGGGGTTCGGGAGAATTGGGAATGTTTGTCGTGGTGACACCCCTATTGGAGCGCCTACTCCCACTTGGGGAGCGGTGAGGTACGGTTAAGCCACGGGAATCGTAAGATTCTTAATTCTCTTATATTGAAATCCCCAATGTCTTCAACAAAGCGACTGGGTATGGCTCGTGGTGACACCTCTATTGGCGTGGTTCCTCGTCGGAACCATAGGTTAAGCCACGAGAGCAATTGACTTATCCATCTCCCCGACTAACAGATGAGATACAGATCTCCTCTATTATGCATCGTGTGATCATGCATCATATGCATTGCATTTTAGTCTATCACTTACTGAGCAATAGGCTGATTAGTTTAGGTCTTGTGATGTAGGTATCATACAAGAAATAGACGAACAGGTCAAAGATAGTTGATGAAGGATTTGCACGGGTGGATCTTGTGGTTGGCTGGGCTAAAGAGTTGAAAGAAAAATTTATTAATATTCTTTAACGTATTGTTTTTAATTCCACTACTTTTCATAAAATGATTTTATTATTTCTGCTGAATTTGATAAGGGTTTTAAATAAAGAGTTTTAATGATTGGGTTTTATAAAGAAAAGTCTCACTCTGACTTTATAAAAGAAAAAATTTTAAATTTCACGTGATTTTAAAGTAAATAAAAACCGAGTTGTTATAATTAATTCCCTAATTATCCATTACAAAAAAACAGGGTATTAAACCAACCGTACACATGCAAATCTTAAACAATAACCACATGCAGTATAATTCAACAATAGAGTAAAACCCCACAAACAATATCACAGTTCAACTTATAAGTGCTGGCTGAAATCATTTAACAAAAACCAACAACAGAGAGTAATCCATAACCTTACGTTCAATTAATAATTTACTAACAGGGCTCAACACAAGGAAACAAAATTTGACTCCTCATTCTACATCTTTTCTTTAACATAAATCTCCACATACAATCCATAAAAACTAGGAAACACCATTGGGTACATGTATCACAACCAAACAGAAGCCAACTGAACAACAGATAGAGCATAATATCTCAACATACCATAACAAACAGTAAAGGAAATCGCCTTACCTGAAGACCAGAGAGTAGCTTTCCATCCACCTCTCCTTCTTCTTCCTTTGCCTTCCCTCAATTTTTCTTCTCTTTCAGAACACCATGGTCTTCTCTTCTCTCTCACCCTTCACTCTTTTCTTCAGCTTCACAACTCTCTAGATAGAGTTTTCTTTCCCTTCCATCACTAATTTTCCTCTTCAAACGAGAACACTTCACTCTCCCTCACACTCTGTCTCTATTTTCTCTCCCAGCTCAGCTCACCGGAGAGCTCTCCTCCCCCTGCCATTCCCCTCACGTCTCAGTTTTCTTCCCCAGAGAGGTACACTTCGCCATGCCTCTTCCACAGACACCCATGGGTGTCCCGAAGGCATGCCCTGACATCACCACCATTCCTTCACTCCCTCCACGCACGTCCTACTGTCAAGTTCTTCAAAGCAAGAACCAGCAATGAATGGACCGGTTCAGACCGAACCACAAGCCGTTCCAGCCATTCCTCGTGAACCGCCAGCCCCTGCCCTTCTACCCGAGGTTGGAATCACAGCCACCCCGATGCAAATCCTCCTCATCGTTGCCATTCCATCGCTGTCGTGCATCACTAGTCACCCAAATCGATGAAGCATCGGAGCTCACCAAGGCCCGACACTTCACACCAGACCATTCCGCGAAGCCGTACCTCGAGCCCTAGCCCGAAATCGCTCAACCAAAACCGCTCACCGCTCGCCCGACAATGCGCATGACCAGTGCCATCCCAAGCACCAGAGCCTAAGCTTCCACTTCTCTCTCGTATCTCTCTCTCACTCGCCGCAGAATGGTCACTCTCCCTCATTTTCTCTTAAAACTGAACTGGTCCACAAGGGAGAACCGGTTACACCTCTATTTAATCCCCTTTATTTTAATTCCTCCATTCAGGGATGTCCGCTTACCATTTACCCTAAGGGTGATGTCAATTGTCTTCATATTTTTGTCATCCGTCAGTCTCTTCACAGCAACGAACATCCGTTCCTCATGAGGGACGTCCGTCGCCTTCACATTTTAGCCATCCGTCAGTTTCTTCGCTGTAACAAACATACATTCCTCATGAGGGACGTCCGTCGCATTCACATTTTAGTCATCCGCCAGTTTCTTTGCTGCAACGGACATCCGTTTCTCATGAGAGACATCCGTCACCTTCATATTTTATTCGTCCGTCAGGGATGTTTGTCAAACCCAACGGATGACTTCTTTCACCATGAGGGACGACCGTCGCTTTCACATTTTATTTGTCCGTCTGGGATGTCCGTCAAACCCAAAGGATGACCATCATCTTTTGCCATGAGGGAAGTCGATTTTCCTATAAGGGACGTCTGTCCCTCCCAAAAGTGGATCCCTTCTTCGCTCTCAAACAACGTCGTCTCACTTAATATTAACACTATTCCTTTTTCTTTCAATCATCGATGTCCTTTGTCCATAAAGGACGTCCAAAGATTCCCACAACGGCACCATTCTACTTACATACTAACGTCCGTCTTCATAAAGAACATCCATCCAATCAAGGGGCGTTCAATGCCCCCAATAACGGACGTCCGTCCCTCTATAAAGAACATCTGTCCACCACCAAGCGATGCCCTCTCTTCCACATAGGCATCCCCCGACTCACACAATACAAGGGACGTCGATACCACTACAAGGGACATCCGCCATACACATAAGGTCACCACGGATATAACTTGATCATACCCTGCTCTTTTCTCTCTTCACTTCAAATTAATCTAACAATTTAATCACCACAAATACCCCGACTTTTCATAACAGAAATTAATATGGGTAATTGGGAAGTAATTGGAGGTAATTGGATTATTTGGATAATTATTAATGATTTATTGATGGAATTACTAGGAGTGGTTAAGTGGGGTATTATAGTTAATGTCTTTACTCACCAAAATGGCAGCTCCGTACAGTACACATTGCACGTTTAAGATCCTTAAATACCAAAATACTGATTCCAGCATGCAATATATCCAACTACATGCACCAAGTACTTGCATCTAGCCTTATTTTACTCGTTACGTCTCTATAGCTTCTCCTTCGATGCAACCATTTTCTTCTACTTATTCACAGGATATTCATTCTCTGATTTATAACAGAACTCTGATTATGAGCACAAAAACCATTATCTTATCACACCACAGAAATTCCAACTCCAACTTTTAGAGGCAATGTACTATTTAACAATCTATACAGATTCCCAAATTCATTTTTAATGAAATTTCTTGCCTCCCAATCATAACGATACTCATTCTTTTATTGAGTTATTAGCAAGAATAGGGAGTTAACAAACATGACCATTTGATATCCTCAAAATCCATTTATCATTCACAAAATATAAGTACTAAAACATCTTCTTATAACATATCATTACACAAAACTTCCTAAAGGATAACATTGTTACTACTTCTTCAAAATACAACAATTTAACATAGCAATAATTCACATACAGGTCCTCCGACCACCATCTACATTTGTTGCATGTGAAAATTCTCCACCAAGATCTCTTTCCTCCTACCAGACAATGGACAGTGGATCTTTACAATATGACCAACTTTACCACATCTATAACATTTCCCAGATCCGACCAATCATTCCCCTCTGTGATTTTTCTTACACCTCAGGCATTGATTAACCATAGATCCTCTCTTGGCGATCCTCTCATTCCTTAGTTGCCCTTCTCTTCCAATGAATGGTTTCACACCCCTGGATGTGTTCTGTTCTTCCTATAACTGCAGCTGAACCTCTATAGCAATGTCGCTCCATTTCGAGAAGTGATTTTCTACTTTCTCAATGTCAAGAGCCTTGGATACAATCTCCGAGTAGTGCACACCCCGAACACCAGATATTCTTACACCTCTATAAATTTCCATCTTAAGTCCTCACACAAAATGGTGTGCCTTATACTCGTTATTACTTACCAAATGCGAGGAAAATCGTGACAATGCATCAAACTTGCGAATGTGTATTCTATAACCGTGCCTTCCAGACGAAGCTCAGTAAACTACGTCAACTTGCATGTCCTCGTAGTGTGATTAAAATACTTGTCGCATAAGATTTTCTTAAACTTCTCCCACTCCATACCCTTCACATCGTGCACTACCTTCATGGAGTCACACCAAAATCAAGCGTCCTTTGTCAACATGAACACGGGGCAAGTAACCTTTTTCAACTTCTCAACCTTGGCATACTTAAGCTTGCACCGACTCGATTAGAGATATCTCCCTTAAAGTATGGCGGTCTTAGTCACCTAAACCTTTTGCATCCTAACTACTGGGGAATCGTCAACTGCTGGTTTCTTTGTTCTTCCAACTCTCTATTCTGTTCCATGATTTGGGCTGACGCTCCAATACTCCCTCGCCATTTTATTCCTATACGACCAACAAAATTCATTAAAACCTCAACCATTGGCAAAACTGAACTTAAATCCAAAGCAACAACTTATCATTCTCAACCATCCACTTCAAGCATTAAGGGAAATAATTAATAAACCCAATCACACTTTATCATCCTTAACAATGGTTATCACGCAAAAGAAGGAACAAGAATAAGATCCAATCAACAGAGCATAAACCTCCAGAACTTGCATACCCTAGCTGCAACCAAGACAGAGCAATAATATTCCCAAATTCTTAGAGTGCTATTCTAACCCTAATTAACGAGGCTCATCAATATTTCAGAATATCCCTCAATCGAATTGAATACCCAACATCCTTGTGATGTAGGGCCTATCACCCATCCAACAAATTGTAATTCCTCTAATTCGTTTTCCAATATACGAAAATTGGGCAGAGTTTTCCTTGTTTCTTTACTCCTCCAAAGCTATTTCCATTCATCCTGCACTCAAACCCAAGCAATTCCAAAAAATTCTACTAGCTATCTGCTGCACAATTGAAACTTCCAATCAAATAAAATTCTCAAAGAAACCATTCATCTACCCTTTCCAAACTAGTTCTATAACTACATTTCAAAACACATCATAAGACACTCCTGGGTCTACCATCACAAAATACAAAGTTCATATATACGTTTCCATCATTTGAAAATACAAAATACCAAACACTTAGTCACTCCTAGGTCCATTCGTCCCTTCATCATTTCCGACAAGAAGAAAAGCCTTCTCTAATTCTTCTTTCCTCTCGTTGGACAAGGTGAGGCAATGTCGAGCAATATGTCCATGCCTTTTACATTTGAAACATTATCCCGACCTTGCCAAACATGCTCCAACATGACTTTTGGTACATCGTGGACATAGCTCCTTTTGTGGTGTCTTCATAATTGGTTCCTTAGTAGCAGCTTCTCCCTGGACACATTTTCGTTTTCCCTACTGCTTCCCGTCCTCTAATGACCTCTTAATCCCACTAGTATTTAGTCCTCCTCCTTCCCTTGGTGTTGGTGCGTTGCATTTCTTCCACAAACTTCTTATTGAATTCTCTAAATCCTTCAACCAACTTTTCAACGAAATGGAACTGACACTCCATATGGTCCATCAACTGACTAACGACCTCATCCCCCGTCTTTATTCTTCTCTCCATGTTATCCCTTAACAAATCATTCACAAAATAGATAAAGTAATCATATGTCAATTAAAGTAGCACAAGATATACTTACAGTTAATGAAGCATTTTCACATCGAAGCTTGTGCTGGTAGGTAGTATACAAAATTGGTTTTAAACCCGAGTGCTATGATACAAACTGTAACGACCTTGTTTTTCTTACATTTGAAAACATGTAAAATTTAAAAATTTTTCTGTGATAAAAACCAATGGAAGACTTTTCGTTATAAAATTATTTAAAGATGATAAATAAAATTATTTTCTTGAAACATTTTATAAAACACAGCGGAATTTCTTTCAATAAAATAAAACGTTTATGGATACATTAATTAAATCTTTACAAAATATTTTATCAAAATCTTTACAAACTATTTCTTTCTTTAAATCTTTTAGCCTATCCAACCACAAGATCCACCCGTGCAAATCCTTCATCAACTGCTTTGTAACATGTTTCCTTGCATACCTACATCAAAAAGACTTAAACTAATGAGTTTAACGCTCAGTAATTGATATAAAAATAAACTATACAATGCACGTGTGAGGAAGCTTTTAAAATAGCATGCAGTTTTTGTTCTCATTTTCTATTTTTGTATCTGTTTTCTTTCTTTACTTTTACTGGTTTATATAACTTTGATGAACTATGATGAACTGTGATGAGGTGAACATGTGCCTCACGGTGAATTATAGACCATGATGATGAACACGTACCATCATGGTTAACCACAACGATGAACTTTCATCGTGATGATGAATGCGTGCCACCACGATGAACACTTACCTTTTCTATTTCTGATTCTCTTTGGGAAGCTAGGCCATAAAGGCAACTCTGACCCACAATACTATTTTACTGTTTCTTTCCATTTAATCAATTTATTATCTATTTTCTTTTAAAAGCATGCATGAACATCATTTTCGTATCATTTACAAAATCATGATCCATGATGCTCGTGAATGCATACATTCTATCATATCAGTACTATAATTTCTAAGTATGCTCATCTATTAAACATATCATTAAAATAACCTAATTCTAATAAACACCCAGCAAGTAGCAGTACAATTCATGAACCATACTCAATATCTGGCTATTCTAATAAAGCAATAAACATGCTCAATATCTTACTATTCTAAAAAAGTGGTAAACAATCAGCATACAATTCCTAACTCTTGAGATGTAGGGTCCGAAGACCAAAACACATACAATAGCAACTTACTTGGTTCTTTTACTACAATATTGCACTTAACGTTACCCTTCACGATACCTTCAAAATAATAATCTTTGATCATCAATACTGTCTTTCCAATAATCAATTATAGAGTTCTACAAACTATAACACTCAACAGATCCAGCAGTCACAGTCCGCCAAATAACGAGAGAGAGAAATTCAGACAACATGATTCTAAATGTCAAGGCAATAACCAACAGTAGGACAATCAACCCTTCACATCAGAAATTAGCATCAGTCCCTATTTCTCAACTTCATCATTTAACAATATTATTAGTAAATGAAATGTGATCTTTCTAACATGCTTTCTCATAACTGACTCCCAATATTGAAATAACCCCAGAGGACAACAATTTCACTTATCCGAACAACATTCTTCATAACTGCAATTTACAGAGGATATGTCTAATATACAAAACTAAAATCCAATAGCTTATCCTAAATAACATGCTCATACAACCTTACAATACACTAAAGCTTCACAGTACATGGTTTAGTATAACATAAAAATCCAATGGTAATATTATATATTCGAACACCAATCTTCCTTTTTCTCATACATTTCCAATAGGATAATATATTCAATCAGTAACACAATAGATAGGAAGCCATACCAATCCACAAAGCATCACCTTCACAATATCCATAAAAGTTGTAATCATAACATTATATCCATAGAGCCATACTTACAAGTATTCATCAACAGACAATATTCAAATGTACAAGAATAAAATCAAACAATAGTGAACTATATTCTTTATCCTTTTATCTTCCAAAATTTTCACATCAAATAAAGAGAAAGCATAGGGAATACCTGAATGCCCAAATGAACTCGAGAGCAGTTTCTCCTTTCCTTCAAAGCTCTCGATACTTTCTCTTCCCTAATTCTTCTTCTCATGCTCACTCAATCTCTCAAGACTTTCACTTAGATTCAAAGACCATAACCTATTCTTCTTTTCACCTTCACCCAACTCCCAATAATCAAGAAGTTCAGATTGCTTCCACACTTCTTCCTCTCTTCCCTTTCAATTCAACCTCTGTAATTCTCAAGTCTAGAGTGTTATCTCATCTTCGGCCATCACTTTATAGACAGAATGGATTCACGGGGAGCAAAAACTGATGGACACTCACCCATCCCAAAGGAGGAGGTCCAATTTGACGTCACCACATAACTATGTTATTGCCTTGGGAAGCCTGAGGCAATCAGCTATTTCATAAAATAGTCGCATGAAGAAAGTAGATTTTTGCTTCTGCCTTCTTTGCCCAAAGGCAACTGTTACTCCCATCTTTAACTCCCGTCAGCCCCTTCGCTATGAGAGCCATCTGTTCCATTACAAGGGGCGTCTGTTGCCTTCACATTTAAGATGTCTGTCAGCCTCTAAAAGACGTTTGTCAACTTCTTCGTCATGAGGGACGTCCGTTTCTCAATGAGGGACGTCCGTTCCTTCTTAAAAGCCTTTCCTATTCGTTCCAAACGATGCTGTCCCACTTAAATCTTAAAGTCGTTCCCTTTATTTCTATTTCAAATGTTCTTTGTCCATAAAGGACGTCCCTTCCATCCCATTTCCTTCTTCATTCCAAACGATGTCGTCCCATTTAATACTAACGTTATCTTCTATTCTTTCATTTTAGACATCCCACTTTCCATTAGGGACGTCCCTTACTTCCTAAAATGACGACGTTCCCTTTTCATTTCAAACGTCCATCTAGATAAAAAGGCATCCATTTTCCCATAACGGACGTCTGTCCTTTACAAACGACGTCATTCACATTATCACTCTAAACACTTGCCTTCAACAAGGGACGTCTATTTCCCCTCCAAACAACTTTGTTTCCTCTTCATCCCCAGTGTATGTTCCTACATACCATAAAGGGCATATGTCTCTCCCAAGACACGTCCGCTTTCCCTATTTTCTTCCTTTATTTATTCATTCATTTCCTTATCTCCTCAATTTATTAATTCCTTCAATATATATATATATATATTAATACAACTATGATCCCACTTATCCTTAAACGTCCACAACTTCATCATTCTCAATGACATAAACAAACTTAACTGTGATCAACACCTTAATCGTCAAATAATCACCACTTAGACCTTATGTTAAGTATTATGCATATCTGTGTATTACATGAGCCTCTTCAAAAGTTGACAAGTTTGGATTTCTTCTCCCCCATGTCTTCTCTTTGAACTAATGTTGTTCCACCATAGGCTCGCGTAACCCATGAACTCAAGCAATACTAGTTGGATCCTCTTCCTTTCTAAAAAGTTGTAATATTCAAATATCTTTTCAACCTTTTCCATACATTCAATATAATCATTACCATTGCTAGAACCATTGAACGAGGGAATGGATACCTTGACAAGATTCGAGTCATCTCTTTGTGTTGGTCTCCTTGTAGTCTTAGGGAAATCTCCATACTCAGTTTCCTCCTTTAGGAAATCTTCATCACTATCTGAATGGGAAAACCTTTCTCTTGACCTTGTTGATTGTTGATTCCCCCTTTGTTGAATACTTATTTGCTATCGAAACACTTTCCAAAGCTCATCAATTTGTCCTTGCACACTAAGCTCGGCTTCTCCTATTGATGGTGGTTCGGTGTCGGGAATAATAGTTTGACTTGCCTCAACTTTTTGTGCCTACTTTGTAGCTCCCCGTATCTTCATGAAGATAAGAAAAAGATACAATTAATAGGAGTCATTTTAGCTCTTATACCAAATAATGCACCAGTGGAAGGGGTAAAAGAATTAACTTGTAAGTGGTTGATTGTTGAAGAAGTGTGAACAACTGGATGCTGCAAAGCGTAGGTGGAGTGGCTAATCAATACAGGTAGAGAACGACCGCAAATAATTGTCTGCAACTTCAAAGTTGAAAAAGCAATCGGACAGCTAAAGGCGAAATAAGATAGATTCAATCATCCAGGAATTGAGCAGTCGGTTGGCTAAAGAGAAGGAGATCAACCGATTGGCTGAACTTTCTATATTTTGCCGCAAATCCACTTTGGGAAATTATGACTTTGGAAAGCAATATCTCTCTGAGTTTAGAAGCTTTCTCTCTAAAATTTTGACAGCAGCCAGTTGATGAGTGAGGAAAAACTCCTCCAGAAATAAAGATAAGAAATGCCATGGATTTGGAAATATGCACAGAAGAAGTTGATTGGTCGGAAATAAAAAGTAGGTGTTACTAGCACTCTCGTATGGATGTCTTTGCCAATGAAACTTCTCTTGAAAGTTGGATAGCACTTCACACACTCTTTCTCCTAGGAGTAAGAGTACAGATGCCAATAAGAGAGGACACTCAACTTACAAGTAACCTCAATCTTGTGATACAACACACACAAGGAACTTTGGATGTAACTCAACAAATGATGAAAAAAGAATCACTCCTATTTTAAATAAGCATAACCTTTTTAATTCAAATCTCAATGTCTAAAACAAACATACTAGGTGGCTTTGTATAGTCAATTACAAACATTGAATAGGAAATAACAATATAGGAAATAAACTAAGTATTCGATCACCACTTGGCTGATTACTATACTAAGTTTTAGGTAACTTTCTAAAGTAATTATTTAACTGTTATTTGCTGGATTTTCCTCCAAATTTTAGTGGCCTTTGGCAGCTTCTTTATCTTTAGTTTTGCCACTTGGATGGTTGCCATATTCATGCATCAATCGACCTTCCTTTGGTCTTCTATCTTGGCCGATTTGGGAAGATTTCCTTAACTCTTCTTCCTTTGGTCTTTCTTCCCCTTCAAGCTTTGCTTCTTATGCTTCTTTCTATAATAACAAGTGTGTGGGCCTCCCTTGGTCCTCATGGGTTGGTAGCTCATCCATTTGGGCCATTGATGAGTCTCCTTCCAAATTGTTGGAAAGGAAGATGTTCTTGAGACCTTGGGCCTTTGCCTTTGTGAATAGACCTTGTAGTCCATCACTAATGCTTAGTAAATAGAGTACTAAATTCATTATTGTCGTTAAGCTGTTTATTCTCATGCATCTGTAAACATACGACAACATTATCACTGAACTATCAAACACATACAAGGAGTAGTAAACAACTGAGTTTCCTTTAAATTTATCTATTATTTACTATTCATTCCTTTATCTTCTCAGGTAAGAGTAGGCTAAACTATAGAAAATGGGCACAACATCAACCGAGTCTTCTATTTCTTATTGAGCGCATCAACTCACAATGACCGACATCAACCGATCTATCTCATCATTGATCGAGTTCTCTATTTCTAGTTGAGCACATCAACACACAATGACCGACATTAACTGATTTGCCTCGACATCAACTGTAAGCAAACAAACATAAATATGTACTCTCTTATTTCCCTTCAGAATAGCTTGTCTTCCATAACCATTTACATATTTTCTTTATTCTTTTTATATTTCATTATTCTCATCTTACATCTAAACATACATATGAATGAAATAGAGAGTGAATCAACGTATAATAGGAAATAGAGAGTGTCAATCAAATTTATCAAGCTAATTCTAATAAATAGTATCAAACTTTTACTACGAAAATAAACACTACGTTCATCTACAAATAATAAAGCACAAATCCACAAATCAAATGAAATAGTTGCAAATACAGAGTATCAAAATTTAGCACGAAAATAGAGAAATTCAAATCCTTGAAACATTAGAAACAGCACAACAAACAATTTGGAAAAAGTCCCCTAGCACCTTGTGATGTAGGCCGAATGGCAAAACACACACAACTCTATTTCCTAGATTCTCATAGCTTTTGCTGCCAAAACTTTGAACGTTGTTGAATTGAAACTCCCTTTGACCTTTTCCCAGAAAATTCCCACTTTTCCCTTATTTCTCCTTCTGTCTGTCACTTAAAAATTCTTTCCTTTTTATCTTTAATCTGAATGTGTTGCTACCATTAATATAAACGAACAGTCGCAACCCTTCCAGCCAAGAAGTCATCCTTTCCATTCCTCTTCAATGTGTGCTTCATTCATGGCGGAATGGCAGACGTCACCCAAATCATCCATTGCACAAAGCATTGCACACCTTTTAAATTGCCTGGAATTTGGATGTGGGAGTGTAGGCTGCCGTAGCGGACGCATTGTTGTCCGCTAAGAATATTCCCAAAGAATATTCACCCCACAAAACCAATGGCATAGTGCCACCTTGTATTCCAAAAGTGTTTCTATCTTTGGACGTCGTTGTTTTCGTTAACACCTCGTCGTTTAATGCTTGTATTAATAAAACGATGACGTCTAACAAAAATTTTGAGGACGCATTCCCATCCGCAGATGCATTTCCTACCACACCTTCTGCATCCAACAATTAATAACATATCCAATTCCTAAATCCAACGGCTCAACACCTATCTGCTCCTTACCATCATTTCAACAAACGAATTCCAATATGCGGACTTCATCCAACGGCTGATGCTTCATCCACTCTTCACTTCATTGATCTAATAGCCAATCCTTCTCTCACAAGGAATCTTTCTTTCCATAGGAGCATTTTCTCCTTTCCACCCTCTCGATTTGACGGTTAATGTTTCATCCGTGTTTATTCATTCTTAATCCAACAACCAACGTCGCTTCCAATCATAATCTTCCCTTTTTTGCTCTGTACTGTTCACGCAGACTATTCACAGGCACTGTTCAGGGGGGGGGACTGTTCATGAGCACTGTTCATGCAGACTACTGCTGAACTATTCATGGTCGATCGTTAACTTGGTCGTTTTGACACTAAACATCCTAGGTCAACCACTAGTGATCTCGGGTTGACTACACAGTGTCAAATTGTCATGTTTTTGAATCGTTTATGTGACGGTTGGGTCCTGTCTACCTTCATTGGGTCTGGGATGGCTACTAGTGAGTCTTATTGACTACTGTAAGGTTCTAGTTTACCCATGCTTGTCGACCACAGTTGTGTCTCTGACTACTATTTGCTCCCTGCTTGACTCTAGTTGAGTTTCATCGATCGTTACTGTAAAATTCAAGATTTTTAAAATGCCACGTGTAATTTTTTGGCAAATTTTTGATCAATGTGGGAAGGTGGACCCATTTTGTTGCTTCGCAACTCCGTGTGAGGTTTTCGTAAGACGGTAAAAAATTTGGTGTTCTTATTGTTTTTAAAATGTTTAATAAAGTTTTTGGCTAAGGAGATACCTTCGGGTGGTGCCTTGATCGAGTCAGGATTAGGAATAGATTATTTAGTATATAATATTTGTATTTAAAGATATATGTATTCATATATTAAAGTAAAGGGACCGTTAGATGAGGTCTGTAAGTATCGGGTGAGCTGCTTATCGTTAGATCAGTGGCGAGGGACGTCCGTTAGGGATTAGGGAGATCTGTTGGTAGGAGGAACGTCTATCGTCTATATGGGACGTCCGTTATCCAAGAAGGACGCCCCTTAGCGGTAAGGGACGTCCAACGCTAGGTAGAGGCAGGGTCATGTGCGAGGCACGCGGGTTTCAAATTAGAAATGGAAGCATTAGATGATCGACGGATAAGAGGGCGGATAAGATTAGTACTATTGGATGTGAGTAAGGGACGTCCGTTGTTAAGGAGGGACGTCCGTGGCGGCATAAGGTACATCTTATTCGGAGCGAGGGACGTCCTTCAAGGGTCATGTCAACTCTTTAGTGTGTCAGGTTCCTCAGGGCAATGTCGTCGAGATGGAAAGAGATCCACGACATGAATTCTTGTGCCCTAGCTGATAATAAATAGAGATGGAAACCATTCTATCGAGGCGACTGTCATAACTTCAGTTCGTGAGACTTGCAAGTCGACTGAGTTGTCACGGAATGGTCGGGCTAAGCTAGGGTTTCGCTCCACTAAGTCAATTAAGTTAAAATGCTGTAAGTTTTCTTAGCTTCTTGGCCAATTTTGTTTGTTATGGTTTTGATGGAGATTGCCAATAACTTATCCTATTTGTCTGCTTGTGTTTGGCCTTATCGGCTCTGCGATGTGTGAGCATGTTGTTCTGTTGATTTATTTTTATAACCTATTGGTTTAGGTTCTGTCGTCTGGTTCGGCTTCTGCCTGAAGGGCATTGTTGAGATTATTGATGTTCAAGTTTTGTTGAAGTAGTTTGTTCTCTGTGTTGCGTCTTTTGTTGATGGACAATGCTGGGAGTAGTTTCCATTAAGTCGACTCTGTTAGTTATTTTGCTTACTATTTAGAACCACTGCTGAGGGTAGTACTTTGTTGTTTGGGGTTGTTCTCTGTTCATTTATTTCTCGGATATATAGGTGACTGAAGCAAATGTTCTGTTGTGTAGGACTGTGCTATATAGATTTTAGTATAGCTTGATGAATATCATTGGAAATGGCATTTTGTTGATTGTGAATTTTCCTCTGTTTCTATTGTTGCTTTGCTTAGTTATTATGCATGCGGAGGACTTGTACACTGTGATTTCGTTGCAAGTAATTAAACTAAGGATATGATGCTATGCTTAGGGTGGTATTGTTATGTCCATTGGAACTGATAGTTTCTGATAAAGCCTTTTTTATGTTATTGAGTGATAAGGTTGGAGATTTTGCTGGGATTCCGAGATTTGGTTTTCAGTTTGGGACTCGTGGTTGTCTCTAGAATTATCTTGGATTCTAGTCTTGTTTAAGACTTGTATGTTATCTCTTGTATGGTTGTTGGGATGTTGACACCGACATTGTTGTAGGTCCTTACGGACAAACCACATGCAATATTCCTTACCTCGTGCTACGTTTCCCATCTTTGAAGCGGTTCAATGAGGCTCCAATACGCCATTAACGTATCCCAGAAGATCATCTCATCCATGGCTGACAACATGCTTTTCCCAAAACTTTTGACAGAAATAAAGATTGCAGGAAGAGAGGTTCCCAAATTTCACTCAAGTTTTTCCAAAACTTCACTCTGTAACTCCTCAAATCCTACAAAACTATCTCTCACTCATGGTAATATTTTGTAAAAAACCTTTTTCGCTTTTCCCTGTTTTTCCTCAATGGCTTTCAAATATCCATACATCATCTATCTCCACATTTCTATACCCAATTATATCCAAATACATTTTCCAATAAAAGATAAGAACCTTATTATTTTTAAGCTTTCAGCTCTTACAATATCCATCAAAACACGTCCAATTATATTTTTTCTTATTAATTTCACTAACTATAATTCTAATTTACATTGTCCTATCTAATTCCAAATACCATCATACAATCTTTCATAATCTTAATTATTTCTAAAACTAAATATGGGTATAATTCGGGCATCATAATTCATTTATTCCCAATATGCTTCTCTTTACCAATATTTCCAAATAGTCCAACTTAGCTTTTATCATCCAAAATTATCACATAAATCCTGTATTTTTAGCCCAACAAAAATTAAGGATATTACATTAATAGCTTCAAATACACACATAAAAGCAAAAAAAATTCTACAAGAAGTGCTTATACAACATGTGAGTTAAGAAATTCATGTCATTCTAAGAACTGCTTATGAAATTCCGTGAGCTAGAAAAAATATGGCTGGTTATTTTGATCTTTGATTTTTTTAACACTGGTTCAACATGATTTCTTCACACCTGCGAGAGAGAATATTTCCATCCATTTTGAGGTAAGATCATCAATTGGATCTCAATTCTCTTGCAATGGCTATGGAAACTTTATTTTTTATTTTTTATTTCGAAAGTTAAAAGTAGATGTGACCAGAAGGGGCTTGAGCGGCATTAACATTTCGTTCTTCCTGGCGCCACCTCTGAAGTTCACCTTCGACAACCTTTTTTGCTGACTCAGCCATTTCTGCATTTTTCACTGCCATTTCCGTCGCAGCCTTTATTTCCTCAATGGCTTTCAAATTGGCTTCCATCTTTTTCTCAGCTGCTTCTTTGCGTTCATCAATAGCTTCAATCTCGGCCATGGAAGTTGCTTCTTCATTTTCAGCCAAATTTTCGAATTCCTCCACTTTTCTACACAGAGATTCAAATTTCTCCACGGTTAGTTCGATTATCTTCCCGCCCTCTTCTGCTTTATCTACACTATGAGCCTCTTGGGTTTCAGAAAGCGTTTTCATCTCAGAAAGTGCTCTATTCTCTGCTGCTTTCGCTTCTTCAGCCTCTTTCATGGCAACTTGCAGCTTCATCTCTGCCTCCTCCATTGCAGTTCTATCAGCTTCACTCTTCGTTCTCTGCTCAACAGCATTTTTCTTCATCTCATTGGGAATGGTAGAAACCCGAGATTCTTCTGCGGTTTGCATCTTCTTCAGCTCATCCTGCTCTCTCTTCACATTTTCCAGTTCCAGCCTGAGAAAACTCAACAAGTTTTTCAGATACCTTTCTTCTTCCTCAACTTCCTCTAGTGTCTTTTTCGCTACCTTTAGCTCACTAGTTGCGGCTTTTGCAGACTCCATTTCAGAACCATGGGCTTTTTCCATTTGGTCCTGCAATGTTTCGATATCTGCACTTGTTTCGATAAGCTTTGCTTCCAGGAATTTGGTTTGTTGGGGGTCGAATTCTTTCCTCATCGACACCAATTTTTTCTCTACCTCTGCCTTTGCAGTCTTGTAGTTCTCTAGGCAAGCTTCTTTCTCTGTAACCATGGCGTCTTGAGATTCTTGGGCTTTCAAGGAAGCAAGCTGTAGTTGTTCAATTGATTGCCGCATGCTTACGATATCCTCCGATAGTTCTCTAACTCGCTCTGCATTTATTTTTGCCGAGCGCTGTGCCTCTCCCGCCTGCTGAAAAGCAGCCAATTTCGATTCTAATGCAGCGTCAAAATCTTGACGGATTTTTGTGAGCTCTTGTTTGGCAGCATCAAGATCAACAACAATGGAGATGTATTCGCTTCTGGCAATGTGTAATTCGTGCTTCCAAGAACTGCTTCTGAGGGTGTTTTCGGATTGGGCCAGTTCGAGTTTCTTGGCCTTACTCTTCACTGCCTCTGCAGCTTCTTTGGCAGATTGCTTGGATTGGTTCACAATCTCCAGCTTTGAATTGAGCTCTTCTTCTGCTCTCTTTGCTCTTTCAAGCTCAGAAGCTGCTCTTGCCTTTGTGTTCTCTGCACTCTCCAGCTGATGCTTGAACTTGTTCAGTTCTTTTTGAGCTAGGAGAAGCTGCGTCTCCTTGTCTATTACATTCTACCCAAACCAAGTACAATGGAAGGACTTCATTAAATTTGTTCATCTTCAAGTTGTTTACCAGCAAAAAATGGCATAAAAGGGTGAGTAAAATATACCTCAGAAGAAAGTTTAGACTTCCTGACTGCAGGCTTCCCCTTTGAAACAGCGACTTCGCCGAACAAACTAACCGCAGCTTTGACAGATTGGAATGGCGCTCTGGTGTCGATCTCTCCGACCTCTGACCTCGGCGAATTGCCGAAAGAGTTGGTCCTTTCCCTGATTCGAATATTTACCATCTGTTTCTTGTTATGTCTTTCCTAATTCTACTCTGAAATGAAAACAAGTTAATCTCCTCTTAAATTCAGGAAGGTAGTCTATCCAAGTAAAAATGTTCAACTAACAAAGAGTGATGGCAATTACTAATGAGCTCACATATATTAATTTATTGTATTAAAGTTGCATACAAGTCAAGTCCAACTAAATAATCAGCATAATTCAATGTATAAAAACTAGTTATTTAGATTTTAGTGTGATGATGAGCCCAATTAAACACCAATCTTTTAATAAAGGGAAAATGACAAATCAACCATCATCTTTTATTGTTGGTGACAAACCAACCATTATCATTTTTATTCTAACAAATAAATCATTGAACTATGAGAAATTGACTCCGCAACTATCGCTGTCACGTTTGTCGTTAATGCTTTAATGACGAACCGTGGCGGTTCGTTGCAACCGCAGCAGTCTAGTGACGAACTGTGGCGGTTTGTCAAGAGACAGCAGTGGTGTCGTGACAAACCGTAGCGGTTTTTCAGAAGACCGCGGTGGTTTCGTGACGTACTGCGGCGGTTTGTCATGAGACCGCCCCGGTCTCTTGACTCGCGATTTGTTAAAAAAATTTTATTATAAATTTGAGGGCTTAAACGCATGATTTTTGGCCGAGGCCGAGAAAGGGGGTCATCATGAAGTCATAGATCTCTGAGAGAGCTTCGATTTGATACTTTTTGAAGCCGATTCTGACACCTATAGCGAAATTTATAGTCTTTTGAAGTTGAAGAGGTCAAAAATCTAAAAAAAAAATTGGATTCGTAAAACATATACATATGGACTTTGAAGTACCCATGAAACACTAAATAGGACTTTTGAAGTAGCCATGAAACTCTCTGTTTTTCAGGGCTACTTCAAAGTCCGCAGTGGTTCTCTATTTTTAGTGTTGCATGGCTACTTCAAAGTCTCTATGTATATGTTTTACTAATCCAATGCTTTTATTAGATTCTTGATCTCTTCAACTTCAAAATACCATAACTTTGGCTACATGTGTCAAAATCATGCGTTTAAGCCCTCAAAATTGCAATAAAAAATTTTAAACAAACCACGAGTCAGGAGACTGCCACGATTTCTTCACAAACCGCCGTCGTTCGTCGTGAGACCACCGCGGTTTGCAACGAACCGCCACGGTTCGTCATTAAAGCGTTAACGGCAAACGTGACAGCGATGGTTGCGGCATCAATTTTTCATAGTTCAGTGGTTTATTTGTTAAAAAAAAATGATGATGGTTGGTTTGTCACCAACAGTAAAGGATAATGGTTGATTTGTCATTTTCCCTTTAATTATATTAGGTTATGGTACCCTGTGAAAGATAGAACAATTATAATTCACTCTAACATCATGTCATCGAATGGATTAATGGCAAAACAAGTTCTCTTTGTAAAACTAAATTTTTGAATGTTACATTTTTTTAGTAATATTTTGTGTTGACTATGTCTTTAGCACATATTGCGAGTCTTCGGCCACGTGTGAAGGGATTTAGTCAATGGTTAACCAGTGCATTATGTGTTTCCCTGCAGTTCGAAGATGTGGGATTCTATTATGTAATTTCTCATTTTCGTATCTCGAGTTCTATGTGTTTTTGGGATAAAATTTAAGGATTTTATTTAATATTTATAATATATTAATAAATAAATTATTTTATTTTATTTTATAAAAAGAAAGTTTCATTTCCTCTTTGTGGAGTAGGTCGACAAGTGAGAGAGGGAGAGAAAGAGGAGGGAGAAGAGGGGGGAGAGCCGGCGAGCAATCATTGTTGTTTCTCCTTCTGATTCGTGTTTGTGGCGTCCCAACCTACAACCTTTATGAAGAAATTTCATGGGTAAGTCCGTTTTCTAGCTTTGTTTTTTGTTTGAATTTTTTCGTTTTATGTCGGTTTTGGATTCGAGCTTGGAAACTCGAATCCTTTGCTGTTTTTTATGTTATTGTTGTTGTTTTAGAGTTTATGTAGGGTTTTACGCCAATTCAGGGTGAGAACTGGCTAGTGAATGCTTTTTCCTTGCGATTTTCACACTAAAAAATCTACGCCGACCAACCACTGGTAGGGTCCTGTTGACTAGAATATTGGTCAAGAGCCTTTCTGTTTGTAAAGGTTAGAGTCTGATTGACCGCTCCTTGAGTTTAGTCAATTGCAGCCAATGTGGTTGCCCGTAGCATCACACCAATAGGCAAGTCGACCTCAAGGCTGACAATTAGGCCACTAACCGTTTTTGATCTACCGCAATAGTTAGCTAGTTGACCACGAAATGTCCTTCATTGACCGTGGGGGTCTCTGTCGACCGCTAGTGGTCCCTAGTCCCACACAGAAGGTCACAGATCGACCGCACAGTGTCATGTTTAACGTTTTTTAGTTGTTTATGTGTCGATTGAGTTTCTAAAACTGATATAGAAACCTTCCACTATTTTCCTTGTCATTGTTGATGGAAATTCATGAATTTTTGCATGGTTTTAGGCTCAGTCGAGGTAGTGGATTTCGAGCCGATTCCTGATGAAGTCGTACTTGATTGACTCCAGCTGAGTCTCCTCAATTTTTAAGCCATTCGAGTTTGGAGTGTTGTATCTCGTCGCTCGCTGGGCATTTCGGAGTCTTTTGCTGTTGAGTCTTGGATGGCTATTGGTGTGTCTTATCGATCGCTACAAGGTCTCAGTTGACCATCGTTGTGTCTTGTCTACACTAGGTGATCTCGATTGACTGTTGTTGAGTTTTGTTGATACCTTGATGGTCCTGGTTGAACCTCACCGTGTCTTGTAGACACTGGGTGGTCCTAGTTGACAAGAGTCCACTTTGATTGAATCTAGCTATATCTCCTCAACTGCTGAGTCGTTAAGTTAGGCGTGTTGCATTCCATTGACTGTCATCGTATCTTATCGACCGGTGGGTCTTTTCTAGTTGTTTGTTGATGTGTCTAGTCGACTGCAATTATGCCTTGGTCGATCACACTGTTTGTTTCATGAAGTTTGTGTTTAGTGAACTTCAGTTGGCTTTCTCACCCATGTCTAGTTTCCGGTCTAGTTTTGTATTCCCATATAGGACTTCTATTGTATTCCTAGTTTTGGTTCGAGATTTTGACGTCGGTTGGTTTTAGGCTCCAACGGCACCCCTGGTTTCATTTGTTTTGGGCTTTACACTTAATTTTATATTAAGACTTTCGCTGCCAACCTAGTCTTGGGTTGGGCGATAAGATTCTCTCCGAGTATCGTGAAACTCTTAGATGAAGAAGTTCCATAACCATCAGATCTAGACTCAACGATAATTTTCAAAAATCTGTTTTTAAGATGATTCTATAGTTACGTTGAGCGTTAGGTTTATCAAGATATATTTGCCGCAAGGATTACTATAGGAGAATAAAGGTAAAAGAATGACAGGCCAGTGAGAGAATTGGAGGTAGAATTTAGAGGCATCCGCAATAAGCAATAATCAACATAATATAAGAACCACCATATTTTTGAATCAAAGACAAGACGTTAGAATGTTCAAAATGATAGAAGAGGAGCAGACAAAAGAAGAAAGTAAAATAATCAAATACCCTGTCAATCTCTGTTCCTGGAAAACGAATGAACCACTAACCAAAGAAGAAAAGAAACAGCGTAGAAGAACTATCCATCGTCAGGTTAGTCTGATTCAGAGGTGGGAAATGAAGAGAGATTAGAAGATGCTTATGCCATGGAAGAGAATAAATCAGAGAAGAGAGACATTGTCGGAGGTTGATTAGAAACAGTGGTGCACATGAGTTGGAGAACTTATCGCTGGCTCTACTCCATTTTTGGCTTGCATGCTTCTTCATCATAACGTGGTTTCTATATTTGGTAATATTTCTTTAGGGCTGTTTTGAGTCATTACAAATACTCTGTTTTATAAAAATTATATCAATATATATATATATATATATATATATAAATTTTAGGAAAAATGACAAATTAACCGTCGTAGTTTGCTATCAATGACAAGTTAACCACTATCCTTTATTTTCTAACAAACTAACCACTGACGTATGAAAAAATGACAAAGTCAACATCGCTGTCATGTTCGCCGTTAAGAAGCTGACAGGGCGCCGCGGCGTTCAGATGGTCCAGATAGCAGCGTCCAGACCATCTGGACCGCGGCGTCCAAACCGCGGTGATTCGTAAACAAAAAAAGGCCGCGGGCGCCGTGGTTTTCCAAAAAGGAAGACACCACGGCGTCTAAACCAAATTTGGCCTGCACGTCTTCCATGCAGAACACCAGTTTTCGATTTTCGGGCCACGCCACAAAGATCTTCTTCTTCTGCGGCACTGTAATGAAATTGTATATCAAAGCTGTTCAATGGTTTTTTATTCTCAATGGTAGTTGCTTCCATCACCATCGTCTTCTCCATATTTTCCTCTCCGATTAACAAAGGGAACAAAATCGTTGTTCTTCTTAGCTGGAGGCTGTCTTGTCACGTGCCCAACCTCCTCTTTCATGTACCCATTGGCTTCTTGCTCGTCGTTTTGTCCATCACCGGCCGTCACAGCTTGCTGAATTACTAGAACAGAGGCATTGGATGAGAAGCTTGATGATACTAATGCATCTCCTAATCCTCCTCTGCAGAATGCCGCGGCGTTCTGCATGGAAGACGCCGCGGCGTCTGCATGGAAGAACGCCTGCCAGCGTTCTACATGGAAGACACCTTTTTCTCCCTCTGCCATTGTTATACTCTAATAACAATGGAAGACACCTGAAACAGCAAATCTACATTCCTGAAAAATCATCCGGAACGATGATCCACGGGTTCAAATCGCCTACTTCGGTTTTTTACGCGACGGAACGGTGCATGGGGATTCCTCCGATCGGCTTTCCATCTGAGAATTCATCTCATGTTCTTGGGAGGCATTGCGATTCCCAGTTGTTCCAAACCAGCCTTCTGCAGAAAATGGATGGATCGATCTAGACGAAGATGATCACCCGAATTTCGAAATGAGAAATACTCTGCAGTCTCTGGTGAAGTCTCAAATATGTGGTTGTCAAAGATTCTTCATGGCTGGGTGGATCTTCATGAATAATTCACTTGATTGATTTTATTGCTTGCATCAGGACATCCGCTTTTCCATCCACATATCCCACCCCACTTGACAAAGAATCACTTGATTGATTCAACCTCACACATCCATTGATGAACCCTTCGAACTTTCAAGCAGGAATTTTCATGGAAGCAAGTTTCTGTTCCGCGATGAATTCAAGCGGTTTTTCGATTAGAATACGCGAAAGAAGGAGATTAATTCGGTATGAATATCGAATCTTGATTTCATTAATTCCATTACTTTTGATTCATCATTGTCTCTTGTTTTTTTCCCAGTTTTGTCAGAGTTCATACAAGTCTCCTCAAGAACAGATGAGCTTTTCTTCCCAATCAACAAGGCAGCCCCCATCCGGAATGACTTCTTCTTCTTCGTCTCTCACCTATTCATCGTGTAAATCACGAATACGATGGACTCAAGATCTCCACGAGAAATTCGTCGAATGCATCAAATACTTCCGCGGGGCCGATAGTAAGTAATTCATCAACGTTTTTAATCAGAATTTTCGCCAAGAACACTCTAACACGCTGCCGATTCATTACAGAGGCAACACCAAAAGTGTAAAAGCCTTGAAATTTTAATGATAAATTCCACGTGTAAATTCTTCGCGTTGAAAATCGATCATAGCGTTGAATTAGACCGAATTTGTCGTGTAGCAGCCACGTATGTAAATTTAGTCATTTGGTCAAGTCCACGTATGCAAATTTGGTCAACTGGTCAAAGTCAGTGAAATTAGATTTTTTTCGAGTAAAAAATTGAATTAATAAACGATATTGGACAATCAAAATTGAGCGATTTTCATTAAGCCTTTGACTTAATAATGGGTTTTAAAATTTGTTTCTGTTTTGGTTGTTGGAAATTTTGGTGGGGGCTGTGGATGTGTAGATTGCTACTGTCTGATTTCTGTTTTTGGATAGTGCAGTGTTATTTTGGTCTGTTGAGTGTGGATGTATAGTTGAGTTCTTACTTTGGTAATGGAACTCAATTTGGATCTGTTTCGTTGTTGGATTGAGTGATTTCTGGACACTAGTTATTTTGATGAGATAATGTCAAAGAGAAATGCCACTATCTGAATTTAGTTGTACTATAGTTTTTGGAACTTGGCATTATGTTGTTTAATATCCAACTCAGTTCGTTGCTACTTCTTGAGATTAGAGATTTGTGCTTGGCTTGCTAAAATTAATTTTTATGATCATGGACAAACTCAAAGGACTTGCTCTAAGGATATGTGCTCTCTGTTTTATTGTTGGGTGTGATTATTTTAGCTTAAAGTTTCAATAATGGATTTAAGAGGTGTTGTTGTTGGTTAGNCCCATATTACCTTGGGCCGAATTAAATATTATAAGTCTTCCGCAAAACTCACGCCTTAGGCTGGGTGATCGGGTTCTCTATGAGGATCGGGTCACCTGACCCGGCGGTTCTGTTAGGCCCGTCTTCGGGTCGTGACAGCCATGGCGTCCAGATGGTCTAGACCGCAGCATCCAGATGGTCCAGATGGTCTGGACGCCGCCA
Organism: Begonia loranthoides; assembly: GCA_022433065.1. Taxonomy (NCBI): domain Eukaryota; kingdom Viridiplantae; phylum Streptophyta; class Magnoliopsida; order Cucurbitales; family Begoniaceae; genus Begonia; species Begonia loranthoides. The sequence continues at coordinate 24,738,384 of CM039468.1, read as the reverse complement.
CGGTCTGGACCATCTAGACGCCGCAGCGCCTTGTCAACTTATTAACGGCGAACGAGACACCGATGTTGGCTTTATTATTTTCTCATACGTTAGTGGTTAATTTATTAAAAAATAAAAGATAGTAGTTGACTTGTCATTGTTCGCAAATCACGATGGTTAATTTTTTATTTTTTCATTAAATTATCTCATTAATGTCCTTTTAATTTTGATTTGTATCCGTCTATTTCTGCCATTAAATTTAAAGAAAAACGTCATGTGGTTGTATTTTTATCCGCCTCATATTGTCACATCAGAATTTTGGTCAAATTAAATTTTTTATTTTGTTTTAATTTTTAATAAAACTTGTTTAATTTCTTGGTGCAATTCTAATCAAAATCAAGAAAAAAATTGCAGACCGAAAAAAATTAATCACAGTGGGTTTCTAAATTTTCTTGTATATTCTTTAGTGAGATTAGTAAAAACATCCGGGTTTGTATCTTCTAAAATTACTGAAAGCTATATTATATAGAGTTCTTCAATGTATTTACATGTAATATAAAAAAAAAAGATACAAGCAAATTTCATTACGCATTTCTATGTATGTAAGTAATTGTCATTGCATTAGTTTACATCTTACTTTTGAATTAGAAATTTGTTGACGAATTCATAATATATCTAATTGTGTGTTGGTATAATGCATGATTTGACTCATTTTTAAATTTTGTGGTTTTGGTAAAGGGGTTAATAGGTGGCGATTTTAGGGTTATCAAATCCAGAATTTGATAGTTTATAACTGTAATATCTGTCAATTAAATTAAATAAAAGTAATTAATTAACTATTAAGGTAAAATGCCAAAAACATTTTCCCGGTCCAGTTAAGGACAGTGCGGATAAGGAGGAATTTCCTCCCAATCCAATCCGTCCCCAACAAATTTATAGGCGTCGGTTTCTTCCTCTTCCCCTCTATAATCGATCACTAGCGAAATCCTCAAATTCCTCTAGCTTTTCCTTCCATCAACCACCCCTTTGCACTCGATATTTCAAGGCATGAATTGGAAACTAGAATTGTCCTAATAAGCTGAACTTTTATGCTATGTAATTCTAAGATTTTTGTGAATTGAAGTTTGGTTTTAATCAAAGTTTGCTTGAAGGAAATCAGGCTTCGGTGTTGTGCAATTTCGAAGGGTGATGCATCGGTTTGATCGGAGTTTTCAAAGGAATCAAAAATCTATAAATCGAAGATATACAAAAATTGGATTTTTATTCCAGAATAGCTTTTACCTGTTGATTCGTTTTTGAATTGGGATTTGGGATTGGAATTCGAGAGTGAAATTGAATCGTTGATGGCCGACGAACTAGGCGTTAAACATCAATCGAGCGTTGCAAAACTCGTCCCCGATAGACTGCCTTAGTGCAGCTTAGTAGAGGCCAAGCTACGATGCGGGACGCTTTCGGCATCAATCAAATGAACGACTTGAGGGAGAAACTCTTTTGCGAGGAGTTGAGACAGTAGAATCTTGTCGCAATGGCCAGAACCGCGACTGTCTGCAAAGAAGAGAAGACACTTCGAGAACTACCCTATATTCAGGTGTAACAACCCAGTTTTCGTACACTTTAAAATGTTGAAATCAACACATTTTCTTTTATAGCGTAGTAGAAGACTGTTCATAATAAAACAAAATGTATGAAAGTACGATAAATAAAATTCTTTTCATTTAACTATTTACAACTTAAAAACATGTCATAACTTAAAACAATAAACATTTTACAAATTGAAAATTGTTTATGTAACGACTCAGTTTTTCGTAATCCTTTTAAAATGCGTGGAAATTTAAAACTTTTATAAAACCATTGAAATCTCTTTTTAAAACAATATCAAAGTGCCAAACTGGACCGTTAAAATCATTTGTTTTGTTAAAACATAGCCGGAAGCAGTTATAAAATCTTTTGTGAAACATAACGGGTTTATTAAGACTTTGCGGAAGCGTAAGAAATTCATTTAAGGAATGTTAAACAAATAATTACTTATTAATTACAAATTATTTTTCTCTTTTATTTTCCTTAGCCTAGCTAGCCACAAGGTCTCGGCCGTATAAATTATTCATCAACTGCTCCTTGATCCGTTCATCATTTTCTCATGTGCATATACATGTACCTACACTATTAGCAACTGTAAGCCCGAGGACCAGTAAGAAATGAACTACGTATTATGATGTATGTCTCTCTTTAGTTCTTTTGGAATGGGGGCCACCAAAACCAATTTTTTCTTATGTTCTTTCTTTCGTTTGTTCATTCTTTACTCGTACTTCGAGCAGGAGATTGGAGGGGTCTTAGGGAATGGAATAATTGATCGAACCTAACTCTTTACTTGCAACTAAGTTCCCATTCCCGTTCTCGTCAAGGTAGGGGGCTACGCCTAGCCGCAGACTAGATCCGCTACCCATCCGCCCTCCAACTCTCGTTTCCTTTCTTTTCTTTCATTTTCTTAACATTTTTCCTTACATATGTTTGTGAGTACCACCCCAAGGCGACACTCCCTACTTGTTTCTATTATCATGATGCATGTACATGAGAAACGTTATCGTGATGCATGTCATTGGAAAGCAGTAATAGTCATGATATAAAAATAAGAAACAGTAACAATATATATAAAAGTAAGAGACGGAAATAAAAGTTACTAAGACCCTATACATGGCGATACATTTTTGAACATGCTTGGTAATTAAAAGAGACAATAACAATTAAACGTACTTGGCAGTTTAAAGGAAATACAATGTAAACATGCTTAGTAATTAAAGGGAAGCGGTAACAACACAGGCATGCTTAGCAGTTTAAACGAAACAATAATCATATGCTACTATACTAAATATGCTCGGAAATCAAACTATAACATGTGATCCTAAACATGCTGTCCTAAACATGCTAGGAAATTTAAATATAACGTACGATCCTAAACATGATCTGGAACTAAAGTATAATGTGCGATTAGCATAGATATAAAGTAACATAGCGGAAACTTAACAAACAATTAAAGTAAAGACTCAGTTAATAGTGTAGGGCCTCCACTGGCCAACGACTCTACTCGATTTCTTACCTCAAAGCTTTAATGTGTATCGTCGCTTACTCATTATCTTTTTTCTCTTTTAGTACCTTCAAAATTTAATAACATTTAATTATTAATCAAAACAATTAATCAACTTATTAACTTCGTCGTCTTTTCCTATCTTTAATTCTTATATGTCGCTTACTAGAATTTCCTAAATGAAACTGCTTCATTAATATAACTCAACTTAATTAATCAATCCCAATCGATAGCGTCTAGAAACTAAGTTTAATATATGGCAAAGTATTTCATCCACCGATTACATGCCCATAATTACCAACATAACTTCATCCATAAGTTATCGACCGATAAATCAACACTTAATAACAATATTTGAATCGAGACATTACTCTACATTAATCCAATTTCCAGCATACATTATCCAACTAGTGAACCGAATTCAAAAACCAACGTGCATGAATTAATCCAACATTAGTTTAACACTTCCTATTTCGACAATTCATTCATGCTTTTACTCAATTCTAACTTAAACAAACATATTCTTCATTACCATATTTTTCCCAACTAACAGAGTGCTTATATTCATCAATTAACAGAGTGTAACCTACAATAAAACTAATATCCAACATGTTCATGCTTTCAGAATACCAACAAAGCACGACAATTAGCATAAACATTTCTAAACCAACTAAGTGTTTCATAAGGCCGTATTTATTTACATACACCAAAGCAGATAATCCATAACATTCAATGATTCCTACAAACACCACTTAACAAAATAACCATCCATTATTATCCAATGACCTGCAACTAAAGTTTTAGAACACAGAATCCATTATCCAATAGCAGATCAACAACTTATACACAGAATCAGAAGCAGATAATCCATAACACTCAACAAGGAGAGCAGTACACAGAGCATAAATCCAACGACAGATTAACAACCCAATAGAGGCATTATTTATCAATACCAACATCCAGAAACTACAATAGCCACCAGCAGAATATACAGAGGAGTAACATCCAATAATAATTACTCCAACAATTCCAACAATAGGTAGAGAATGATTATGTTACCTACAGCACATCCGAGAGCTGCATCAACCATCCTCGAAACCTCACCAGTCGATTTGAAGCAGCTGGAAACCGAGAGATGTCACTCCAACCCCTCCACAGAAATTCTCGAATTCCAACACCAGAGAACTTCCTGCTTCACAACTCTCACTCCCTCACAACTCAGCACACCCAAGGATTTCCTCCTTCTGCCAGCCATCCACCTCAGTCAACTTAACCCAAAAATCACAATTATTTCCCGACAGAAATCCCACAAATCCATCAAACCTTTCAGAGTGTTCCCCACTCTACATTGGCATCCATTAAATGCAGAGTGCGATTCCAAGCTAGAGTTGTCTGCATTAGCAGACAACAAATCCCAATCGAATTAGGAAGACTAGGTTCGAACACAGCCGGGTCGGAGCACCCAATCGCAGCCCAACCCAATTCGAAATCGCCCCTGACCATCGCGAATCGACGCTATCGATTGCCAACCCGTCCAACTCGTCCCTGCAACGCCTCCAGTTGAGACAAATCAATAAAGATGCTGTAACGACCCAGATTTTTTTCTTTCTATTTAGATTTCATTAAATTGAATTCTTTTGTAAAACTAGGGAAAACCGAAATCATAAAACAATTAGAAATCTATTTAAAATAATATCAGAGTGCTTTTCTAAAATCCCGATCGCCACCACGCTCTCTTAAAAATTCATTTAAACTGTGGAAGGCTAAAATCATTTGAATCTATTATCAAGGTATAGCAGAAACGCAAATGGAAATTATAATTCAAACATAAATCAAAGTTCAGGGTTAAAATTATCACTTGTTTGTTTTACAAAACATGTTTACTATTAACCTTACAAAGCATATTCGTTCTTCCTTTCTAGCCACCTGTCTACTCTGGTTGCATTTCATTCGGATACTCCGCAGACTCCACAAGGAAGGCCTCCTCCACTGCACTCGGTACTACCATTTTGTTACCTACACCACAAGTAAGGACGTGAGCCAATGGCCTAGTGAAGGAAATGGGGGTTTCTGCTTATGCTATGCCTCTCTTTAGTCCGTTATGGAATAGGGGCCACCCAACCTAACCTTTTTATTAGTCCGTTCGTTCTTTACTCGTACATCGAGCTGGAGATTGGAGGATTTCCATTGTGATAGAATACTGGTCAGATCTACCCTTTTTCTTGCAACTACAACTCCCGTATCCTAAGAGAGAAGGGCTTCGGCTAGTTGTAGACTTGACCCACTACCTATCCGCTCCCCAAGTACCGTTTTTATTATTTTTTTGTCCAGTTCCTGTGCCGGGCTAAGCTACTAGTACCACAGGGACCTTTATCATCTTAATCTTTTTACCCATTTTCGTTATTTATCCTCATTCATGCATGTGTGAGCACCACCACCGAGGGGGCACTCCCTATTTGTTTCTATTAGCGTGATACATGATGACAACTAAGTAGCACATCTATTGAAAGTAAATAACAGTAATTTAATAAGACAATAATTCAATAATAAATGGCAGAATTTAAAGATATATACAAAAAATGAAAGCATAATTATAGGGCAACTATAAAGGAAACGCATGGAGCTGAGATTATAATACCCAATATACAACCGAACATGCTAACTACGACTAATTCACCACTAAGTATGCTCAATTAAATGTCAATTGCATGCTTGGGTTGATTAAGCGAATAATGATCAACTAAACATGCTCACTGTGGATGCTTAAAGATTTCACAAGAAATTTGCAGGCTTGAGAGCTAGCAGAATTTAATCTACAAGAAGTCTGTAACGTAACACACATGGAGATTAACATGTAACTTACGTGCTTGACTATGAGACAAGAAATAGTAGACTAACAGTCAAGGAATATATAAGAGAATACGATGCAAGGTAAAAAGACCAAACAAGTAACTGGCAACTTGGCAAGTTTGAAGGTTAAGCGACTAATACACACATACAAGTGTTAGTTGATGATTAGCATACGTGTAAGGCTTTATTTATTATGTAGAAGTTCAAAGAGATACTAATGGGCATGGTTGGGGATTAAACAGTATGAACAACAGGAAATAGTTGACATGCTCATAGTAACTAATCATGCTTAAAATTTAACTAAGTAGTGGTTATCATGCATAAAGGTTAACCATAGTTAAATTAAACCTGGAAAATTAATAACTACTTAAAACGCTGGAGGATTAAACCAGTTAACTAACCCAACTAATTAGTAGATATGTTTGCAAGTCATACTTTATAACCACAGCAAAACAATAGAGAATGGAAGATGACCAAATAGAGGATTTATAGAGGTAGGTGTAGGACAATATGAACACAAGTATTAAAGCAGCATAGTACATTGAAATTAAAAACACGCAGCATAACTGGATAGTAGAACAAGTGATATACCTAAGTGTTTTCACAACACAGGGTCATTTTGTTCTCTTGATTCACATTCATGCTTCGTTCATGGTTTCACATTACTAGACTTATCATCAGACTATGTTCTTAGTAGAAGTAAATTAAATGTTATTACGAAATTGATAGCAGGTTATATAGAAAGTAACTATAGAGTAAAGGAATTTTGCAGAAACCAACACCAGAGCATCATCCACAAAATTTACAGAATTTAACTACACCACAAAGTCACGCACATACACATTTTTACTTGTGGGCAGGGCTTCCTCAAGCCAAAGACTACTCATTCCCTTACCTAAGTGTTGAAGAATACCAGCAGGGACAACTTAACTCCACTCCTTGCAACACCACACTCAATTAAACGAAGGAGAAGAAGAAACGCAGGGGAGGGAAAATGAACTCCTCTGGAAGGAGTGAGCTGGAGGTTAAAAGGAGAGGCTTAGTAGGGTAATCATCGCATAGGAGAGGAGGAAGATGGCTGGGCTATGCGAGCTGGAGCTGGAGCTAGGAGATCTCCCTGTTTGGGAGCCATTTAGTCGTCTAGAGATCGCGTATTTATGGACAACGCGACAAACTGTCTAATGTAAATCCCTAAAATTTTGCCATTCTGCGATCTTTCGGACGAGTTCAGACATACTAGTATCGTCTGCATTCGTCCACAAGCGTAAAATTCCACATGCCAAATTGTGGTCATAGACGAGAAATGGCATCCCCATCCTTGTTCGTGCCAACCACAATCGACATTCGGATGCCATTTGGCATTCACATATATCGTCTGAATTTGTTCATAATTTGGACAGATTCAAATCGAACTATGTCTCATCTCATCCGAGCTCATTCGCATGCGTCCGAAGGTATCCAGACTTTGGAAAGGTTCAAATAGGACGAGACGACTCATGTCCGCAATTCATCCGGACTCGTCCGCAAGTCCAAGACATAGTGAGATCAGGACACGAATTCACATCTTGAGTCGTCCCATGTCCTAAGGCTAGCGTACAATACTTTTGCGGACGACACGTCTTGCCCGTAAGTCATCTGTAAAAGTCCGAAAACTCCCAGAACAGAATTTCTTCACATTTTTGAAATTAACTTTCTATCCCATAATCTTACTCCGTGAATACGTGTAATACTTAAATGAGTTAAAACGCAATGTAATATGCAAAGTTTTGATTACAATCACGTATGCAGGAAATTTAGTACTTGAGTATTACATATTACCCCCCTTAAAATAATTTTGGTCCCCAAAATTAGCTACTGAACAATTCGGGGTACAAGGCCCACATGTCATCTTCTTTCTCCCAAGTGACCTCTTCACAACTATTATTCTGCCATAAGACCTTGACCAACGTGATACGCTTGCGTCGTAGCTCTTTCACTCTTGAGTCAAAAATCTAAACATGCCTTTCATTTATAGCTCAGGTTGGGCTGTACCTCAATATTATCAGAAGGGTCCAATATAGCTGCATCACCCAGACATTTCTTGAGCATAGACACGTGGAAGACGTTGTGCACGCCCGCCATGGACTCCGGCAACTGGTCCTATTTTCTTCGTAATCACATAGGGTCCCACATATCGAGGGTTAAGCTTCCCCCTCTTTCCAAATCAAACAACGCCTTTGAAGGGAGATATCTTCAGAAACACACGGTCTCCTTCATCAAATTCCAGGGCCCGACATCGATTGTCTGCATAGCTCTTTTGTCGGCTCTGGGATTCTCTACTTCCCGAAGACGAATCTAAAGAACAGGGAAGGCGAACCTGCGATTCTCTGTGTTCTCGAAGACAAATCCGAAGACGAACCCTTGCTCCCCTTCTTGAACATGCGTTCTGCAATTCTGGAACCTGGAACTAGATTTTGGAACCTGCGATTAGGATTTGCGATTCTGACCTTGAGGAAGTTCATTCTTTCGAGTCAAGCTCTGATAGGGTAAATCATGAAGGAGGCTATGAAGAAGAAGAAGAAGAAGAAATAGGTAAGTTTCTTCATCAGAATACAAACCCTTTTTTTTCTATTCTCGAACTGTAAAGGGAGGATTGATTTCTCTTTCTAACGTGACAGGAAATGGCAAAAAAAATTCTCTAATTAGAGCATTGTCACGTCTGAGTGAGAGAGTGAAGGCCATAGAAGAAAGACAATGAGCTCTTGCAACATGCCTCGAGACACCCCAGAAACACAGCCAAGGAACAAAGATTTTGACAGAGATCTCTCAAAATTTACTGAGGCTGCAGAACCTAATGGCTACACCTTTTGAAGAAAATGATGCATGACTTATGTTTGAGGTAAAAAAAAGAGTAATTTTTGGACTAAATCAAAGCTCAAATTAGTAATTTTCATATGCTTTTAATCTGCGATGAATGATTTAAGTAAATCTTGGTGTTTGTTCTTCGTTCTTCACTTTTCTTTTTTATATTTCACGTTTTATATTACAATTTTGGTAGTGTTTCTTTCTTCATAGGATGCAAATATGTATGTCGAGTGATGGAATCAATTCAAACTCTCATGGAGAACTTCTTCCCTTCAACTTTTTAATGATGTGTTTTATGTTGTTTGAATGTTGTGTTATGTTAGACATTATTCAGGAATCAAGTTCGGAACTAGAACCGACTGGAACCGAACCTAGGTTCTGGTTCTTGTTCCTTCTTCTCGGAACTGAGAATCGAATGGTCGGTTCTAAGAGGTTTGGAACCGGAACCGAGAGTCAATTTGCCCACCCCTACAAGTGATGTTTGTAATAATTCGGGAGTTGAAAGTGAGATGATTTAATATATATATATATATATATATATATATATATATTGAATAAGTGAAATAAAGTAATAAAATAATGTAAAGAATGAAATTAGAATAAAAAGAGAAAATTGAAACAAGAGGGGGAAAAATCGTCTCTTCGGCCGTATGTGCTTCGCGAAAAGGGGCGATTTCGCGGTTTCCTTCGGCCGGGTGAGAGCTTCGCGAGGGGGGAGACGCGAAGCTGGGAGCTGTCGTTTCCGGCCGACGATAGCTGCAGGTGGTTGGGAGCTGCTGAACGCGGTGATGGTGTGGTCCGTCCGAGGAGATACCGCGAGTCAGGGTTGGCCGTGACTGGGACGGAAGACTTCGGCGTTCATGCACTCCGTCCGGTGGCATTTCGAGCGAGAACTCCAGCAAGGGGTTCTCTGGAGATAGGGAGAGCCGAGAGAAAGAAGAAGTAGCAGGGGAAGAGGAGGTCCCTGCTCTCGGGTCCTCGGGTGCTTCAGGTATGAAGGATTTCCTTCATTCTTCTTATGGATTTTATGTGAAGATTGTACTGTGAAAAATAGATGGATGATAAATGTGATGCACTGCTGTTGATTTTGGTCACGGTTGAGAGTCTGTTCTGTATTCCCTGCTATTTAATGGTTAATCTGTTGGTTTGATAATATTGGTGTTCAGTTCTCTATTTGGCTCTGATTAATATGTCTCTGGAAGTTGGTTATTCCGTGGGTGTGGTGTTGTCTTCAAATTTCTGTGCGCTGCTTAATGGTTTGTTGAAGATGGTAAAATGTTAAAAAGGTGTCCAGTTCTGTGATTTAGTTGCTGCCTCAATGAATGCCCTGTTGATTGATAATACTCTCCATTGATTACTGCCACTTGATTCTGTGAAGAATATTAATGGGTTATTTGTTTCAGTTGTTTGTTCTACTACATGTAAAATGTATAAGAATTGAAGTTTGGTTAAATTCTATGATATTTTTGTGGACCTCGATTGAAGAATTTATGATGCCTGAGATGTATGAATGTGATAATTGTGAAGTGGAGGAAAAATGTAAGTTTAAGATTCGGTAAATTAAGTTGCTCTTTTATTGGTTCATTGTTTTGAGGATTATGTTGCTCTTTGTAATATGCATGCTTATTAGATATTGATGGGGTTTGTGTTCAGTTATGTTATTCTGGTTAAGTGGGCAGGTTGTAATTAATTTATGACATTCTGTTGCGTATAGGGGTGTGCAAACCGAACCAGTACCAAAGAACTGGACTGGAACCGGCGGTTTCAGTATCGGTTCAGTGCCGGTTTACTTGGTACCGGACCGAATTCTGTTCTGTTTGAGCATAATCGAATTTCACGGTCCGGTTCTCATTATCGCAGAATCGGTACCGACCGTAGAACCGAGAGGGGGATTAATTTTAGGGCACCCTGTGTCCTTGAATCCCCCGCACCCACGTCCCGAGTCCCATCTCCATCTCCCGCAATCCCGCTGCTCTCTCAAGTCACCAGTCTCACTGCTCTTCGTCTCCCCTCCGGTGCCGGCCCTCCCGAGTTCCGAGGTCCAGTCTTGACTCCATCTCCCACTGCTCTCTCAAGTCTCAAGTCTCAAGTCTCGAGCTCCAATCCCGACTCCGTCTCCGGCGTCGGCCCTTCTGGCTTCCGTCGCCAGTTTGGTCAGTATTTTGTTCGTAGTACACATTCTGTTCGTAGTATTCTGTTGAGTTTTCTGTTCGTAGACTCGTAGTGGACTTCAAGTACCCCATATTGTAGTATTCTGTTGAGTTTTCTGTTCGTAGTACCCCTAGTTGTGATTTCTGTCCTATTCTGATTTATGTGGTGTTGGTCGTGGTCCTGTGAATTTAGAATTGTGATAGTTCCCTGTTGATTGTTGATGAATCTGTTGATTGTTGGTGTTCATTTGGTTAGTAATTTGTTGATCTGTTGATTGTCCGTAAATTATGTCATTATAAAATATGAATCTGTTTAATGTTCATTTGGCAAGTAATGTGATTCTGAAATGTGTTTTTAAATTGTTGAAAATATAGATAATGGAAAGCGTTAATAAAACTACAGAAAGTGTTTCTGTTAACCCTATTACGGGTCAAACAAAGAGGAAAAAATCTGATGTTTGGATTCATTTTACTATGGTAGAAAACACTTATACGAACAACCTTAGAGCAAAATGTAATTATTATTTTTAGACATATGCATGTCATCCAACAAAGAATGAGACTTCAAGCTTGAAAAAACATATTAGTTCTTGTAAAAAATTACTAGCAAGTGTAAATGTGAAACAAAAGACTTTAAGCTTCCAAAATGTAGATAAAACGAGATCAACTTCCACACTTGCATCTTTTAGTAGTGCAACTGGCCGAGAACTACTAGCAAAAATGGTTGTTATTGATGAAGTGTCTTTCAAGTTTGTTGAATAAGAGGGTTTTAGATCTTATTCTAATTATTTACAATCGAAATTTGTTGTACCCTCTAGAACTACGATTGCACGAGATGTTATTGGAATATATGAGAAAGAGAAAGTAAAGTTGAAAGAATACTTTAAGAACACATCTCAACGCGTATGCTTGACTACGGATACATGGACTTCAATTCAAAATTTGAATTATATGGTTTTAACTGCGCATTTTGTTGATTATGATTGGAATTTGCATAAGAAGATTATCAATTTTTGTTTGATTGCAAATCATAAATGTGAAACCATTGGTAAAGAAATAGAAAGATGTCTATTTGAATGGGGGATTGAAAATGTTTTGACAATTACAGTGGATAATGCTTCTTCCAATGATGTGGCTATTTCTTATTTGATTAAAAGTCTTTTGGAATGGTTTAGTTTTGAATGGTGAATACATGCATATGCGATGTTTTGCGCATATTTTGAATTTGATAGTATATGATGGTTTAAAAGACCATCACGAATCTATCATGAGAGTACGTCGAGTTGTAAAGTATGTTCAATCTTCTCTTGTAAGACTACTAAATTTTTAGAAATGTGTGAAAAATGTTAAAATTGGGTGCAAAAGTAGTGTTTCTCTCGACGTGCCTACAATATGGAATTTCACATATTTGATGTTGGAAAGCGCAAAAAAATTTCAAAAAGCTTTTGAGAAATTGAAAGAAACTGATGTTTATTATCTCGTGGATTTGGGTGGAGAAAGTCCGCTCACAATAGAAGATTGAGATAATATTCGAGAACTTGTCAAATTTTTGAAGATTTTTTTATGATACGACTATAAATGTTTCAGCCTCCTTGCGTGTTACTTCGAATACATATGTTTGTGAAGTATGCAACTTGAAAATGGTTATCCAAGAGTATGCTGAATGTGATAATCCATTATTGAGGCGAATGATAATTGGAATGCAAGGCAAATTTGATAAATATTGGGGAAGCTGCGATAGAATGAATGTCTTGATGTATCTTGCAGTTGTTTTAGATCCTAGATATAAAATATAGTATTTAAAACATTATCTTTTCATGGTAATGGATTATGATAAGACAAATGATTTGTTAACCCAAGTACAACTATTGCTTCAAAAATTATATATCGAGTATAGAGGTGATTCGGGATTGAAAAATTCAGAAGACAATTATAGTGCAACAAGTGTACCAACAATATCTACAATCTTGAGACAAAATAGCAGTTTGAGACACAACAAGCTACATGAGATGTTTTATAGTCGCCCCGAAGAACAAGATGTTTCAATTACTCGGTCAGAACTTGATCAACATTTATATAAAGCATTGGAAAAATCTTCAGACAAACAAAACATTCTCATATGGTAGAAATTGAATTCATTGAAATTTTCAATTCTAAGCAACTTGGTAAGAGATATATTGGCTATTCCTATTTCTACTGTTGCATCGGAATCAGTTTTTAGTAGTGGATGACGGGAACTTGATTCATTTCGCAGTTCTTTGTCCCCAAAGACTGTCGATGTGCTTATTTGCACACAAAGCTGGATTCAATCTTCGTAATATGAATCAATCAACTTTAATGATGGTCTGGATGAACCAGATATCTTTTTATATTGATAGTGTTTTTTCTTTATATTTGTTTTATTAATTACTATGTTTTATAAATTTGTTTTGAATTTATATTTTTCAGAGATTATACAAATTAATGACGCTGATGAAGTGAATTAATCTGAAATTTATAGTGATGACTGATGACAACATACAACAAGGTATTTATATTTTTATTCATTTGAACCATATTATCATCATTTCTTTTTGCTTGTGATGTTGTATCATTTCAATATTCAATTGATTAATGTTTTTGATATGCAAGGACTTGAAAATAACTAACTCAATTGAGTATTTATATTTTAATTCATTTTTATTTTTTTACAATTATCGTTTATCAACTAATTACTTCTAACTCATTTTGTATTCATTCTTTGGCAGTTTATATTATGAAATTTAAAAATACTGGACATTGGACTTGGAGTCTTGGACAATAGATGATGAAATTGGATAGAAGAATATATTTTTTTTGGTTAATTAATCTAAAGTTTTATAACTTTTTTTATTTCTGAATGTTTTTTTTTTGTTTTATAACTTTACTTTTTCGGTTTTTATATTTTTTGTTATTTTATATATTTGTTAGTTTATTTATGGTTGTTTTATTTATACTAGGTTAATATTGTGTGTATAGTGTAATTATTTAAGATTTTTTTTTTTGCATTTTGTATTTTTATAAATTTTTTTTATAATATTAAAAAAAAAAATTTATTTGGTACCGAACTGGAATCGGTACCGAATTAGTTCGGTACCGAACTCCCGTGGGATTGGTTCTAGTTTTGGATTTCCAAAATCGGAACCGACTGGTTCGGTACGGTTCCACTTCGGAACCGGACTGTGAACACCCCTAGTTGCGTAATGAATAAGTAATAATGGTTTAGAGAAGATTGATGGTTATTAATGGTTAAATGTTATTTATTGTGAATGTATTGTGAAGGTTAACTTGGAGTGCTAAATGCTTTAAGGACTCAAGGTAAGTGATATTGTCTGTATTTTCCCAAAAGGCCTAGATCGCAAGAATTATGATTTGTACGTTGCTTGTATTTATTAGATGTAATAAGTTGTGATATAATCGTTGATCAAGGGTGTATTGTTGCTTATTGTTTGATATTGTGTTTATAAAAATTAGGTTATTTACGTTAAAGATCTTGATCATGCTTGAGGATTAAATTGAGATACATGCTTCATAGTGATGATTGAGCATGTTTCAAGGCTATAATGATGATATGATAGAACAGTGCGCATTCATATGCATTCACGCATCATGGTTTTGACAAAAAAATACGAAAATGATTTCATGCATGGTTTTAGAAAATGGTTTAATGGATGGTCATATATACTAAGTGTATAGTGTTCTTGAGGGCTAATCACCGAAGTGGACAGCCTTCATTTGGGTTGTAGGAATATCCATTTTATCATTAAAAGTAAAATGAAAAGAAAAATTAAAATTAAATAGGAATTGGTGGTGGAGAGTTTGGTGACGGTGATGCTTGGGACAATTGCATGATCATGTATCTCTTTCAAAATAACACGTTTTATAGAAAGTAAAACTGGATCGTTACATAGCCGTTTGCACAGTAGGTGCTGCAAGAGTACAGTTTTTAGAAACTCCTCTGGAATATATTTTTTAAAATATGAAAAATTTACGAGGTATGTTAAAATGCGTCACTAGGCATAATATATTGTAAATTCTTGCATATAACTATATTATCTATCTTATCAATATCATTTTTCAAGATAGTAACATGGCTCTGATACAAAAAATTATGTCACGACCAACAAGGGACCTGAAACATAATGATGAATGACCCGGCCCAGAAGAATTGAATCACCCGACCACTTTAATTTAATTTTTCTTTTTTATAATTAGCAATAAAAGTTTTAAAAAATTTATTACATGTCTGGGCCCAAAAAACATGGGCTAAACAGGTTCAACAAGTAATATGTAGATAACATAGAAATTTAGTCCAAAAGTAACATTGCGGAAAATGTAAAATGGAAATTATAGTTATCCATAACAAAGTTTACCTTACAAAATATCTCTCAAAGAAAATTTATTAAAAAACTTAAATAAATAAATAAATCCCACTGGATTTCTACTTCTGATTCGGCAACTGAAAATCTTGTTGATAAAGTCATAAAAGGTGTATCATTGGGGTGAGTTGACTAAACTCAATAGAGATCATATTTTATATTCAACAATTAATTTAGAATAATGATTAAACATGCATGATCAAAAATTTATGTTTGATAAATTCATTTTTAGAAAAGGACACGCATTTAAAACAATTCACTATAATGTGATATGTATTTAAAATAGATCATTGCTCTACTATATAAAATCTTAGTAAAAATAGAGTCACTCACAGATTTTGGCCACACTATGCCATAGACATATCTCATAACAAAAGCAATGCTCGTCAATCGCGAAAGTGACATAAAGACCATGATCAAGTTTAAGATTTTGTGCTCAGGAACACGTCATATACAGTTGTCTCAATACTCTTGTTAACAATAAACAAACACATCCTCTCACTCTCAAATGTGCATAAAATAAAATAAACCCCAAATCAGGTTGATCAAACTCAGTTCACACAACCAAGTTGATCAAGTAATTTTTATATACATACTTTAATAAAATGTGTACAGTGAAAAACTATATATTCATTTAAAAAAAAAAATTTATACAATGTTATGCATAAAATTACTATCCCTACCTCGAAGTGGGTTTACACTGATCAAAGTCCAATAATTCAAAATTCCAAATCCAAAGATCCATGGATTTTAAATTTTAAATTTTTGTATCTAACCAAAAATAAAGTCATCAAATTTTTTAATTAAATTTTTGTACATTAACACTCTCAATTATCGCTTAAAATTAATTCAAAATTAATTAGGTAGAAAATACAATATTTTGCCAAAACAAGTCTAAAATAGGTCTTGGACCGGGCCCAAAGGCCATGGTCTCGACCCATATAGAGCCCAAAACTGTAGGGATTTGATCTGCTGTTCATGTAGACCAAAATCGCGTCTCTGTTTACCACTCTGTGAGACCGCTTGCATTGCAATAACACCTCTAGGTCTGCCGTTCAATTGGCTAAGGTGGGTGGAGCCTTACATTGCGGCTTAGCCCTCGCTGAGTCGTGGTTGGTGTTTCCGTCTCCGACACAAATCGAGAGGGGAAAAACCGAAACGCTCAAATTCTCACAAAATAGTTTCAAAATTTTCAATTTTTATCAACATTATCCTCGATTCAACAATACAGATCATCCATACCTATTTATTATTACAGAGGTAAGAGGAAAAAATAAAAATCGGGTTCTTATTCTACCTCTGCGGATTACAAATATTTGAAATCTTCGATTATCAAAAATCTCCAATGCCACTGCTAAAGTTCAATTATTTTCCCCCTCAAATTTGTACCGAAAACAAACCAAAATTCCCTTTCCAAAAAATGAATGAAAAAGATCATAACTTCAACTAGTACGCTGAGATTACAGAGTGAAAAGAAAATTCGACTTACTGCAGCTTCACCTTTTCGATATAGTGGTGCAGAAATCGCCTCTAAACTTTTGTGATTTTCGAGAGAGGGACTTTGCTGAGGGACGATGGACGGAGAGGAAAGGGGAGAGATATGATGGTAGAGAGGAGTTGGCGCCTGGCGATCCGTCTTAATGGAGAAGGAGGGAATTCGGGGAGAAATTCCCTCCTGGTCCGCGATGCTCTCACTTATTTTAGAGCAACCACTCCATGATGATTGCATTTCTTTAACATTTTCCTAAATCTCTCTAGTTTTCATCTAATTTTTCCATGTCATATTAGGAAAATGTGATGATATCATTTTGCATTTTGGTTGTCATTACTTAGGGAAAAAATTTGTTCAAGAACTATTGTACCTAGTGCATAGAATGTATCTAACTTTTTACTTTATCTCTAAAGGGAAATGGAAATAACCTTAATCTAATACTATTGTTAGAGACACCACTATGCTTAAAGGTATTAAATATTTCTAAAAAGCTGGTTGTACGAGCCCAAGGATCTTCATTAACTGACCCGCTCAAATGACCAACTTGTACTATTTATATTGTAGTTGGCTTAATTTCAAAATTATTAGTGTTAATAATTGAACACCTAATTTCATATTGTGTTTTAGTGACAACAGACGTTGCATAATCATGTGAAACTCTGGCGTATTTTCTTCCATTTCTTCAACATCTTCCATAGTAATTGATATTTTGCTAGAAATCACCTAAAATTAATTAAGCCTAATGCAAAGATAAAACATTTATAGGAACTAACTCATGATAATAATAAAAAATGTAAAATACAATATAAATCCTAAATGTTGGAGGGTCATTCAACTTAAGCTCTAAAAAATTTTTGTTTTCTCAAAATCTAAGTTTTTCTTCATTCTCGACCATCGATTTCTCTCTAGATTGTTGTGAAAATTATCTCTCATGGTTGTCTTCCCCAAATGCCAAAGTCTTAAATAATATCTAAAATTCGATTTTATTTATTACAGTTTAATTGCATGTTGCAGGGGTTCTTTTTGTTGTATTTTGTATATTATTTCTTACTTCATAGGTATGCAATCTAGATTTTTCCATAAAATATAGATAAAAATAATTAAAACAATACTAATAATATAAAACAAAGCCGAATAACCATAAAAATATTAAATTGAACTGCCTAATTTGTAGTATAAAATCTACTTATCATATCACTTCATAGATATAGGTAATTATCTACCGTCAAATGAACACCACACTTATGAGATTCAACCATAAGGTCATGGCTTTTGACCAAATCAAACCTCCAAATCATGGTTCCAAATAGTTCACCAACAATCCACTTCACTTTATCCACCACGGAATATAAATATCACCATGTGTATTGCCCTATTTTTCATGAACTTTTCTTTATTAAAACTTGTTTAACTTCTTGTTGAAAACTCTTAGCGTAGCGAAATAATTTTCTTTATAAACATACAGGGTTCATTAAGTCCTTTTCATAAGTACAAAACATGTCTTACAAAATATCGTTGTAAAACAGTCAATCAAATAGTACATAAACTTATTTCAAAACATGTTATATAAAAACATATTATCTTGAGTCATAACCCACAAGTCAAAATCTCTGAAAAACGTAAACGCTCAACATAACCATGCTTCATCAACTATGGCCTAACTATCATTTGTCCATAATTCTCTCATTCAGGTTACAGTCCTCACCAACATCATAAGATTTACCTATGAGCCTAATACTCAGTAAGAGATATGTAACGACCCAAATTTTCGTAAATCCTTAAAAATGAGTGAAATTTTGAAATTTTTTTTTAAAACAAATCAGAGCACAACATTAACCAGATCGCTACCGACCATTCGTAAAACTCTATATAAAATCCCGTTTTTGTAAAACTTATGCAGAAGTGTCAAAATAAAAACCATTTGAAGACATAGTAGAAGCGTAATTAAAAATCATCATTTAGAAACTTAGCGGAAACATCAGTCATTTGAATGAAAAGACTAACCAAATTAAATACACTTTAAATAAAACTTATGTTAATTACAACTTAGACAACTTAATTAAAACCATTTCTCTTTTACCCTCTTTATGCTTGGCCAGCCGTGAGCATCCCTCAAGCGTACAAACCCATCATCCCTGCTTGCTATTGTTTGTTCTTTATCTCTCGCTACTCCTAGTTCATGCATTCCTCTACTTACAGTACCTACATCTACACTACAAGAAACTGTAAGCCCAAAGAGCTTAGTAAAGAAAAAGGGAAATGCAATTATGAAATGTCTCTCTTTAATCCCTTTTCATTAAGCCATTCATTTCGTTATTACTATTTCCTATTAGTCGCTCGTTCTTTTGTTGGGGTAGCCTCCTGTGGGCACTTTCCTGCCAAGCTACAACTAACCTCCTTTGGGCATACTACTGCCAGGCTAGTCACTAGTCTCCTGTGGACACCTTTTTTGCCAGACTACAACTAACCTCCTTTGGGCATACCGCTGTCAGACTAGTCACTAGTCTCCTGTGGGCACCTTTTTGCCAGACTAGACCCATCGTCTTATTACTCTACCATTCATTCTTACATTTTCCTCACTCATGCATGCATCCTATTCTTTCTATTAACATAATGTATGTACATACATTCTTAACCTATCGTGATGCATGATGACATGACATAACATTCATAAAATTGAAGTGCGGATATAAATAAAGTCACGGTATCTGAAAACGCATATAAGGAAAGTAAAGCACATAATAGAATAAAAGAACTGCACACAACAGAAAACAAGTATAACATTAAGTTAAGACAGCGAATGAACAATAAACTAAACATGCTCAGGAAGATAAGATAATTATTCTAGTTCTCCTAGTCCATTTACATGCTTCCTACGTTTATATTTCTAAGCCATTATTCTAATCGGTTATTAACATGCTCCTACGTTGATTTCATGCTTTGATTCTACTTAACTAATTATACTTAGTTTAACAGAAAGTACATACTAAGGACACATAATCATAATCGAGATCTTAAGTAATACCAAGAAAACAATAACGAAAGCAATTATAAAACATTCATTCGCATAATAAGTGAGATCCTTGAGACCCTTAACTCATTCACGTTACTTCATTCTCTTTTCATCTTCATTACTATTCTACTCTCTAGTAAAGTATAGCGTTGATAATGAAATTGAGGTGCACATTGAAATAAAAGTAATTAAAGGCAAACTATAATTAAAGTTGCACATATAATAAATAGACGGTAAAGAGACATGCAATGAATTACCATTAACTAGGCATGCTCGTTAAACTAAACTAAACCAAACATGGAAATATGCTTTAAACAACAATTAACGGAAACATACTTAGACAACGAATAATGGAAACATGCTTGAAAAGTGGCAATTCTTATTCATGCTTTTATTCTAACTAATTAAACATGCTACAATTAACAGTCTAGTTATTATCCTAATTAATTACATGTTCTACTAATTAGTTAACATGCTTAAGGTTTAGTTATTGATTAAACATGCTTGAATGAATTAACACGCTTAAATCGACTAACACACTTAAGTTAACATGCTTGAATGGATTAACACGCTTAAATCTACTGACACACTTAAGTTAACATGCTTGAGTGGATTAACATGCAAACATGCTCATCTAGTTAAACAGATTACTAAACAAGCTCTAGGATTGGTTATTAATTACACAACTAATTAATCATGCTTGGATTGGTTATTTAACAACTAGTTAGTTAATTAGCATGTTTGTCTCGTCATATCTGAGTCTAGTCAATTTCTAATTAACATGCTTATTGTCTAGTTACTTACCTTTGTTAATTAACATGCTACTAATTAATTTAAACATGCTAATCAAACTAACTAGTTAGCCAATTGGATACGCTAGTTAGTTAATCTAATATTATAGTAATTAATTTAAACATGCTCGTTAATCAATCTACACATGCTAGTTGATTGAACGTGTTAATAGTTAATTGGTAGTCCCTTTACATGCTTGGTTAATTATCGTACTAACATTATTAATTACATGTTGAATGAGGAAACATGCTAGTATAAACACCGAATGCTAAAATAATTTAACCATTAGCTAAATAAATTAGAAATCAAACATGCTAGGTTAATTGGAGAAAATGGCAGCACAATAGGGAGGGGAATAACAACATTTAGTTAACAATCAACCACAAATAAACGTCCCCTAGCAAACTAAAAGTCTTAGCTCATTTCTGGACTTCACTTAATCATCCCCTTTTTCACATTAACGTTCATCAAAATCATCATCATCAATTACGAAATTCCTATGCAGTTAAGGAAATAATTGCAGGACACTACAACAGCATACATATGACTTGCAGGAATTTAACAAGTAAGGAAACTAACAAGCAAGGAAACCAATGCCAACTATGGGAATAACCAACAGTCAACAATTGACTACAGAGCATCAACAAGGGAAAACATCTAATAAACACTACTCTACAATTATCAGTAAGCATTTAGGAACACTAAAGCTAAACTCACACACCTACTTGTGGTGTAGGGCCTCAATGGCAAAAACAACCCATTTTCCTTACCTCAAAGCTATATCGCGTTTTGCGCCTAACTGTTATCCTTCTCCTTCTTTTGACACCTTCACAAATTAAAACATTATAACTTATCAATGAATCGTATTATAATTTGTACGAACTCTAAGTACTTCTCCCACTCCTAAACAGAATATCATATAGCACAATCAATTAATCCCAATAACAATATCTAACCGAGTCCCAAAACTACATTACACATGCTTCACTCCCTTTACGTAGCTGAAATAACAAAAGAATTACTTCCAACAAATCATGTATCAAGGCAGTAGTTAATTTCACATAACCGAATCTTATGCAACCGATACCATTTCCAATAAAACCAGTAAATAGAACACCACACTCCCATTGTGACCAATGAAACAACAACTCATTCATCAACACAAAATCTTTGTGGTCAAACCATATATCACTAACAGAGAGTCCAAACAGCTCAACTAAGCATATTTATCAACTCTGAAACTAAACATAAGCTCATTTCCAAGTAGTAGAACATCTCCATTAATTCATAAAGAAAACATGGAGAAATCAATACCTGAAGAACAACCAAAACCTGACCTCTTCCTACGCTGTCACGACTCTCGGCCACTCCCAGGGGAGCTCCCAGCTCTGCATGCCCGAGGGACCTCACTCCCACAGCTCTGCCTCTTGTTTCTCCCCTCACCGCCTCCCATTTTCCACTGCCTCTTCTCTGTATATTATCAATGGAGAGGGGACACTCTCTGCCAAATCTCTGGAAGGCAGAGAGCGACACCCATGAGCATGCCCGACCAACCTCTGATTTTTCAGAGTGAGTTACCCCTCCGATGGACATACCGTCATTTTCACGTACCGCAATGGTATGAGCCATACCCGTTTGGACCCAACAATGGGCTGGACCCTGGCCTTGGGCCGGTCCAGCCCAAACCAGCCACCTCCAGCCACCGATCCCCCGCAAGATCACCAGCCGAACGCCGTGCCCTGAAATCCGTACCAGCCATGGCCAACCACAGGAAGCCACATGAGAGGAAGAAATTGACTGAACGTACCTCCATTGTCACCGGAGACACCATGTAGCGGGAGCTCCGATTTCGAGCTGCTTGGAATTTCCTGAGCCCTAAATCGGATCCTTGCACGCCGTTCGCTCGCACACTGCCAAATGGCACGCATGACCGGAGCCCGAGCCGTCGTCGCCTCCTTCGCTCATCGCGTCTCCCGCATTCTTTGTCGTTTCTTCCGTCGGGTCTGAGGAAATGGCCGAAGGCCATATTCCCTTCCCCCCTTTTCTTATTTCTTTTTCTTTTATCTTAAATCTTAATTAATTAATATTAAATATATATATATATTTAAGTGTTAAATATTCGTACTGCATATTAACCGACCCAAATTGCAATTCTCGACTTATTCCAATTGTCGTTCAAATATTATTAGAGGTCTAGTTGAAATTTCTTAATTTCATTTCCTAAATTAATGTTCGTCAATTAACCTCCAATAAATCCTCTTAAATTATAACCGAACGGTTACGTCCTTGGTAATACCTCGATAACCATCCAATTAATCTAAAATTTTCAAATTATACTCCAATTATATTTGTTAAATTCTGAAAAAAAGTCGGGGTGTTACAAGATATAACAATGATACGCTTGTGTTAAATTTCGTAAAATATGTATTTTTAGTTTCAATTTTTTTTTTCTTTCACTTTATAGTCCAACCGCTGTGGTAAACCATTTTAGGGGTGAGTGAAAGAAAAATGTCATCTGAAGTGAGTTACAGTTATTTCTAAACAAGGACAAGTCGTCGTTTATTACAACGGTCCTAGTGCAGTGATGACTAATTCTATTTTGCGGGTGGTTGTAGTGGACTAGAGCAGTACATAAACCTTTGGTCAGTTGATATTGCGGTTTAGACCACTGGCCAAGATCTGGATGTCTTGGTTGTGAGAGAGTTTCCCAGATGTGTTTCCTGATGAGCTATCAGGGTTGCCTCCAGACTCGTAAGGTCGAATTTCGTATTGATTTGGTTTTGGGTGTCACCCCAATTTCTATTCCTGCAAATAAAATGGCTCCTGTAGAGTTGAGAAACCAATTAGATGAGCTGAGAAGTCAGGGATTTATCCTGGAGAGTATCTCGCCGTGGGGTGCTCCAGTTTTGTTCACCAAGAAGGTGGATTGCACCTTGAGACTTTGCATTGATTATCGGAAGTTGAACCGGGTTACCGTAAAGAACAAGTATTCATTGCCCAGGATCGATGAATTGTTCGATCAACTTGGTGGATCACGGTACTTTTCCATGGTTGATTCAAGGTCTAGTTATCATAAGATGAAAATTCGGGAAGAGGATATCCCAAAGACAGCTTTTCGGATGAGGTATGGGCATTTTGAGTTTTTACCTTTCGGGTTGACTAATGCCCCAACAGCATTCATGGATCTCATGAACAAATTTTTTTTCAACCTTATTTAGATCGGTTCGTCGTGGCGTTTATCGACGATATCTTGATATACTCCAAGTCTCAGAGTCAGCATTGGAAACATCTTCGGATTGTGTTATAGACTTTGAAAGATCACTAGTTATATGCCAAGATGAGTAAATGTATCTTTTGGATGTCAGAGGTTAAGATTTTAGGGCATATTGTTTCACGAAATAGAATCTAGGTAGACCTTGCGAAGGTCGAGACAGTTGTGTAGTGGCAGCCTCCAAAGAATGTGTTAGTGATTCGTAGTTTATAGGTCTTGCCGATTATTATCGGCGATTTGTGGAGAATTTTTCTTCGTTAGCAACACCATTGAAGAAGTTGATCACAAAAAGGGTAAATTTTGAATGGAATGGCCAATGTCACAATGCATTTGAGGATTTGAAGAACAAATTGACAAGTGCACCTATCCTGATAGTGTTTGATTGTGAGCAGTATTATGCAGTTTACACACGGATGCATCGGGAGTTGGGCTTGGTTGTGTCTTGATACTGTAACGACCCGATTTTTCGTAAATCCGTTAAAATGCGTAAAATTTGAAATTTTTATAAATCTCTTTCAAAACAAATCGTATCAGAGTGCGTCTAACCGGATCGCTACTAACTCTTTCTTTAAACTCGTAGTGAAAAACCAATTGATAAAATGTGCGGAAGCGTTATAAAATAAATCATTATAAAACATGACAGAAGTGTAAATGAATCATTTAAAGAAGAAACTAAGCAATGGAATACAATATAATAAAACTTAATGTAATTACAATCGTTCCTTATTTTACTCTTTTTGCCTGGCCAGCCCCAATCTCATCCGTGCAAATCCTTCACCTCTCCTTTATTATTTGTTCGTCGTTCCTCGTACATGCACCTATTATTATCTGTTCGTCGTTTGTACCTACACCACAAGTAATATGTGAGCCTAATGGCCCAGTAAGGAAAATGGCTTAATGCAATATGCTTGTGACTCTCTTTAGTTCTTCCTGGAGTGGGTACCGCCCCAAAGCAGTCTTTTAATTACGTTCGTTGGTTCTTTACTCGTACTTCGAGCTAGAGGTTGGAGGATCCATGACGGTAGGGTAGATCTTTGTCGGCTTCAACCACCTAGGGTAGACAGTCTCGCAGTCCTGACAAGGGAAAGGTAATATTCTTTTAAATCCTGTCTACCTGGCTGATCCGTACTTATCCCACCATCCCCCAACTCTCTTTTCTTCTTTTCTTCATTTTCTTAACATTTTTCCTTACTCATGCATGTGTGAGTACCACCCTTAGCGACACTCCATATTGGTTCCTATTAATGTGATGCATGACCATACATTCTCATCCTAACATGATGCATGATGCATGATGCATTGTATCATAACATTAACAATAATGGAATTACGCATTGAAGTGAAAGTAACGATAATTGAAATTGTGCATAGAGATGTATAACAGAAATTGGAAGCGCACCCAAGGACAAGTAACAACAATGGAGCACTCAATAAGGTAAGGCATATGAAGGAAGCAATTATAGAATTAATTAAACAAGGGACATGCTTGGGTATGTAATTCACAATAATAAAGGGATTATAACAGAATTAACAATAAACGTGCGTCTGAAGTCAAGCATAATTTAATTAACATACTCAAGAGTTGATTACATGCTTTTATTCTTAGTTAAGTTACATGCTCAAGACAGATTACAAATATTATCATAGGTAGTTGTCCTAGATAATTTACATGCTCAAGATAGATTACCTTTATTATTCCAATTAGTTATTCTAGTTACTTAGCATACTCAAGACAGATTATCGTCGTTATTCTAGTGAGTTATCCTACATAATTTGCATGCTCAATGATTAATTACGATCATTACTATAATCGGATATCCTAATTAAATTACATGCTCAAGGGTTGATTACATGCTTTTATCCTAGTTAACTGTTTATGCTCAGGTTTAGTAGATGATAACATGCTAAGAACAAGTAATTATAAGCAGGATTATAAGCAATACCAAGAAGACAATAATAACAAGGAAATATAAAAACATCCATTCGCATAGTCACTGAAATTCTTAGTTCGTTCCTACTTAGTTCATTCTTATTTCATCTTCTCCATTCTTTTCTCATAAAGTGTAGTATCTCTATTAATTTCAATTAGAGTAAAGCAGGGTAAAGGAAATTGCAGTGATAGACATTATAACTACATTAAAGGAAATTATGGTAAAGAGGAATACACGTGATAAAGAGAATACACAGAATATTAATAAGGGAGAATAACTTGTTAATACTAACCTAATTCATTGCATGCTCATGTAGGATTATCATTTTAGTTAATTGTCTAAATTAATTTGCATGCTCAAGAAGATGAGATAATTATTCTAGTTGGTTATCCTAGATAAGTTGCATGCTTAAGATTAGTAGTTAATTAACATGCTAGTTAGTTAATTAAGTGTGCTAATTATTCTAGTGATTAACATGCTCTAATTAATCAGGCTTATAAGTCCAGCTAATTAACCATGCCTAAGTAAGTGAACATGCTAATTGTTTTAGTTAAGTTAATTAATTAACATGCTTGTTTAGTTAATCACTCTAGTTGATTGACATGCTCGTTCTAGTTAGTTACATATTAATTGAACATGCTCGATTAGTTATTTAATGGCTAGTTGATTAATTTGATTAATTAACATGCTCATTGAAGTGATTAACACTTATTAGTTAAGTCACTAGTTAAACAGGCTCTGTTAAGTTAATTAACATACTCACGTCTAGTTAATTTCCCTAGTTAGTTAGTTATTTTAGTTAACTAAACATGTTCAGGAATATTCTAAGTAAATTACATGTTTTAATAGGATTAAAGATTAACATGCTTACTAGAAAAATTAAACATGCTTAACAAGATATTAACGTGTAGAAGAAAGGGCAACAGAGTAACACATGCGTAAAGAAATAAAAACGGTAACTACAAAGCAGGTAAACATCCAAGAATAGCATAGAACTCTTAGCTCATCTATCATTCATCAGCTCATTCATCATTTACTAAGCATTCTTCACAACCTTATCTCTAACAAGCAGTAAAGAAAGTGCCATAATAGAATCGTAGGAAATTTAACAGCAACACGTATATGCATATAATTGCAAGAAACAAGTGAACAAAGAAACTCACGGAGCTATAAAAAAAAGGAACTATAACAGGGTATCCAACACAGAGTTATCAACAACAAAGGAAACATATGCAGGGTATTAAACTTAGAGCTAACCATAGAAGAGTGGAACAACACCAAACGTAAAACTCACGCACTCTACTTGCGGTTTAGGGCCTCCAAATGGCCAAGACACAACCATTTTCTTACCTCGAATCTTTAATGCGAATTAGCGCTAAATCTTTGTCTTCTATCTCTTTCCGGTACCTTCATAATTAAACACCACAACTTATCAATGATGTATTCTAACTTGTATAATTCTAAGAACTTCTTTGACGCCTACATAGAACCTAACCTATCACGACTTAACCATCACTGACTAATACATTCCAAGGAAATACAAAAGAGAACACTATGCACTGATGGTTAAAAATATGCTTCAATTTGATTTCCCATAACATCAACATTTTAACAATTGCCTACGGTCAACAATTTATCTAACCACAGCACTAACAAGCTTCACTTTATCCATCACAAACTAGTTCATATGGGAAAATTAGTCATCCAATAATTGATCCAACAAATTAATTAAGATATTAGCTAAGAACTTCCTACGTCCAGAAATCCCACAAAATAGAGGAGCAACATTTCAAAATTAACCAAACTCCCAAACAATAATCAATAACAACACTGGACTTAAACAGAAACCAATAACTAACCATCTGAGAAGAAAGCATACTCTTCACGAACAGATTTTCCACCACTAACAGACAATAGAGCATGTTCAAACAAAACCCAAGGAACATATATAGTAGTGCATAACATCAGTATTCCCTACGATATATCCTTCACAGAATCCATAAAGACAAAGGAGGAACTCCCTTACCAGTAGACACCCGAGAGGCCACACCCGAGCTTTGTCATCCAGTAGCTACCCCTTTGTCTCTCTCCTTCCTCTTCTTTCTTCCTCAACATTCACCACCATCAGAGTACATTCCCCTTTTTCACTCTCTGTCCCTCCTGTGTATATCGAACCAAAGAGGAGACACTCTCTGCCATCATCCAGGAGGCAGAGAGTGACATTCCCCAGGATGCCCGGCAACATCACTGCAATTTTTTCCAACTTGTACGAAGTGTTCCCCCTCGGTCGACTTTCTACAGAGCAAGGACTAGGAGAAAATCAAACCATAAGCTAGACCATGGCCTTTGGCCGGTCCAGCTAGAACCACCAGCTCCCCTGCCATCCAGACGCCGTCTAGCTCATCCTCGTTCCACCACTGTTGCCATCTCGTCGTCGTTGCGGATCGCCACTCACTTGCAGCAGCACCGACGACCCGAGCGATGGTCGAGCCCCTCAACGCCACGCCATCCCACGCCATGCGAGCCTAAAGTCGGCCTGTGTCCTAACGTCCAAGACCTCCCATCGCCAGCTGCTTACTCACTGGATCCGAAGTCACCGCCCGTCGTTCTCCTTAGCCCAGCTCTCATCGCCTCTCCATCATTTCTCTCCTTCGTCGAGTGCCTCTCTCTCTACCGCTCTCTCATTGGGTCTGAAGGAAATGGCCGAAGGCTAGATTTCCTTCCCCTATTTCTCATTTCATTTTCTTGAACTGGGCTAGATCAAAGCCACACCCGAACCGGTTTTCCATTGAGCCGGTTCACTTGCAAAAACCACTAAAATTCTCCCTTTTATTTTTAATCTTCCCTTATTATACTCTTATATTTAAATCCTAACAAATTACAATTTAAATCTTTCACTAATCCTTCCTAATTTATCCAATGCATTATAATTTAATTCTTTAAATTAATATTTATTTTAATTACATTAATTTCCACAAATTATAATATAACGAATAAGTCATTGGTAATACCCGATAATTATCCAATAAATTCAAATATCCCTAATTACTTTCCAATTATCCTTATTAATTTTCAATATAAAAAGTCAGGGTATTATAGATGCAGCAAGGTAAAGTGGTTGCTTATGCATCCCGACAGTTGAAGCCCTATGAAAAGAAGTATCTAGCACACGATCTGGAGTTAGTTGCTATAATATTTGCTTTAAAGATCTGGAGGAGTTACTTGTATGAAACTTTCAGGTATTTTCGGATCATGAAAGTTTAAAGTATCTTTCCACTCAGAGGAATTTGAATTTGAGACAACGCAGGTGAATGGAATATCTTGAGGATTATGATTTCAGTCTAGAGTATCATTTAGGAAAGACGAATGTAGTAGTTGATGCCTTGAGTCGAAAGCCTCAGAGATCACTAGCTTGTTTGGTTCTAGATGAGAGCAAGCGATCTATGATTGTTGAAGACTATAGTCTATAGTACTATGAGTCAGATGAGACAGTTTGTGCGTATAATGTGATTGTCACACCATCTTTGCTCTAGAGGACAAAAGCAGTTACGGCAATAGGATGATTTGATCAAAGAGAAAATTAATCAGCTTCAAAATGAGAGCAGTTGGATGCGGTGTGGGTCATTGTGGATCGTTTGACCAAGTCTGCCCACTTTATTTAGACCTAATGTTCTATCTACAGCAATTGATGAATTTGGTTTTTGATTTTTGGATTCCTATTTTTATGTTGGATTATGCTTTGATAATGGGATTTGTTTGGGTTGTTGCTTGATGTTGTTAGTTGAGAATACGATAAATTGTTGTTTGATGGAAATTTTTGGGGACTTGTTGATTGTTGTCAAAGATCCAATGAATAGTTTGTTATGCTTAGATTGCACGAAGTGTTGTGCTAAATTGATTTTTTGGTTCCTATTTTGGTTACAGTTTCACTAGTAAAATTGTGGGGGATTCGTGGCTGTCTTCATTGATGAACTTGAGAACTTTAGTTTGGTCACTGTTTGTGTTGTTGTTGTTTGGATAAGATTATGAAGATTGTACTATTTAGACAATGCCTATTTGTACTCTAGGATGTTGAGGAAACTTGAAAATTTTAATATGCTCGATGTTGATTGTTAGGACTCGAATTGGGGTAATTTTTTGTTGCTATTGGTTAAGAAATATTGCTCAATATGATTGTGCTACAATTTTTACAGTATAATTATGAAAATCTGTTTTAGTTGACAAGCCTATTAAGTATCGAATATGGTTGGAATGTTGAGGTTTGGTCTTAAAATTGTCCGTTTATGGTGGAGAGTGAGAACAAGGGTCTATTATTGTTGTTAGTGCAAATATTGCACATTGTTTGACGGTCACATGATTAGGATAGATTTTCCTTTGTCGACGTTGAGTCACCTCTACACTGAGAACATTGTTCGTCTCCATGACGCCCCTTCGAGTATTGTTTTAGATCGCGACTTGAGATTCACGTTCAAGTTTCAGAGGTCTTTGCAGAAAGCGTTGGGGACAAAGTTAAATCTCAGTACCACCCATCATCCTCGGATGGATTAACAATCAGAGAAGTTCAAGTGCTTCGACGCAAAGAGATTCAATTGGTTCGCGTGCTGTGGAGGAACCACACCTAAAAGGAAGCGACATGGGAAGTCGAATCTGATATGGTGCACAAGTACCCTGATCTTTTTGATATGTAGCGGGTTTTATTTTAAATTTTGGGACAAAATTTCCTTTAAAGAGGTTAAGATTTAAAATCCGTGAAATTTTAAATAACAAATTCCACGTGTTAAATTTCTTGTGTTAAAATCGGTCAAACGTTGAAAAGTTGACCTGAATTGTTGCGTAGTAACCACATGTGTAGTTTTGGTCAATTGGTCAAATGGGTGGAATTGAAAATTTTCGAATGAAAAATTTATTTGAGAAACATAATTGGAGAATTAAATTGAAGTGGTAAACATTATTGGTTGATGTTTGGAATAAATCGCGATTGAAGTCGGAAGTAGAACATGAGTTAATTAATATGTGATATGCATATTTTGATAAATATGTGTTTACTTATTAATTGAATAAGTGTAATTATTGGGTAGATAAATAAAGGATTAGAGAGCAAATTAATGGAGAAAAGAAGTTAAAAAGAATTAAAGCAAAAATGAAATGAAAGAAATGATGGAGAAAGGAATGAAGGAGGCAGGAGATTGTGAAAAATGAAGAGGTAAGATTGTAAGTGAAAAATAAAAAGAGAAAAGGATTAAAATATGAAATGAAAAGAAAGGGGAAAAGATATGGTACTCCGCTGTTAATTGTGAAAAGTGAGGAGAATTAAAAGAAGAATTAAAAGGGGAAGAATTAAAAGGGGAAGACTTAAGAGAAGAAAAGGGGGAGAGAAGCAGGACTTCGACAGAAAAGTAAAAGGGCAGTGGGTGAAAAATTGAAAGGGGAAAAACTAGGGCAAAATTTGTTTCTCTTCATTTTATTTCTCCCGATAAGCTGTGCGAGGAAAGGAGACGGATTTCGATTGGCGTCTGTGAACAACCTTGCGAGGAAGAAGTTGTCTGAGAAGAGAACCGTATTCCGAGCGGGAGCTGTCGATTGTTCGACTCTGTCCGAGCATTCTCGAGCTGCGAACGGACAGAGACGATCAAACGCGGACGAGTCGGAGCATTCGGTGCGTGAGCTGACAGCGGCATTTTTGCCATATCTCCCGTTAAGGTGAGGACACCGTATGATTTTCAGTCTCTCGGCCAACTTAATGTTCATTTGCTGCTGTTTTTGGGATGTAAAAATGCTAATGAATCTGATCTCTGTCCGATGTTGTGGCCCTGTTTGATTTTTTGGATGAGTTTCATTGATGTTGGTTGTTTTCTGTTCCGTTTTAGAAAATGGATTTGTGATGCCCGATTAACTGAGTTGTTTGCCACGGTCTTGACAGATGATTTTAGCTTCCAAATTATTCATATTGTTGAGTTGATAAGAGTTGGCTGCTGGTTTCGATTATGCTCTGTCTGTCATTGGTTTACTGAATAAAAAAGGAAAGGTTGGATTAAGCCATGTTTTGCGTTTTGTTCATTGTCAATGAATAAGGTTGAAAGAAATGTTGTGAACCGAGAATAATCGATTTTGTGCCCTGTTCTTTGCCATTGTTTGATTGATAAAAGACCTGAGAATGCGTAAATGTTGAGATGGTTTGGGTCTGCTTTGGTTACCATTTTCACATAGTGATTTGGAGATATTTACTTGTGGCTATTCGTGTAAATGTTGCTCTTATTGTCACAAATTTTACAGAAGGATAAGATTTGAAAATTTGGCATTCGTGTTGATTGATATCAAACTCTGTTCGTTGCTACTTGTTGTCCAAGAGAGAACGCCGAAGAGGTAGGGATTTCTATACCTCTTGTATTGTATTGCATCCATTCCGTTTCAAAATAATTATTTTGTGGAATACCACACTTGAAAAATGATAGAGACTGTTCGACAGCACGTTAGTTTTTATTAGTAGTATGTTTTCTCACGTTTAATTCCGTACATGGTTTGAAATTATTATGCATATACTGGGGGATGAATCCTCTTGATGCCTTGGCACTTTAGCACTAAAGCATCACAAGATTTGTCCCCTTTGAAACCTTCTGCTGCGTGAAAGTTGGTTGTTTGTACGTGCAAAAATAGATCGGGGTAGTGGTGACATGTCCTCAGGTCGAGAGCCTTGGAAGTTGTAAATATGATGGGAGAGTGATGACGTTTCCTTGGGTCGAAAGCCCTTAAACCTGGCTAGGGTTTGTTCCACGGATCAGACGTTGTAAGTCGTTGAGACTTGTTTAACCTAAGTACCGTTTCATTTGACAAGTGGTGTGACGGCAGAGTTTTTTGGTCTGCAACCCTCGTCCATATGGGGCTTCTAAGTATCTTAGCTGTTAAACAAGTCTATATATATAGCGAGCAATCGTATTTGTTTTATTTGATTATACGATTATACGAGTTGTGTCGTGCAGCCTGGTGCGCTGGCAACTCGGGTGATGTGCGGAATCTACGGATCGCCGTCATTATTCCTGCCATGTAACGACCTGGATTTTCGTAAATTCTTTAAAATGCATTAAATTTTTGAAATTTTGCTAAGGCCTTTGAAATCTCTTTTTTAAAAACAAATATTAGAGTGCGATGCTAAACCAGATCGCTATTGATCTTTCGTTAAACTCGTAATGAAAACCAATTAATAAAATACGGAAGCGTAAAATAAATCTTTTATTTTAAAACATTGTGGAAGCATAAATAATTCAAATGAAGAAACTAACAATTGCATTCCATTTAATAAAACTTCATTTAATTACAACATTTCTTTATTTTACTATTCTAGCCTGTCTAACCTCAATCCTTGCGCTTGCAAATATTTCATCCCTGTTTTATTGTTTGATTGTTGTCTTTCGTATTTACTCATAAGTTTGTGCGTTCTTTTTCACGTACACGTGCTTACACTTACACCACAAGTAATTGTAAGCCTAAAGACTTAGTAAGGAAAATGGTAAATGCAAATTTGCTTATGAATCTTTTTAGTCCTTTTTGGAATAGGGGCCACTCAAACCAATCTTTTCATTACGTTCGTTCATTCGTTGTTTCGTTCATTACTCATACTTCGAGCTGGAGATTGGAGGATTTCCTTTTGGAATGGAATAGTGGATCGGTTCTAACATTTTACTTGCAACTAGGTCCCCGTTCTCGTCAAGGTAGGCGGCTTCGCCTAACTGCAAACTAGAACTGCTATCCATCCACCTCCCAACTCCCTTTTTCTTTTCTTTTCTTTTGTCTCTGTGCTGGGCTAAGCTACCGGACTATAAAGATCTTTATCTTTTCCTTACATTTTCCTCACTCAATGCATGTGTGATTATCACCTCAAAGTGGCACTCCCTATTGGTTTCTATCATCGTGATGCATCACCATAAATTCTCAACCTAACGTGATGCTTGGTGCTTCATAACATAACGTTATCAATAATTGAAATGTGCATATAATAAACAGCGGTCATTAAAAGCACACAACAGAGAACAATCATAATATTAATTTGTAAACAGTGAAGCACAGAAGGAGAATTCAAAACATACTATCATATCCTAATTTATTTCCTAGTCATTTTACATGCGTCCTACATTCATTGTTCTAGGTGATTATTCTAGTTTATTATCCGAGGTAAGTTACTTGCTTTTATCCAATCTTGTTTATATGCTTGGTCTAGTTAATTATGTTAACCAATTTACATGCTCAAGGGGAGATAAGCTTAACATTCTAGTCAGTTATCCTAGTTCATTTGCATGCTCGAATTATTAATAGTAATTTGACATGTTCACTAATTAATCCTAGTAAATTAACATGCTTACTAATTATGATTAAAATGCTCGACATTTACGTACTGCTAATGGAGTTAAACATGCTAACTAAACATGCTCAAGTATCGATTACATACTTTTATCCTAGGTAACTAATCATACTTGGGTTCAATGGAAAATAACATGGTAACAATTATAAGCAATATTATAAACAACACTATGAAAACAATAATAAAAGCATTCATTCACTTAGCCATGAAACCCTTATCTCATTCACGTTTCATTTATTTCCTTTTCAACTTCTTTATCGTTCTACTCTTTTTGTAAAGTAAAGCATTGATTATGAAATTGAAGTGCGTATTGAAATAAAAGTAATTGAAAGCGACTGTAATTGAAATTACGAATAAATAACAGTAATTGAAAGTAAATAAATAGTGAAGAAATTGTAAAGAAACATGCAATGAATTATAATTAACTAAACATGCTCGTTGAACTAAGCTAGATTAAACATGGAAACATGCTTGTAAATTGGAAATTCTTATTCTAGTCAATTAAACATGTTTTTATTCTAATCAATTAAACATGCTATATTTAATGATCTAGTTATTATCCTAATTAATTTCATGCTTAAGTTGATTTCATGCTTTAAGAAAGGATTACATTCAATAAACATGCTTGACTAGTCATGTTCAAATCGAGTTAATTCACTTTAATTAATTACATGCTCAAGTGTGATACGATTAGCATTCTAGTTAGTTATCCTAGTTATTTTACATGCTTAGTAATCTAACATACTAACTAATTAATCTAGTTAATTAACATGCTTACTATTTGTAATTAACATGCTCACTAAGTAATCACATTTAGTTAATTAACCTAGTTAATTGACATGCTTATGGAAGTCATTACTAGTTTAATTAATGTACAAGGATTCTAGTTGGTTATCCACTAATCATGCTCAAGGAATGATTTACAACTATTAATTAAACAACCAGTTAATTAACATGCTCAACTTTCAATTAAGCTAATTATGCTAGTCAATTAATGATTAAGCATACTTAACTTCTACTCAAACAACATGACAAGACAATTTATGGCAACACAATACACATGTTTAAAGGAAGGCCATTTACAGTTGATATATATATATATATAACTAAACAGAACTCATGGTAGAACAATGAAGGAAATATGGCATAATTAACAACAGTGAGTAAAGTAGAAGGTAGACATTTATCATTTCATGCATTAACCATTCGTCACCTTTTTGCATTCGTTGTCTCCTTATCAAACAATACTTTTTAAATAAAACAAAGCCATTTCAACAAGAGAAATGTCACAGAGTTTAACCGAATCTACAGAGCACTACACATCTACACCATCAGTCAATAAAAGGAACATTTGTAATGGATAAATCAACAAGAAAAGAAAACATCAAGAAATCATCCAAAGAACTAAAGTAAGCATTTCAGAAAAACGAACACAAAACGCACGCACTCTACTTGTGGCGTATGACCTCCTTTGGCCAAGACACTCCTATTTCCTTACCTCGAAACTTTATCGCGCATTAGCACCAAATCTTTATCTTCTATCTCTTTCCGATACCTTCACAAATTAGTAACATATATTAATTTCATTCTTTTCTTATTCTTAATTATGTAGAAATTCTAAGAACTCGTTAACGTCTATAATGAAACATAGCCTATCCCAATAAATTAATCCAAACTACAGAACAAATGCTTCATAACTCATCCAAACAATATCCAACAGGAAGTATGTCCATTAATAGGGTATCTACCTATCCTGCAAAATACTTTACTTAGATCTCACAATTTGCACAATCAGCCTAATTGCAGAGTATATTCAGAGCACGATCCACATATTTTTTTGGCACTACATAATAGCAAAGAGCAATATTCCATATTAATTGATTTAGCATGATTTTACTGTCAAAATATCATGTTGGTCACTTATCCAAAATCCAGCCACAGAGTTAACAATCACACAACCATTCACAATCCAGTCCTAGTAACAGAGCAGAATATTCCCAACAATGCACCAAGTCACAAGAGTTGCTAAAGAAGCAACCGGGTAACGTATGCGCCAACAATCTGACCACCAATCTTCAATTGTGAATAACTTCTGAACCGTAATGAATTAGGAGCCGAGATTTGGAGGAGCTTGCAACAACACTTACAGAATACGTATATCAAAAATTTAGCTTAAAAGTCCTTCAGAATAACCACATATGATCAACAGAAGACAACCCATGAAATTGGGGTTTTACTAAACAGTTCTGTCGACCCGGAATAAAACGTCAAGAACTCAGTGAGCAGACGACCAATAAATACCAAATTTGGAGGTTAAATCAATGACAATATGAAGATTAATTCTGCCAAAGATGAACGCAATATAACGAACGAAAAGGCTTCAAATCGCTGACACAATCACAAATCAGAAGACAGAAATATCGCAGAAACAGCTTCTCGGCTGAATATATATATATCTTCTAATCACCACTCTTTAGAAGTAATTTAATCAAAAATAACCCCACGAACCAGAATATCAAGAGAACAATAAGGGCTTTAAGAAAAGCAAGAACACCTTCAGTATTTGCAGCAAATAAAATAGAAAGAACTCCAAGGAGTCTGCACACCTCCAATGGGAGAGGGGGCGACTTTGCTTGGCCTCACCAAATCGGGTTGGCACTCTCCAAGGGGGTTGTGGCTTCTTCTACCTCCACTCCACAATAGACCACTACAAGAGACGAGTGGCTTGGAAAAGGCAGCACCAATCAACTCGATCAAGAAGCAACAAGAAAGATCGAGTTGATGCAAAAGGGAGAAGTGGACGAGAGGAAAGGGGAACTTCGCGATCTTCACACAAAGGGAGAAAACTAGGTTTTCTTTTCAAATCTTCAAAATTCCAAATCAAGTTCGATTAGGGTTCATTAGAGAGGATAAAATACCTCTCTAATGGTAAAATTACAAGGTTGCCCCAAAAGGCAAATTACAAATAAAACCCTAAACAGAAAATGACAAAAGTGACCTCAAAATTAAACACTAAATAATTCCGTGGTTGGATTTGTGCCTCTGAAAATGGGACGTTTCACATAGCAAATGAACCCCAAACATAACGCCAAATACCATTTTGGAAAGCTCTAGATGTCAGTTACAAAATGTATGAAGGAAAAAATGTGAAAAGAAGTCTTCCCGATTGCCAAAAATACCCTTGAACGCCCGAAGGTCAGATTCTAGGCGGAAAAAGAAAGCCCACAATTTCTTCTATGATAAGCATGACATCCACTAGTACAAATGCACCGAATCCTCTTTGTGAAATTGATCAAAACTCTCCTCCAAGTTAGCTAGAGAAGAAACACCTACAAAATAAATAAAAAAGTTAGAAAATAAAGGAGCCCTTGGCTCGAGCTCAGGTGACGGGACCTTGGGGCACATCAACATAATAGAAAAGAGCAATATTCCATATTAATTGATTTAGCATGATTTTGCTGTCAAAATATCATATTGGTCACTTATCCAAAATCCAGCCACAGAATTAACAATCACACAACCATTCACAATACAGTCCTAGTAACAGAGCACAATATTCCCAACAATTCACATTAAGCAGTAATAATAGCAAAGAAAATCTCCATATCCAGCAAGCAACTCAAAAACAACCAACGACTAACATATCCTTCATTCATCAATATTCACATATCATCTTTAAAATCCGTAGAGGGAGTGAAGGAAGGCCTTACCCAAAACACCCTAGAGCAGGAAGCAACTCACTCACCAGCTCTCAGACTCCATTTCTCCTTACAGCTCCCGGCCCCCTTCTCTAGTTGAGAGCTCTCAGCTCTTTCCCAAAAGAAATCCAGTGTCCATACATTTACCCAATTCTGTCCCTTTATTTTCACAATCACAATAATTCCACCAGACAACATCTCTGCAAATCCATCCAGCAATTAAGAGTGTTCCCCACCCTGCATTTACACTCATTAAATGTAGAGGCGATTCCAAGCTTGAGTTGTCTGCATTAGCAGACAACAAATCCTAACCGAACTGGGCAGATCAGGTTCAGACGCAGCTGGTCACGGTTCTCATTCCGCACCCTTCTGAAGCCCCTAGCCATCGCGAGGAAGCCATTGTCGACAGGAAATCAGTGATTCGTCATTCGAATCACGACTCCAGACAACGACCAATCAATACAACTGCAAGGGAGGAGAAAACCCGATCAAATCGTACCTCAATTTTCGCCAGAAGCCATGCCCGCTGGTGCTCTGACTTCAAGCCCTAGCTGCGAAATCGCCGCTCCACATCGCCGGATGTCACGCATATTGAGGCCCGCCTCGCCGTCGCGCAAAACCCCGGCGACGCATCTCCCCATTTCTCGTTCTCTCTTCTCTCTCGGCTCTGCTCCCTCTCTCCCTTTCATTTTTGTCTGCGAAGAAATGGCCAGAGGCCATTTCTTTTCTTCCACTCAACCAGTTCACTGGTTCAAATGGCGTGAACCGATTCTACTGAACCGGTTCATGCCTCCCATTTCTCCCTTTTTAAATTTTTCTTTAACTTAATTAATCCCTTTTTATGGTTATTTTCAAATAATCCTAATTATCCCATAAATCTTATTTTCTCTTCTAATTAAAAGAAAAACTGAGCTATTCCCTAAAATAATTTACCCTAACACCATAATTTAATTAATTAAATCATATATTTCAATTCTAATTTATTCCATAATCCACCATAATTCAAATTAAATCTTAATACCCCCTTTCTCATTTCGTCAAATGGCCGAAGGCTAGATAAAATGAGAAGAGCTGAACCGGTCCATTAACCGAACCAGTTTAGTTAATCAAAAATACATCTCCACTTATAAATATTAATCCCAATAAATCAAATATATTATAATTTAATTTAATTAATATTTATTTTATTTTGATTAATTAATTTCCATAATATATAGTCTAACGAGTATGTTATTGGTAATACTTCGATAATTATCCAATAAATCTCCATACCCCTAATTACTTTTCAATTATCCTTAATAACTTATGATATAAAAAGTCGGAGTATTATATTCCTCCCTCCTTATATAAATTTCGTCCTCGAAATTTGCCTAGCGTAATACCTTCTCCAACGCTAACTACGCATCAAATCTCTTCTTAGCTATCCCATTTGATGACGTAGTTCCCTTGTGGTCCTAATAATTTGCTTTAGGTAGACTATCTACTCATTTCTCACCTTAATTATCAACTTGACTTCATCCAACCGTGTCACTTGTACCAAAAAATCGATTAAACCCTCGTTTTCACTCACCACACTTTCGCTGCGCAACTCTTATTCACTCGATTCCAAAGAAAGAAATGCCTTAACCATAGCCATTCTTCAACATTAAAAGCCGAAATAACAACTTTCTTATATCCAATCATTGCTTTAATCCAATAAATACTTTGCAGTTGCTGCTCAACCCTTGAATCTACATCATCTTTCTCCTAAATTTGACGTTCCACATCAAATTTTCCATGAATTCCCAAGTGATCTAGCACCCAGGAAGAGTCTCCATGATCTTCCTACCACCAAAAGACTCACAACTTGACGTCAAACTCACCTCTCCTTCACCGTTCTTCCCTTCAAGTCCCTTACACTTCGTGACTTAAGCTCTAGTACTTATACTTTTCCTCTCTTACTCCACCGTCAAATCCGTCCATTCTAACTTTCCCGAGTTATGAACTACACCGCTATTTAGCTGAGTTGGATGCTTTCCGTCTTACTTCTATTTTTGTATCTGTACCCATTTTCGATTCGGTTTTAGTTCCCATTCTCGTATCTGCATTTGTATCTGTTTCCATTTCAGTTTTCGTTCCCGTAGCTATTTTTGTATCTATGCCCGTTTTCGTTTCAGTTTCAGTTTCTGTATCTGTTCTCGTATCCGTGCCTGTCTCCATTTCTGTCTCTGTTTCTGTTTCCGTTTTTGTATTTGTATCTGTTTCTGTATCCCTTCCGGGGAATTCATTCCTGGAAGTTCATTTATGTTTTTGTTTCCATTTCCATTTCCGTCTCCGTATCTGTCTCCGTTTCCGTCTCCGTTTTCATCTCTGTTTCCGTTTCCGTCTCTGTTTTTGTCTCTCTTTCCGTTTCCGTTTCTGTTTACGTCTTCGTTTCTGCTTCCATTTCTGTTTCTGTTTCTGTTTCCGTTTCCGTTCCAGTTTCTGCCCCCGTCTATGTTTCCGTACTCGTTCCAGGAGAAGCTCAACCGATCAAATCCGTTTTTGCCATATAGTTGTGTAATCACGTTCTTGGTTACCTTGATTGGATTTGAACCGAGATGGATAATATAATCCAAGTCCGACATAGATCTTATCATCCATTCAACCCTTAATCCAATATTACTCCACATATGTCGGAAGTTGCCAGTCCAAGTTGGGCATACTACCTTAAACCTCCCGTCCTTGTAGAAAATCTAACCTACCGCATTCTTAGTCAACTACTCTTCAACACTCTCCTCGTTCTTGTAGGATTTCTAACCTATGGAGGGATCAACTTATCCTATCCAATAGGTTTCTCGTCCAACTTTCTTCACTAAAGGTCCAACTCCATTCTCTAAATTCTTCTGGGACAATTGCTTAGGTTGGTGGGATTCTATTTGTTTACCTCGGTTCGGTCCTAAGTGTTCTTCTCTATTCCTGTAACCAACCTAGACTCTATCTAGTTCTTTGTTTACCTAATTGATCTAGCTTACGTTCACCTATTTAGTCGATCTAACTTATGCATGATTTTCTTTTCCATTTATTTCCCTTTCTTATTTTCCAAAAATTTGGCCAGAGTCTCCCCTGTTTTTACACTCCCCCAATGCTATAAATCCTGCATAAATCCCAAACAGTTCCAGAATATTCACTTATATCATCCAAAAATCCAAAAATCTAAAATCCAAAATATAACATCTACGATATCGAGTACACTCGCGAATCTACGATCCCAATACAAACAAAACGCTTATCACATCTACCTAGTCCTCTAGTCTCTACACATTATTTCCTAACAATTTATCTATCGAATAGAATAAGAAAGCTTGTCTTAGTAAAGTATAGGAGGTTACTTACAATGATGAAGGATTTTTCACATCAACGCTTGTGTTGGCATGTAGGCTACGTTGTCAGTTGACTTTTACAAAATTGTTTTACTTCGTAAAACATATCAGAGCGAGCTATAAACTTAGTTTTAAAAATGATTATCAGAGCAGTTTACCAAAAAAATCGTTTTTAAAACCACTGTTCTAATACCAACTGTAACGACCCGGATTTTCTTAAATCCTTCAAAATGCGTTAAATTTTTGAAATTTTGCTAAGGCCTTTGAAATCTCTTTTTAAAAACAAATATCAGAGTGCGACGCTAAATCGGATTGCTACTGATCTTTCGTTAAACTTGTTATGAAAACCAATTAATAAAATACAGAATCGTAAAATAAATCTTTTATTTTAAAACATTGCGGAAGCGTAAATAATTTAAATGAAGAAACTAACAATTGAATTCCATTTAATAAGACTTCATTTAATTACACAATTTCCTTATTTTTACTCTTCTAGCCTAGCCAGCCTCAATCCTCGCGTGTGCAAATCCTTCATCCCTGTTTTATTTTTTGATTGTTGTCTTTTGCATTTACACCTACACCACAAGTAACTGTAAGCCCAAAGGCTTAGTAAGGAAAAGGGTAAATGCAATTATGCTTATGACTCTCTTTAGTCCTTTTTGGAATGGGGGCCACCCAAACCAATCTTTTCATTACGTTGTTTCGTTCATTACTCGTACTTCGAGCTGGAGATTGAAGGATTTCCCTTGGAATGGAATAGTGGATCAGTTCTAACCTTTTACTTCCAACTAAGTCCCCGTTCCCGTCAAGGTATGGGGCTTTGCCTAGCTGCAGACTAGAACCGCTACCCATTCGCCCCTCAACTCCCCTTTTCTTTTCTTTTGTTTTGTCTCTGTGCCGGGCTAAGCTACCGGACCATAGAAATCTTTATCTTTTCCTTACATTTTCCTCACTCAATGCATGTGTGATTACCACCTCAAAGTGGCACTCTCTATTGGTTTCTATCATCGTGATGCATGCCCATAAATTCTGAACCTAACGTGATGCTTAATGCTTCATAACATAACGTTATCAATAATGAAATGCACATATAATATATAGCAATAATTAAAAGCACACAACAGAGAACAATCATAATATTAACTTGTAAACAGCGAAGCACAGAAGGAGAATTTAAAACACACTATCATATCCTAATTTATTTCCTAGTCATTTTACATGCGTCCTACATTCATTGTTCTAGGTGATTATTCTAGTTTATTATCCAAGGTAGGTTACTTGCTTTCATCCAATCTTGTTTACATGCTCGGTCTAGTTAATTACGCTAACCAATTTGCATGCTCAAGGGAGATAAACTTAACATTCTAGTTAGTTTTCCTAGTTCATTTGCAAGCTCGAATTATTAATAGTAATTTGACATGCTCACTAATTAATCCTAGTTAATTAACATATTTACTAATTATGATTAAAATGCTCGACATTTACGTACTGTTGATGGAGTTAAACATGCTAACTAAACATGCTCAAGTATCGATTATGTAATGTCCCAAAAATATGAAAATACTGTATCAATCCGTATATGATGTTGTAAATAAGATGTGGTGATGTAAGGATATGATTTATGTTATGTGGCATATGAAATGTAATGTAAAAAGTTAAAGAAAATGTAAAATGGGGAGTTTAGGACGACTTGGGATGAAAATTGGCGTCCTAAACACTAAGCTATCAAAGTATGGACGCTGAAGGACGTTGCAAACGCTCGCAGGGTCATCCGTTTTGAATCTGTCCAATTCTGGGACAATTCGGACTGTTGCGGACGAGAGAAGATGCCGTCCAAATGAATCTGTCCTTAAACTGGACATATTCGGACGACGGCAGACGTGTCATGTGGATGCCTCCTGGCGTCCGAATATGCCTTGCGGACGGCACGGACGAAGGACTAGAGACTCGTTTTCTCGTCCGAAAACTGGTTTCGGACGATGCGGACAATACTACGGATGATGCATCGCGTCCGAAAGGGAAAAATTGGCCAAAAGACCCATGTAAATGTGATGCTTCTCTCTTCTGTATTTTACTTTGTCTTCGATTCCTTCAGCTGGCGACACGTTCAGACGATGAGGAAGTGTCGTTAGGTTAGTGGACCTCCATCGTATGCTTGTCCAGCGGTGTACGTTTCTTCTCTATAAATTGTTGTCGTGTTCTGTAGTCTTTCTGTGGGCTGTGTTCTGTAGTCTTTCGGTGGGATGAGAGTTCGAGAGAATTGAGAGCTGGGTTCTCTGGAAAGTGCTACAGAACTGGAGAAATGAGAAAGCAGAAGAAGAAGGAGAAGAGCACAGATGCTCTCGGGTCTCCAGGATATGATGGGTGAACCTCTCTGGAGGAATGGAAAATTGGGATGAAACTGCTATCTTTAGGTAAGGAATTCTTCTATGGTTTTCTGTGGACTGTTGTGGACATGGTTTGTTGACTTGAAAACTGTCGACAGTAGCTAAAGGTTTTGATGAACTGTTTGAACTCTTGTCTGTTTTGGGTCCTGCTGATTGGTCATGTTGATAAATTATCAATCGGTTAAAATCATCCTATGTTTGGACTGTGGTTTTCAATTATTGTGCAGTGACTTGGGTTTTCTGTAAATTGGTGTGAAGCCTTATTCTGTGAAATGAATTACTTTGTGCAATGGTGGAGGGTTATGCTTGACTGTTGGGAGAATTGGTTATGTGCTTCCTGTTTAGTTCAATTCCAAAAACTGTGCTTGGTTAATAGCAATCCGATTCTCAGTTTAATGATTGATTAATGGGCTATTGGATGTTTAAGGTATTGACAGACTCTGGTGACTGATTTTGTTGGATAACCTATTCTGTTCATTGATTTTGGGTTGTGACCAATTGTTTTGTTTCCTGTTGGTATGCTGTTGTATAATGGACAAAGAACTTGTTGGAGGATGGCAGTGAGCTCTTGCTCTTTGGGTCTTCTAGTGAGGCAGTCTATATTTGTACAGAATTGAAGTGTAGTCTTCTTTGGTACTCAACAGGTATGATGACTTCTCTCTCAACTCTTATGGAATTCCTTCGATGCTGCTTTGGTTGTTGAATTCTGTTGGGCTCATAGCTTTAACATGATGTCTCTGTTGG
This sequence comes from Begonia loranthoides, assembly GCA_022433065.1. NCBI lineage: Eukaryota > Viridiplantae > Streptophyta > Magnoliopsida > Cucurbitales > Begoniaceae > Begonia > Begonia loranthoides. Next base: position 24,694,060 of record CM039468.1, on the reverse strand, counting down.
TGCTTATCCTGAGTGTTAATATGATGGACTTAGGCTTGGTTGCTAGAAATGATTTATTAAATTGCCTTGTTGTTAAGTGTTCTTGATTGGTAAACTGCCTCTCGGTTTGAAATGCATATATTGTTCATATTGGTCATTATTGGCTATGGGAAACATGGATTTATGATAAAGTACTATTCAGTTTTGTAAAGTTAATTGATCATGACACATTGATGGAATGAGCAACATTGTGGGTTATTGCTATTCCGTTATTTAAGATCTTGGAATTGGTATTGCGAGGTTGCTAGGAAATGAAATTGACTAATGAGATTTATTAAGTGTGAAGGTTTAGGGGATTGTGTTATTAATGCATTGTCATTATGGTTTTAAAGGTACAAAGAAGAGAAAGGAAATAGAAACGCACTATGGACGTCAGGTAAGTTGATATTGATTGTGTTTTGGTCTTCGGACCCTACATCGCAAGAGTTAGGATTGCTTGTTGTGTGTTTACTAGATTTAGGTTCTTTTAATGATGTGTTTATTAGACATTTATTGCATATAGGATTGTATGATTTCATGAGCATATTGTATGACATAACTAATCTATGTAAATAGTTTGGGAAGTTAATGACATCCCATTGTCATATAGATCCATGTTGGATGGATTAGAGAGAAAATAGGTTAGCGACATGGGATACTAGGGTTCATTGCATCTTGTTCTAAAATCCCCAACGTTCTCGTAACAAAGGAGTGTATACGGCCTGAGTAACCCCTTGATATATATTGCTCCTTTGTGGATTGACCGGGTTACTCATGGTCCCACGGTGTTTGTCATGTATGCACTCTTGGCCAAAATTTCATTGTATGATCATGGATATCATCTGCATTTCATGAGCATATTGCATGACATAACTAATCTATGTAAATAGGCGTGTGGGGGTTCGGACAGTTAATGACGTCCCATTGTCATATAGATCCATGTTGGATGTATTAGAAAGAAAATAGGTTAGCGACATGGGATACCAGGGTTCATTGCTTCCTGTTCTGATATCCCCAACGTTCTCGTAACAAATGAGTGTATACGGCCTGAGTAACCCCTTGATATATATTGCTCCTTTGTGGATTGACCGGGTTACTCATGGTCCCATGGTGTTTGTCATGTATGCACTCTTGTCCTAAATTGCATTGTATGATCATGCATATCATCTGCACTTCATTTTATCACTTACTGAGCATTAGGCTCATTAGTTGAGGTCTTGTGATGTAGGTACGAACGAGCAACAGATAAACAGGTTCAAGATAGTTGATGAAGGATTTGCATAGGTGGATCTTGTGGCTGACTGGGCTAAAGAGTGAAAGGAAAAATATTTGAAAAAGAGTTTTGTAACTTATTTCTTATTCTTTAATGTTGTTTTTATTCCGCTGCATTTTATTCAAAGAATGCTATGGCTTTTGAACATAAATTGATAAAGGTGAAAGAAAACTGAGGAAAGTGAAAGTAAAACGATCGGGTTTTAGCGATCGGGTGTTAGCGATCGGATTTTATGAAAGAAAAAGACTCTGATGTTTTTACGGAAAGAAAGTTTTAAATTTTATGTATTTTAAAAAAATAGAAAAAATACGGGATGTTACATATTACATACTTTTATCCTAGGTAACTAATCATACTTGGGTTCAATGGAAAATAACATGGTAACAATTATAAGCAATATTATAAACAACATTATGAAAACAATAATAAAAGCCTTCATTCACTTAGCCATGAAACTCAACTCATTCACGTTTCATTCATTCCTTTTTCAACTTCTTTATCATTTTACTCTTTTGTAAAGTAAAGCAGTGATTATGAAATTGAAGTACGCATTGAAATAAATATAATTGAAAGCGACTGTAATTGAAATTACAAATAAATAACTGTAATTAAAAGTAAATAAATAGTGAAGAAACGGTAAAGAAACATGTAATGAATTGCAATTAACTAAACATGCTCGTTGAATTAAGCTAGATTAAACATGGAAACATGCTTGTAAATTGGAAATTCTTATTCTAGTCAATTAAACATGTTTTTATTCTAATCAATTAAACATGCTATATTTAATGGTCTAGTTATTATCCTAATTAATTTCATGCTCAAGTTGATTTTATGCTTTAAGAAAGGATTACATTCAATAAACATGCTTGACTAGTCAAGTTCAAATCGAGTTAATTCACTTTAATTAGTTACATGCTCAAGTGTGATGCAATTAGCATTCTAGTTAGTTATCCTAGTTAATATACATGCTTAGTAATCTAAGATACTCACTAATTAACCTAGTTAATTGACATGCTTACTAATTGTAATTAACATGCTCACTAAGTAATCACATTTAGTTAATTAACCTATTTAATTGACATGCTCATGGAAGTCATTACTAGTTTAATTAATGTACAAGGATTCTACTTTGTTATCCACTAATCATTCTCAATGAATGATTTATAACAATTAATTAAACAACCAGTTAATTAACATGCTCAACTTTCAATTAAGCTAATTATGCTAGTCAATTAATGATTAAGCATGCTTAACTTCTACTCAAACAACATGACAGGACAATTTATGGTAGCACAATACACATATTTAAAGGAAGGCCATTTACAGTAGATATAAATATTTATATATATATATATGTATATATATATATATATATATATATATATATATATATATATATATATATATATAAAACTAAACAGAACTCATGGTAGAACAATGAAGGAAATATGGCATAATTAACAACAGTGAGTAAAATTGTATACATTTATCATTTCACGCATGAACCATTTGTCACCTTTTTAAATTCATTATCACCTTATCAAACAATACTTTTAAAATAAAACAAAGCCATTTCAACAAGAGAAATGTCACAGAGCTTAATCAAATCTATAGAGCATTACACATCTACACCATCAGTCAACACAAGGAACATTTGAAATGGATAAATCAACAAGAAAAAAAAGCAGCAGGAAATCGTCCAAAGAACTAACAGTAAGCATTTCAGAAAAACGAACATAAAATGAACGCACTCTACTTGTGGTGTAGATCCTCCTTTGGCCAAGACATTCCTATTTTCTTACCTCAAAACTTTATCGCGCATTAGCACCAAATCTTTATCTTCTGTACCTTTTCGATACCTTTACAAATTAGTAACATATATTAATTTCATTCTTTTCTTATTTTTAATTACGTAGAAATTCTAAGAACTCGTTAACATCTAAAATGAAATATAACCTATCCCAATAAATTAATCCAAACTACAGAACATATGCTTCAAAACTCATGCAAACAATATCCAACAGGAAGTATGTCCATTAACAGGGTATCTATCTATCCTGCAAAATACTTAACTTAGATCTTACAATTTCCACAATCAGCCTAATTGCAGAGTATATTCAGAGCATGATCCACATATTTTTTGGCACTACATAATAGCAAAGAGCAATATTCCATATTAATTGACTTAGCATGATTTTACTGTCAAAATATCATATTGGTCACTTATCCAAAATCTAGCCACAGAGTTAACAATCACACAACCATTCACAATCCAGTCCTAGTAATAGAGCACAATATTCCCAATAGTTCACATTAAGCAGTAAATAATAGCAAAGAAAATCTCCATATCCAACAAGCAACTCAAAAACAACCAACAACTAACATATCCTTCATTCATCAATATTCACATATCATCTTTAAAATCCATAGAGGGAGTGAAGAAAGGCCTTACCCAAAACACCCGAGAGCAGGAAGCAGCTCACCTCACAGCCATCAGCTCCATCGAGAGAGCATTTCACTTTCCAGCTCTCATACTCCATTTCTCCTTACAGCTCTTGGCCCCCTTCTCCAGTAGAGAGCTCTCAGCTCTTTCCCAAAAGAAATCCCGTGTCCATACATCTACCCAATTTTGTCCCTTTATTTTCACACTTACAATAACTCCACTAGACAACATCTCCGCAAATCCATCCAGTAATTAAGAGTGGTCCCCACTTTCCATTTACACCCATTAAATGCAGAGTGCGATTCCAAGCTGGAGTTATCTCCATTAGCAGACAACAAATCCCAACCGAACTGGGCAGACTAGGTTCGGACGCAGCTGGGTCGTGGTTTGCCTTCTGCACCCATCCGGAGCCCCCCGGACATCGTGAGGAAGTCATTGCTGACGGGAAATTGGTGATTCGTCGTTCGGATCATCACTCCAGACAACGACCAATCAATACAACTGCAAGGGAGGAGAAAATCTGATCAAATCGTACCTCAATTTTCTCAGGAAGCAACGCCGCGGGAGCTCCAACTTCGAGCCCTAGCAGCAAAATCGCCGCTCTGCATCACCGTCCCACAGAATCGTCGACGAGAGTCCTCCCCCACGATGCGTCTCCCTCTTTCTTGTTCTCTCTTCTCTCTCGCCTCTACTCCCTCTCTCCCTTCCGTTTCTGTCTGCGAAGAAATGGCTAGAGTCCATTTCTTTTCTTCCACTCAATCGGTTCAGTAAGTGAACCGGTTCATGCCTCCCTTTTCTCCCTTTTTAAATTTTTCTTTAACTTAATTAATTAATTTATTTAATCCCTTTTTATGGTTATTTCCAAATAATCCTAATTATCCCATAAATCTTATTTTCTCTTCTAATTAAAAGAAAAACCGAGCCATTCCCCTAAATAATTTACCCTAACACCAAAATTTAATTAATTAAATCATTTATTTTAATTCTAATTTATTCCATAATCCCCCATAGTTCAAATTAAATCTTAATACCCCCTTTTTCATTTCGTCAAATGGCCGAAGGCCAGATGAAATGAGAAGAGCTGAACTGGTCCCTTAACCGAACCAGTTCAATTAATCAAAAATACATACCCACTTATAAATATTAATCCCAATAAATAAAATAAAATATAATTTATTTTAATTAATATTTAATTTATTTGATTACATTAATATCCATAATATATAGTCTAACGAGTACGTTCTTGGTAATACCCCGATAATTATCCAATAAATCGCCATACCTCTAATTACCTTCCAATTATCCTTAATAAATTATGATATAAAAAGTCGGGGTATTTCATGCCTCATAAGGTGCTGTCATCGAAGGGTGACCACCTCTTCTCTGATGAGTGTCGGATGAGTCCTGGAGTGACCATCTTTTTTCATTGACGACGTTTTTGTACGGAAAACGATGTTGACATATTTTTACGATATAACTGTCTATGTATATAGTGAGATTTTAATACAGCCACATCGGGGCCCATGGGTCGATTTGATGAAATGATAAAGAGTTTTGAAACGATTTAAATTTGTGTACGGATAAAAAGAGAAACATAACCACGTTTTTGAAAATAGAGAAAAACCAGTTTTGCATGAAGTGCATCTAGTATAGCTATATTTTACTGAGTTAGTCACTCATGCCAAATGACTCCTCTCCCAAACCTTCAGGTAGAGGCAAAAGCAGCTAAGGATTAGAAGCTGAAGAGTTCTGATATTTTGATTTGAGCGATTTATCGTTACTTGGTGAGGATATTTATACTTTGGATCTGTAAACCTTAAATATACTTGGTTTGGATTTGTTGCACAATACTTGGATATTCATTTTAATTTATGTACTGTTATCTTCTCGTGATCCCTACTCGGACCTAGGCCCATATCATTTGGGCCGAATTAAATATTTATGAGTCTTTCGCAAATTGATTCACGCCTTGGGCTGGGTGATCGGGTTCTCTACGAGGATCGGGTCGTCTGACCCAGCAGTTCTGTCCGGCTCGTCTCTGAGTCGTGACAAGTGTATATTAACATGCTTATTACACATCATTTTCTCAAGTTCAATATGATGATAAGATATCAAGTTTCATCATTCATCATAACATGTCAAACATTAAACAACCAATATTTTATTAATCTTATTGATCAAAACTATCCTCATATATTTCATAGCATAATAATCATAGTCTATATCATGATAATATATCAAGTTTCTTCATTCATCATAACATGTTAAACATTAAACAACCAACATTTTATTCATCTTATTGATCAAAATTATCCTCATATTTCATAGCTTAATAATCATAGTGATAGCATACAAACAATCAAACAAATCACAATACTATCCTTATAAAACACACCAAGTCAAACAATGTTTTAATCTCACCCAAATATCTTGTGATGTAGGTCAAAGAGACCAAACACATAATAACATCTTTTAACTTGTGGCTTTAGTAAAAGTTACCACAATCTATTCAAATATTTCCTTGAAATGAAACACCTAAAGATGTAAAACTTCATATTAGTATCCATTAAAATACTTGTGACTTAAAATGTGCATGACCTTTAATATACACAACCAAATCCCTTAATTCCAAAACCAAAACTTGCCCAACATAGTGTATATTAACATAACAATTCAACTTGAATATATCTTTATGCATGCTTAAGATAAAACACATCAAAACTCAACCCAATATGCACCAATTTCTAGTTATCTCTTCATTGTTTCTATTCATCTTTAAAAATTCATAACTTGCAATATACTTAACTAATTCCTTTAATTCTAGAGCCTGTATTTTCTTTGAGATGTCTAATATAACATAATAAAATAGTTTTGAATTAGAACTTTGTTAAGACAACCATTAGCTTCCATGTACTAAAGTAGTACAATTTTGACCAATTGCCTACCATCCATTATTTTTAACTCATAAATCTTACCAAACTTTTGAAATTCTTTTAAACCTTAAAGAGACTCATCTTACCTTTAGAGAGTCGAGAGAGAGTAGTTTTTCTTGAAAGTTTCTTGATCTTCAATTGGATTTCTCATGGTTGAAGTTCCTAAACATAAAAGGTAACTCTTGTTTGACATGTCAACCCATAAGGATTAGGTGTCTTCACTCTATGTTTAGGTGTCACAACCATCAGCAATATTCATGCTTAGTCAACTTGTTTCTCCCCCCTTAAAACGTGAAGCCTAACTATATTTACAGGTGACTCTTCGACTTCCTAGTTGCCTACCTTTGATTCTGGTTAACCACACCATTACTTTTCAAAGGAAATCCAATATCGGATATCCGCCGCAAACACCAACATATATGTGGATGGTACACATCCACTATAGAAAGTGTACATAGACTCTATTAGTTGAGTTTTTGTTCTGTATTTTTGGTCACTGCTGATAGCCACTGCTGAGGAATTTGTTCTGTCAATTGAGTCCTTAATCTTCATTTTTGGCTACGACTTGATAGGCAATGTTAAGGAATTTTGCCATGTTGAATGAGTTGGTTTTGTTCTTCATTTTAGATGTTTTAAAGGACAACGATGATGATAGGTCATCTGTTAGGCTGATTGGTGACCTATATTTCATTCACTACTTGTTGGATGATATTAAGGAAGTAATGTTATGTTTGATTTGGGTTTACGGTTGATGACATGAGGATAGTGATTTTAGTCCTATTGAGTGAGCTAAAATAGAAAATGTTGAGCTGTAGTTTAAGGATAGTTTCTGTTAAAGCCTTGTTTATGCTATTGAGTAATAAGGTTGATGATTTTGTTGGGATTTCTAGATTTGGATTCTAGTTTGGAATTCGTGGTTGTCCCTAGAAACCATCCTGAATTATAGTCATGTTTAAGATTTGTCTGTTATCCATTGTATGTTTGTAGGAATGTTGACAGCGACCTTATTATCGGTTTTGGAGACGTCTGTGGTTCAACTTTCTTTTACGATGGCGTATGGAGCTGGCTTTTCGGTAAGCGTGTCATGATTGCCATCAAGGTAGGGATCTTTATATTTTTTGCACTGCATTGCATCATGGTTTTCAAAATTGATATTTTGTGGGATACCACACTCGAAAACCCAACAATGACTGTTTCGATAGCACGTCAGTTTTTATGTATTCATATGTTTTCTCATGTTTATATTCCGTTTATGGTATACTGTTGACATATGTGCATATGTGATGGGAGGATGAATCCTTTTGATGTTTTAGGCATTCTAACGCTAAAGTATTACGAGGCTATCCTGTGACGTTTTCTACTACAAGAAGATAGGTTCTATGTTATGTATATTGGAGGATGACTCCTCTTGATGCTTTAGGCACTCTAGCGCTAAAGCATCATGAGGCTATCTTATGACGTCTTCTACTACGAGAAGATGAGTTGTATGTTACGTATATTGGAGGATGAATCCTCTTGATGTTTTTGGCACTCTAGCGCTAAAGCATTACGAGGCTATTCCCGTGCAATCTTCTGCTGCAAGGAGATTGGTCGCTTGCGTGTGAAATGGCAATAGGGCATTGATGACATGTCCTCAGGTTTTGAGCTCTGGAAGTGAAAAGGGGGATGGGGAATTGGTGAAATGTCCTCAGGCTTCGAGCCTTGAAAGTTAGAAATGGAGATGGGAAGGTGATGATGCTTCCTTGGGTTTCAAGTACCTAAACCTGGCCTGGGTATTTGTCACACAGAGCTAGTAGGTTTTCAGTCGCTGAGATTAGCCTATCCTGGTACCGTTCCATTTGCCGGGTGGCGTGACAGTTGGTAGCTCTGCTCGTTGCCAACCCTCGTCAATTTGGAACACAAAGGTATTTTAGTTGAGAACCGGTATATGGTGAGCTATCTAATCCATTACTGCGATTATACGGATCGTATCAGTACCAGTCATGGCTCGTCGGCATATCCGAGCGATTATACGAGTTGTGTCGACTCGGAGCTTGGCTCGTCTGTAACTCGGGTGATGTACTGGATCTTTGGGTTACCGTCATTGGTATTTTCTCTTACCTCACGAGGTGTTGCTATTGACAAATAGCCACCTTTCTATGATGAGTGACATATGAGTTCTTGTGTGACCTTCCCTTTTCACTTATAACGTTTTTGTACGAAAAACGATGTTGTCATATTTTTAAAGTATAGCTATCTATGTATACAACGGGGTTTGATAAAGCCACATCAAGGGTGATGGGTTCAATTTATAAAATGATAAAGAGGTTTTAATAATTTAAATCCATGTACGGTAAATGAGAAGCATGAATTGATTTTCAAAAGAGATGAGAAAAACAGTTTTCAACATGCATTGCATTTAGTATTGATTTCCCTACTAAGTTTGTCACTTACCCCTTAGACTATATTTTTTCCCAAGTTAGGGTGTAGGCTTGGTGCATGAGCTTTGTATGTGTAGCAGTAGGGTGATGCTGGTGTCTCCTGGTGGGTGTCTCCATCTCCCCACACATGGGTGGATGTTCGTCGGTTCAATCCCTTCGTATCGGGTATGTTTGGGGTTTTTAGTTTTGGTGTTGTTTGATATAATTCCTGCATAGTATGTTTCTTTATTTATGCTATCATGTCTCTAGCTAATCATTTTGTGGACCCCAACCCATGTGATTTGGGTTTGGACTTGATGTTTTTCTCATTAAGTCTTCCACATCTCTTACTCCTTGGGCTGGGTAATCGGATTCTTTACAAGAATTGGGTCGCCTGACTAGGCGGTTCTGTGAGGTCTACTTCCAGGTCATGACATGTCCCGTCGACCATGATACCCCCTGAGTTGGTTTACACATGGATCAGTCTCTGAGTTCAAATTGCATATTTGCCTTCTAGACGTCCACTCCAGAGACAGGTTTTCACATGTGAACGTTGCCCATTTACATAGATGCCTGCTTATCATTTTTCCAAAACATATAACTTATGCCGAACGCTTACTCCAGAGACAATTTTCTACATGCGAACGTTCGCCATATTGTGTACTACTTAATCTCAAGAAATTTCTACTTTCTAGATGTCCGTAACAAAATCAGAGGTTGTTTGCAAACTTCCTCACTTCTGTAGATCCCAACATTATCGTAGATACCCATAATTGCCTTACATCGATCAATTGCTAATTCATATGCTAGTCGACTGCAAATTCATCTAAGAGCAATTCTAATAATTCCTTCTACAGTTAAACTTCTAACCTTACTTTAATGTTAGTTAATCCATATTAATAAACAAACACTAAACATAATTATTGCACAATTTACAAATATTACAATAAAATTCTGAGTGTTACATTCCTCCCCCATTATTTAAATTTTGTCCTCAAAATGTGTTCAACTCATAATCTACACATTCTCATTTCTAGGAAGCAACTCAATCATTCATTTCATGAAATTACAACATTAAAGATAACAACTTCTCATACCATAACTTTGAACAAATATTACAAGAGTTACATTGTTTTTGATCTATATAAATATCTAATTAGAACATAAGGTCTGTCTTCACATCTTAGTTGATTGATTGTCATTTCCATTTTCTATGAGAGAGTAGATCCTTGGTTCGACTTTCTTTACTTCAGGAGTAATTATTGGACAATCCTTAATGTAATGACCTTAAAACATTATCCTAATCCAACCAAACATTTTCCCAAATAATTCTTTTTGCACCTTGGACATCGGTCGTCTTGTGGTATCTTATCATTTGGTTTAACCACTGAGGTTTTCTTTTAGGGACGTTTTTGTTTATCCTGCTACTCCCCATCCTTGAATGGTCTCTTAAATCTTCCAGCATTCTGCTGCCATGTTTCCTTTTGTTGATGTTGAATTTCCTTATAATATTTCTTAAAGTCCTCCCACAACATATTCTTCACATCATACATTACTTTTATAGAATCCCACCAAAATCCAACATCCTTTTCTTAAATGTACATTGCACATGAAACCTTCTCTTGCTCCTCAATCTTGGCATACTCAAACATATTTTCTAAAGTTCAAATCCATTCTTTTACGCTTGTCGGATTTGATATGTTCCCTTCAAAATTTGGTGGTTTTACTCACCAAAATGTCTCTCATCCAGCCTTTACTTGAACTATTGGATGTGAACTCCCTTGATCTTCCTGCTCCATAAACTATCTAAATATTGAAATAGATGCTCCACCAGTTCAGACAAACAGCTAATGACCTCATCTCCATTGTTCTTCTTTCTCTCACCATACTATCCTCTTGACAATTCAATTCCATCAAATGAAATAACTTAGCAATCAATTTAATACAACATAAATAACTCACAGTTGAGGAAGTATTTTTGCATTGAGTCTTGCATCGTTGGTAGTGTACATGAACGACTTTGACTCAGTTATACTCTGATACCGTAATTGTAACACATCATTTTTTATGAACCTTTTTATAAAAAAAATGTGTTTAACTTGTTGAAAACTCTTAGCATAACGTAAGCCTTTTCTTTATAAACATAAAAGGTTCATTCATTCCTTCTCATAAATACAAAACATGTCTTATAAAATATTGTCATAAAATAGTCATTCAAATACTACATAAACTTGTTTCACAACATGTTATATAAAACCATACTATCTTGAGCCATAACTCACAGGTGAAAATCGTCGAACAACACAAACGCTCAACATATCCATGCTCTATCAAATGCGGTCTCACTATCATTAGTCCACAATTCCCTCATCTAGGTTATTGCCTTCACCAACTTCACATGAGCCTAATATTTAGTAAGAAATATAACAACGATAAACTCATGTTATGAAATTTTATAAAACATGTATTTTTAGTTTTAGTCTTTCTTTTCTTTCACTTTACAGTCTAGCCACTGAAGGTAAATCAATCTACGGGAGAGTGACACCATTTGGTCCACCTTATGTGATATAGTCAACTCAATGTAGCGACCCATTTTTCTTTTTCCTTTAAAAATCAAATTGTACAGCAGAAGTGTAACATCTTGAGTTCCATTTTATCGTTCATTTAAACGTATAAATTTTTTTTTCTTTGAAAACATGTGAGGAATCAGAGTTAAACAAAAATTTACAACTTAAAACAGTTTAAAGTAAACAACACTTGAATGTAGTTTGAAAATTCTTAAAATACTTAAATATGCTTATTCCATTTCCATGAGCCATAAGCCCTAAGGTCAATACACCAACTGAACAAAAGTGCTCAACACCGCAATACTCCATCATCTTTGTCCTCTACAAGCTTTATCCAATAACAGACTCCTTACCTACATCACAAGACTTAAACTATAAGCTTAAAGCTCAGTAAGCGATATGAATTATAAAATGTTCATGCTATACTCTTTATAAAAACACATGCCCTTTTCATTTTCCATTACCTTTACCTTTACCTTTACAGATGTTGGAGAGGTTAACTTGACAAGGTAGAGTAGCACCTAATGACCCGAACGAGCAGCTAACTCAAGAATCCACACCTTACCATATCCATTTATGTTTATTCACATGTATTCAATTTTTATTTAGTTTCAGTTACCCATCTAGGCATTATAGATGTTAACTTGACTAGGCAGAGTAGCACCTCATGACCCATGCGGGGCAGCTACTTAAAAACCCACATCACATAACAACTATTTCCATTTTTTCTTTTACTCCATTTACATTTTTAAAACAATGCAGAAAACCATTTTCGTACATTTTATAACACAATGATGCATGAATGAATATGAATGCATACAAATCTATCATACATATCCTCAATTATACCTCAATGCATTATCAAGATCCTTTACTTAAAGAACTGAACTTAAATCTAATAAACACAACATCAAGCATCAAGCAGTCAACAATACATCCTCAAACGATAGTAATATTAACAACCTAAGCATCTAGTAAACACAATCATCATACAAATCCCTATACTCTTGTGATGTAGGCCTTTTCAAGTAAAACACATGCAATATCACTTACTTGGAGTCTTTAGAGAGTTTAACACTAAAAAATTGCCCTTGTCAATATTTACTACCCTGATTCTTCGTAATGAAATTAAGTAAGAATAATTAAGAATTTCATTGGATGATTTATAGGATAAAGTGGAAGGTTATAATATTTAATTAGAAATTGGTGGATTTTGGTTTAAAGAATTATTAAAGTGGTAAAGGAAGTATTAAGTAGCAAAACGGTAGTGGCATTTATACAAGCGGCCAATGAAGGAAACAGTTGATCAAGAGGATCGACCATGGAAATAACAGAGGCAAAACAATCTGGCCATGAAGGGATCGATCTATTAAATGATCGACCATGAGAGTTATAGTGGAGTTTTGGAAGAAATGGCAGCGGCTGAGATGAAGGTGAAATAGTGTGGGATCGGTCGATCAACGATCGATTGGGAAGATTTGATGGTTGTCGATCATATGATCGACCAGCCTCATGGTAAAATGCTAGAAACATATTTTTTATATTGCTCCAATTGATCATGGGGGAAAGTGTCTGATCGACTGGCTCCACTGAATTATGAAGTTGTGTATTGAAGAGTGGTTTCGGCCGTGCGTGGGAAGGGTTGATCAACCGGCCTCATGGAAATGTAAATATTGAGGTGATGTTTTCTGTGATTCTCCACGCATTCCTCCTTTACAGATGGCAAAATAGATATAGAGTTAGGTGGGATATTTTGGATACAAGTTAAACGTATGAGAAAAGCTTCTGTGATGAAAGATAAGAGACATAGTGAGGGAGAAGGAAAGAGAAAGCTCTCTGGAGGAAGGAAAATATGCCGAGATAAACACATAAAAGAAATAGAGAAAGAGGAAGAGAGGAGAGAAATAGGGTGAAGCAGAGAGAAGAAAAAGGGAGTTCTGAAGAAGAAGAAGAAAGAACGGGAGGTTCTCTTTGTGCTTCTCGCGGGTGTGCTTCTAGTAATATGGTTTCCTTCATTTTTTCTTTATGGATTATGTTATGTTAAAATGGACTGTGTTATGTTAAAAGAAGAAGAAGGAAGATGTTAGGATTTATGCTTTGAGTTTCTGGAGATTATTGATGAGTGTTCTGCTCTGTCATGGTTTCTGCTTCTAATTAATGGTAAATGTTTATGCTGAGATGAAAATAGATGAGAGATGAAGTTGTTTAGGGCCTTTGTTTGTGGTTGTTAAGCCATTGCTCTATCAATTATTTAAAATGCTAAGTTAAGAAGCATGTTGAGCAATGGAATATGTTACATACCCGGTTAACTATTTATGCTCCTTTTGTTTACTGTTATGAAAAATAAAGAATATTGCTGGATATGATCTCTGTTCTGGTGTTTAAAAAATGTCCATGTTGTTTATTGCTTTGCTAATTATAAACAATATTAACGGATTGACTTTCATTGGTTAAGTGTCCATCCTATGCTAATATTAAATGGATTATGCATCTATAGTATGATTGTGGGTTACAATTTACTGAATGGAGTGAAATGTTCACATTTGGATGTATGTATACTGTTAAGGAATATGTATATACTATTTGCTGTTGATGGAAATAATAAATAGTGAAGTGAAGAAGAAGGTGGAGCATAAGGTTTAGTTGGTTAATCTAATGGAATGTGTTTTGGGTGTTAAAAACTGTTAAATGATAAAGTGGGGTTTGGACTACGAAATGCTATTAAGTAGTGAATGAGGACTAATGGTATCAAAGTTCGTAGAGGTTAATAATATGTGATTATTGATGATTAAATGTTATTGATTTTGAAGGTATTCAGAAGAAGAAGAAAGTGTTGAAATACTTTAAGGATACGAGGTAAGTGATACTGCATGTGTTTGGTCTTTAGGGCCTACATCACAAGAGTTAGGACTTGTTTGATGCTTGCATTTATTAGATGTAATAGGTTGTGATCATGTCCTGAGGATGTATTGTTGTTTGATGTTATGTTTATTAGAATTAAGTTCTTTTAATGATGTGTTCATTAGATTTAAGTAAGTTTTTTTAAGTTAAGGAATTTAATATTGATCATGCTTTGAGAATTCAATTAAGGATATAGAATTGTATGCATTCATATACATTCATGCATCATGGTTTTCGAAATGTTACGATAATGGTTTTTAGCATGGTTTTGAAAATGAAACGTAAATGAAAACTAAATGTTAATAAACATAAATAGACGTTTAGAGGTGTGAGTTCTTGAGTTGGTCGCTTAAATGGGTGCCATGGGATGACTGCCTAGGGTGTGCACCACAGTGTGGCCGCCTTAGATGTGTGCCACAATTGGCCGCCTTGTGCATAAACCACTCATCCTCGTCAAATTTAGACATCTCCAATGCCTGTCAAGTCAAGATAAAGTAAAGTTGAGATCAAGGAACTAAAGTCAATTTAACAGTTAAGTTAAGTCAAGATAAAGAAGAACGAAAACAAAAATGAAACTAGAAAACTGCTTACGGATTTTAAAAGTTACATAGCATGTGCATATTTCATTTTATATCTGTAACGACACAGTTTTTATTTACTTTGAAAATGTGTTAAATTTAAAACTTTTATAAAACAACTGAATTCCTATTAAAACTATTCAATTGAAATCAGAGTTCTTTTTCTAAAAAGCCAGACAGTTAAAAAACCTTTCTTTAGCCTCGTTATGAAAATCGTTATAAGCAGTAGAAAACTATAGTTATAAAATCTTTTTTTAAAACATAGCAGAAGCATAATTAATTCAATTAAGGAATACTAAACAATTTAATACATATTAATTACAAAACATTTTCTCTTTTACTCTTTTTAGCCTGGCCAGCCACAAGTTCTGCTTGTGCAAATCCCTCATTAACTGCTTCTTTATTTGTTCTCTTGGGAGCACCTACACTATTAGCAAACTGTGAGCCGAGGCCCAGTAAGAAAGGAGTTATGCAGTATGATCATGCCTCTCTTTAATTCTTTTGGAATGGGTACCGCCCCAAACCAATCTTTTTTTACGTATTTTGTATAACTAGTAGACATGTGAAAATATTTAAAGAACATATCTTCAGCTAGGGGATCTGCTTAAGCATTGGTACATGGACATCAATGTGGCCTTAGTCATTTTGCACTAGCCAAGAGGTTGTAAGAGTGTTCCAAGTAAGAATGTCTTTTGGCCTCTCCTTATCTTCTTGTTTATATTCCTCTTCAAGTCCTCCAAGTGTGATAACCCCTACAAAATAATAACTTGTTAAAAAATCAATGATCTTCATGGCTCAAGACCTAGAGATTGAGCCTTATGGTGGATTAGATATTTTGGGTATAAGTGAAACGTATGAGGGGCGCTTCTGTTGTGGAAGATAAGTGACAGAGTGAGGGAGAAGGAAAGAGAAATCTCTCTGGAGGTTGGAAAAGAGGTCGAGAGAAACAAAGAAGAGAAAGGGAGAAAGAGGAAGAGAGGAGGGAAATAGGGTGAAGCAGAGAAAAAAAATAGGGAGTTTTGAAGAAGAAGAAGAAAGAATGGGAGGTTCTCTCTGTGTTCTCATGGGTGTGCTTCTGGTAAGATGGTTTCCTTCCTGTTTTCATTATGGATTATGTTATGTTAAAATGGATTTTGTTATGTTAAAAGAAGAAGAAGGAAGATGTTAGGATTTATGCTTTGAGTTTCTGGAGAGTATTGATGAATGTTTTGCTCTATCATGGTTTCTGCTTCTCATTAATGGTAGATGTTTATGCTGAGATGTACTAAAGAAAGTAGATGAGAGATGAAGTTGTTTAGGACCTCTGTATGTGGTTGTTAAGCCATTGGTCTATCAACTATTTAAAACTGCTAAGTTAAGAAGTATGAGCTATACATGACCTGTTGACTATCCACGCTCCTTTTGTTTAGTGTTATGAAAAATACAAAATATTGATGTATATGATCTATGTTCTGGTGTTTGGATAATGCCCCTATTGTTTTCTACTTTGGTAATTATGAAGAATATTAATGGATTGACTTTAATTAGTTAAGTGTCCATCCTATGTTCTATTAAATTGATTATGCATCTACAGTTTGATTGTGGGTTACGACTCACTGAATGTAGTGAAGTGTTCACATTTGGATGTATGTATACTATTGAGGAATATGTATATGCTATCTGTTGTTTACGGAAATAATAAACTGTGAAGTGAAGAAGAAGAGGGAGCATAAGGTTCAGTTGGTTAATCTAATGGAATATGTTTTGGGTGTTAAAAATTGTTAAATGATAAAGTGGGGTTTGAACTATGAAATGCAAATAAGTAATGAATGAGGATTAATGGTATCGAAGTTGTTAAGGTTAATAATTTGTGATTATTGATGATTAAATGTTATTGATTATGAAGGTATTCAAAAGAAGAATAAAGTGCTGAAACACTTTAAGAACGCGAGGTAAGTGATACTACATGTATTTGGTCTTTGAGACCTACATCACAAGAGTTAGGATTTGTTTGATGCCTGCATTTATTAGATGTAATAGGTTGTGATCATGTCCTCAGAATGTATTGCTGCTTGATGCTGTGTTTATTAGAATTAAGTTCTTTTAATGATGTGTTTATTAGAGTTAAGTTCTTTTAAGTTATGGAATTTGATATTGATCATGCTTTGAGAATTAAATTGAGGATATAGAATTGTATGCATTCATACGCATTCATGCATCGTGGTTTTCAAAATGTTACGAAATGGTTTTCAGCATGGTTTTGAAAATGAAACAAAAACGAAAACTAAACGTGTATAAACATAAATAGACATTTGGAGGTGTGAGTTCTTGAGTTGGTCACTTAGGTGGGTGCCATGGGATGGCCGCCTAAGGTGTGCGCCATGGTGTGGTCGCCTTAGGTGTGTGCCACTATTGGCCGCCTTGTGCATAAACCTGTAACGACCTGTAACTTCTTTCCTTTGAAAACGTGTAAAAATT
The DNA here is from genome assembly GCA_022433065.1 of Begonia loranthoides. Classification (NCBI taxonomy): domain Eukaryota; kingdom Viridiplantae; phylum Streptophyta; class Magnoliopsida; order Cucurbitales; family Begoniaceae; genus Begonia; species Begonia loranthoides. The sequence continues at coordinate 24,676,491 of CM039468.1, read as the reverse complement.
TAAAACTTTTGAGAACATCTTTCTTTTATAAAATAGCGGAAGACTTTTGTTTTATAAAATCTCTTTTTGAAATTCCAGCGGAAAGCGTTTATAAATAAACCAACTATTTGAAGAATAAAATAAGTAAACCTTTTTTTTCATTACAAAGCCTTTTACAACCGTTTTCCTTTAAATACCCTTTACCCTAGCCAGCCCCAAGATCTGCACGTACAAATCCTTCATCAAGCTCCTTAACCTATTTCCTTGCATATCTACATCAACAAGAATTAAACTAATGAGCCTAATGCTCAGTAAGCGATATAAAATAAACTATAGTGCACATGTCATGCAACTTTTAAAACCATATGCAGTTTATGTTCTCTTTTTCTGTTTCTATATCCGTTTTCTTCTTTACTTTTACTAGTTTATATAACCATGATGAACTGTGATGAACTGTGATGAAATATGATGAACTGTGATGAGGTGAACATGTGCCTCGTGGTGAACTATAGACCATGATGACGAACACGTGCCATCATGGGTAACCACATCGTTAAACTTTTATGGTGATGATGAATGCGTGCCATCATGATCCACTTTTACCTTTTTTATTAGCCATTCAGGAATGAGCAGGTGACCTTCAGCCTAACTCAAACTCTTCTCTTTTTCTTTTTCTCTTATGTTTCTCATATTATCTATTTAATTACTTTATTATATGTTTCTATTTTATTTTCAATGGTAAAATGGATATTCCTACAGCCTAAATGATAGTTGTTCACTTCGGGTGATCAGCCCTCCACGAACACCGTACATTTAGTATATGTGAGCATTCATTAAACCATCTCTAAAACCATGCATGTAAAACCATTTTCGTATCGTTTTGAAAACCATGATGCATGATGCTCATGAATGCATACAATATCTATCTCCTCTAGATAGGCCTCAAAACATGCTTAATTTCATTATCATTATCTTTAACTCAAAACTAATAAACATATCATTAAAAGAATCTATATCTAATAAACACGCAACAAGCATCAAAACAATCCTCAGAACATGATCACAACCTAACGTAATAATCTATTAAAGCATTAAATAGTCAACAAACAAACCCTAATGATTGCGATGTTGGGCTCGAAGGCCAAAACACATACATATAAACTTACCTGGAAGCTTTAACGTGTATCTGCACTTAATCGTTATCACTCGTCCCCTTTTTGATACCTTCAAAGTCAATAACATTAAATCATAAAATACTTAATCAACTATCCCAAAGTCTCAGACTTACACTTGATAACATTCACATCCGTTAAAATTATATTCAGTGATAATTGGAACCTATTCCCCAACTACAAAATATATCCATATTCCTCATGTAAAATCCTAGTTTTTAAATTCTTTTGAAAATGCCATGAAATTTCAAACTTTTTCTTTTATAAAGTCAGAGTATTACTTTTCCTTTTAAAACCGAGTGTTAATCTATTACTTAAAATCTTTTTCCACTTAATAATCATTTAAAACATTTTAGCAGCGGATTAATTCTTTTCTTGAAAATCTTTTAGAAAATATAAATAATAAATTCTTTTATGAAACACAGAGGAATTAAAACATTTAAAGGATATTAATTTACAGACCCTTCTTACAATTACATTCCATTTAATCTTTTTAGCCCAACTAGCCACAAGATCCACCCGTGTAAATTCCTCATCAATAGCTCCTCAATCTGTTCGTCTATTTTCAATCATAAACGTACATCAACAAGACATAAACTAATGAGCTTAACGCTCAGTAAGTGATAGAATAAAATACAGATGTAATGCCTATGCAGTCGTTATCAGAGAAGAACCTATCTCCTCTATACGCAAATTTAGTTACACTTAACAGTCCAGATGTAAGAGGATCATCAGTCTTTGGAAGTTGGATCCACTGAACTTTCTAGTGGGTTACCCATCAATCCGAGGAGGAGATACATCCATTAGGGGTGTCACCACTAGTCCCCATACACCTATTTACGTTAATTGGTTCATTTATTAATATGCTATGCATGCAGCAGTTTCATAAGCCCTAATCATGATGTATAAAATGTCATATACACTGTGCCTATAAAAACCTCCCTAGAAACAAGTCATTAAAAGAACCTAAATCTAATAAACATACAAGCAAACGATCTTAATTCTTGTGATGTAGGGTCCGAAGACCAAAACTCAAACATATCAACTTACCTGTGGTCCTTAGCGTGTTTAGTTTCTTATTCTTTTCTTGTTAATACCTTCAAAATAGTTATCATTTATTAGTATATTTATCATTTATAAACCCTAACTTTGATACCATTTATTAATTACCCTTTTACCATATTTCCTTGTTTATTATTAATTATACCTTATCCTATTTCTATTTAGTATTAATTATTACTTATTATATTTCTTATTTATTATTACTACTTACTGTATTTCTTATTTATTATTAATTACTATTTACTATATTTCTCGTTTATTATTACTTATAGTATGTCCTTATTAATTACTCTACATTTCTTTCCTTATTTACTATTAATTTCTCCTTACCATATTTCTAGTATTATTTACCATTTTACTCATTTTTATTTATCTTTCTTAATTTCTTAACATATACATAATTTACACATTTTTCTCTTTTTATTTATTTATCTAATTTATACGTTTTCTATCTTCTTAATTAAGTTAGGTAATTATACCCTTTTTATTATAACTTATGTATAATAATTGAATCCGTAATTATTATAACTAATTTATAATTATTTTAACTATCATTTTTCATCAATTATTTTATCTATTCGTGAATAGTACCAATCAGGAATATTCCTAGGAAATAATGCCCTTAGCAATTCTCCTTAGACAGAATACCCTTTTCAAATAAGTTCCAAGGAAAGACTGGGTGGTCACAACAGTCCACATTAAAAACCAGTCTCCTTAGATAGAATTTAATTGCATAGTACAATTATACCATTAATATTATTTCTAAATTACTAATATTGTGATAATAATAATAACAACAATAATAACAATTATCAACTAATTTAGATATTAGAAATGTTACCCAATATTTCAAGAGTGATCGCGTATTTTCTTCCTAACAAAATACCCGCTTATAACTAAAATAATGAATCTACCCCTAAACTATACAACTCCAAAACCCTCACAAAATCACTCATATTTTTCTATACAATCTCTTTCTCTCTCTCTCTCTCTCCTCTCTGTGGCTACTTGCTCTTCAAGGGAGAAGACTCCCTCAATTTATTGAGGAAGGGGAAGGAAAATTAAGGGTTGTGATTGAGGCATCTGCTGAAAAGTTAGGCAGATAAATGGCAGTGATAGAAGTTAGGTGAGTTCTGTCAATTTTACACAAAATCGTGTTGGTCCGTCAATTCCTACTGCAGTAACGTAACAATCGATGCAATCGGGTCCAAACAAAACACATCATTCACATAATGAAGTTGGTTCGGTCGCAAGGTTGGTTCAGTCGCATACCATGCGACCGGTTCAACGATTATGACTGGACCCATGCAAAATCCTTCCGACCAGTCCAACAGAAATTGTTAAAACCGCAACGCTACCGCAACACAACCATTCAGCAACAATTTTAACTTTATTTTATAATATTTCATTCTTCATTTATAAATTCCATTTCTTCTAATTAATTTTATATATATTTATATATTCCAATATACGTACAATAATCGACCCACATCTTAATCCCGATTTATTCCGAATATTTCTCAATAATAATTTTTTCGTTTAATTTATTCAATTTCATTTTTAATTCTTTATTAATTAAACCCTTAATAATTTATCACTCAAATTTTCCTCTAAATAGTTATCTAAATAATTAATGACCCCATAATCTATTTGATCCAAATAGCATAATATCTAGATTTTCCTCCCATTTATTTCTCTTATTTTAATTTAATTTTTGTTATGGAAAATCGAGATATTACAATACTCCCTCCTTAAATAAATTTCGTCCTCGAAATTTGTCTAACGTAAACATTTCTTTCACTTATCATCCAAAAAATTTCTTCCTCTTAATCTAATAATACAACAATTTATCGTCATTTAGCCTTCTTAATTATATTAAAACCTATTGTTGAACAAAAAATACCGATGCGACGTACCTAAATTCACCATAATTGCATCGTCCATAAGAAAACAACCTGGGAGCAATCATTTCTTCTTCCCTAAAGCAAAAACCATACCCTGCAATGGTTAATTTCCTTCCCTAATTTATTGTTTAATACTTAAAAATCTAATATTTTTTGTACTTTTTCCTAGTAATAACCTATTATTTTAGGTAAGTTTTTAATTATTTCTTAAAGAAAGGTCTAGTTTATCTTTTTACTCCAACTTTAGCTATCCAACAGCTAAGGGAAATCGTAACCCTTTTACTAAACTTTTATTACTTGACCAAAATTCCAAAGTTAAATATTCATTAAGCGTAACTTCTCCCAACATTTTCTTACTCTTTTCCTTTGTATTCACAAAATCCATTAATTAATAACAAGAAATTTTTGAAATCTATCTTAGATAAAATTATTACATGTAAAATTTTTCATTCTATTATTATTTAATTATAATCTAATTTCCTCAAAATTCCTAAATTCAACATCTTATTTCCTTTTTCTCATTTTAATTTGACGTTTCCCTACTAATTTCGTCTTTTTATTCCTACTCATCCATCTTATTAATCTTCGTCCATTAATAATACCAACCTAAATCTAAATCTTAAGTAACAACCAATTCCATGTTTGAACTTTTTTACTTCTAAATCCAAACAACATTCTTCATCCATTTTTATTTTCTATTTCTATTATAACTCCACATTAAATAACTTTCACATTCTAGTTTACCCTAATTGTTTTCCTAAAATATGCTTTTATTTTAAATCTTATATCTTTGGATATTAAGACTATTAATTTAGTTATATTTAAGCCAAGTACTTTACTTACAACATTTCTTACACCTTGGTTTTTGATTTTTTTAATCATCGAGAGTTTTTTATACATTCCTCGTATAATACACTACATATTTCAATATCTTAATAAATCTATTCCTCACTTCCTTCCATAGTCTAGTATATTTTATTTTCTTCTAAAACAATTCACGAGAATCCAAACTTGTGTTCCTATAGTGAATAAACTTATTACTCCTATTTACTTGTCCTTGTTGCACAATCGAATTGTTTGTCCTAAAAGTTTCTTACGTTATTGTATCCACATCTTTAATTGTGGTAGATTAGTTTATCTCAAGCTTTAATATGGTACATACTATACTTTCTTTCTTTTATTAGTAGATCTTATGTTCTTCATAAACTTTTCAATACAGGTTGGATTAGTAACTTTCATTAATCTATGGTTGTGAATACTTTCATAATTACTTTGTCATTTCTATATTTAACTTTTTCCATAAATTTCTCTAGGGATTGAAATTATGGTTCTACTGGTCAATTATTGTGGTGAGTTAATATTTACTCAATTTTTTTTTCTTTTTTTTTCGTGCACTTGTTTTATTTACTAATGTCATTCTTAACTCAAAATACTCTTAGTGATTTTTCTTTATTCATTAGTTTCCTTACAAGGAAATTAATCTTTTCTTAAGGTAAGGAAGTACTTGTATTTATTTTAAAATCTAAATTTCGTCTATGAACATTTATAATTTAGGTGTTCAAGTAACTTTGTTCAATTTGTTTACTTATCATGTAGGGGTTATTTGGATTTTCTTTTTCCTGAGTAAAATAATTCAATTTAATACTTCTAAAATATTTCATGGCCGTTAATATTTCAAATTAACATCTAAAATATTTTGTGTTTTCACTACCATTGATAATAGTCCTAATTAATATCTCTAAAATATTTAGTTCATTTACTTCTATTTAATCAACTAAATAATTATTCTATCTAAGCATTTGTTAATGGTCTTTTATCTTAATACATAACTATAGAAATAATTATATACTCATAGTTGATGAAGTATTTTTCATGTTGAAGCTTGTGCTAGTAGGTAGGCTACAGAACCATTTTTGAAACACAGTTGCTCTGATACAATTTGTAACATCCCGGTTTTTAAATTCTTTTGAAAATTCCATGAAATTTAAAACATTTTCTTTTATAAAGTCAGAGTATTACTTTTCCTTTTAAAACTGAGTGTTAATCTATTACTTAAAATCTTTTTACACTTAATAATCATTTAAAATATTTTAGCAGCGGTTTAATTCTTTTCTTGAAAATCTTTTGGAAAATATAAATAATAAACTCTTTTATAAAACGCAGCAGAATTAAAATAAAACATTTAAGGGATGTTAATTTACAAACCCTTTTTACAATTACATTCCATTTAATCTTTTTATGTAATACCTCGACTTTTTATATCAATATTTAATAAAGATAATTAGAAAGTAATTTGGGACATTTGGATTAATTGAATAATTATTGGGGTATTACCAATGACGTATTCGTTAGATTATAATTTATGGAAATTAATGTAATTAAAATAAATATTAATTCAATTAATTAAATTATAATATATCTGATTAATTGGGGTTAATTAAATTAAATTATAATATATGTGATTCATTGGGATTAATATTTATAAGTGAGAATGTATTTTCGATTTACTGAACTGGTTCTGTTGAGGGACCAGTTCAGCACTTCTCATTTCGTTTGGCCTTTAGCCATTTGACGAAATGAGAAAGAAGAATATTAAGATTTAAAATGGATTATTAGGGATTTAAAAATGAAAATGGGATTAATTTGATTATATGGGGTTAAAGAAAAAATTAAGAGGGGATGTGGGAAAGCATGAATTGGTTCTGCCCAAACCGGTTCACGCTATTTGAACCGGTTCACTAAGTGAACTGGTTGAAAAGAAAAAGAAATGGAAGAATGGCCTCCAGCCATTCTTTTGGAGCAAGCCCGATGAGAGAGCGAGAGGCGATCGGGAAACGGGTGAGCGATGACGAAGAAGGGGGAGACAGAGATGTCAACGGCGAGCTCGGGATGCTTTCAGAGCAGCTTCTTCGCTGCGGGTGTCTCGAGTCGCTACTGCGAGCTCTCCGCGTAGCTTCGGGTCGCGATTTTGGGATCGAGTGGCGTGGTTTCGGGAGTTGTAGGTGTTGCGTCGGTGTCTGGCGCACGACGACATTGGAAGGGCCGGCGAGGTCGTCGACAGAGGGGGAAGTGGCCTTGGGTCGATGGCCAAGGCAGGTGGATCGAGTGGAGCTGCTGGGTCCGGGTTGCGGTTCTGCCCGAACTAGTGCTTTCTCCAGGTGAAACCTACAGTGTGTCGGGCATGGGGGACACTTTGAGAGAGCTGCAGGGAGACTATCGGGCATGTTCTTTTCTTCTGGGTGGTGACAGAGAGAGTGTCTCCTCTCTGGTGTTGATATACATAGAGGAGACATGATAGAGGAGTGTGGCCGATTTGAGCTAGTGGCCGAGAGAGAAGAGTGAAGTCCAGAGAAGGAGGAGAGAGCTCTCGGGTCCTTGTGATCTCTCAGGTAATGCACGTTTTCTCCTTTGATTTATGGATTTTGGGTTTTGCTCTTCGTTCTATTATGGGTTGAGTGAAGAATGTTAAATGTGGATTTCTGTTGTCTGTTGGTTTGGGGAAAATATAAGTGTTGTTATGGATAACATGAGCTGCTTTGTGAACTGCTTTCCTTGAAGGATGTTATGAAGCATAAGTTTTGGTGTATATATTGCCTACGGATATGTAGTTGGTTTTATTGAGGTTCTGTTAATTTCTATGTGCTGTTATTTTATTGGACGAACTTCCTATGTCATTTGTGCCTCTATTTATATTCATACCCTGCTGAGTTGGTGTTATTGGATAATGAAATAATGCTCCCTTTAGCAGCATCTTGGGTTCTTAGAGTATTCTCCGTAGACATATATATATTCTGTATGTTTGGATGGTCATGTTGGATGCCATTGTTGAAGGTTTTATTTGTTAATAGGTTTGGGGAAAGCTCCATGTTGGTTGGTTATTTGGCAATTGAGGATAGTATTATCCGGGCGTTGAAGAATATGAATCCGCTTTGTGATTAGTTAGCGTTCCACTGTTGGTTGCTAAGCTGTGGTAATGAAAGACGAAGGAGGATAACGATCAGGTGCTAAACACGATAAGGAATTGAGGTAAGGATTAAGGGGTGTCTTGGCCAGAGGAGGGCCTACACCACGAGTATGTGTGCGTGAGTGTGTTTCTTGATGTTAGTAGTGTAGATATGTTAGTATGTTGTAGATTAATGATAGCTATAGGACATTTCCTTGAATGGTTTTGTGATTAAAACGCCTTAATTGTGATGCTCTGTAGTATTTCCTTGAGTATATTGTTGTTGTTATTGCCTAGTAGATTCCCTTGCGATAATCGTCCTCTTTACTTGCATTAATTTCCCTCGTTGATAGTGTAGACTTCCCGTATTGATAATTGTTTTCCTTATTGAACTTGTTAGTTTCGTGATGAATGGTAAACATCTAAATGTGATGAGAACCGAAAAGAGAATAATGAATGCATGAATGATGAGTAGCACGAATGAATTGAGAGTTCCCTTGAATGCTCTGTTAATTATTATTTATTTGCCATCTAGTTTACATTCTCTGTGATACTGCACCTGTCATTTCCTTTATTCGATATATGTAATGTTCCGCTATTTCCTTGTTTGATATCCATGTTAAATTAACCAGCATGTTAACAAATAGAGATAATCTAAGCATGAAAATAACGTAGTTAGACTTAGATAAGTCTCTTTAGACAGAACTTAATTGTACAGTACAATTATACCACTAATATTATTTCTAAATTACTAATATCGTGATAATAATAATAACAATAATTATAACGTTTATCAACTAATTTAGAGATTAGAAATGTTACGCAATATTTTTAGAGTGACCGCATATTTTCTTCCCGACGAAATACCCGCTTATGACAAAAATGATGAATCTACCACTGAACTATACAACTCCAAAACCCTCACAAAATCACTCCTATTTTTCTCCACAATTTCCCTCACTCCCCCCCCCCCCCTCTCCCCTCTCTTTGCTTGCCTCTCCCTCACTTTTCCCTCTCTATCTCTCTCTCTATGCCTACATGCCCCCTCTCTCTCTCTCTCTCTCTCTCTCTCTCTCTCTCTATCTCTCTCTGTGCTGCTCTTCAAGGGAGAAGACTCCCTCAATATATAGAGGAAGGGGAAGGAAAATTAAGGGCTGTGATTTAGCCATCTGCTGAAAAGTTAGGTAGATAAACGGCAGTGACAGAAGTTAGGTGAGTTCTGTCAATTTTACACAAAATTGTGTAGGTTCGTCAGTTCCTACTGTAATAATGCAACAATCGATGCAACCGGGTACAAACAAAACACATCATTCACAAAATGCAATTGGTCATGCGACCGGTTCAACGATTCCAATCGGACCCACGCAAAATCCTTGCGACCGGTCCAACAGAAATTGTTGCAACCACAACGCTACCACAATGCAACCATTCAACAACAATTTTAACTTTATTTTATAATATTTCATTCTTCATTTATAAATTTCATTTCTTCTAATTAATTATATATTCCAATATACGTATTAATAATCGACCCAAATCCTAATCTCGATTTATTCCGAATATTTCTCAATAATAATTTTTCCATTTAATTTATTCGGTTTCATTTTTAATTCTTTATTCATTAAACCCTTAACAATTTTTCACTCAAATATTCCTTTTAATTAATTCTAATAATTTCTTTCATTATATTATTAATAGTTATCTAAATAATTATTGACCCCATAATCTATTTGATCCTAATAGCCTAATATCTGGATTTTCCTCCCATTAATTTCTCTTGTCTTAATTTAATTTTCGTTATGGAAAATCAGGATATTACACCTCAACATCCAAGATTTCAGCAACTAAACAACTATAATGGTAATATAGATAGGTAGTTTGCTCACGAGCTACAATCAATAGAAAGAAGAGGATCGGATCCACTTACTATCTTCCAACACTCAGTACCCAATATTAAAATACATGGAGCAAAACAATATGTCCCATATCTCAACATTCCTCTTGACTTAGTATTTTAAACAGTTGAGAGAGCAATAGAGCAATGGATAAACAACAACAAGCGTAACAGTTCCAATCATTCCAATCAAATAGGGAGCCACAACGGTATACATGTATCTAAGGGTGTACACTTCACAATCCACAGTAAATCACAGAATATTATTCAGTTTCCAACCAAACAACAATTTACAATAGCTAAAATAATCATTGACAGCAGGAGAGAACATTTCACAGCCATTAACAAAGCAATATATCCGAGTGCAATATTTCACAATACCAAGAAGTAGCAACAAGAAGGAACATTATAAACCAACAGGGCACAAACCATTTATCAAGAAACAGAGAGCTTAAACCACTTCATAAATCTAAGGAGTAAACTCTGCATTACCTGAGAAGACCTGAGAGAAAGCTCTCCTTCACTTTCTTCTCCTGCTTCTTCTTCTTCTTCTTCCTTGTTTCTCTTCTCGGCCCTTCACTCTCACTCTGTTTTCCTCTATTTTCTCCAAAGAGAGCTTCTTCCTTTCTCTTCTTCATTCTTCTTCTTTTAACATAATAAAATCCATTTCGACACAACGAAATCCATAAAAGAAACAGGGAGGAAATCCTTACCATAGGCACACCCACGAGCTGACCCTCTCTTTCCTTCTTCTCTGTAATCTCCAGAACACTCTCCTTTTTTTTCTTTCCTCTCGCAAATGTGCAGCTCACTAGAGAGCTTTCTCCAGAACTCCACAGCTTCTTTCTCCCTTCTCTACCTTTCTATTTCTCTTCACAGAAGGCTTCTTATATAATCTTCACATAATCCCCACACTCTCACCTAACCACACATAAGGATTTCCATGTGTGAAGGGGAGAGACGTGGAGGCATAATAGAAGAATATAGCATCGAGATTATCCATTATCTTCTCGGGGCGCAGAACTGCATGGGACCAGTTGAGTGACTGGTCGATGGTACCGACTATAGCAACGATCAAAATCCGCAAAACGTCATGGGACTATTAGCCATCCGATTTACAGGAAGAGTAGACCACCCTGTCGACTGGTCCCAAGGGATTTCACCCCTACTCCAAAATGTTGTGTTTCTCTATTTCTTTCATTTTTATTCTTTTATTTTATTTCAATTCAATTAATTCCTCTCTTTTTTCAATTAATGCCCATTAATTTATTCCCAATTAATTCTTAACCAATTCCTCAACGATTTATAACTTACTCCATAATTATAAAATAAACCTTCAATAATCTTCCAAATAATGCTATTATATCCAATTAATTTCCCAATTATTCTTACTTAATTCCGCTACAGGAAATCAGGGTACTACAAAACCACTCATCCTTGTCAAGTTTAGACATCTCCAATGCCTGTCAAGTCAAGATAAAGTAAAGTCAAGATCAAGAAACTAAAGTCAAGATCAAGAAACTAAAGTCAAGTTAACAGTTAAATTAATTTAAGATAAAGATGAACGAAAATGAAAATGAAAACTGAAAACTGCATGCAGATTTTAAAAGCTGCATAACATGTGCATATTTTATTTTATATCACTTACTGAGCCTTACACTAATAGTTAAGTCCTGTGGTGTAAGAACATGTGAGATTGAGTAAAGGAGTAGTTGATGAAGGATTTGCACGTGCGGACCTTGTGGCTAGCTAGGCTAAAGATCAAGATCAAAAGATTTTGTAAAGTTATTGATAAATGTATAAAGTGATTACTGTTTCAATTTAAGCAAAGTTTTCAAGTTGTAAAGGTTTTTAAGAAAATGATTTTATTGAAGGATCTTATTTATTGTTTTTAAATGGTTTTAAGAATGAAAAGTCTTCCGCTACATAATAGTTTTAATTTTTAGTGATTTCCAAAGATAAATGTCTTTTAAAAATGACACGTTTAAGAAAGAAAAAATGGGTCGTTACAAATACCTTCAAAAATTAAACATATAATCATCAATAATAATTCTCCACTGACCAATTGACAAAGTCTCAAATTAGCATAACAATATTCCTTAATAATGTTCAACATAGGCGTAACCATTATGAATATCAAACCCTAATCAAAAGATTATTATCTTTACAGTAATTACCCAATCAATAATTACTTAACCAACCTAAGCTCAGTATATTCTAATTCACCAGTGAATAAACATAATTATATTGACAAATATAAAATTCATGAATACGGTAGTAGCGAATTCCACATTGCATACCAATTCACAAAGAGCACATAGAAAACAACTCTTCACCATAATCCTAACAAATATAAAACCCATGCATACGATAATAGCCAATTCCACACAACATACCAATTCACAAAGAGCACATAGCAAACAACTCTTCAACATAATCTAACTTAGCAACCCAACTTATATATATTTATATATATATATAGCATTTTTCCCAAAGATCATAACATTAATGAAACTCTCAAGAAAATCATGGAAGAACTCGGCTCACCTAAAGCACCTGGGAAACAGAAAACAACTTGCTTCAGAGAACTGAACTATTTCCTCACGGTTCTCCCTCCCAGAATTCCTCACAGCATAACACTTCCTCCTTTACGAACTCACCTCCCCAGTTTCTCTCTTCTTATCCCTTTCTTTCTCTCAGAGTTTCTCACTTTCTCCTTGAACTGCCCCTCTGTTTCTCTCTAAAATTTCTCACAATTTCTAGCATTCTCTCTAAACCCCCAACAACTCTCTCTCTCTCTCTCTCTGTTGTCCTTATATCCTGTAGCATCCATCTCTTCAATGTCTGAAGGTGAGAGGCTAGGGATTCAATGCTTAGCATCCACAAAATGCCAATCGTCGTTTTCTTTCACTCAAAATACATGTCTTTACAGTTTTAGGAGACTTATTCTTCATGGTTGATCACCTTCTTCGCATGATCGACCAAAAATTCCTGTAGTCACGGCCATAATCAATCGCTGTTCACTTATGATCAGCCACAATTTTGACTTCTCCAAAATTACTAATCGATCATCCACTAAGGCGATGATCGATCAGTAATTTTGGAGAAGTCAAAATTGTGGCTGATCATCGCCTTAGTGGATGATCGATTGCCTAGAAAATCGTCACTCTCTAGACTAAATTTTCTTTGGAGCCAATCAATCACCTTTCTTCTCGTGATCAACTGCAATTCTATTTTCTTCAAAACTGCTTTAAGTCAGTCGATCACCCTCTTGTGGATGATCAACCGATTCCATTTTAGCTCGCCACTGTATTATTTCACTCAAACCTTGGTAAACCACTCCTTCCTTAATGATCGATAGCCAATAATAAACACTAATTCTTCATATAATTAACATTTCTCCTAACAAGTTACAATTCAAAACTAACACCAAATCCAATATGCCCTAAATCGCATCTCTACACTACAATCACTCCATGAGCCATCAATAATCACCACTTAGACCTTATGCTTAGTACAACAAAAATTTGAGATATTACATACCTCCCCCGTTACATAAATTTTGTCCTAAAATTGTGTATTTTATTCACATAGAACAAATTCCTAGTTATACTTCCCTATACATATAATATTTACCAAAGCAAACACCAAGCAACCATATAAGAATGATACATTAAATTTTATCAAAATATACAACACCTGGCCTAGATGTGGATGACTCATCATCTTGATCTCCATAAAGCGAAAATACCCTTGGTGCTACCTTTCCATGTTCCTTGACCAATAGCGGACAGTTCTTAATTGAATTCCCTTGCTTACCACACTTAAAGCATTGACCTGTTCCAGCACTACACTCACCTTAATGATTCTTACGACACTTAGGATACGATTCAACTTGAGGGTTTCTAACTAAAGTTGTATCTAACTCATTCCGCGCTCACTTGTCTTTTGCAGGCTGATCCTCATTGTTGAATGTCCTTTTTACTTCTTTTTCAATCACCCGCCCATCCAATGATGGTTGAGTTTGATTACTCTTCTTCATTTTCTAACTTATTTCCTTCTATTTGATAACTTGAATCTTAGCCTCCTGGACCTCCAAAGCTTAAGAGACTATCCTGGAGTATGGCACATCCTCAGTACTATATATCTTTATACCTCGATATATCTTGGCCTTTAATCTTTGAACAAATTGGTATGCCTTAAGATCACTGGTAGCTACTAAGTGATGAACAAATCAAGATAGTGCCTTAAACTTCCTTACGTATTTAGCAATTGAGGTAGTATTGCGGAGACGTACAAATTCTACCAACTTCTAAGTCCTAACCATTCGGTTGAAATACTTATCAAAGAAAATATCCTTAAATTGTGTCCAAGTCATTTCCCTTATGTCTTGAGTTGACTTAATAGTATCCTACCAATATTGCGCTTCTTGGACCAAAAGGTAGGCAATGCATATGACCTTCTAAATTTCCTCTATCCTCGTATATTCGAATATGTCTTCAAGGGATCTAACCAATTCTTCAGCCAGGGATGGATCCGATGGACTCCCATCAAAGCTTAGTGGCCTTAAACGTCTAAACTTCTCCCATCTGGCTTCCTCACGTGCCACCATTGGACGAGGATTTCCATTCTCCTCCATTTCCATAAGACATTCAATATAGCAAAATTGACGTTCTACCATGCCAGTCAAGTGACCTATTGTATCTTCCTATTGAATTTGATTCTCTTCATTTTCTTGGCTAGTAGGTCTATTATTGCCTCGATTAGCAGGTCCATCATTTTCTTGATTAGCAGGCCTATGATTTCCTTGATCAGTAGGTTCATTGTAACATCCCAGTTATTCTTTGAATTTAAAACTCACGATTTTTGAAAAATTTTTCTTTTAAAATCACAGTGGAAGACTTTTCATTTGAAAACTAGCTTAAATAAGAAGTGCATAAATAAACTCCTTTTTGTTAAACCATTTATTACTTAAAACATGTCATATTGTAAAACTTTAAAGCATTTATAACAACACAAGACTTGTATTCAATACCAAAATAATCAAACACAATTTGAGAACCTTCTTAATAAAATTGAAATACTATAATAAAGGCCCACTTTTCTAAAAAACGTTATTAACAAACATTTAATTTCTTCTTTAATATTTTAGCCTAACCAGCTGCCACATACAAATGCCTCATCAACTGCTTCAATCCCTGATCCTTTGCTTACCTACATCACAGAACCTAACTATGAGCCTAACGCTCAGTATGTAGTATAAAAGTAAAACGTGGTCATGCAATACTATTGAAACACACATAGTTTTCTATTTCATTTATCTGTCTTTTATTTCTTTTAATTATCTCCTTCAGTGAGAGCAACCTCTTCAGTTTTCATACTCACTCAACCGTTAGATGAGAGCAACCTCTTCAGTTTTTGAACTCACCCAAACGAGTTATTTATAATTTGGGGTGAGAGCAACCTCTTCAGTTTCAGAACTCTCCCACGCTTTGGATGAGAGCAACCTCTTCAATTTCTGAACTCACCCAAACATGTTCACTTCTAGTAAGCAGTTACGACATCAACCGAAAGCTTTGCTAACGGTTGTACACATCAATGTACTACAATCGGTTCTGACATCAATCGAGAATGCACTAGAAACCATGCGCATCAACGCTAATGGCTTCACTTACCATTAGTTGGTCTGTTTCGACATCAATCAAGAACAAACTAACAAACTCAAGCTATTCTCTCTATATTCTTTTACTTAATTGTCTTTTCCTATTATTTAATGTGTGACTCGTTCCCACGTGAGAGCAACCTCTTAAGTCTCCAAACTCACGTAGAAACTATCCCTTTACGTTTACGATTATTTGCAATTCAGTTATGGTTGTAATTTTGTGTGCATTAGGGATAATGATGCAAGCATAAAATTTTATCTATCGTGTCTATTACTGAAACCTCAAATGTGCACCGCATCCTAATTAAATAACTGAACTTAAATCTAATAAACATACAAGCAATCATTCAACAGTACATCTCCAAATATAACTTAAGCTATGCATTTAGTAAACAAGCATCAAACAAACACCCCCTAATTCCCGTGATGTAGGCCCTTTCAGACAAAACACATACAGTACTACGTACATGGAGTCCTTAGCTTTAATAAGTTATCATTTAGAGTTATTGTAACACCCCGACTTTTTAAGTTGGATAATTATCGGGGTATATTACCAAGGACGTATTCATAAGATTATAAATTATGGGAAATTAAGGTAATTAGAGTAAATATTAATTTAATAAATTAAATTATAATGTTTGGGATTACTTATAATTGTTTTGAATTAAGGATTTATTGAATAAATAAAGGGAGAGATTCATGGATTGAATCGGTTTGGTTCAGCTTGGCCCGATAGATTTTGGATGGCTCGATTTTCTTTAAATTAAAAGAGGAAATGAGAATTATGGGGGATTTATGGAATAAATTAGAATTAAAATAGATGATTAATTAAATTATGATGCAGGGTGAATTATTTAGGGGAATAATTAAAAAGGGAAAGAAATTATAATTTGGGGGTGGGTCAACCGGTTCAAGTGAACCGGTTGAGTGAAAGAAAAGAAATCGCATCTAGACATTTCTTCATGAGCAAACCAGAGAAACGAGAAGGAGAGAGAGAGTGACAGGGAGAGAGTGATGGTGATGGGGAAGGGAGAGCTCACGGGTGGACGACAACGACGCTGACCGTAGAGAACTGCTGTGATGACGACGAATTTTTGCGACAGCGACGTGTGAATGAGCGGCACAGGATGGCTAGCGCTCGAAATTGGGGCTTTAATGGGTCGTGTTTTTGGCAACAAATTGAGGTACGATTTGGTCAAATTTCTCCTCCTTTGTTTTCTCTGTCGTTTGGTCAACTACTAGAGGCGTTGCAAGGACGAGTTGGATGGGTTGGCGATCGGCAGTGGCTTCCTCGCGATGGCCAGGGGGCTTTGGCCTTTTGTGGATGGCGAACCGTGACCCGGCTGCATCCAAACCCTGTTTACCTGGTCTAGTTGGGATTTGTTGTCTGCTAATGCAGACAATTCCAGCTTGGAAATGCACTTTGCATTCAATGCAGAGTAGGGAACACTCTTAAAAGCTGGATGGATTTGTGGAGATGCTATCGGGGGTTGGATAATTATTGTGCTGTGTTGATGAGAATAAATTGATAGAGAGGAGAGCTCTCGGTGAGCTGGAGATGGAGAGAGTGGCGAGAGAAAGTGGAGGGCTCTTTGGAGAGATGGAGTCCGAGAGCTGGAGAGTGAAATGGCTGTGAGGTGAGTTGCTTCCTGCTCTCTGGTGTAGTTTGGTATTTTCTGCATCCTTAGTTGATTTTATTGTTTTAGGTGAAATTATATTAGAAGTGGATGTTGAATATTGGAAGAACACCGTGATGTATACTCTCTGTGCATGTCCTTTTGGTTATGCTGTTGAGTTAGAAATAAAAGCATGCCATTGTTCTGTAGTTTGGACTAAAGTTATGTGATAAGCCCCCTATTGGTGTTGGATTTTGTTATGTTATTTTGATGTAGTATGAATGTGCAATCCTATTGAGTGATTGATGCATGAATATAGCTCATTGCTGAATGTTAGGCCTATGTTGTATTAGCTTGGCTATTACGATAATTTGTGAAGCATGTTGTTAACCTGCACGTTAGGAGGATTTATTCACTGCCCTGTTAATTGAATAAAAATGTATAAATGAATAGTATGTTTTGTTAGCTATTCCCGAAGCATGAATATGTCAGACTTAGTTTGTTATGGATATGTGCTCGGTCGATAGTTAGGATTTTGTTCTATGTTGGATGTTATGTTTCGTTTAGGTATTAAGGCATTCATAGAATTACTACGTAATTAAGGGTAGGGAAGTTTATAAGTCGTAATTATTAATGATAAATGATTACTAATTTGTGAAGGTATGGAAAGGAGAAGAAAAAGATAAGGGTTAAGCGTCGATGCGCAATAAAGTTCTAGGTAAGGAAATAGGGGTGTCTTGGCCAGAGTAGGCCCTACACCACAAGTAGAGTGCATGAGTTTACGTTAGTGTTCTGTAGCTTATTGTAGTTCTGCGATATTTCCTTGGTGTGATATTTTCTTTATGGTTATGTGATTTAAATGCATTATTGTGATATTCTCTTGCTGTTAGTTTCGTGACTTTTCTTTATTGTTAGTTCTGTTATCAATGCTTTAATTAGGAATGATAGTTATGACTGGAAAAGGAGAACGAATGGAGAATTATGCTAAGGATGACCATGTTTTATAGTGTTTACTTGTTAATTACTTGTGCTATATTTCTTTCCATGATACGTATGTTGTTCCATTGTTGGTTCTGTTTCTTATTGTTTGGTTAAATCTCTCTGCGTAAATCATAATCATTATGTTCAAACAACTAGTCTAATAATTCTGCATAGGTTAGTAAGCATGTTTAACTATTCAACATGTTTAATCGATTAGCTAAGCATGTAAATCGACAATAATTAAATAGAATAACAATTGTAATCTTTAGTGAGCATGTGAGCATGTTAATCAACTCAAGCATGTTTAATGGATAACTAATCTTGAGTATGTTTAATTGTTAATCGAATAGCCTCTTAGCACGTTAAATTAAACTAGTAATTGTAACTACTCCTTGAGCATGTTCATCAACTATAACTAGGATAACCAGTTAGAATATTATTTGTAATCTCTCTTTAAGCCCGTTAATTGAATTGAGCATATTTAATTTGGGTGTGCCTAATCACCTAGGATAATAATGGTAATTATTTCTTAAGCATGTAAATTGACTAATGATTAATTAGAATAGTAATTGTAATCTTCTTGTACATGAAAATCAACTAGAGTAATTAAATTAGACATTGAACATGTTAACTAAATTGTTGAGCATGTTAACTCGCTAGTTGAGCATGTTTAGTAATTAATTAACTAACTAGTTGAGTATGATAAATTTAACTAGTCAAGCATGTTTAATTAACTTGATTAATCACTGATGCATGTTAATTAAGTAGAGTGGGTTAACTAGTAATTTACTAAACTCGAGCATGTAATTAATTAGGATAATAATATTAGCATGCTAGTCTTTCCTTTGAATATATATTCTGCATGTTAATCTTTTACTGTAATTTCTTTTGATATAATTATATTGTCTTTTGCTGCAATTTCCCTTACCATGCTGTACATTACCAGAGAGTAGAATAATAAAGAAGATGAAAAGAGAATGAATTAAATGTGAATGAGTTAAGGGTCTCAAGGGTCAAAATTATCATGTGAATGTATGGTTTATGATTCCCTTGTCATTGTTTTCTTGGTATTGCTTATAATTGTTCTTAACATGTTAATTCTATTAAACCTAATCACGATTAGTTAACTAGGATAAAAGCACAAAATCAATTCTTGAGCATGCTAATTAAATTATGCTTTACTTTCATATGCACGTCGCTCGTTGATCCGTTATATTTCCTTTATAAGTTCTACAATTGCTTACTTCATATGCTGTACTTTATTGGGTGTTCCCTTGTTATTAATTGTCCTTATATGTGCTTTCAATTACAGTTGCTTTCAATTACTTTAAATGCGCACTTCAATTTCTGTTAAAGTTACATTATTGAGCATCATGCATCATGTTAAGTTGAGAATGTATGGTCATACATCATGATGATAGAAACAAATAGGGAGTACCACTTTGAGGTGGTGCTCGCACATGCATGAGTGAGGATAAATAATGAAAATGGGTAAAAACGTTAAGATAATAAAGGTTTCTGTGGTACCGTTAGCTTAGCCTGGCACAGGAATTGGAAAAGAAAACGATAAAAATGGGAGTTAGGGGGCGGATGGGTTGCGGGTCTAGTCTGCAACTAGCCGAAGCCCCTCCCTGATTGGGTACAGGAGTTCTAGTTGCAAGTAAAAGGCTAGGACTGATCACTATACCATTCTAAAGGAAGTCTTCCAATCTCCAACTCGATCTATGAGTATGAATGAATGTAAAGTAATAAACGAGTAAATGGCTTAATGAAAGGATCGGTTTGGGTGACCTCCATTCCGAAAGGACTAAAGAGAGGCATTTCACGTTGCATTAAACCCTTTTTCCTTACTAAGCCTTTGGGCTTACAGTTACTTGTGGTGTAGGTGTAGGTACATGTATGTGAAAAGAAATGCAAAAACTTAGGAGTAAATGCGAAAGAAGACGAACAAATAATTAAGCTAGGATGAAGGATTTGCACGTACAAGACTCGTGGCTGGCCAGGCTTAAAGGAAATGAGTAAACGATTGTAATTAAATGGTTTAATTGTCAGTTTCATTTATTAAATGCAATATTTCAATTGTTTAGTATTTCTTCCTTAGACGATTTGTTTATTCTTCTGAAATGCTTTAACAAAAATAATTTTTATAACGCTTCCGCATTTTATTAATTGGCTTTCATAGCGAGTTTAACGAAAGGTCAGTAGCGATCCGGTTTAGCGTCGCACTCTGATACTTGTTTTTAAACGAGATTTCAAAGGCCTTAGCAAAAATTTCAAATTTTAACGCATTTTAAAGGATTTATGAAAATCCAGGTCGTTACAGTTATCCTTCACGAAACCTAATCATGATGTATACATATAACTATTAATAATTATTTTTTAATAATAAAGTCTCCTAGCTTCAATTGACATGCTTAGTATTTTCCACCTAACCTTTACTTAACATTTCTTAATTATTCCAAAACTAATATTTAACTACATCATTTCCTTCCACCATTCACCGATACACCCAACAACAATTCCAACAAAGTAGATTTTTTCCAATCATATCTATCAGTTCAACTAAATCATTTTCCAAGAACCACCTTATTCCAATAACCTAATTTATTCACGCCAATATACTTCACTTGAAACAACTAACAACCTAAACTAATAATCATATATTCTCATGAATATTAAATCTTCAATAATACATGTATTTAATATGTAATAATCATATCATGACTTTACGTAGATTTCCCTCTTTATGCATAATAGGTTCTAGGCTATTTCCATAAACACAATTTAATAGAGTTAAACCCAGAACATACATGTCCAATATATCCAACACTATCACTTAGAAAAACCAATATCTTATTCAAGAGAACCTTCATACTTGAAATATCCTTGATAGATGATCAATCCAAAGGCTTAACTCCACTTTTCCTCACAAAAAATTCCATCATAGTCGTAGCATTCTTTTCTAATCAAAACCATGCAACCCATCCACTATTTCTCACAAAATCACTTCTCTCTCTCTCACTTATCAAACCAAAGAACCATCATCCTTCATAAGCACAGAAACTCCACGCCATCTTTCTCCTCACAGTTTCTCACTTCCCACTAACTCTCAAACCCCAATAGTTTAACAATCATAGAAGCACCTAACCATATTCTCAGCAACTCTTCACGCTAGCTTTCTCTCTAAGTTTTGGCAAAGTAACCCCACATATTTCCTTCCTTGAAAACTCCCAGCCACACCCCTCTATTTATAGGCTGCAAATATCGACCCTTGATCATCCCCTTGAAGATGGAAGGCCACTAGACGCACACTTAATCATCCAAGCGTTTAGACAACCAAATGTTTCATCTCCAGATGTTGATTATCATCAACAAACGGCCATAATAAATGGTGGTCGATCGATCTCCTCCATTTGTAGATCGACCACCCATAAGCCAAACGTCTGCCAATTTCTTCAGAAAACATCATTTCATGTCGGTCGATTGACACCTCGTCGATCAACCGCCCAGATCGGCCGCCGTCTCATAACCATTTCTTTTCGCTTAAATTCTCCCGATTAGTCCTATATATACTCCATTTCCTTAACATGACATACATGCATATACCTAATATATATATATATATATATATATATGTATATATATATATATATGTATTTATATATATTGTAACCATAACCTAAGGTCTTAATTGAAATTGTAATATCCTTCATACCACTTCATCTTCTCCAAACTATTATGCACTAAATCCATATATATATATTTGAACATCAATATCATCCACACCAAATTATACTATGTATTCCATTATTCTTCTTTTACTTTTGCCCAAGTTAAATTCCAATAACTAATGAGAACCTTATTATTCTCATGCTGTTAGTCCTGACAATATCCATCCAATATTCAATTACGTCCAAATATATTTTTTCTTTGGTCAACACCTGAATTATCCAACTACCCATAAATTTATCCCTTAATAATCAAAGTATATATATTCCATAACTCTTCTTCCACCTTATTCTTTTATTAAATCCAACATACTCCAAAATATTATAGATCTTATAACTTCAACCTTATTTTATCTAAGTGCATTTTCTCTTACTAATTCTCTCATTGCCAATCACTAACTTAGTCCTGATGTTATCCTTTCTAATTCCAAGTGTTATCAACCCATTCCCCAATAACATTAATCCTTCCCTTAAACTAATTATGAACAAATGGGGTATCATAATTCAGTTATTTCAAATACGTTTCTCTTGACCAATATCTTCAAATTGTGCAACTCAGCTCCTTTCATCCCAAAATCATCACATAAGCCTTGTGCTTAGCTCAACAAAAATTCGAGATATTACATTCATCCCTTCCAACATTATTATTACGTGCACACCCTCTTCTTCCCCTTACCATTATATTTGCCAACAAATTAATTCTATAAAATAAAACACTATAGTATAACTTAACATAACTAATAGTTACAGTTGATGAAGCATTCTTGCATTGAATTTTACACTGTTGGTAGTCCACATAAACGACTCTGACCCCATTATGCTCTGATACCATTTGTAACATCCCGAGTTCAATTTTATCGTTAATTTAACTGTATAAAAAAGTTTCTTTAAAAACATGTGAGGGAAAATCAGAGTTGATCAATAATTTACCACTTAAAACAATTTAAAGTAAACAAACACTTAAAGGTAGTTTGAAAATTTTTAAAATACTTAAATATGCTTATTCTATTTCCATGAACCATAACCCCTAAGGTCAACACGCCAATAGTACAAAAGGGCTGAATACTGCAATACTCCATCAGCTCCGTCCTCTACAATCTTTATCCAATCACAGACTCCTTACCTACATCACATGACTTATTTTCCTAAAGCTCTGTAAGCGATATGAATTATAAAATGCTGATGCTATGCTCTTTATAAAAACACATGCCCTTTTCATTTTCATTTTCCATTACCTTTACCTTTACTGATATTGGAGAGATCAACTTGACAAGGTAGAGTAGCACCTAATGACCCGCACGAGCAGCTAACTCAAGAACCCACACCTCACAACATCCATTTATGTTTATTCACGTGTATTCCATTTTCATTTAGCTCCAGTTATTCATCCAGGAATTAGAGATGTCAACTTGACATGGCAGAGTAGCACCTCATGACCCATACAGGGCAGCTACTCAAAAACCCACATCTCATAACACCCATTTATGTTTATTCATTTATTCCATTTACATTTTTAAAATAATGCAGAAATCCATTTTTGTACATTTTATAACACAATGATGCATGGATGAATATGAACACACAAATCTATCATACATATCCTTAATTAAACCTCAATGCATTATCAAGATCCTTTACTTAATGAACTGAATTTAAATCTAATAAACACAGCATTAACCATCAAGTAGTCAGCAATACATCCTCGAACTATAGCAATATTAATAACCTAAGCATCTAGTAAACACAGTCATCATACAAATCCCTATACTTTTGTGATGTAGGCCTTTTCAAGCAAAAAACATGCAATGTCACTTACATAGAGTCCTTAGAGTATGTAGCACTTAACAATTGCCCTCATCAATACCTTCAAAAATTCAACATATAATCATCAATAATAATTCTTCAGCGACCAATTCACAGAGTCTTAAAATAGCTGAACAATATTCCTCAACAATGTTCATCATAGCCGCAACCGTTATGAATCTCAAACCCTAATCAAAAGATTATTATCTTTACAGTAATTACCTAATCAGTAATTATTTAACCAACCTAAGCTTAGTGTATTCCAATTCACCAATGAATAAACATAAATATATTGACAAATATAAAAAATCAATGCATACGGCAATAGCCAATTCCACACAGCATACCAATTCACAAAGAGCACATAGAAAACTACTCTTCAACATAATCCTGACAAACATAAAATCCATGCATACGGCAGTAGCCAATTCTACACTACATACCAATTTACAAAGAGCACATAGTGTAACGACCCAGATTCTTAACTGTTTTTAAAAGTATGTTAATATTCACTAAAACAAATTTCAAAGTTACAATTTTTTTTTCTTTAAAAACAAATCTTTTCATAAAAAGGGTTGTCAGAGTGACAAAATCTGATCGTTACCAAATGCTCATTTTACCATTCGTTAAATAATGGAGAGCTGTTATCTACGATTTGTGGAAGCGATATAAAAATTTATCTATAAAAGTTGTGGAAGCATAGCTAAACGGAAATCTAACTTATGAAAACTGTCATTTGCCAAGGAAAACTATGACTAACCATTTTAGGGAAAACGTAATTTAAAGTGTCATGTAAAGTGGTAATTTAACTTCAAATGTTTGAGTTTCCAAAGTAAATCCATGTACTATTCCGAACAGACATTTGACAAGGGTAAAAGGAAAAATTAACGTTCACAAAATAAGTTTTGACGTTAGCCCCTTACAAACTCTTCTTCTTCTTCATTACTTAGCGCCATACTACTATTCCGCTGGCATCTCAATCGGATCTACCATAGGCTTCACCGGAATGGCCTCCTCTGTAGCATCTGGCACAATCACTTCATTACCTACATCACAAGTAAGGACGTGAGCTTTCGCCCAGTAAGGAAATTGGGGAAAATAGATGCATATGTCTCTCTTTAGTTTCCTTTGGAATGGGGGCCACCCAAACCAACTATTTCATTACGTTTTGTTCTTTCATTCTTCACTTGTACTTCGAAGCTGGAGATTGGAAGACTCATATGGGATGGTATAGTGGGTCGGGCCTAACCTCCTATGGGCAACTAGGTCCCGTTCACGATAAGGTAAGGGCATTTCCTAATTGCCAGGCTAGGACAACTACCCATCCGCCTCCCAACTCCCTTATTCCTTTCCTTCGTCTTTTCTTATAGTTTTACTTTCCTTACCATGCATGTGAGTACCACCCCGAGGGGGTACTCCCTACTTTGTTTCTATTATATGAACGTATGGGAACACACCTATCTAAACTAGCACTTACAAGGATACCAAACAACGATACTTTAAAGAATCTACTATAGCATAACATAACACATAAGGCAAACAAGGTGTAAGATGCTTTGATATCATGCCAATGATCAAATTAAAACTAACTAAGCATAATCATCTAACATGCACAAAACTTATTATGCTTAAGAAACAGTGGAACACCAAAACATGCTTCGTCATTGACCTTAAATAAGGTGGCTAACAGTCTACAAGCTATTGAACGAAATCATACTATTAAAGAAATCATGCTATTAAACGAAATCATGCTATTAAATGAAATCATGCTATTAAACAAAATCATGTTATTAAACGCAATCATGCTATTAAATGAAATCATGCTATTAAACGAAATCATGCTATTAAACGAAATGAACGAAATCATTCTATTAACGGGGTTATACTATCAAACAAAATTTAGCAGCATACGATCATCGATTTTAACTATGGAATGAAATAGCGAAAGCATACTTCTTAAAGAGAGAGTAAACAACAGTAACAAATCTCAAGGAAAACAGAAAAATGTACTCCTACATTCAAAATAAACAACAGAAATGACTACAGAACAGGATGTCGAATCATGCTTGAATAATTAAAACAAACGGTGAGTAACATCGGAAATGGAACAACAAATCATGGTTTGGAACGATGAATGGCAACAATGAGTAATAAATCAAAATGAACAGCGAACATGTTTCTAATTCAAAACTAGTAGCAATGTCTTAAATCTATAGAAATAAACATGCTTCCTAGGCGATATCAAAGGCAGTAAGAATAAACGAAAGCGGGTAATTGAGAGCATGCTTATTTACAACTATAAGTGGTAGCAGTAATAAAGGAACAGATGGCGGAACGCGCATATTCAACGACTATAGTAGTAGTAATAAAATTCGAACAAGTAGTGAAAACATGCTTTCATACAGCAAATCTATAACTACATGTATCAACAAAAATAGAACTACAAAACATGCCTTCAATTACTCACTGAGCAGCTATGTACGCATGAGAAATAACTCTAGATCATACTTTCGACTACGGCGAATAAATACGTGCAACAGACTTGTACAAGACCTAAGCGACGAACAACACACACTATGCAGAACATAAAACGACAACTTATGGCAGCAAAAGTAAGCTATTCATAGGGACAATTAGGGAGTAAATATAGGATGTAAATGCATTGTTTATGCACAAAATAAACAACATAGTAGACGTACAACAGAGTTCAACCAAGCTCATCACATTCATACTCTTTATTCGCAGTTTCATCACTTTACTTATCTTCAGTTAGTAACTGTAACAAAATAAAGTAGACAACATCTCAGCAAGGTAAAACAAATAATGAGATGGAGTTAGTAACAGGATATACAATGCGTAACAAAGGAGTTGCACTAGTCAGGAAGGAAAAATTTTCATAAGTACCAATGTCTAAGGACTTCACAGAATTTCTTCACAACAACTGAATAAACCAACAATCAACACACACACACACATTTTTACTTGTGGGTAAGGCTTCCTCAAGCCAACGATTACCCATTCCTTACCTTCACTGGCGTTTCCTTCACAACTGCAGTAATTCTCCACCCAAGCAGCTCCCTCCCAGCAGAAACCCACCAAACCTCAAGAAAGAACAATAAGGAGGAAGAGAGGAGGGCTAAAGAAATAGAGTCCTCCAGGGGGCAACTCGTACGAGTGACAGAGGGAAACAGTGGAAAAATCCTGTTGGTCAGCCATTGACATGCGATTTTGTGTCGAGAGACCGTGATTGTATTGGTTGGGCATCCTTTTTGTTCTGATTTAAATCTTTGTCTTCGCTGTTCTGTG
Source organism: Begonia loranthoides (assembly GCA_022433065.1). NCBI lineage: Eukaryota > Viridiplantae > Streptophyta > Magnoliopsida > Cucurbitales > Begoniaceae > Begonia > Begonia loranthoides. The sequence goes on along the minus strand of CM039468.1, from coordinate 24,649,441 downwards.
ATGATTCAGATGGTCGCAGACGAAATCCTCGCGTCCGCCGTCGTCCGTAAGACCAGATTTTTTCTGGGTAAAGTCTTTTTTTGGACGAAATTTGGCGTCCCCACCCTTGCCGTACCGTCTGCAGCCCAGATTCGGACACCAGTTGGTGTTCGCATGTGTCGTCCGAAGGTGGAACTAAATCAAACAGATTCAATTCGGATGGGCTCTCCTACATCCACATTGTCTGCATGTACCGTCTGAATGTGTCCAGGGGTTGGACAGATTCGAATCGGACGACTCTCTTTCTCATCCGCAATCGTCCTAGAGTCTCCAGACTTAAACAGATTCGATGCGGACGCGTCCTGTCTTGTCCGCGTCCAGCGCCCAAAACTCCTCAGCACAGTGAGGTTAGGACGCTAGATTGCGTCCCAAGTCGTTCCCAAGGCCTGGGGGACGTTCCATGTGTTTTGCGGACGACACTTCTCATCCGAAAAGGCGTCTGTATGCGTCCTAATGGTTCAACAGTCCAGTTTCGTTGTGTTTTCGACCAAGTTTTTATCCGAATTAATTTCTTCACGAAACTACAAGTCATAATTTAACGTGTAAAAAGATAATGTAAATACATGTATTACGCCAATTCTTTCCTCCAAAGTTTGTTTACATCGTTTAACAGAAAAGTTAGGATCGGGTTGTTACACATAGCAAACAACTATTCAACATAATCCAACTTAGCTGCCCAACTTATATATATAGTATTTTTCCCAAAGATCATAACAGTAATGAAACTCTCAAAAGAATCATGGAAGAACTCAGCTTACCTAAAGCATCGGGAAAATAGAAAACAACTTGCTTCAGAGAACTGAACTCTTTCCTCACGGTTCTCCCTGCCAGAATTCCTCTCAGCACAACACTTCCTCCTTTTTTAACTCACCTCCCCAATTTCTCTCTTCTTATCCCTTTCTTTCCCTCAAAGTTTCTCACTTTCTCCTCAAACTGCCCCTCCATTTCTCTTTGAAATTTCTCACAATTTCTAGTGTTCTCTCTAAATCCCAGCAACTCTCTCTCTCTCTCTCTCTCTCTCTCTCTCTCTCTCTCTCTCTCTCTCTCTGTTTTCCTTATATCTTGTAACATCCACTTCTTCAGTATCTGAAGGTGAAAGGATAGGGATGAAACACTTAGCACCCACATAATGCCAATCGTCATTTTCCTCCACTCAAAATACATGTCCTTATAGTTTAAGGAGACTTTTCATTCTTCCTAGTTGATCACCTTCTTCACATGATTGACTTGAAATTCCTGTAGTCATGGCCACGATCAATCGCTATTCACTTATGATCAGCCGCAATTTTGTCTTCTCCAGAATTACCGATCGATCATCGCCTTATTGGACAATCAACCACCCAGAAAATCGTCGCTCGCTAGACTAAATTTTTTTCGGAGCCGGTAGATCACCTTCCTTCTCATGATTGACCGTAATTTCACTTTTCTTCAAAACTACTTCAACCTAGTCGATCACCCTCCTATAGATGATCGATCGGTTCCATTTGAGCTTGCTACTGTATTATTTCACTCAAACCTTGGTTAACCACTCCTTCCTTAATAATCGACCGCCAATAACAAACACTAATTCTTCATATAATTAACATTTCTCCTAACAAGTTACCCTTCAAAACTAACACCAAATCCAATATACCCTAAATCCCATCTCTATACTACAATCACCCCATGAACCATCGATAATGACCACTTAGATCTTATGCTTAGGACGACAAAAATCTGGGAGATTATAGGAATGCTTTCCTTTTTAAAACTAATCAAACAAAAGGAAACGTATAATAATAAAATTCTTTTCTTTCATTATTAAAAGTATACATTTTGTTCATATAAAACCAAAACCCTTTCCATAAAGCGTTCTTGTATAGTTTATCCAGCACAATCTCGCCATAAAAACCCTCTATCAACTGCTCCACTTCATTTTCCTCTAGTATCGTCACCTCTAACGCTCAATAAAAATGAATACCTAAAAAGAAAGACAATAACCGTAAACATGATATTCATATGTTGTACAATATATATATATATATATGCTTGCATTTTTATACAATCTTTTCTTTTTATATTTCACTTAACAGTCTAGAACAATTTGAGAAAGTCAGTCAAAGGGAAAAGATAAACTATCGGGTACTCTTAGCTAGTACCTTCACCCAATTGCCCCATCGAGGAAAGGATGCATCATAAAGTAGGTCTCCTAAATAGCCCAACACTAAACCCTCCGCCTCACAATCGCCTATTTACATTTATTCAATTTACTCTTTTCAGTCATATAGCAATTCAGACACTTGGAGATTTTTGGGCCAAGGAAAAAAGATACATCCTATGGTTCTCTTAGGCAAAACCATCACTCAGTCCCGATAAGGGAAGAGATACATCCTATGGTTTTCCTAAGTAGAACCATTGCTGGGCACCCCAACCTCCAAGCAATATTTATGTTTATTTAGTCCATTTTATTACTTTCTAATGCATATGCATGCTAACACATTATATCATGCTTAATTCATGATGCATGGCATTTAAATATCCCATTTAACGTTTGATCATAAGTGCAACAATTTATCATTGAAATATGACTAGCAATGTCACCAAAACAATACTTTAAACAATACCAAATCACATTAATAGCAACCAAATCGAGCAACATTATTCATAGCAATCCTCAAAACCTAATATCTTGTGATGTAGGCCATAAGGGCACTTAAATTCATTGGTTACCTTATTGCTTTGACATTTCGCCATTGATCTTCAATTCCTAAGAAAACACATTAATTCTTGCATTATCATTCTTTTACAAATAGAAGGCAGTAATCTAAACATTGTAAGTTCTTAACTTAAATACCATTATACCATATGCTCATCTTCAAATATGTTTACCCTTCATCATCATAGTTAAGCTTATTTCTCAACATAGTCCATTAAACTTAGTTCTAGCAGATGCAACCCATCCTTCTCAACCTTTAATTCTTTCATCTTAACTTTCCATTAAAACTTCATACACTTACATATACTTCATAAGGATAATTACTAACCTCAACAGCAAAGAGAGAAAGGGAAGAGTAGAGAGCCTCCAAGTTTTGAGAGAATTTATTCTTTTTCTCCCTTCACGGTTTTCCCTTCTATTTCCTCAAGTATACCTCTCTTAAAATAATCTACAAACCTTTCTTCAACCTTCTTAGCATGATGTGGTGCACACACAGCCAAGAAGTGATGAGTAATCACTCCTTTTATCAAATAAAAACATGACATTTAACTTTAAGTTGGCAACCAATTGAAAACCACTTGATCAACTCCTTTGGATGATCGATTGGAAATCAGCCTTAAACTATACGCTGTCTATTTTATAGAATATCTATCGATCAACTTCCTTTGGATGATCGACCACAAACCAAAACTCTACAATCTGTAATGATCAAGTTCGACTGCAAATTCCTTACGCTTGACCGACCATCAATCCAAGGATAATCTTTTATTGAAAACATGTCATTCAATGATCGTCTGCACGTTTTAAACTTTTCAATCTGTAGAAATTTCTATAGACCATGACCGATTGCCCCTCCTTTAGCCGATCGACCAGATTTCACCAATTCTAATCTATTTTAGAATCGCTAGTTCACCCTCTTCAGCTGAGTGGCCACTCCTCCTGATTTTTACAATTTGTTTAAAATCTGCTCCAAAATCGGTCGATCCCCTCTTTAAGGTGAGTGACCACTTCTAAAATGTTTACAATTTGTAATTAAGTTGAACGACCACACCAACTTCTTGATCGCCCAGTATCACTCTCGAAAATCATTTACTGCTAACATTGGTCTTTCTTTAATCATCTACTGATTGACCACAACTTTTAAGGTTTACCCTATGTATAGAAAATTGATCAACCACGCAAATTTTGGTCGTCCAAAACATCACACCATTATTCCTTCACCATAATTTTAGACAATTATTGTACTTTGATGAACCACTTCTATTATAAATCTTATAATTCTATTTAATACTCTTTAATTTCTTAATATACTCTTATTTCTTATTCTTTTATTCCTAAAATCAACTCTTACTCTTGTAATACTTGTATGACAATTTTTGGGATATTACATTCTTCCCCCGTTAAATAAATTTTGTCCTCAAAATTTGTCCTCCGAAGCTTCACAGATTATTCCTAATCCTCTATATAGTTGCCCTATCATCCTTGTCTCTTCATTATAGAACATTATAAGAGATTAATTTCTATAAATCCAATATAATTATAAAAAATATGTGCAGCATTTTCCTTGTTTCTTTACTCCCCCAAAAGCTATATTCATCCATCCTGCAATTAAACCTGAAAATTTCTACTTTTCTATTGTATCCATAGTCCAAAACTTAAACCAAAGAAACAAAATGTTTACATTAAAACACAACCTAAAAGATTACATGTTTTTCTACTTAAAATACATTTCATTGTTTCTGAAATTAAAATAAAATTACAGTCCTTTATTCCTCTAGGGGTGCTACTTCTTGTGATGGAGGTGCTTCTTCTTCTGGTAGAGGAAGTGCTGGTGGATTCTTTCTTGGCTGAACTTCATTTTGGCCACCTTTATCTTCTGCTGCTTTTTTCACTCCTTCCTATTCTGCATACTTGTAATCCTCAATCCATTTCCATATGGAGTGCACTTCTCATCTTATTAATAGATGAGACTTGTCTATCCTATTCATAGTACTAATTACTTCCTTCATCGTGGAGGTCATGGTCACCATACCAGATAAAAGAGAATGATATTCTTCTTTTGGTTTTGAAATTCATCGAGAAGAAGATGGTCGAGACAATGTTGGCATGTCAATGTCCATCAGATCATCAGTCATGGGAATCTAAGGCTCGCTCAGTGATGGAAGTTGAGGTACTTCACTAGGAATTACTGCAGCATCTGCAGCTTAGATTGTGTGTATAAAATACCAAAAACCCCCCATTTCTTTAATCCCCATATGGCTAATGTATTATGATCATAAATGTTTGTTCCTTTTTCTTTCCTTACCGGTTCACCAGCGGGGATCTTAATTCCAAAATGTTTAAGAATAGAAGTAATGAGGGTATTATACGGTAAACTTTTCACCGTGCAGGAATGGACTTCACTCATGTGGTTAATAAGAATGATAAATCCTAGATTGAAGAATCCATGACTTATCAATTTTCCATAATGTACAAGTCCATACAATTTACATGATCCCTATGCCCATCTTTTGGCAATAGGGTATAAGACAAAATATAGTGGAACACTCTTCCTTGTTCACTAAGATCATTGGCCCTTGGCTTGTAAAACTCTGTTATATCTGGATTCTTGTGAACTTGTAAAAATGCCAACCTTGAGTTAAGACGGATAAACTCTGGATCAGAAGAAGTGTGATAATACCTTTCTACATTGGTGTAACATTAAAGCCAATGATTTCGATAATTGTATCAGGGTAAATTCTATCTCTGTTCCCAAAATATAGGTCTTCCACACAAGGGGCTAGGTTTTGAAAGACAGATTGGTGTAAAATAGCTTAACCAATCATTCATATCTTATTCCTTTTAAAGAGCACAATCCCATCAACCCTGCGTGCTCAAACAACTCTCCTAACATTAAACACTGGAATTTCTCAAACAATGGTCATCGTGAGTAAATCAAAGATCTACTCTTAATGTCGTTTTCATATAAATAGTTGTCGCCTTGGGTTTTGAATTCTTCACAAAAATACTTGGTCCTTCACTGAGATGAACCCTCCTATCTAGCAATTCCCTAACCTTTATTCACATTTCTTGCTAGTCTAGAAGTCATCCATAATCACAATTAGAAACTTCACAAAATCTCCTTTTCTTATCAATAAACAACAACAGTATCACAATTTCCTTTCCAACCACACTCTGTCAATAGCAACAAAATACTTCTTTGCACTTATGTAACAATAAGAAGAAAATTTGCACCCAATTCTTCCTCTATTACTTACGTAGAATACAATTCAACCAAGTCAATCCAAACCCAAGATTACTCGAACAACGAGGGTACTGAGGAACCAAAATCAATTCACAAAATCCACTCACTAATTCACTTACAGTCTTAAAATCAAACTTGGAATTGGAATGTCAAAGTCGGAGTTGTGCTTCTCTCTTGAAATTGCCTGATAATTGCCTAAATCGTTTGGCCTAACTCCCCTATTCTATTTCTATAAAATTGTTTAACCTTCTCTGCTACAGGTTTTAAAACCCAACAAGTTGCTATCAATTATCGACGATTTGCGATCGATTTCCTTAACCAAATGATCGACCACTTTTCTCCAAAATTCACAGTGGTTGTTCAATTCTTCCATCCAAAATTCCCAATAATTTTTTTTCTTCAAAAATTCTATTCATCCATACCTTGACATTTATCAAATCATACTCAACTCATCATAATTAATAATCCAAGATGATCATCAAAAGAAAATTAGTCAAACAACTCTTTATAAATCACAATTTCCTAAATATTTACAAAATGTACTATTTCTATTTTCACCAAAACATAACTATGTTTTCCTTTTCTTTTCCTTACATACTACCTCACTATTATTTATAGTACATTCATTCTATCACATAAAACAAAAGATCATTCCATAGGCATCTTTACCTTGTTGCACACTTCCAGACAATATCTAGCGATATGTTCGCATTCACCACACTTATAGCATCTTCCAAAATTGGCTAAACACGGTCCAGAATGGCTCTTCCCACATCTCCCACATTGGCTAAATTTAAGCTTTATTTGAATCATCTTCTCTTTCTATTGTTGCTCTCCTTCTTCCAACGATCTTTTCACCGTTCAAGAGCTTCCTTTGCCATCATTTAATTATGGTCAACTCCAATTGTGCATTCCATCATCATCCTTATCTAACTCATCCTCCTCAATATACTTTTTTTAACCATTCCAATTTCTTAAACTGTTCCTAAATTATTGCAAACAACCAATGATGCACTAGCGGAAGGGAATAAGAATATAACCTGTGGAAGAGTGAAGTTGTTGAAGAAGTTGATGAAGTGAGAAACTGGGTGCTGAAGAAAAATAGGCAAGGCAGTCATTCAAGCCATGGAGTAGCCAAGTGGTGATCGACCGCAAATTGTATCAATCGCAAAGTTGGAAGTGTAGCGGTCAATCAGCAACGTGCAAAATATTATAGATTCAAACTTTTGGGTTTTGGAGTGGCCAGTCAGTTGAAGATAAGGAGACCAACCGGTCGGCTATACTTTCTATACTTTGCTGCAAATCCTCTTTTATGGAAAGTCCGACTTTGAGAAGCAATATCTCCCTCATTTTAGAAGATTTTCTTCTAAAATTTTGATAGCAACTTCTTTGATGAATGATGTAGAACTATTCAAAAATTAAAAAAAAAGAAACTCCATGGATTTTGAAATATGTGCCGAAGAAGCCGATTGGCCAAAAATAGCAAGTAGTCACACTTGTAACTCCCGTATGGATGTCTTCACCAAAGAAACTCCTTTGAAAAGTTGAACACCACTTCACACACTCTTTCTTGAAGAAGTAAGAGTACGAATGTCAATAATAGATGATACTCAACTTACAAGTAACATCAATCCGGTAATGTAACACACACAAGGAAAACTTTGGATGTAACTCACCAAAAGTTTGAAAGAGGAATCACTCCGATTTCAAAAATAAAGCAACGGCTTTTTCTATTTCACTATCTTAAACTTTTACATAAGGTGGCTATGAATAGATTAATTACAAAATAAAGAATGGTAAATAACTAAATAAGAATAATATCACCAAATCGGCTGTAACACAAACTTGGCCAATAGTTTACTTAATAGTTACTTGGCCACTTAACTTAGAGATTATTTAATTAATTCTTCCTTTCTTCTTCTCCAAGTCTTGAGGTCTTTTGGTAGCTTTTCCTTCTTGAGTTCAGCCACTTAGATGGTTTCCATGTATTTACTTTCCTTGGTCTCCAAGCTTGGCTACTTGAGCTTCGCACAATATTTGCTCTCTGTCCCATGAGCTTTTGGCATAGCAACAATCTACCCTTTTAAAAATCTAGCCCATTCTAGAAAAATTAGAAAAGTCAGCTACAATCTTTAGGAAGCACACTTTTTGATATGACGTCGTTCCAAATGCAAAAACCGTCAAATACTTGTCAAAGGTCCGAAAGTAGGCAGATTTGTGAAGCTCATCAAATATTCTACAATTGTTCTTGAACTTCCACTTAAGTTTGATCTTGAATACTTCCATTGTAATACCCAAATGTTTGGTTCACTTTGAGCGTAGACTGGGGATGATTTTATTGTGGATTATAATACCTTGAAAATAAGTTTAGTAACCTTAATAAGATAGTATAACTGTGACAATTATTCAAGTAGGTTAAAGATTTATTAGATGATTTTAGAGTTAATTGGGATTGTATTGGGATTGGTTAAGTGAGAATTTTGATTAAGGATTAAAGTATAAAGTGTTAAGGTTGGTGAAAATGGCAGTGGCGTTTGTGAGGATTGGTGATGTGGAATTAATTGATTGTGGATCAACTAGGTGTGCAGGGCATGCAGGAAACAGTCGATCAAGATGATTGACTGCAAAATGGTTAGTGGGATTTTAACAAGCGGGCAATGAAGGAAATGGTCGACCGGTAGGTCGACTGTGAAAGTTACAATGGTGTTTTAAAAGAAATGGTAGTGGTGCAAAATGGCATGGGACCGGTAGATCAACGATCAATAGGGAAGACTTGAAGGTGGTCGATCACATGATCGACCAACCACGCTGTAAAAATGCCAAAATTGGGTTTTTTAGCACTGTCACGGACGATGTTGGAAAGTTAAGTTACAGTCGATCATCGATTAACTGGCTCTACTGGGACTGCTGAGTGATCGACTGGGAGGATTTTGTGAACAATCAGCCGCTCTCATGGCAAAAATCCAAAAATTTGTTTTTAACATTGGACCGGTTGATCGAGTGATCGACTGGCTCCACTGTGGTTTATGTTTTTGGCCATTTTTCCTGTTAGTGGGTTTGAGGCGGGAATCCCAAGTGGCCGTGTTTTCTGAATCCCTCCACGTGCTCCTACTTTACAGATAGCAATTTAGATGTGGGGTTAGGTGAGATGTTTTGGGGATTAATGAGATATATGAAATACATTTATGGAGAATTAGAAATAGAGAGGAAGCAAAGGAGAAAGGGAGAGAAAGGCTCTCTGGAATAAAGAAATAGAGAGTGAGAGAAGAAGGAGCCGAGTGTTTTGTGAGAGAAATAGAGAAGGAGATTAAAGAGAAGAAAGAAAGGGCCAAGAGAAAAAGAGAAGAATAGAGACAGAGAGCTTCTTGAGAAATAAGAGAAAGGAAGATAGAAACAGGAGGTGGCAAGAGTGCGGGAAAGGAAGGAAAAGCTCCCTACTTTTAATCTCGGGTCTTCTTGGGTGTTCTTCAGGTAACAGTTTTCTCCCCTGTTGTTGGATGATTTTGATGAAGTGGCAATCTGTTGGATGATAATTTGTAATGGATATGTCAGAAAAAGGGATTCTGTCATGTCTATATAGATTCTGCTTTGATGAAAACATGTTATAAGGAAGCTTTATTGGTTTGGGTATACTGTCGTCTATGTATGTTGGCATGTTAATCCTAGTTATGGTTATGTTTGTTGGTCACTGCTATGCTTGGGTATTTAAGTTGGATTATGTTAGCTGTTTGGAATATGAGTACTCTCTGTGTGTGGAATATGAAGTTGGAAATCTATATAAAACTATGGTATATTGTTGTTACCTGTGTATGTTGAAGGTTGAGGAAGTGTTACTTTGGTTTTTGCCATGGGATATTGTTATGCATTCCTCTTCTGTTTGTTAATCATGGAATGTTTGCTAGTCATGAAAGAGCAAATATAGTGCGGTACTATAAATGGTTTCTTGATACCTCTTTGTTGTTATAGAATATGGAAATGAAGGTGTTAATGTTTAATAGACTTAAAAAGGTTTTTATTCTTTGTGGCGGAGTTTGATATGCTGTTGAGTGTGTTTGTTTCCTGTTGGTCATGAATTCATGGAATTTGTATGAAAGTATGTTATGTTAATGGAATTGATTCACTGTTGTTATTTAGTTTTAGGTTTTCTACTCATGGTATATTGTCGTGATGTTTAGTTAATTATTGTCTGAAGTTAGAAAGTGGAACTGTGAAATGGTTGTTAGTGAATTATTAACTGTAGGTTATGATGAATAAAAGCTATCATAAGAATGTTATTCAGGGTAAGTTAAAGAGGGAAGAAGAATGTAAGTTGGAATTTGTTAAGTAATTATGGAAAGTATGAAGAGTCTGGAAAATGTTGATAAAGCACTTGTATGCATTATTAATAAAGTGTCTTTCTATGATTTATAATGATAAATGTTATTGATTGGTGAAGGTATTGTGAAGGCTAAATCGGAGTGCTAAACCCTTTAAGGATGTGGGGTAAGCAATATTGTTTGTGTTTTACTGTAAGGCCTACATCGCAAGAGTTGAGATTTGTATGTTGCCTGCATTTATTAGATGTAATAGGTTGTGATCATGTCCTGAGGATGTATTGCTACTTGATGCTGTGTTTATTAGAATTAAGTTCTTTAAATGATGTGTTTATTAGGTTTAAGTTCTTTAAGTTAAGGATTTGATATGGATCATGCTTTGAGGATTATAGGATTTTGACATTGATCATGTTTGAGGATTATATTGAGGATATAGATTTGTATGCATTCACGGGCATTCATGCATCATGGTTTTCAAAATGTTATGAAAATAATTTTCAGCATTGTTTTGCAAATGAAATGGTTTTAATTGTATAAGTTGTGTTAAGAAAGATAAAGAGTAAAGAGAAATACATAACGAAAATGAGAAGGTTGAGTCGGCTTAAGTTCACCACTCATTCCCTAGTTGTTAGCAGAAAGGAAACAGTAAAAGTGCATCATAATGGACTAAGTTCACCATCATGATGTAAGTTCACTATTTACTGTACAAGATCACTATGCTAGCCCAAGGTCACCAGCATAGTACAAGTTCACCACTAGGGCCTAAGTTCACCAATATAGCCTAAGTTCACTGTTAGATTTAAAGTTCATTAAAGTTCATCACAGTTTTTATAAATGAGTAAACGTAAAGAAAAGAAAGGAAAATGTTTTTAATAATAGAAAACTGCATACAGATTTTAAAAGTTGCATAGCATGTGCATTGCATATTTTATTTTATGTCGCTTACTCAGCCTTAGGTTCATAGTTTAAGTCTTGTGATGTAGGTAGGTATGAAAACAAGTTAAGGAGCAATTGATGAAGGATTTGCACGTGTGGGTCATGTCTATGGCTAGGCTAAAGGATTAAAGAGAATGGTTTGCAAAGAGTTTTGTAAAGTATTTGAATTGTAAAAGAAAAGAATTTTTTTATCGCATTTTCAAATGTTTTGTTTTACTAATAAAAGTCTTCCGCTGTATTTATAAAAGAAAAATATTTTTAAAAATTACACGTCTTAAGAAAGGAAAACTGGGTCGTTACATCCATAATGTTATTGGAAACTTGATTGTTGATAGAGTGGACTCATAGTCCATAATCCTCTCGGGGTTGAAAATGATTCGACCTCGAATCAAGTTTTTCTCTTCCATAGTCCTCTTCACCACAATAAGGAGATTCATCATAGATCATGAAACTTGTAAGGCTTCAAACTCTTCATGAGTGCAATAAGAAAACAAGTCTTGTATGATGAAGTAGGCTAAGAAACCCTTCCATGCTTGAACAATAACTTTGATACTTGATACTCATTCTTTGCCATAGGGTTAGGAGTAGTGTAGACCACCTTTATTAATTTACCAATAACTCCTTTAGATATATCTTTGAGAACATCTTTGAGTATGTGTGGCCAAAGAACAATTTCTTGGTAGTTTCTTGAGTCGTCCTTCCTCTAATATGGTTTGCTAGACTCCACCATGAACTTTCCTTATTAGTGATTTCTTGGTAGCTTCTTAAGTTGTCTTTCCTCCAATATGGTTTGCTAGACCACCACCATGAACTTTTTGTATTAGTGATGTTTGAATTCCATGAATTGGTATATAATACTTGCCATCCTTGGAAACATAATCTTTGAATTGGAGCATTGGCCACTAATTTTGTCTTTCCTTTTTTGTACTTGATCATATATGAAAAACATTCTAGCAACTTATTCTTGGACAATGATGCACAACTAGGTAAGTAATTTTAGAAACCATGAAACAAGCAATTATCAAACTTAACAAAATCTACATCATCCTCGTTGCTATAAGAATCTTGCCAAAGAGCCAAACTAATATCAACATCATCAAATAGAAAAATCTTCCTCAATATGTAATATGCTCTTCTACCATTAAAATAGCAATCAAGTTCATCACCAAGATGCATCAAGTTCAATAACAACCCTTTTTTTCTATGCTTGCTAACAATGACATCCAAATTTGAATTTCCATTATGGTTAAAGAGAATATCTTTATCACCATAAAAGTATTGCCTTAGAATCAAATCAATATCAATGTCACGCTATCAAAGTTTCCCTCAAGGTATAATATGTTCTTCTATTCTCAAAATAGTAATCAAATTTAACAAAACCATCATCATCCTTATTACCATAAGAGTCTTGCCATAAAATCAAACCAATATCAATATCATCAAATATCAAAATTTTCTCCATGACGCAATATGCTCTTCTAGCCCAAAAAGAGGAAGTAAGTCCATCACCAAGATTTAATGAGATCAATATCAATTCTCTTTTACTACCACCACGCATGCTAACAATATCATCCACAAGTGAATTTTCATCATATTTAAATAGAGTATCCTTATCATAGTGATTGCGATACCAAGTTGTTTACATCCAAATATCAATATCATAAGAACCTTTAATCCATCCAATTCTAACAATCCAAGCAATTAAGTTATCCCATGGCACATACCTCTTTGTCATAAGCATAGTAGTTTCCATCTGATTTCCTTTTAATGCATCATAATCTCTTATAACTTGCTTTGGTCAAAGTGGAGCTAGCTTGATCATCCTCCTATTATCTTTGAATGAATAATAATTATAATAGCAATTAGAATATCCATCATGTGTATTCCACCTATCATATAGCCTTGGTAATTCCCAAAGAGAACGTCTTGCACTTATTGGCAACAAATCACAAACCACTATGTTAGTAAAACTTCACATAGAAAAATCAATCAAATTTTACTTGTTTACCTTGATGTCTTCTTTGTCATTCAACCAACTCAAACTTTCATTAAAATCCATGGAAGTCATATTGTTGCAAGTTCTTTTATCATTGATTAAAAAACCTACCTTTTTTGTGATTAGACATCGGTTATTAAAACTTTGCTCCTTATCAATGTGCCACCATAATTTGTAAGGGATGTTATGCAACCATACCTCCAATCAAGTTTCATTAACTATAATCATAGAAACCATGTTAGCACAAATTCTCTCATCAACGAATACAGAGCAAACCTTGTTCTTGTTGGAGCATTGGATATGAAAAGATTGATCCTCTTGTATTGTTGTCACCAAGGAGTCGACCTGGCCTTCTATAGTTTCGGGTACTTGTTCTTTGAGACAATCTTTCTCATCTAATTGGGACTCCTAAGATAGTGATGGTCCTTCTTAAGATAATATAACAACTTCTTCAAGTTGTTCCTTTGCTCCTAGCTCTTCTTGTAATACCTCAACATGGTTGTGTGCATTCAAAGGTGGAGCATGGGCAAGGCTTGATTTCAAGTTGTCAAGTCATAGCATTATTTTCAAGAAGGCTTCTTCTTTAACGGATTAAGCTTGTCTTTCTTTGGAAAAATTCTTTTTATTACATGGTTGGTGGTGAGGATAGGATGACCTTGATAGGTTTCGAAACATAAATTTTTCTCAATAATTTCTTCATCTCATACCATATTTTGATGTCGTCTTCTCCATAATCTTTTCGGTAGGTGATCAAATCATTCCACCAATTTGAAGCTCTCCCTTTAAATTTAGAAGGAATAATTTTTACCAAGTCTCTTTTCAAATAGTAAGCACTTTTAATAATCTCCTTGATTTTGTCTTCCCAATCCAAATAATCTTCGCCACCACTAAAAGTCAGAATAGATGGTGGTAAATTTTCTTTTTCTGAAATATAACTCCATGAGTAAATTTTTGGTTGGACCGAGAAATTAATTAAGTATGGCTTCCTTGATAGGTTAGATTTTGTCATGGATTGAAGATTTGAAAATATACTTTGTTTGTACAACTGACTGGATTAAAAATTGAGAATGAATTTCGAGATAATTATGGTACTCATTGTTTGACGTTTGGATTGTAGTTTAAAGAATAATATCTTAGTAATTGGTTAAGTTAGAAGAAATTTAAAATAGGTAATAGGGTCTGTGTTGGATTTGGTTTAAGTACTCTATCTCGGGTGAGGCCTAGTCAGGACAATCAAAGATGTGACTACAGTGATGAAGATGGAGTCTGAGAAGATTTCTCGCATAATATGGACATGTAAACTAAGAAAATTTACTCAACTTCGGCTGTAGAGAAATTATTATGGTGTACTAAGGTTAATTAAAGTGTTGTCATGGCTTACCTCAAGTCGTGTGAGCGCCAATAAACATGAGCTACACTAGTTTGTACAAGGAGGCAAGGATGTATAGGGGTGTAAGATGTGGGGGAAAGTTGTGACTTAGAAAATGGTTGGAAAGTTATTATGTGTAATGAGACAATTATTTTCTCTAAGTTGGATTTCAAGTTGCTTCTCGTAAATTGATAAATTTTGGAGACAGGAACAGACACGGCAACAGAGATGGACACGGTCAAAAAGGAATCAAGTGATGAAATGACTAGAAAGTGTAGGAATGTCACCTTCAATGTAATGGTAGAATAATTAAGGAAATCAATTTGATAGATGTCATGCCGGATTGAAATGACGTTTTAAGTAAAATGAAGGTGGTCATTTTGTCAACAATTCTCATATTGTGACTTATAAAATCAAAATTGATTCCCTGAAATTATATTTTATTGGAAATGACACGAATAAAGGTGGAATTTTATGAGTCAGGACGAGATTTTGGAGGATTATGATCATAAAAATGCAATAAAGTTATTTCCATTACGGTGGTTTTACATAAATTATTGGATGAAAAGAAATAAATTTGGATGAAGACTTTTCTTTTACCACAAATAAAGTTGGCAATTTAATAACTCATATGTGGAATAGGAATTTCTGCTAAGTTCTTGTGATCTATAGAACTAAAAGCAATGTAATCTTTTGGACGTTTCGTGTAAAAGTAGGATATGAGAAGTTACATTGAAGGTACGCATTAATTTATGTTTAGAAAGTATAGGGTTAATATTGGAAAATAATCTAAAGTGAGAAATTTTAAGGAAAAGTGTATACAGTGACTTCTGGACGATTGCGGATGACAGCGGAGGTTCACGTCCGCATTTAATCTGTACAACTTTGGGACAATTTGGATGACTTGCGAACGAAGCGGATGAAGAGGGTTCGCGTCCGCATTGAATCTGTACAATTTTGGGACAATTCGGATGGTAGCGGATGAACGCGGATGAAGAAGACCATCTTACAATTTGACTCTAGAAATTTTTGGACAATTCAGACGACTGCAGACGCTACGTGCGGACGAGCTTTCTCATCCGAAAGACGCCTGCAGACGGTACGGACGAAGGCATTGGGCCGCATTTTCTCGTCCCAAATTGAGTTTCGGACGGATGCGGACGATGTTGAGGACGACACGTCTCGTCCGAATTATTGGGAAAATCCGAGAAACCCATTTATAAAATCATCTCTCTCTTTCGAATTCATAAAACACTCACCAAATTCTCTCTCACTAGCCTACCACTATGAAGTCCAGCCTCTCCTTGCAGGTTGGAAGGCTTTCCACGTGGCACGAGATTGTTGGACCATATCTTCCTTGAATTGGGCAATCGGCAGTCTGCCCTTGCAGCTTATCCCCTGCATTTTATCCCTGTTGTAGCTTCTTCTCTCTTTCCCCTTCGTATATATGAGGTAGGGCTTCTCCTCTGTGCTCATTCATTTACTCTGGCAGCTGAAAGTAGGTAGTGTGTCCTGTGTTGATGAGTGTTTATGTTGGTAAGGTGAGGAGATTTGGAGAGTAAGTGCGGGAATTTGATTTGTGTGTTGTGCTGTGGAGATTTTGGAAGAACTGTCCACTGTGAAGGTAACAATTAAACTATTTACTTGTTATGGATTTACAATTGAGATTAAGTTGATTTTGAGAATGGAAGCTAATACTATCTTTGCTTAGGAAATGTGTGAAGGGTTGAACAATTGGGAATCATTCTTTTGATTGTTATCTGGGTATTATAACTGCAGGAGAGTTGAGGTTTAGAAATGAGGACAGTGTATGAGGATGGATGTGGTGATGCTCTTGGCCTCGGTAAGATGGCTGTTGTTTACTTATTTGAATTCTGTTTTGAGTGTTACTGGTGTTGTTGTTCGTTGTCTATAATTCTAGATGTAGCTACTACCTTTAATCTGATGGAATGAATAATCATCTATGCTTTTGTTCTTGATGAACTGTGATGATGTGTAGGGATGAACTGTGATAATATGTAGAAGATGAATGATTAAAAAGGACTATGTGATTTGCTGCGGATATGTAGATATTGTTGAGGAGTGTTTGGATAATGTTCTGTCTATTTCATTTTTGAATGGAAAAGTTGTATTCTATTGGAATACTTGATTTGGTTGGGTGTAGGTTATGGGAAGTCAATGCTCCATTGGTAATCTGTTTTAGCTACTGTCTTTATCACCTTATGAAGCATGAATTATTGAGATCAATGAATGGAGAATTCTGTTAAGTTGGAATTGCTATTGCTTGGTATTGTTAGATTGAGAAAATGAGTAATGTCTTGCGTCTTTGTTGACTGTGAAGCTTAGATGATTAAGAATATATGAAGTGGACATTGTAAATTATAATTTTCATGTTAAGGTAGGAGTTAAATGGTTTTCCACTTGGCTGTGGGAAATACGGTTTTGTGATAAAATGCTACTTTGTTTTTTAAAGTAAATTCTTTATTATCAGGTCACATTGATGGAATGAGCAACTATAATTGGTTGTTGCTAGTTAGTTACGCATGTTGGCTATGGGACTGTTATGGCGTGTTAAGTTGTTCTGTTCTCTATGAGTGCGTTCTAATTAATGGAGTGAGATTGATAATGGTCTAATAATTGTTCATTTAACAGTTTTTGAAGGTACTAAGTTGATTGACGTAATCGCATTGAAGGCACCAGGTAAGTTGATACTTACTGAGTTTTGGTCTTCGGACCCTACATCGCAAGAATTAGGATTGCATGCTGTGTGTTCTTATAATGATATGTTTATTAGACATTTGTCCGATCATATAGGACTGTAGGTATTCATAGGCATATTGCATGACATAATTAATATATGTAAATAGGCGTGTGGGGGTTCGGGTGATCAGTGACACTTCCATACGGTAGTATACTCCCACATAGGGAGCAGTGAGATGAGAGTTAGCTACGTGGGAGCTAGGGTTCACCTTTACCCCGTTCTGAAACCCCCAACGTCTTCAACAAAACGACTGGGTATGGCTCGTGGTGACATCCCGATTGGCGTGGTTCCCCATAGGAAACACAGGTTAAGCCACAAGATCAATTGACTTACCCATCATCCCAAACTAACAGATGAGATACGGATCTCCTCTGTAATGCATCGCATGAACATGCATCATATCTGCCATTCGTTTTCTTTTATCACTTACTAAGCAATAAGCTCATTAGTTTAGGTCTTGTGATGTAGGTATCGTACGAGAAAATAGGAGAACAGGTCAAAGACAGTTGATGAATGATTTGCATGGGTGGATCTTGTGGCTGGCTGAGCTAAAGAGTTTTAAAAGGAAATGGTTTGTAAATTATTTAATATTCTTTAATGCTTTGTTTTAAATTCCGCTGCGTTTTATAAAAGGATTTTTATTACTTATACTGTAATTTATAAAAAAAAAAGGGTTTTAAGAAAAAGAGTTTAACGCTCGGGTTTTATAAAATAAAAAGTTTTAAATTATACAATTTTTAAAGTAATAAAAATCGGGTTGTTACAGTAACTCACCAAAGGTTTGAAAGAGGAATCACTTCAATTTAAAAAATAAAACAAAAACTTTTTCTGTTCATATTTCACTATCTTAAACTCTTACATAAGATGAGTATAAATAGCTTAGTTACAAACTAAAGAATGGTAAATAACTAAATAAGAATAATATCACTAAATCAGCTATAATACAAACTTGGTCAATAGTTTACTTAATAGTCACTTGGCAACTTAACTTATAGATTATTTAATTAAGTCTTTCTTTCTTCTCCTCCAAGTCTTGAGGTCTTTTGGTAGCTTTTCCTTCTTGAGGTTGGCCACTTGGATGGTTTCCATGTATTGACTTTTCTTGGTCTCCAAGATTGGCCACTTGGGCTTTTTACAATATTTACTCTATGTTCCGTGGGTTCTAACATAGCAAACAGTCTTAAATTTTAACAATCTAGACCATTATAGAAAGCTAATGAAGTCAGCTACAATATTTATTAAGCATACTTTTTGATGTGACATCATTTTAAATGCCAAAACTATCAAATACTTGTTAATGGTTAGAAAGTAGGCAGATTTGTGAAGCTCATCAAATATTCTACAATTGTTCTTGAATTTTCACTCATGTTTGATCTTGAATACTTCCATAATGTTATTGGAAGTTTGATTATTGATAGAGTGGACCCGTATTCCATCAATTGAGCAATAATTTTCTTTCTTTCCTGAATATTCTTCCTTAAATCTTTCTCTATATTATTTTCCTGACAATTGATTAACCTATTATAAAATAATTTGACAAGCTTATTCAAAGAACATAATAACACTTATAGTCAATGAAGTGCTTCCACGTTGAGGCTTGTGATGGTAAATAGTCTACAGAACCAATTTTAAAACCCGGAAGCTTTGATACCATATTTGTAGCGACCCGTTTTTCTTTTTCCTTTAAAAACCAAATTGTATTGCAGAAAGCCTTCCTTTTTAAAAATAACCAAACAAAAGGAAAAGTACTATGATAAAATTGTTTTATTTCATTATTAAAAGTATACATTTTGTTTATAGAAAAAAAAACTCTTTCTGTAAACCATTCTTGTTCAGTTTAGCCAGTACAATCTCGCTGTAAAAACCCTCCATCAAATGTTCGTCTTTGTTTTCCTCTAGTATTATCACCTACATAGCAAGTCATAAGCTATGAGTCTAATGCTCACTAAGATTGAATACCTAAAAAGAAAGACAATAACTGTGAACATGATATGCACATGTTGTACAATATATATATATATATACACATGTGTTTTAAACAATTTTTTCTTTTTATGTTTCACTTAATAGTCTAGAATAATTTGAGAACATTAGTCAAAGAGAAAATACAAACCATCAGGTACTCTTAGCTAGTACCTTCACCCAATTCCTCGTCTAGGAAAGGATGCATCATCAAGTAGGTCTCCTAAGTAGACCCGCGACACTAGACCATCTATCTTACAATCGCCTATTTATGTTTATTGATTTTACTCTTTGAAGTCATATAGCAATTCAGACACTTGGAGACTTTCAGGCCAAGGGAAAAGATATATCTTATGGTTCTCTTAGGCAAAACCGTCACTCAATCCCGACGAGGGAAAAGATACATCCTATGGTTGTCCTAAGTACAACCATTGTTGATCCCCCCAAATCTCCAAGGCCTATTTATATTTATTCAGTCCATTTTATTACTTTATAATGCCTATGCATGCTAACACCTTATATCATGCTTAATTCATGATGCATGGCATTTAAATATCACATTTAACATTTGATCATACATGCAACAATTTATCATTGAAATATGAATAGCAATGTCACCACAACAATACTTTTAATAACACCAAATCACATTAATAGCAACCTAATCAAGCAACACTATTCATAGCAATCCTCAAA
This sequence comes from Begonia loranthoides, assembly GCA_022433065.1. Classification (NCBI taxonomy): domain Eukaryota; kingdom Viridiplantae; phylum Streptophyta; class Magnoliopsida; order Cucurbitales; family Begoniaceae; genus Begonia; species Begonia loranthoides. The sequence goes on along the minus strand of CM039468.1, from coordinate 24,629,430 downwards.
ACCTAAAATCTTGTGATATAGGCCATAAGGGCACTTAAATTCATTGCTTACCTTATTGCGTTCATGTTTCGCCATTGATCTTCAATTCTTAACAAAACACATTAATTCTTGCATTATCATTCTTTTACAAATAGACGGCATGAATCTAAACATTGTAAGTTTTTAACTTAAATACCATTATACCATATTCCAATCTTCAAATATGTTTACCCTTCATCATCATAGTTATGAAACCCTTGAAAATTTTAATAAGCAATTTCCACATGGAAATTTTTTGCTTAGAGATAGGGCATGACGTTGCATAATTGACACAAATTGCCGCACAGTGAGCACATGTGAAATTTTGGTCAATAAGTCAAATTGGTGGAATTGAAAATCTCCGAACAGAAAATAAATTCAAGAAAGGGAATTGGGGAATTAATTGGATCGATAAATATTGTTAGGCGATGTTCGGAATAAATTGGAATTTGGAGTAAATTATTCAAGGTGTTATGTTTATATTTATATAAACATGAAAATATTGGATAAAAGTATAAGTGAAATTTTATGGGATTAAAGGAATAAATGAATTGAGGATTTAAGAATAAAGAAAACACTACAAATAAAAGGACAATGAAGAAATGTTTAAAGGAGGAGAAATGATAAAGAAACGTGAATGTCAGTTTTTGGGAGAAGAAAAAGTGAAGTGGGAGAATGAAAAAAAAATGGAAAAGTGGGAAGGAAGAGAAAAGTAACGCTTATGTTGTCTCTATTTCTGAAAGATTTAAAGTGTTTCGTCTCTGTTTCTTATTGGATTTTGGATGAAAGAATCGTGGGAATGATTTACAGTTTTTGTTGGATTTCTTGCTACGATTTTGGACTGGGAGTCCAATTCTGTTCTGCTTGGTTCTGTTTTAGTTCTGTTTTAGTTCTGCTTTGCATATGCTATTGTTGATTAGTTTGAAATTGGTTATTGTTTTGGTTCTGCCGAGAGATGAGTAAGGTTCTGCAACTTGGGTTACGATTTAATGGATTCCTATGCTTGGGTTTAGTCCTATTTTGATGCTTTGACACTCGAGGAGTTGAGGTCAATCTTTGAGGATAGTATACTCTTGGTTTACTGATGAAATTTGAAGATGTTATGTCGGACACGGTTTGATATTTATTGGTGAACGTGAGGGAAAATAATGTTGGATAATATCTATTCTTGCCTGTAAGATGAGCTATACAAATCTAGAAGATAATCATATGGGAATTTATAGTGTAAAAATAGTGATATATTGATAAATTGTAAATTTTGGGTAATGTGAGTGTAAATATCAATGATTTCAGCCCTTGGATAGAGTTAGAAAGAATGTTGAATTGGGTTTAGGTTCTGTTCTGTTCATTGGTTTAAACTCTGTTGGTTGAAACTGTTTTCTATCTATTTATAACATTGACAAAATGTTGAGGGTTGAGTAATGTTTGAATGATGCACTGTTTAGTTCTTTTTGACCTAAGATGACGAGGATTGTGTATCCTGGGGATTGTTTTGTGTACTCATGGATATAAGAGAACTCATGAGGACAATAGTTGGATTAATGTTAAATGTCTGTTAGTGGGATATATCACTTATTGTTTAGTGAAGAATTAAAAATATTCTTTGGATGCCATGTTTATGTTTACTAAGTGATGGAGTTAGAGAGTTCAGAGGTGGTTTTATCAGAGTTTGCTTATGATGATAAGCATAATGATCTGTGTTAAGCTTCATCTCCACATAGGATCCCTTCACTTTTTCTCGAGACGTAATTATGAGATTTTTCTATGTCTGACATGTTGTAGGCTTGGACGAGTTTGAGGACGTTGAGCCAGCACCCACAGTTATTGCTCCTTCGGATACGAGGAGAGACTGCCGTCGAGGTAGGGGTTTTATACTTACTTGCTTTGCATATCCCATACCATCATTCTTTTTTTCAAAAACTAATATTTTGTGGTTTACCTCATATGCATAAAAACCAATGGGGACTATTCGATAGCACGTTTGATTTTATTATATCTATGTACGTGAGTTTTACACGTTTAAATTCCGTGCATAGTTTTCATGGTATGTGATATCTGTTTTGGGGGCAATGAATCCTCTTGATACTCTAAACGATCTCGGTGTCAGAGTATCGTGAGGCATCCCCAGTATGTCTCCTACTACGTGGAGACGAATGTTTGTACACATTATCTGATAAAATTGGATTGGGAAGGTGATGATGCTTCCTTGGGTTCAAATCCCTAAACCTAGGCACAATGTATTTTATTCAAGTTTGTCGGCGTTGAGCTTGGCTCATCGGCAAACTTGAGACTGAGTTTATTGGCCTTGAGCTTGGCTCGTCGGTAAACTCACGAGGTGATTCGAGTTGTGTCGACGCTGAGCTTTGCTCGTCGGCAAGACTAGGGTATATCTCAATACGAGTTTGTTAGCGCTGAGCTATGCTCATTAGCAAACTCGATAGGTGATTCAAGTTGTGTCGGCGCTGAGCTTTGCTCATCGGCAGGACTAGGGTTTATCTCAATACGAGTTTGTCGATGCTGAGCTTGCTCATCGACAAACTCAGGATGTGATTTGAGTTGTGTCGGCGATGAGCTTTGGCTCGTCGGCAGGACTTCGGTGACGATACGGGTTGGGTCGGCGCTGAGCTTGGCTCGTCGTCAAAACCCGGAGTGACGAGCCAGGTCTACGGACCTTCGTTGCTTTATTCTGTACGATTAACTAGAGGAGTCCATGAGTGACATCCTTTTTCAATGATGATCATTTTCAGTGTGAAATCGACGAGGATATTTTTTAGTATAGCTGTCTATGTAAACAGTGGTGTTTTCTACGATATCTCGTTGGTCCCTTCGAGGCTGGTTTTCCTTAAAAATGATGTAAACGATTTTGAAAACGTTTTGATAAAAATGCATAGCCCCTAAAAAGAATCAAAATTTTGATAAAGAAAAGGTAAGAAAAGTTTTTTCACGTGCTTGGCGGTGAGTATAAGTTTCCTATTGAGCTAGTTACTCACCCCTTCGACTATATTTTTTCCAGGTAGAGATAGGAATACCTAGAGCGTGGACACATTAGACCTGTGGAGTTCTAACTTTGGATTGCAGCTGACTTGTTTTGCTTCCTCTGGTTTAATTATATATTTTTCGCTGGTAAGAACTAATGGTTTCTGTAATATTGTATGATTAGAATTCTGGATGTATGAACATGGATGCATAGTTTGTTTGGACATTTAAGTTTATATTTCCACAATTTTATTCTTGCAATTACTACCTGGACCGTGACCCATCACATGTGGGTTGCGGCTGGAAAAATTGTTTCAAGTCTTCTGCTAAATTTAACAAGCCTTGGGCTGGGCGATCGGGTCTCCTACGAAGACCAGGTCGTTTGGCCCGGTGTTTCTGTCTGGCCCGTCCCCGAGTCGTGACAAAGCTTATTTCTCAACATAGTCCATTAAACTTAATTCTAGCATATGCAACCCATCCTTCTCAACCTTTAAATCTTTCATCTCTATTTTTCATTGAAACCTCATACACTTACATATACTTCATAAGGATAATTATTTACCTCAACAGCAAAGAAAGAAAAGGAAGAGTAGAGATCCTCCCAGGTTTAAGAGAATTTCTTCTTTTTCTCCCTTCACGGTTATCCTTTCTATTTCCTCAAGTATCCCTTTCCTAAAATAAGCTCAAAACATTTCTTTAGCCTTCTTAGCATGATTTGGTGCACACACAGCTAAGAAGTGATGAGTAATCACTCTTTTTATCCAATAAAAACATGACATTTAACTTTAAGTTGACGACCAATAGAAAAGCGGTTGATCAACTCCTTTGGATGATCGATGACAAATCAACCTTAAACCATACTCAGTCTATTTTTCAAAATACCGGTCGATCACCTTCCTTTAGATGATCGGCCACAAACAAAAACTCTACAACTATAATCACCAAGTTCGACCACAAATTCCTTATGCTCGACCACCCACCAATCCAAGGATAATCTTTTATTGAAAACTGGTCGTTCAACCATCATCCGCACGTTTTAAACTTTTCAATTTGTAGTAATCTGTATAGACCATGACCGACTCCCCTCCTTCAGCTGATTGAACGGATTTCACCAATTCTGCAATATGTTTTAGAAATGGTCGTTCACCCTCTTTAGCTAAATGACAGCTCCTCCTGGATTTTACAATCTGTTTAAAATCTGCTCCAAAATCGATTGATCACCTTCTTAAGTTGATTAGTCGCTTCCAAAATGTTTAAAATCTGTAATTAAGTTGAATGACCACACCAACTTCTTGATCACCCAGTATGACTCTTGAAAATCATTCACTGCTAACATTGGTCTTTCCTTAATCATCTACTGATCGACCACAACTTTCCAGCCCTTTGTATAGAAAATTGATCGACCACTCAAATTTTGGTCGTCCAAAACTCCACACCATTATTCCTTCTCCATAATTTTAGTAAATTATTGTACTTTGATGAACCACTTCCATTATAAATCATATAATTCTACTTAATACGCTTTTATTTCTTAATATACTCTTATTTCTTACTCTTTTATTCTTAAAATCAACCCATATCTTATAAATCTTGTATGACAATTTTTGGGATATTACACTCAAACTCTGACCCACGGCGTCTATTTATGTTTATAAAGTTAATTTCTATTTTTCTTTTCTTTCACTTTACAGTCTAGCCGATGGGGTGCATCAGGCAAAGGGAGTCATTTGGTCTACCTTATACAGAACAGCCAACTTGAATCCTGACCCACAAACATCTATTTACATTTATTCAATCTGTTTTTAGTGTATGCTTCAAAAACATATGCAAGGAAATTATTTTCTGTCCTTTCTTAGAAAATGTTTTCATGATACATGAAAGGTGCATATGAACATGCTAATACACATCATTTCTCAAGTTATATATTATGATAATATATCAAGTTTCTTCATTCATCATAACACATCAAACATTAAACATCCAACATTTTATTCATCTTGTTCATCAATATTGTCCTCATATATTTCATAGCATAATAATCACGATGATTGTAAACCCTATGAAATTTTTAATGAGAAATTCTGCCACATCCCGTATTTTTCCCTTTTATTTATTTAACATTTTAAAATGGTCATAAATTTTTCGTTTTTTCTTTTTTCAATTAATAACCTATCAGAGTAAAACGAGCGACTTATCATAAAATGATTTCCAAAATATAAAGTTTCCAAAATAGTCTGTTTACATACTTTCCAAAGTCTTGTTATCAATCATCCCAAACCAAAATATCAAATTCTATCTGTGAAAGTACCGTTATTTCATACGTCCCAAAACATAATACCAAAACTCATCTATGATGCGCCACAACCAACAGGTCAAAATGGCTGATAATCCAAAACGTCGTCATGGAATACCGCCTCCACATTATTATTTTCATCCAACGCATTACCTTCATCACGGGGGAAAACAATGAGCCTAACACTAAGCAAGAATTGGAATGTAATGCAATATGATGCAATGCATGACCATACAATGCAATTAAGCCAAGAGTGCATGCATGACAAACACCGTGGGACCATGAAAAACCTGATCAATCTACAAAGGAGCAATATATATGTCAAGGGATTTACTTAGGCCGTATACACTCCTTTGTTACTAGAACGTTGGGGATTTCAAAACAGGAAGCAATGAACCCTGGTATCCCATGTCGCTATCCTATTTACTTTCTAATCCATCCAACATGGATCTATATGACAATGGGACGTCATTGGTTTCCTAAACCCCTACACGCCTATTTACATAGATTTAATATGTCACACAAAGTGAAGCAATTTTATAATCCCTAATATGATGCATGTATGTCAACGAATTGCAAAAAATAAATCATACTCAAATCACAACAATTTCACATTAACCGACACATGCTTCTAAATAAAGGAGAACACATATTAAAGGAGAACTACTCATGCTTTCGAATAAAGAGACATAACAATTTACAATTTATAGTATTTGCACTAACTATATTTAGTTACATGGCATTAAAGGACGCAATGTAACAATTCCAACCTTCCTTAACAGATTATAAATTGCCTTAACAGATTATAAACTCCAAGAAAACACTAATTTACTAAACATAAAGCCCTTCTCTTTCAACACAGTATACTTTCATGTTCCATCATAGTTTTCAACAACAAGAAGTAGAACCACATTCATTAGTCATATATCCAACGAACACTAACCGGAATCAATTATGTTCAAGTCATAGATTTCTAAGCCTTGCAACAACCCAAAATATTAGTTCTACCACTATTCTAGATAATAACTTCATAATAACAGTTCACAATTCGAATAACTTCATAGTTTGAGCAATTCTCTTATACTGATGTAGGCCTCCACTGGCCACACATCATTCCAATTTTTAACTTTTTCAGCTAATACTCGGACCGTATTACTTCCCTCCAGCAGTTCACTGTTTAACTTGCAAAGAGAATAAACGAAACTCAATAGAGGAAAAGATCACAACCCACACCCATATACACTTGAAGAAATTAACAATAACTTACCACTTCTTTCAGTTCTTCCAGCTATTCTGAAGCTCTCACTCAATTCTTTCCTCCTCTCTCATCGTATCCTTCATAGTTCTCTCCCTTTCTTACTCAGTAACTTTTATAACCTAAGTAGGAAGTCAATTCACCTTCCAAGGGGAAGGGGTCCTCCCCCCATAAGCCATGTAATCCTTCACCGCAATCCCTCAAGACGTGTCTTCATCAGAAAAATTGAAGGAAATAAAAAATCTAAAGGAGAGAAGCTGTCGATTAAATATGTGTTTTTCTGACATTTTTGACCTCTCGAATGCGGTGTGTCGTCCGCAGTATTGTCCGCATCGTCCAAAACCAGTTTTGGGACGATAAAACGCGTCCCCAGTCCTTCGTCCGTACCGTCCGCAAGCCACGTTTGGATGCCAGGAAGCATCTGCATAACACGTCTGCAATTGCCTGAATGTGTCCAGTTTTAGGATAGATTCATTCGGACGCCATCTTTTCTCGTCCGCAGCGTCCAAATGTTCCCACAAAATGGACAGATTCAAAATGGACGACCCTGCTACCATCCACAGCGTCCTTAGCCATCCGCATCAGGACAGCTCAGAGATTGGGACGCCAATTGCCGTCCCCATGCGTCCTAAACTCCCAATTTTGCATTTTTCTTTAACTTTTTACACTACATTTCATTTGCCCCATAACATAAACCATATTATTATATCATCAAATTTTATTTCAACGTAATATATATGGATTTACAGTATTTTACATTTTTGGGACATTAGAAATTCTATTTGTAAATTTTTCGCGTTGGCATCGTTCAATTTATGGAGAAGTTTGACCCGATTGTCACTTAGCGGCCACGTAAGCAAATTTAGTCAGTTGGTCAAAATCAGTGGAATTAGAATTTTCTAAACAGAAAATTCAATTGAGAAGCAGAATTGAAGAGTTAGATTGGAGTTAAAACGTTGTTAGGTAACGCTCGAAATAAGCCAGATTAAGAGTTGATTATTTGATGTATGTTGATATTTAGGGGCATTTATGTAATTGGAGGAAGGAATTAAAATATAAAATAAAAATAAAGAAAAATGGAATTGAGAAATGAGGGGGAAAGATCCTGCCACGTGGATTGGAATAATAAATGAAGTGGGAAATTTAGATTAAAGAATTGAGATTATGAGAAATCAAGGGAACAAAAAAAATGAGAAGAAAGAAAGACACATAGGAAGAAAGCGTAATGGATTTAAAAGAGGAGGACGTGTACAGATTGAAGGAGGATAAATGTTTAAATAAAGGGTAAATGACAAATCAACCATCGTGGTTTCTGATCAATGACAAGTCAACCACTATGGTATTTTTTTTAGTAAGTTAACCACTAACGTATGGGAAAATGACAAACCCAACATCACAGTCACGTTCTCCATTAACAAGTTGACGTGAGACATGTAGTGTGTTGAGACTGCAAAGACACATCGACTCGGTGTCTTCGTCTGCAAACAATTCAATTATCATTTGCAGTGTATTAAGCCAAGACAGAAAATGCAGGCATGTAAGAGAGAATATTGTCGCGGCGTTCATCGGCGTCTGAGAAGAAAGACACTACGGCATCTGGGAAGAAAAATGCCCAAAATCTCAAAACACCGCAATTTCTTGCGGTGTCTTGATTCAAGCGGTGTCTTGATTCAAGACACCGTAATTTTTTGCAGTGTCTTGATTCAAGACACCGCAGTTTTTGCAGTGTCTTGATTCAAACACCACAGTTTTGCGGTGTCTTGGTGCAAGACATTGTAGTTTTGCGGTGTCTTGGTCAAAGACACTTCATCTTGAGATGTCTTTGACCAAGACACCTCAAATGAGGTGGATTATTGCAAGACACCTCATTGAGGTGTCTTTGATGTGCCCCAAGTTCCTGTCACTTGAGCCCGAGCCAAGGGCTTCTTTATTTTCTAACTTTTTATTTATTTTGTAGGTTTTTGAATCCAAATAAACAAAGAGGAGTTGGCATTTATACTAATGGAGGTCTTACAATCTTTTGGAGAAAATTGTGAGTTTTCCAATTCCGCCTAGAATCTGAGCTGCAAATATTCAAGGGCTTTTTCAACAATTGTGATGATGTCTTTTCAACTTTGGTCCTTCATACCAAATGTAGCCAACACCCATAGGTTTCTAACAAGCTATTGAACGTTTTATTTTGTATTCGTTTGCTATGTCAAATTTCCGTTTTACAGAGTCTAAAAATTCCACTCGGGATTTTTGATTTTTGTGTAAGTCATGTCTATTTGTTTAAGTTAGGGTCAATTTGGTCTTTTTGCCTATTTTGTAAACATTCTGGGTAAAAACCCTACCTGGTTGCAATTGGAAAGGGATTTTGATGAATTAAGAAAATTTGGTTCTCTTTTGAGAGAAGACACCCACGGCCTCCCCCTCCCCTTAGCGCCGATTTCATCCATCACCCAAGCAAGGGCTTTCTTGAAGCTTCTCAACCTTGCAAGCCTTGGGATATTGTTTCTTCCAATCCTTATCTTCGAGGTAAGATTGTGGTGTGGAGACAAAATAAGCTTCCAACCTTGGAGAGTGTTGGTTTTCGGCCAACCCCAAAGTCGCCCCTCTCACTAGGAGGTCTGTGGACTCCATTGAAGCTACTCACGATTCTTGAAGGTTTTCTTTGTTATTTCTTCAGTACTTGGATGCCTTAACATTCTGGTGATTGAGTATTTATTCGTTGTTGTGGAAATCTTTGTGGATTATTGTTTTGGAGGAAGATCTTGTTGGATTAGTATTGTAGCATTGAATCTGTTTTTTTGCTGGAATGATTTTAGCGCTGATTAGGGCTTCTGTTTGAGGTATTTACGTCATTATTTTCTTATTAACGTCTTCTGGAGATATATTCAAGATTGAGTCAGGGAGCTACCCTCCAAAAATGAGCTTCATTCGATGTATACAAATCGAGTTATTCCATTTTGAATCTGCGTTGGTAAATCTGTCCTGCTGAAACCTAATTTCGGGGTGATATTGAATTTATTATATCTCCTAATCCAGAGTGCTTTTTGGGTTGGAATTTTTACACAACTCTTCTGAGTGTATTGAGTTTGTATCCTCCAAAATACAGCTCTAGTTCACGTGTATATTTGGAGATTGATCCATTTCCTTCCTATTGGTTCGGGTATTGGCAGTTTTCCAGAATAGATTTCTTTAAGGCTCCCCATTTGTTTCTTAGAGCCTATCAGTCTTGCACCAAGACACCACAAATTTGCGGTGTCTTGCACTAAGACACCACAAAAACTGCGGTGTCTTTAATCAAGACACCGCAAGAAATTGCGGTGTCTTGAGATTTTGAGCATTTTTCTTCCCAAACGCCGTAGTGTTTTTCTTCTCAGACGCTGATGAACACCGCGACAATATTCTCTCTTATGTGCCTGCGTTTTCTGTCTTGGCTTAATACACTGCAAATGAAAATTGAATTGTTTGCAAACGAAGACACCGAGTCGTGGTGTCTTTGCAGTCTCAACACACCGCGTGTCTCACGATGTCTTGAGACACCGCATGTCTCACATCAACTTGTTAATAGACAACGTGACTGTGATATTGGATTTGTCATTTTTCCATACGTTAGTGGTTAATTTATTAAAAAAATACCATAGTGGTTGATTTATCATTAATCAGAAACTATAATGGTTGATTTGTCATTTACCCTTATATAAAAGAGGAGAAAATGAGTTAAATTAGGGGTGTTCAAAACCGAACCGAACCGATGAATCGAACCGAAACCAATCAAAAAATTGAAACCGAATAAGGTTTTTTTTTATTTAAAAAAATGAATAAGGTTCTCTTTTGTAAGAACCGAGTGTTTTGGTTCGGTTACCGATTTTAGTTTTTCAAAATCGAAAAACCGAAACCGAACCGTATAAATACGTTTATAGTGTTTTTTTGTTTTTGAAGTTCTATATTCGGTCATTCGAGCCTCAGCCTCTGAAGTGATTTTAGCTCCAAAAGACCGAATAACTATTTTTTAGACAAAATTTTGTTTTGAAAAGAGAAGAGGAAGAATAATTTTATTGTTATTAATTATGTTTTTATAATTTTTATACAATTTTTATTATAATATTTGAAAAAAATTAATAAAGAAAAAACTGAAACCGAATCAAAACCGGAACCAAGATTTTAATACCGAAACCGAATCGGTTCTGATTTTTCTAAAACCAATTCTGGTTTTATAATTTTAAAACCGAAACCGACTAGTTTGATTTGATTTCACATCAAAACCGAACCGAACCGAACCGTGAACACCCCTAAGTTAAAGAAATGAGAACAGAAAAGGAATAATTAAAATTAAGGGGAGAGAGAGAGGGGTCTTCAGCTGGACAGTGTGAACGGAATAGGGTTTTATGTTTTTTTGCCTTGCTTCCTTCGCCCGCGAGAGAGTGAGAACCACTCCAGAGTGATTTTGCGAGAGAGGCTGCTCCGTATTCCGAGCTGGAATCATAGAAGACAGGACCTGAGTTCGGGCATTGTCGATTGCGAGTGGTCACGCAGTCAGGTGGAGCAACCACGAGCAGCGAGAAAGGCTCGTCGGGCAACGGTAGCAGCTCCGATGAGGCCGAGCTGTCTGAATGATGAATAGCCAAACTGAGAAGCAAAGTTTTTGCCATTCTCCTCTTAAGGTGAGGATATCATGCATTTTTACCCATGTCTCTTTACGGTTTTGTAACCTGTTTTGGATGAGAAGAAAATGCCGATAAATTCATGCCCCTGTTTTCTCTGTTTTGCACTGATAAATCTGATGTTGAGGCTTTGCTTGATTTTGGATGAGTTTCATTGATATTGGTTATTTTCTGTTTTGTTTTGGATAATGGATTTGTGATGCCTGATTATTTCTGTCCCTGCCTTGCTGTGATTTGGTGACTGTAATTTCGGTTCATGGCTAGTTGTTAGTGTAGGCTCTATTTTGTTGCTGGATTGTTGATGAAAAACCGTGGAAACCCTTGTGATATATGCTCTGTTGTGATTGCTGCCAATTACAGTGGTGAAAGTTGAGTTAGATTTTGTTCTTGGAAAAATTGATTGGTTCTGTTTTATAGTTGGATTGAATAAATTCTGCAAATTGCTATTCTGTTGGGAATGTTGAGCACTGAAATAATTGATTTTCGTTGATAATGGAATGCCCCTGTTTAAAGGACATTAGTGCTGAATTTTTTGTCCATGGGTACTATTTTGGTCTCTGTTTGGTTAAGGGTTAATAACTGTAGAATTATAATATTTTATATTGATGGACAACATTTTATAATGATGGAGAGCTTCGATAACATGTTCTGCAATCTTTCATTTTTTTTTTTTTTTGGTTGATGAGGTTAACTGTTAATCTATGCTTGGATGTTGTAGTATTAGTTGGTTTTGCTATTGCGTTATATAGGCTGCAATTCATTTTCAGAATGTGGTACTAAGTTAAAATTGAGGATTGTGTTTTGTTGGTTAAAGATTGTTCCACATTTTTGGATACTGCTTATTAGACATCGAAGAGTATGTACATACTATGTGGGATAAGTTCATTTCAGTAATTCGGTTACGGTGTTGATGAACATTGTTGAGTGATGAAGTTAGAGTGTTATGATGTGGGTTTTAGATGGTTCTGTTTACATTAATGAGCATGAGAATGAACGTTAAGCTTAAACCTTGTATCGGATCTTCCAATTATTCATTGAGATGTATTTATGAGATTTTCCCATGTTTAACATGTTGTAGGCTCGAACAAGATTGTGGCTTTCGAGCCGATACCTGTGGTTGCTGCTTCTTCGGATAAAAGGAGAGACCGCCATTGAGGTAGGGATTTCTATACCTCTTGTATTGCATCCCGTTTTCAAAATGATTATTTTGTGGGATACCACACTTGAAAAATGTTGGGGACTGTTCGACAGCACGTCAATTTTTATCTATATGTATGTTTTCTCACGTTTCAGTTTCCATACATGGTTTGAAATTATTGTGCATATGTTGGAGGATGGATCCGCTATCCCCTTTGATACCTTCTACTGTGTGAAGGTTGATTGTTTGACGTGTGAAAATATAGGTGGAGCATAGGTGACGTGTCCTTAGGTTGAAACTCCTGAAAGTCGTAAACAGTACAGGAGAGTGATGACGTCTCCTTCGGTCGCAAGCCCCTAAACCTAGCCAGGGTTTGTCCTATGGATCAGACGATTGTTAGTAGCTGAGACTTGCTTAACCTAAATACCATTTCATTTGACGGGTTGCGTGACGGTCGAGCTTGCTCGTCAGCAACTCTCGTCCATTTGGAGCATCTAGGTATCTTAGCTGTTAAATAAATCCACATATATTGAGCAATTGTATCTGTTTTATTTGATTATACGATTTATACCAGTTGTGTCGTGCAGCCAGGTGCGCTGGCAAATCGGGTGACGTGCAGAATCTTCAGATCGCCATCATTATTCCTGCCTCATAAGGTGCTGTCATCGACGGGTGACCACCTCTTCTATGACGAGTGTTGGATGTGTCCTTGAGTGACCATCCTTTTTCACTATTGACGTTTTCGTACGGAAAACGATGTTGGCATATCTTTACGATATAGCTGTTTATGTATACAGCAGGATTTTTATGTAGCCACATCGGGCCATGAGCTAGTTTGATAAAATGATAAAGAGTTTTGAAATGATTTAAAATTCATGTACGGATAAAAAAATGAAACATAACCATGTTTTTTAAAATAAAGAAAAATCAGTTTTGCATGAAGTGCATCTAGTATATCTATACTTTACTGAGTTAGTCACTCATTCCAAACGACTCCTCCACCAAAACTTCAAGTAAAGGCAAAACAGCTGAGGATTAGAAGATGAAGAGTTCAGATATTTTGATTTGAGTGATTTATAGTTAATTGGTGAGGATATTTACATTTGGTTTGTAAAGCTTATACTGTTGGATTGGATTTGTTGCACAGTACTTGGATTATATTTTAATTTATGCACCATTATTTTCTTGTGATCTCTTCTCGGACTTAAGCCCATATCCTTTAGGCCGAACTAAATATTTTATAAAAGTCGGTTGGGTGATTGGGTTCTCTACGAGGATTGGGTCACCTAACCCGACGGTTCTGTTCGGCCCGTCTTCGGGTCGGGACAGTGATAGCATACAAAAAACCAAATAAATCATAATAATATCCTCATATAATACAACATGTCAAACAATGTCTTAATCTCACCCTAATATCTTAGGTCAAAGAGACCAAACACATAATAATATCTCGTACCTTGTGGCTTTAGTAAAAGTTACCACAGTAGATTCAAATATTTTCTTGAATTGAAGCACCTAAAATATGTTAAACTTCATATTAATATCCATTCAAATACTTGTAACTTAAAATGTGCATAATCTTTAATATACACAACCAAATCTTTTAATTCCAAAATCCAAACTTGACCAACATAGTGTACATTAACATAAAAATTCAACTTGAATAAATTTTTACGCATGCTTGAGATGAAACACATCAAAACTCAACCCAATATGTACCAATTTTAAGTTTCTCTTCGCTAATTCTATCCATCTTTAAACATTCATAACTTGCAATATACTTAACTAATTCCATCAATTTTAGAGCCTATATTTTCCTTGATATGTCTAATATAACATAGTAAAGTGGTTTTGAATTTGAACTTCATTAAGATGACCATTAGCTTCCAAGTACTAAAACCGCACTTTTTTTTTTACCAATTTCCTACCATCCACTATTTTTAACTCTTAAATCTTACTAAACTCTTAAAATTCTTTAAAACTTGAAAGACACTCATCTTACCTTCAAAGAGTCAAGGGAGAGCAGTTTTTCTTTAGATGTTCTTGATCTTCAAGTGAATTTCTACACAACTGAAGTATCTAAACATAAAAGCTAACTCTTCTTTGACATATAAACTCATAAGGATGAAGTTTCTTCACTTGATGCTGAGGTGTCACAACCATCAGCAATATTCATGTTTAGTCAACATGTTTCTCCCCGCTTAAACGTGACATCTAACTCTATTTACAGGTGACTCTTCGACTTCTCGGTCACCCGCTTAATTTCGGTTGACCGTACCATTACTTTTCAAAGGAATTCCAATATAGGATATCCGCTGTAGACACCAACCTATCCATGGATGCTACACATCCACTGCAGAAAGTCTACACATTAGTTGTAGATGTCCACTATCTACATGTCTGGTCGATCGCGATACTACCTGAGATACTTTTCCCATAGATCGGTCTCCCAGTCAAAATTTCATATTTGCCTTCCGGATGTCCACACCAGACACAGTTTTTCACATGCGGACGGCTACACATTTACGTGGATGCCCGCTTAACATTTTTCAAAAAATTATAAGTTATGCCGAACGTCCACTCTAGAGACGAGAGGCAGTTTTTCACATGCAGATGTCTACCATAATGTGTACTACTTAATCTCAAAAAATGTCTACTTTCCAAACGTCCATAACACAGGACATCTACAAACTTCCATGCTTTTGCGGATCCCAACATTGTCGCAGATACCCAGACATGCCTTGCATTGGTCGACTGCTAATTTATACCTCGGTTGACCGTAAATTCATCCGAGTGAAATTCTAATAAGTTCTTATATGGTTAAACTTCCAACCTTACTTTAACATCAATTAATCCATATTAATAAACAAACACTAGCATAATTATTGTACCACTTACAACTAGTACAATAAACTTCATAGTGTTACACAACAACTCTTCAAGAACATCAACTACCTAGCAAAATGACATAAAAGTTCTAGGTCTAGTTGACTGTTCTAAATATATATGTATATATATATATATAAGTATCTCAAGAACCATGACACTATCATATTATAAAAAAATAAGACAAATAGAACGACTCAATTAATCACCACAAAATAGAAAAACCAAATCAACAAAAACAGACTCCAAGGTTCAATTCTTTCCACAATCCACAATTTAAATACAAATGGCATCAAGTAACACAAGATATCCTAAGTGAAAACAATAAAATCCAAGAAGTTCAATACAAGAGACACGATTGGGTTTTCCTCCATGGCTTGGATCCTCCAATGAAAATTCAATTAGTAAGGGACAATTGTTGATGAGATTAGATGTTGAAATTCACCTTTTCCCATATGAAGCTTCAAGGGAATGATATACACACCAAAGAGATCAAGATCTCTTTTCCACATGCATGATTGAACGACCTATCCTCCCTCCCTCTCAATGTTTTTCATCAAAATAGGTCTATTGTCGTGCTCCCTCTCAAGCCTAGCTCATATTACCCTTACCTCATTAATGGTAAGGTTTTAAATAAATCTAAGTCACAATAAAATGTTAAAAACACAAAAGTAAGACACATAATTAAAACGTCATTCATGTTCGTCCATGTCATGTCTCTTCTACCCATAGATGTCTCTTGATAATCTTCAACATGGATACTCACAATTGATCTTCATTTCTCTCTACAGATTTAATCATGATTCTCTTAGGGCCGGTGACATGTCTCCTTCAAAGGAGATTGGAATCGGTGCTTGGAGCTTGGAGTTTGGATGCTTTGATGGATTATTGATAACTCTATTTTATAGAGTTATTTCGATATAATTTTATAAGACCCTGAAAATTTTCACAAATAATTTCATATGTAACGTGACATTTTGGAATATAAATGATATGAATAACGTGACAATAGAAAATTAAAATAGTGTGGAGTGAAGAATAATGTTGTAATAAAAAATAGAGTTTATTTTATTAGGTAAGATACAAAATTATGAAAGTTGGCTGCAGGCAGAAATTGGAGAAAATAATGTTTATGAAATGATTATATTTTAATAAAAACGTGAGATTTATTAAGTAAGTAACTGGATTAGAAAAGTTTGGTGTAGAAGGAAATTAGAGAAACTAATGCCTACAGAAGGATTATATTTTTAATAAAAATATCAGATTTATTAAGTAAATTAAGAAATTTTGAAATAATTATGTGTAAAGTGTTAGTGGAAGAGTACCCACCAATTGGAATGGGTCTGCAGAAGTATTCGTGCCTGCGGATATGGTGTCTCCAAAGGAAATGTATATGTTGCAGACAAGGATAGGCTGACAATGCAAAAAAAACTGATATCCGCGAAAGCATTAGTGTCCACGAAAGCATTAGTGTCTACGGAAGTGAGATATCCGCAGAAGAAATGTATAAGTGGCAAACAGAGATGGGTGGATAATGTGAAAGAATTAGTATCCGTGGAAGCATTAGAGTCAGCAAAAGCATTAGTGTTGTAATACCCAGGGTATTCAGTTTCATGTAAGTATTGGATTAAGTGGAAAAAGTATATTTCGGTCATTATGAATCTGTCACACCTTACTATTGGTATTATGAATAATAAAGTATTGAAGTGTATTGGATTTATTAAGGAAATAGATATATGTATATATATGTATCGTTATGGTGCAATGTATACATATAAATTATGAAGAAATAAACCGGGGTTGATCTTTGTGGTCAGATGGCAACAACATCGATCGACCAGCGTTAACGAAGACTGTGAAGTTGTGACTGGCAGTCGAAAGTCCAAGAGAAAAGGATCGACCGGAGAATTTGGAAGCCAAATTTGCGGCTGATCAAAGAATTGGCGGTTGATCGTCCAAAGATAAATCGATCGACCAACCATCCGAAAGGTTGTCTACAATGATAATTGTCGCCTGAAAGCTTCTGCGTTCGACTCTTGATGCTTCAAGGAGTGTTCAAGCGTCCCTCTCTTGGCTTTTCACCTTCATATGGACACTGAAGAGTTGCTGAAGGTGTTCTATAAATTGGGAGTGTGTGTTGGTAGTTTTCTTTTAGAAAAACAGAAAGAAATGTGTTGTACTGGGTGCTTGGTTCGGTGAGACTTCGGGTTGCTGCTACTAAGGAAAGATTTCAACATGAGGTAAGGAATAACATGTGTGCTTTGTCAATAAGGACCTACATCACAGGAGTAGGATTTATTGTGCTTCTCTGTAATTTTTCATGCTCATTTCATGCAGAATATTGTTCTTTCATGGTCTACTGCTCGCATCCCTTACTGCCTGATTTCTTAGGTCTATTCTCTGTGATATTGTCTTTGTTAATGGTTCCATACTCATGATGTTCATTGTCTTTTTGATTGCCAATGGTATTGATGATAACATACTGAAGTTTATAGCGTAAAGATGAGTTCTGCTCTTCATGTTGAGTTGTTGTTCCTTGTAAATATTGTCTCTTTGATGGATTTATACTTAGATGCTCTCTATATGATTAGTTGTTCCTCTGCGTGGTTGTTCCTATAGTCTAGATGCCCCGTTAATGAACCTTGTTTGTCTATAATTGTTCTTCCCTGCATGATTTTTCCTGTGATGTTTCCTTATGTGAGTAGTTTCCATTCATGGCTCTTGATCGTTTTGGTTAGTCAATGTACTGGGTGATAAATAAACTAACCTATTAGTAGCAAATAATAAAGAGAATGGGTTTTATATGATTCCTTAGAAACTTTACTGCTGTTGGTGGGTTCGTGGATAGTGGGGATTCCTTCAAGTATTCTCTGTGATATTCATGCATGATTTCCTTGAATAGGTTTTCTATGGTTTCTTGCCCCTATGATAATTAAACCTATGTAAAATGTTCTAATTGGATGAATACTCCTTGTTAGGTTCTGTTGCGTAATTATTGTTGTTAAGTATTAGTATTTCCTCGTCAAATAAATTGTAAATAATATATTAATATTCTTTGGGAAGAAAAGTAGTGAATAATGTGTAAACAAATAGTGATATTTGTTGATATTGATATTTGTTGTTGGTCATAATTAATGTTCTACTTTGGTAATATATCAGTAGTGGTGCATGCATAGTATCATATTGTTATCAATTCAATATTCTTGCTCATCGTTTGTTAAATTGTTTGTATTGTTGTTTGCGATATATGAACTGCTGTGTGACATTCATATAGCCATGTCATTAGGGTGGCATATCATGCATTTCACAGAAGTAATAATGAAGATAATAAATGAGCATTTTCTATGTGGATAATAAATGAGCATTTTCTATGTGGGTTTGGAGACTTAAGAGGTTGCTCTCACATAGAAAACAACCTGTTTGGGTGGGTTTTGAGACTTAAGAGGTTGCTCTCACGTAGAAAACAACCTATTTGGGTGGGTTCGGAGACTTAAGAGGTTGCTCTCACTCAACGGGTGGGTGAGTTCAGAGATTGAAGAGGTTGCTCTCACCCAAAAGTGAATAAACGTAAATGTAAGTGGGCTCATTTTTAGCGAGTTCGGAGACTGAAGAGGTTGCTCTCACGTAAAAACGAATTCAAGTGGTGAGTTCGGAGACTAAAGAGGTTGCTCTCACCCAGCTTATGGATGTATCAGACTTATGCATGTAGAGTTGTTATAGATATGACATCTGCATTTCATTTATATTCCTTACTGGGCAATAGGCTCATTATTTCTCCTGTGATGTATGTATCAATTATGATCCAAATGAAATGAACGTGGAAGAAGTGTGATGCGATGCAAACTTGTGTTACCATACGCGGATCAACCTCAGGAGTTATGGCTAAAAGGAATAAAAGTTGTTTAAATTGCATAAAGACTCTATTTATGGTTTTCAAATGTTCTAAGTTATGTTGTTTTCACAAAACAGTTTAAATGTTTTTATTATTCTGCGTAACGTACTCTGATGTTTTTCTTGTAAGTATACTTTAAATGGGTTTTAAAATGTTCAAATTTTTTATAAATATGTGAAAATGCATAAACCGAAATGGGATGTTACAATGATGGTATTAGAGCATAACCGGGTCTAACGCAATCCTGTAGACTGATGGTAACACAAGATTGGTCATCACATACTTCTTGGACTGTAAGTGTTTCGTTACATTGTTTATTAGTTAAATTGCATTGTTAGTATGGTATAAATTGTTGTGTTAGTGTAAATTGCATCGTTACATTACTTTGTTAGTTTTTAGTTTAAATTTCTTGTTAGCTTAAGTGTTTTGTTTCAATTCTATAAATAAAAATAATAATAATAAGGTACTCCCTAATAAAACCCCGAAGGGGCCTAACACTTCCTAAAATACATTCCGGTAAGATGATAAGTTTAATCTTTTCAACAAAAAAAAAAATTCAAAAATCCTTAAAAGGATAATAAAACTAATGCTTCCTAATAAACATTCCCTAGCATTATTAGTTAATGATTTGAAACAACTAATGTCAACCTAAACAATGTCATTGTAATGTAATAGAATGGCAAGAGAAACTAGAGGAAATGTTCGAGCCAATATTGAGAAGAATGAGGCTGCCGAACATGAGAATACTAATGGTCAAGAACACGTTGTTCAACGGGATAGCAGGAATGACGTTCTTGATCGCTTGATGACTATTGTGGACCGTCAAACCCAGTGCATGGAACGCCTTATGGAAAGGGAGAGCAGGAATGAGAAACAACATCAAGTGGTGGTTCCAATGGAAGCTGTTTGGGAGAAGTTTCGGAGACTTAGGCCTCCATGCTTCAATGGGAACATTACTGAAGCCGTTGGAGCCAAAGAATGGATTAGATCTCTCGAAGACATATTCGAACATGGAAAGATTGGGGAGACCGAGAAGGTTTCATGTGTTGTGTACCTGCTGATTCAGGACACAAGGTTATGGTGGGATACCGTTAAGGCAGCACTAGATGTCCGAACCTTGACATGGGATCAATTCAAAGAGATCTTCTATGAGAAGTATTTTAGTCAGACTATCTGATCAAAGAAGCTAGTTGAGTTTGTCTTATTGTGTCAAACTGGGATTGTATCGGAGTATGTAAGGAAATTTGAGGTACTATCTCGATTTGCATCACATCTGGTGGCAGACAATGAGCACAAGGTCCATCAGTTCGTAAAAGGAATGAAGGTTGAAGTTTTCAGAGGAGTATAGATTTTTGGTTCTCAGGGTGTCCCCTATAAAAAGATTGTCACAAAGGCATTAGAAGTGGAGGATTTAGAACTGATGGTGGCTAAACAGCGAGAAGTGAATCAAAGGTTCTAGAACAATACTCTTAATTTATAGCAGAAGGGTGGACCAATGACGAACAAGGGAACAAAGAGGCCTTTAGAGAATGAATTGCAACAAATGAAGGACAAGCACTCTATGAATGTGGCAGTTACTACCCCATCTAATGAGAGGGCCTACCAAATGAATCAATGTCCGAAGTGCAAGAAGAATAGCTTCGGAGAATGCAGAGTGGGTATTGGTCGGTGTTTTAAGTGTGGGGAGCCTAGGCATATTGCAAGATTTTGCTCAGCTAGAATCGGTGGATCTGGAGGTGTGGCACCAAGAGTCTTTTCTCTGTATGGCGATGAAGCTCTATTTGATGAGGTGGTGGGGGAAGATTACCCTACTGTGGTGTCAGGTACGATTTATGTTAATAGTATAGTGGCATATGTTTTATTCGATCCTGGAGCTACTCATTCCTTCATTACGAAGGAATTTAGTGCAAAAACAAATTGTTTCCCTGAACTAGAAAAGAGTAATTATAGAGTACTCTTACCCTCTGATGAATACCTGATTACCGATGGAATTGTAGGAAGGAGCACTATCACAATTCCTCAAAACAATAACAGTACTAGGTTCTCAATCACAGTAGTCATCAACAACACACATAAATCTATTACCTCACGTTGCAACCTCCTTCACTGTTGAAATCTTCTCCTCGTAAAACAGCATAGTAGCCATCTTGTCTTCCTCACAGCTCCCCACTTTCTCTAACCTTCCCCAATTTCACATGGGAACACACTAGAATAGAAGCAGGAACCCCCTCCACATGGTTCAATCTCTGCAAAACCCGAGAGGAAGGAAAGCTTAACACACTGAATCTTCCTTTCCTCACTATTCTCCTTTCTTCCAAAAACCTTCACGGCTCTCCATCACCCTCTCAGACCCTCACAGCCAGTTCACCTAAATTCCAGATTCTCACAGCAGCTTCTCATTCTCATTCACAGACTTATCATCAAACTTCAGAATTCTCTCAACCTTTCTCTTCATGTCTTTCTTTCCCTGAGACTTTCTTTCTCAACTCATAGCAAGACAATCTCTTTCTTAGAATTTCACCAGAGTTTCACCATGGTTTTTCCAAAACTTCTCATCCACTCCATCAACCACAATTTATAGGCAACCATTAGCGCCTCTTCAACGACCATCTAAAGGTGAAGAACCAAGGGAGGCAACCCTTCAACATCCAGACGTGTCCAACGCCAACTTCAGAAGCTTCCAATGGCAACTTTTTGGATCGCCAGTTGATCAATTCTTCTTCAGTCAATCGACCGCCAGTGCAATCAATCAACCGTAGACTCCTTGTTCTAGATTGCCGGTCAACGACCCGAACGATCACTACCATGGACGAACGGCTGCACTTTTAAATCAATCGTCCGCCATTCATAATATTCACACAAGTATTATAATTCTGTAATACTAATCTAAATATTCACGTGCAGATTATTATTAATAATTATGTTATATTATCTCTTCAACCTCCATAATCCATATAGCATACTCTTAATAAATCATAATTCACTTTCTCAAATTATCCTAACCTCAACTTTAAATTTATCCTTCAATATATAGGATATATAATCCACGATTCCTCCTCCACTTTATTCTTTACTAAACCCATTATGCTCTTAATTATTAATAACCTTATTATTTTCAACCTTACTATAACCAAATATAATTTCTCTTACTAAAAAGCTTTCATCCATCATCTCCAATTTCACTGACTATCAATCACTAATCCAGTCCTATTTCTAATCTCACTGACTATCACTTATTATTCCAGTCCTATTATCACCATATCTAAGTCCAAATATCATTGAACAATTTCCCAATAATCTTAATCTTTTACTCAAGGTAATTATGAACACAATTTGGGGTACCATAATTCACTTCTTCCAAATACGTTTCTCTTAACCAATATCTTAAATTGTCCAATTCAACTCCTATCATCCCAAAATCATCACTTAAGCCTTATGGTTAGCTCTACAAAAATTTGGGATATTACAGTTAGAAATAAATGAGGATACCATATGGTTGGTATTCACATGCATTGCACGGGAGAGGCCAGATTAAAGCAAATATAAAGGGGACTTGGGGGTTGGGGAGGTAGTTTCGATTCTAACCGGTAGACTTGAGATTAAATCTTTCCCTCATCGGGATGCGAGAGCTTTTCTACCGAGGCTTAGTTTCCAACTAGGAACTATTTTCGTTGTGAAAATATTCTCAATGTCCCAGCTCAATGTATGAGTTTACTATATTAAACTGTGAGTAAAGATAGATTGAGTGGGTTACTTTGTTACATAATCAGACATATGCATGCATCATATTGCATCTTACTTTTTGTTGAGCGTTAGGCTCATTATTTGCTTGTGGTGTAGATGATTTACAGGATACGAGCTATATACCTGAGGAGGGAGTGGTTGTAATACCCCAACTTTTCATATCAGAATTCAATAAGGATAATTGAAAAGTAATTGGCGATATTCGGATTAATTGGATAATTATTGAGGTATTACCAAGGATTTAATCAATAGATTATAATTTAATAGAATTTATTGGATGATAATTGTGGTTAAGTTAGTAGGGTAATGTTATGGGTTATTAAATTAAGGGTGGGGAATATGTGGGAAACGTGCCCATGGACGTTTCGGTCGAGGCTGCGGTCGACTTCACGGTTGAGTACCTCAATCGAATATGTTGTCAGTCTATATTTTATATTTCGATCGAAGCTGCGGTCGATGCCGCGGTCGTGAAGCTCGACCGAAATATGGTAAAGAATACAAATCGGGTTTTCAATCGCATCGCATTCGAGGGCACAATCAAGATGCTCGTCCAAAATGTATTACAGATTGTAAATTGGGTTTTCGGTCGCATAGCGGTCGAAGCCGCGATAGCGAATATCAACCAAAAAGTAGGATAAAACAAAGGGGAGAAATATGGACTGAACTGGTTTAGTTCGGCGCGGTCCTAAAATACATGAGTGGTTGGTTTAGAAATGGGGATTAAGTGAAGAATTAATATTATGGAAATTAAAATAAATAAAATGGAATTAAGGTAAATGGAATTAGAATTTAAAGGGATAAAATAGAAAGGAGAAATTAAATGGAGTAGGAGGAGCTAAACCAGTTCAGCAAGTGAACCGGTTCATGTTGTTTGTTGTCCCGGTTGAATCAAAGGATAGGGGCAAACTAGTTTGGCCTGTGGCCATTTGCACGAAAGAACAGAGAAAACAAGAGGGAGCGACCGAGAGAGAGTGAGATCGAGAGACGAGGAAGACGAGGGATGACGAGAGAGAGCTCAGGCTTGGGTTCAAGGGGGTACTGTCCGGGGGTCGAAAGTGCAGTGGGCGGCGATGTTGAGCATCGGGTTGCGGGGTGTATAGGGTTCGGATATGGCCGAGCTGATGGAGCAAAGATTGAACCCCGAAGTTGCAATTTCCTCCACGATTGAATGAGGTAAACACCTCGATTGTTTATGTTGTGTGATTAAATTATATGATTGGGAATTCGACGGATGAATTGGAGTGGCTCGTGTGAATTGACGAAGGGTAGGGGTTTTGGTAGAATTGCGGTCGGGCTACAATCGATGGCTTGCTACCTGGTTGTCAACCGATTCTGTTGTGAACCTGATTCACGAATTGTGTTCTGGCTGACCCGATGACTGTTCCCTCTCCTGAGACGATAACAAACTTTTCACATGGAGATTGAGCAATGGACCACCTTCCTTGATGTGGTTAGTTTTCCCATCAACCTTGCATCCCTGGGAAGTCTTCTTTGCCTATATAGGTATGGCAATGGATGGGTATGCAGGAGGAAACACTTCAGGAGTTTGGATTTATTATGAAGTGGAGAATAAAATGACAGAGAGCGGGAGAGGAATGACCTGAAATGGACAGGGAGCTCCTGTCATTGGTGCAGTAATGGAAACAGAGAGGATGTAGGGGTGGTTGTTGTTATTTCTCTCAGGTTTTTTGGATGAGAATATCCTTTCCATAATTTCAGTTCATGAATGTATCTGTAAGTGAATTCTACTGTGGCTGTAGAGAAGCTATTTGTTATGGAGTATTTTGGTTATATGTTCTCTGTCTATTTATGGGCATTTGATTGTTGACTGAAGGGTATTGTGCATTGTTGATAGTGGGTTCTCTTATTTGATTTGGACTCTCGGTGTTGTCTGTGTTGTTGTTGGTCTGCTACACACATATTAATAATGGATATTGATTGTTCAAATGTTAATAGGTTGCTTAGTGAATGGATGCTTATCTGTTAGTTGGAATTCATTTACTAGTTCCCTGCTTTGATGGTCATGTTAACTGTTTGTCTTGAATGTTGAACATGAATATGTTGTGTTGGTTTGGGTAGGAATATACTCTGTAATTTGGAGATAGGATTGTCAACTTGTTTGATGACTGTTACTGGTTTGAATTGCCCCTGTTTGGTTAAGCTTGTGATCCTTATGGATGTTATGTTATTTGGGGTACTGTGGTCGTAAAGTCTTCGTTAAGTTGTTAAGTTATATTCTTTGATAAAATTGTTCAACTGGTGAGCATGTAGAAATGTTAGAAATATAAATATATTGACATGAATAATGAGCTGATGGCTTGGGCATTTTGCTTTCTAGTTGTGATTGGAAAATATAAGTTGGAATTGTGTTTGTGTATTGGGGTGCTTTCATTTGCTATTGTGGATTATTGCTATTCCGTTACACGTTAGATATTGAGGAATTGTTTTTACGAAGTTTGTCAAGTAATTAAGTTGACTATTGGGATTTGTTAAGCGCTAAGGTTTATGGAAATTCAGTGGTTAGTTATTAATGGATAAGTATTGGTTAATTGGTCGAAGAACATAATTGGACGAAAGATATGAAATAATTAAGTGGTAATTATATTATCAAATAATAACGGTATTAAAGTAAAGATTTATACTTGATAAATATATTAATAAATAAATGATAATTATTTTGAAGGTATTAACAAGAAAAATGATAATGAGATAAATGCGATAAGGACCACGGGAAAATTCTTCAAGAGGTAATAAATAGGATGCGGTACCCAGAGGAGGCCTTGCATCACGGGATTTTTATGCTTTTAAATTAATGTCAATTATTGTTGAAATTAATTAACGCACGAAATTACGGAGAAAATGCTTAAACATAAAGATGAATAAAACGTTAAAAATAAATATGGAATTTATGTTGAGCAATGTAGTGAACTGCCTTAATTTCGTAGTTATATATTTTATACTGCTATGAATTGTTGGACTGTATATGAACTGACATTCATGCATCACGATAGGACTTATGAAAATGTGACATATGCATGACATGATAAATGAAATGAATAAATAAACGTAAATGGACGTGTGAGGGTTCGAGAGAGAGGGTGACGGTCGTAGGTGGGAACACCCCAGATGGAAACCTCCACTCATGTAGAGATGGAATCGGTTCGTCCACACCAACCAACAGATGTATCCCTACTCTTAGTCCTCAACGTCAGACAAGACAGAGATTAGGTGATGGTAGTAGTCACACCCCTGATGGAAACCTTCACCCAGATATGGTTGGAGTCGGTTAAGCCATACCAACAGATGTATCCTTTCTCTGGTAATGAAACGTAAAGGAAATGTAAAGAAAAATCAAAAGACAGAAAAGATACGTTCTTTTCTAGAGAACGACTACATAAGCATGAGCAAAAGCATTGCATAAATTCTATTTCTTGCTGAGCGTTAGGCTCATTTTCTTACCGGTAATGCAAATGACTTTATTGATGATATCAATGTGGAGGATGAGATATTGCCAGTTGAGATCTTGGGTTATCAACTAGATTCAACCTTATGTGTTATGGCTCAAAGAAAATAAAAAGGTTGTTTCAAATAATGGTTTTATTTCGGTAATGTTTGGTAATATAATGGATTGTGAACTTTCTAAACGATTTTGCAAAATAAATGGACTTTTATTAAATAATGTTTTGAAACAATTCCGTTATTTTTCTGCTAGATTACTCTGATATGCTTTTATTGAACATGTTTTTAAAAGAAAAATTTTTATGAATGAAAATTATAAGAAATAAAAAGTTTTAAAAAAGTGGAGCGTTACAGCGGTTCACGATGAGCACTTGGGTTATCCAATGGATTTGAGCGGAGTGTTATGGCTCACGAGAAGTAAAAAGGGGATTTTGAAATGGTCGAAAGTTTTTGGAAATATGATAAAATATTAATTGTTTGTTAAATAACAAACTCTTGTTTAAAGTGTTAAAAACCATATTTTGAATTTAATATCTGTTTTTGCTTTATTTACTATGATTTATTTCCTCTCGTATACGTTTTAAATAAAGAAAAGAAAAGAAAAATATTTTTATATATATGATCATGTACGTTTATAAGAGGGTCGTTACAAAGAGTATGGAGTGTCATCCACTTTTAATTTACAAGACTTAATCTCCTTACATAGATGACGAAGAGGTTGTCATAGAGCCAGAACTTAAAGAAGATTTGAGGTCAAATCCTCAAAAACCTTGAAAGGATGATGAACTTCAAGGTCCATTCACAAGAGCCAGGGCCCAAAGACTCATTAACAGCTACCTTTCTAATTATTTGGATACTAGCTCAATTATGGCCCAAATGGAGGAGTTACTAATCCATGAAGATCAAGGGAGGTCCATGCATATGCTACTATGGAAAGAAGCCCAAGAAGACAAGCTTGAAGGGCAAAAAAGATCAAGGGAAGAAGAGATATAGGAACCTTTCCCATCGGCCAAGCAGGAGGAAAAAAGGAAGACTGATTATTGCATAGATATGGCAACCATGCAAGTGGAAAAACTTGAAGAGAAAGTAGCTACCAAAACTCATCAAAACTTGGAGGAAAAGAAAGTAAATAATAGTTAAATAAGTGCTTTAGAAAGTTGCCTAAAACTATTATAGTAATCGACAAGTATTATAGCCGAGTATCTAACATATTTCCTACTATGTTACTTCATATTCCAAATTGCGTGAAGAAAGCTTCTAAACTCATAGAGATATTGCTTTCTAAAGTAGAGCCTTTCAAAAGAAGATTTCCAGCAAATTATAGAAAGTTAAGCCGACCGGTAGATCTCCGCCTTCAGCCAACTGACCGCTCCACTTGCTAATGATTGAATCTGTCCAATTTCTCCTTCAACTGTTCGACCGCCTTTTGCCTTCAAATTTGCGGACATTCCAAATTGGTTATTTGCAGTCGTTCATCACAACACTAGATCGACCACCCAGTCTAGTTTTTTCCACCTTCGGTCGTTCATCAACGGTATTGATCAACCAGTCAGGTTATGTATCCTTACCCCCTTTCACCATCCTATGCACGATGAAAATAATTATTTTGGCAAGGCTTTATGTGATCTTGAAGCAAGTATAAACCTAATGTATATGTCAATATTCAAAAAACAAGGGATTGGAGAAGCTCGTCCTACATCAGTTACTCTCCAGTTAGCTAATCATTCTTTGGTGCTTCCTAAAGGGAAGGTCAAAGATGTCTTGGTAAGGGTTGATAAGTTCATTTTTCCTATTGACTTTATTATATTAGATTATGAAGCAGATTGTGAAGTGTGAATCATCTTGGGACGACCGTTTCCTTCTACTAGAAGAATGTCAATTGATGTACAGAAAGGAGAACTCACAATGAGAGTCAATCATCAACAAGTAATGTTCAATGTTCTAAAAGCTATGAAATTCCCAGATGACGAAGAAGATTGTTTTTCCATAAAGGCCATCAAGCGAATTTCTGAGTTGGAAGAACCCAAATAGATCAATGATTTAGAAATGGGAAGTAAGGATAAACCCGATTGTCACAAAGAAATAATGCAGATTTGCAGAAACTATAGCAAACAGTTTGAACCACATAGAAGGTCAGATGGATAATTCAAGGTTTCAAAACCATCTACTGAAGAGGCGCCTATATTAGAATTGAAACAACAACCCAAACACTTAAAATATGCTTTCTGGGGAATAGGAGAAACTCTTCCAATTATAATATTCACCTCACTGACTCTAATTTAAGAAGACAGGTTAATTGAGGTGTTGAAGAAATTCCAAAAAGCAATTGGATGGATTATTGCAAATATTAAAGGAATCAGCCCAAGCATTTGCATCCATAAAATATTGTTGGAACATAACCATAACACCTCTATAGAGCAACAAAAGAGATTGAACCCAGTAATGAAAGAAATGGTCAAAAAGGAAATTCTTATATGGCTCGATGCAGACATTATCTACCCAATCTCAGACAGTTCATGGATAAGTTCAGTACAATGTGTCCCTAAGAAGGGAGGAACAACAGTTATATCTAATGATCCAAATTAGTTAGTACTGACAAGAAAAGTAACAAGATGGACAGTTTGCATGGACTATAGGAAGCTCAATAAGGTTACCAGGAAAGACAACTTCCTACTACCCTTTATCGATTAGATGCTAGACAAGTTAAAAGGAAAAGAATTCTACTGTTTCTTGGATGAATATTTGGGGTACACTCATATATCCATAGCCCTTAGAGATCAAGAGAAAACAACTTTCACATGTTGATGCACCACGGAGGAGAGGAAGTTTGGAAACCACTTGATACAGGCAGTTATTATGGAAAAAAAAAATAGAACTGAATGTTTGATTATACAACTTGTTTGATTGATACACAAATGACTTGAACATTGGACCAGACTATAATTACTAAGGGAGTATGGCATCCTCCAAAAATCACAAGGAAATTCTTTCTAAGGAAGAAGTTATGCTAGAGAGTTGTAAACTGGTCCGGAGAGACACCAAGGGAAAAATCGGGCCAGAAATGGTAAGAAGCACAACTCGCTCAATATATGTCCAAACAACATGAAATTAGGACCATGTACCTCTCTATATGTAAACAAGGAAACATCCAAAAATTAGACTAAGAAACGTTCGGACTCAAAAGTTGTGTGCGGAATGATGCAAGCTGGTCCAAATAGGCACCTAACTGTGCATGCTAACTTCAATGGCCTCCAATGGTGATAGAACTTAGTCACGACCCGGAGGCATGCCTAATAGAACTACTGGGTCAGGCAATGTAATCCTCTTAAAGACCTCGATCACCCAACCCAAGGCATAAATTTTAGTAGAAGACATTTGTAATTTATCGCGACCCAAAATTTATGGGTCTAGGTCCGTATAGTAATCACGAGAACAAACGGTGTGTAAAACAAGCAACCCAAATTATTGTGTGACAAATCCAAACCAACAGTTATAGGTTTATAGACCAAGTATTAAAATCCTCACCAAATAACAATTTAAACACTCTAAGCAGAAATGGAAATAAATGGAACGCTCCGACTCTTAGTCCCTAGCCGCTCTTGCCTTTACCTGGAATAAGAGGGGAACGTTTGGGGTGAGTGACTAACTCAGTAAGGATATCTAGACTAGATGCAATGCATGGGAAAAAGTGGCCTTTCTTATCTTATGGAAAACAATGTCATGCTTCTCTTTTACCGTACATGGATTTTAATTTGAAACTCTTTACCATTTTATAAAACTAGACCTAAGGCCAACGATGAGGCTATTATCGAAAACCCATTATATACGTAGATAGCTATACCTCAAAAATATGTCATCACCATTTTCCAAGCTAAAAACATTATCAATGAAAGGGGTGGTCACTCAAGGATCCATCTAACTCTCATCAGAGAATTGATGGGCATTCGTCGATGACAACACCTCATGAGGAAGAAGAATAGGATGGTACCCGCATCTATAGACCAAGCAGTGTACCCATCCACGATATCAAAATGAATGAAGTTGCCAGTGTTGGGTTGCTCCTTAACTAGCCACCAATTTCATCCAAGTAGACGAGGGTTGTCGGTGAGCCGTCACACCACCCGTCACTTGGAAAGGTGTTAGGCAAACAATCCCAACGACAGCCAAACTCCAATCCATGTCACTAAAACCCTTGCAAGGTTCTAGGGCTCAAAACCCAAGATTCGTCAACACCGCCCTATAACGCTTTCAACTTTTGAGGCTCAAAACCCAATGACATGTCACCAATGTCCTATCACCCTTTCGCACGTAAAAATAATCAATCTCCTTGTAGTAGGAGATTGTATGGGATAGCCTCATGATGCTTTAGTGCCAAAGCTGCATAAAGCATTAAGAGGATTCATCCTCCCAATATATGCACTGTATATATAAACCAAACCATGTATGAAAAATAAACGTGAGAAAACCTAGTTATACATAAAAATGGACGTGCTGTCAAACAGTTTGAGTGGCTTATAAATGGGAGTATTTAATCTCCTTAAGGGAACTAATCTAGAGTTTTGACTCAATTAGCTGCTGCTGCAACCTATTTTGGAGTTTCCTCCCAAACGCAAATCGGATTCTTGTATAGGTTCAAACTGACGACTTGCTTTCCAAAGATTCTCTTCCTCACATTCTGCCATTCTTGGAGGAGGAGTCTTATACTGGTGTCTTCCAATACTTCCTTAGAAGTATTATTCCAGAGAGGATACCAAGAAGATTGGTGAAAAATGAGTTGGAGTGGCTTTTTGCAAAAGAGTCCACCAAAGTCGCAGTTCTTGGTTCTTGGGATGTAATACCCCAATTTTTTGTATTATAATTTAATCAGGATAATTGGAAAGTTATTTGGGGAATTTGGATTAATTGGATAATTATCGGGGTATTACTCAATGACGTATTCGTAAGATTATAATTTAAGGAATTTATTGGATGATAATTAGGATTAATTTAGAAGGTGTAATTTGGAGTTTTTTGACTTTTCAGACGATCGCGGACAAAGGTGCGGGTGCCTTCCCTCGTCCAAAATCACAATTCTGAAGAAATATGGATTGGACTGGTTTGGTTCGGCTCGGTCCAGATTTAAATAAGTGGCCTGGTTCTTAAGAAAAAGGAGAAGAATAGAGTAAGGTTAATTAGAATTAAGACGTAATAATATAATTAAGTGGAGATTAATGATTATTAAGTGAAGGATTGAAATAATAGGGAATTAATTAGAAATTGAAGAGTGAACTTGTTCAGGATGAATCATTGGTCTGGTACAGGGTGTGGTCTGGCTCAGTTGGAAATCAGAAAGGATAAGGGGGAATTGGGCATTTGGCCCGTGGCCATTTTGCGAAGAAGAAGAAAGGAAGAGCATGAGGGAGAAGATAGTGAGCTTAAGGCGGCTCTGGTCATGCGCACTGTCCGGCGTGCGTACGAGCTGCGAGTTACGGCTTATGGGGCAACATGGGTTGCAAGCTAGGGCTCTGCGTAGCTGGGTCGCGAGACGGGACGAATCGGAGCTCCTACTGACAAGGAATTCTGAGGTTAAGTAGAGATAAGACAGTGGCTTTCTATTCTTCTCCTTGGCGTTCTGTCATTTGGGTGTTTAGGCAAAGGAATGGCCGAGACGATAAAGGGCAAGGGCGACGGTTTGGGTTGTGATCGGCTAGGGCGGTCTATTCGATGTTGGACCGGACTGGTCCTTGCTATTCCTTCTCCAGGAGAAACGACAACATGGAGTACATGGAGGCATGGTGAAGGATTGTCTCTAGTGAATTGAAAGGCAAAAGAAAATGGGGAAGGAAGGTGGAGAAGAGTGTTTTGTGGTAACACTATGGACAGAAAATAGAGACAGAGAGGGAAGGAGTACGTGAGAGATTCTGGAAAAATGGTGAAGCTGTGTGCCCTGTGTGAAAAGGAAAAGTGGAGGAGAGTTTATACCCTCTTCCATCAAACTGTGGCAGAGAATGTTCCCCTTCGGAGTGCTGCAAAGCTTAGGATTTAGTGAGGACTTGGATGTTGCTCTCAGCTGTTCTGTCAGTATGAATCCCTCCCTTTCAACTTATGGATTAGTGGGTTAAGGTATTTTAGTTGTTCAAGTAAAAATGAATTAGAATGGGTTTATGCTGCTGATGTATGGGTTTGTGTTTCCATTGGATTAAGCCCTTGTGCAATCTGTTAATGAGTAGGCGTTTAACATGTTATCTGTTGATGGTTTGAACCTTGTGATTTTTCCCGTGAAAAAACATTATGGGCTGGGCATTGCTATTGGATGAAGTATACCTTGCTAGTTGTTATGTTATTCAGAAATTGTTGTGGTCTGTTTTGATATTGCGCTGTAATGAGAATGATTTAGCTAATGTCTTATGGTTCAACATTGAAGCATGAATATACTTTGCATTTTGGCTTTGGTTGTGAAACTGTGCTTTTGGATATATTGTTGTTGGACAAGTTGGAAAGGCTATGCATGTATATTGGGATAAATTCATGCACTGAGATTAAAGTTAAGTGTTCTACACATTAGATATATACTCTGCACATTTGGAAGATTTTAATTGTTGTTGCGTTGGTTTGGTCACATATTCTTCACGTTAAGATAATTAATTGGGTCATGATTTGCTTCGCTATATTGTCATGGTTTGGATTAATTTATTGAGATAGGTTATGCTTCGTTTTTGGCAGAAACAGATTCCTAGAATTGCTATGTAATTAAAGGTAGGAAAAGAATGAAATTTATAAGTTGTGTTTATTAATGGGTAAATGTTTTAATCATGAAGGTATTGAAAAGGAAAGGAATGATAAAGATTAAGTGTTAATACATGTTAAAGCTTCGAGGAAAGAAATTGAGATAGAGTCATTGGCCTATGGAGGCCCTACACCATTAGCAGTGTCTTTCCTTTAGTTGTTTGGTTGCATTTCTACTATGTTGCTTTATGTATTATGCCTATGTTGTTTGCATGTTATTAATTGAATCTCTAAGCACGTTTAGGATGTTAGCATATCGTTATTGTTTCCTTTGAATAGCAAAGCATGTCCACATTGTTATTACTTTGTTTAAATTAACTAAGTATGTCTATTGTTATTGCTTTCTTTAAATTGCCAAGCATGCCTATGATATTATTGTTTCCTTTAAATCGCAAAGCATTTCTACATTGTTATCACTTCCTTTAAATTAACAAGCATGCCTATATAGTATGTTAGTTGACTTCCATATCTCATACTTTTATATTGTTGTGATTACTGTTTTATGTCTTATACTTTTATACTGTTACGATTACTGCTTTTCATTGACATGCGTCACGATAATGATGCATCATGATAATAGAAACAAGTAAGAAGTGCCACCTCTAGGGTGGTACTCATATGCATTATGTGAGGAAAACAGATGAATGAAAGGAAAGGAAAGGAAATGGGGAGTCGGGGGACGGACAGGACGGGTAGTTTAGATCTAATCAGGTAGTCTATACTAAGTCCCCTCCCTTGTCAAGAATGGAACCAGCAATCCTAGGTGGTTAGAAGCTAACCAAGACCATTCCTCCAACACAGGTTCCTCCAATCTCCCGCTCGATGTACGAGTTATGAATGAAAGAATGAAATGTAAAGAAAAGATTGATTTGGGGTGGAATCCATTCCAAAAGAATTAAAGAGAGGCATGATCATACTGCATATCTCATTTCTTACTGGGCCTCGGGCTCACAATTTGCTAATGGTATAGGTACACGCACGATAAAATGATGATCAGATCAAAGAGCAGTTGATGAAGGATTTGCACGGGCGGGACTTATGGCTGGCTAGGCTATGGAAAGTAAAAGAGAAAAGAGTTTTATAAATGTAAAGTAATAATTTATTTAGTCCTTTTTAAAATGAACGATTTATGCTTCCGCTATAAAATGTTTTATGCTTTCGCTATTAATTAAGAAGAATGGAAGATAAAAATAAAGTCTTCTACTATTAATAAAGATTTAAGTAACGAGTTTTAAGTAAGACGTTTTTAACGATCGAGTTGTTAAGAAAAGAATTTTGATTTCAATTGAAAGATTTTAATAAGAATTCAATTGTTTTATAAATGTTTTAAATTTCACGTATTTTTTAAAGTAAAGAAAAATCTGGGTCATCACTAGGAAATTTGCAGACGAACTCTTAAGTTTGTTACTGTTTGATTTGTCTTACTCGGAATTTGGTTCTATATTTTTGAGGGTATGTGTAATACTCCGACGTTTTATATCAGAACTTAATAAGGATAATTGAAAAGTAATTGGGGATATTCAGGTTCATTGGATAATTATCGGGGTATTACCAATGACATATTCGTAAGATTTTAAATAAGGAATTTATTAGGATTCAATTGGAAAATGTATTTTTGGAGTTTTTGGACCCACACGGACGACACGAGGACTAGGCGTCGTGTCTGAAATGCATCTCTAGTCGTTCCTCGCATTTTGGGATGAGTGGGGATTACGCTTCTTGCCCTAATTCGTCTGTAACGAGAGATTTTGGATGAGGCAGGACTATGGTGGATGATAGCAGACGGAGAGAATTCAAATCTGTCTTGATTTTAGGACTTTTCGGACGCATCTAGATGAGAAGAGTTTGAATCTGTACAAATTATTGGACTTTTCGGACGATCGCGAATGAGGCACGACACCTACTTTCATCTGAAAATGCAATTCTAATGGGAAGAATATGGACTGAACCAGTTTGATT
Organism: Begonia loranthoides; assembly: GCA_022433065.1. Lineage (NCBI taxonomy): Eukaryota > Viridiplantae > Streptophyta > Magnoliopsida > Cucurbitales > Begoniaceae > Begonia > Begonia loranthoides. The sequence continues at coordinate 24,594,396 of CM039468.1, read as the reverse complement.
TGGATCGGTCCAAAAATTTATAAGTACACGGTTTTTAATTACAAGGTGAAAAGGAAATTTAATTATTTGGAATTGAAAGGTGAGAAAAATAATAAGGGAGAATTTAATGAATTAATGAATTAGAATAAGGAGAGTTTGGATGAAGGGGAAGAGTAAGACCGGTTCACGCTGTGAACCAGTTTGGGGAGAAAATGAAAAGAAAGAGAATGGCCTCTGACCATTCTTCGGGGGCGAGAACCAGATGAGAGAGAGAGCAGGGAGATGGAGAGAGTGACGAAGACGAGGGAGATGAGTGAGGTGCAAGGAGGAGTACGATGCTGCGAGCGTCGTCTAGAAAATGGTGAGCGACTGTAGGCTCGGGCAGTGAGCTTCGCGGGATGGTTCGAATTGCGGGATGGATGGGCATCAGGTCGAGAGGTACCTCGACGCCCTGTCGATTTTTTGTGGCCGGCGACAAGGAATGGCGACGGTGAGGAGACGGCGGTAAAGGCATTGATACATCGATGGTTTAGGGATAGATTGGTTAGGCGCATGATTCGGCGGGAGCTAACAGTTCGTGAGGTGAGGCTGGGTTTGGATTTCGGTTCGGCATGAACCTGTCCAATTCCGATTCTTGCTTTCGATGAAATCGACAGGGTGGACATGCGTTGAGGCATGGTGATGACAGGACATGGCCTTGGAACGTCCAGGCATGTTCGTGGCAGGATAAGGGTGCCTCTAGTGAATTTAAAATGCAGAAGAAAAGAGGAGAGGGCTGGCAAAAATGCCCTTGGGTGATTTGAACCATGCGAAAAGGAAGGTGGGCAGAGGGGAAAAGCTCTCTAGAGAATGGAGTTTGAGAGCTTCTGTGAGGAGGGAGGCAGCGTTATGGCTTGGAGTGTCACCCACGCTCCAGTTGCTACTCTCGGGTCTATACTGCCTGCTAGTGAGGATTTTTTCTCAGATGTTTTGGTCTGCTGGTTTCTATTTTTGGGTGTTAAATTTTTCTAGGATCACTTTGGTTAATCTTGAAATATTGCTCCTCTATTTGTTCTGATAATGGTTGTGGTGGCTTTTCTAGACGTTGGTATTGGTAGTTAATGTCTTAAAAATTACTGCTTTGTTGGATAGTGTTGGAAGAATACCATGATTTATGCTCTCTGTTGTTGGATGAATAATGCCTCTGTTGATAATTAAGGATAATCATATTGAAGATTTTATGTTCCGTTTAGGCGTCAAAGAAGTTCTTAGATTTATTATACAAGTTAGAATACGAAAAGGAAATGACAATTATAAGTCGTAATTATTAATGATAGATGTTTTAATTATGAAGGTGTGGAGAAGAGACGAAGGATAGCGATTAAGTGCTAAACGCGATAAAGTTTTGAGGTAAGGATTGGGTAGATTCTTGGCCAGTAGAGGCCCTACCCACAAGTAGTATGCGTGTGTTTTGTGTTAATTCCTGCAATTTCTTTACTGCAACTAAATGCTCTATATATACTGCAACTCAATGCTTTATGTGATAGAAAAGTTGGATAATGAACTGCAACGATATGAATTGATGAATTGAACTGATGAACTGAAGATATATAAATGAAATGATACATATGAATAGGCTGTTAACAAATTCATGAATAGTAGTTATGTTCTATTAGAAATGTTGTTTTAGATATTGTTTGTTAAGATAGTAGACTTAGTCTATAATGCTATTATTCTTGGTACTGGTTAGGATCTGTAACTTTCTTTTGACAAGATCATGCCTAATAAATCACTAATATAACTCGTGTAATTGTCAATAATCTTAAAGTAGATCATTAACTTTAGATAAAAACAATGTTGTTAACTCAGGCTTTACTTTCAAACTTACACGTGTTTAGGATCGATTCATGTCCTTAGCTCGTATCAATTTAGTAAGCATGTTTACAGTCGTATCAAATTATTAAGCATGTTTCCGTAATTATTTATTAAGCATGTTTCCGTATTTAATTATTAAGCATGTTTCTGTAGTTATTTATTAAGCATGTTTTCGTAGTTAATTATTAAGCATGTTTCCGTAGTTATTTATTAAGCATGTTTCCGTAGTTAATTATTAAGCATGTTTCAATAGTTGTTTGCTAAGCATGTTTCCGTTAGCTCTTTTACTAAGCATGTTTCCATTAGCTATTTACTAAGCATGTTTCCAGTCAATCGTATTCCCTATCTATGTCATTGTACAATTGTTAAGCATGTTTAGTTTGTTCAAATAACTTGCTGTAATTTAAAGTTTGATTTCAATTAATAGCATGTTCACTTTTACAATTTCTTTTATTGCTATACTCTAAAAGTCAAGCATGTTATTCGCTGTTTCAATTCATTGCTATAATTGTTCTCTATATTTGTTTTAATTACTGTTATTCATTTATATGCACTGTTGAATTATCGTTAAGTTATACTGTATCAACATGCATAATGATAATAGAAATAAGTAGGAAGTGACACCTTTGGAGTGGTACTCACATGCATTATGTGAGGAAAATGATAAATGAAAAGAATGAATGAATGAAAGAAAATGATGATGGGGAGTTGGGGGTGGATGGTTAGTTCGGATCTAGTCTGGTAGCTAGCTAGGCTACACCCCTACCTTGTCAGGAATGGGACTAGCTACACACAGGAGGTTAGAAGCCGACCAAACTATACCATCACAAATGGGTTCCTCCAATCTCCTGCTCGATGTATGAGTTATGAATGAAAGAATGAAACATAAAGAAAAGATTGGTTTGGGGCGGTACCCATTCCAAAAAGAACTAAAGAGAGGCATAAAGCATACTGAATAACCCCAATTCCTTACTGGGCTTTTACGCTCATGTCTTACTTGTGGTGCAGGTACACGCATGAGAAAATGATGAACAGGTGAACGAGCAGTTGATGAAGAATTTGCATAGGCGGGACTTGTGGCTGGTTAGGCTAAGGAAAGTAAAAGATAAAAGTGTTTTGTAATTAACATATAATGCTTTGTCTAGAATTTCTTAAATGAGTTATTTACGCTTCCGCTATGTTTCGAGAAAGGATTTTTGGTAATTATAGTTTTCCATGGCTTAAATGATTTTCATAACAAGTTTTAAGTACGATGTTTTAACAATCAGATTTTAAGAAAAGAACATTGATTTCAATTGAAAGGTTTTAATCAAAATTCAGTCATTTTATAAAAGTTTTAAATTTAACGAATTTTTTAAAAAGGTTATAAAATCTGTGTCGTTACTGTGTGACCTCCTCTAGATTGTTGTGAACTGGACGTATTTTTGGGAAAATTTGGAATTAATCTCGTGATTTTATGGATTGATATTTCGAAGCTACTGAAACTGTTTTTATTGGATCCATTTCAGGACAGTGTGTTGTTGCTAGGATATTTTTTGCTCCTTTGCATTTTTTACCATACAATTTGGTGTACACTTTAGCCTCTGTTTATTTGACAGCCCCTCCAAATTTACGTCAATTAGATTTCAGAATTGTGAGTTATTGACTCTTAAATTTGGGTGGCCGAAAGCTGTTTTACTTGGACAATTTCGTGGCAACTTCTTGTAAATGACATAACTCTGTCTTTGTTACGATTTAGTCTGCAATTTTTGGTGGTGATCTTTGCACTTGTGATTTCTAATCCTCCTAAATATTTGGGCTTGATTGGCTTCCTACATAGGAAGATATTATTGTTTGAAATTAAGTGTTCTGTTTTTTTTGGAGTAGCTGATTAGCCCTTTTTGCCTTATTGTGAATTCTTGCATCTCGTGGTGCATCAGTTGGTATCAGAGCTTTGCTCATATTTTTTTACTCTGAAATTGGTGAACTTAAACTCCTAGTATGATGGCGAGAGGCTATAAATATAATATGACTTATAGTGAAGAAGAAAATGTGATGTGCTCTAAGGATCACTAAGAGCACTTGTTAGAAAATCGGCCACAAAACTGTAATAATCAGAACAAGGCCTTTGAAATACAGTCACACTTGAGGGGAGTAGCTTGACTAATTATAGAACAAATCAGCAGAAGGAACGAACTCAATAAGACTTGCGCAAGCCCTTCGAAATACAGTCACACTCCCAAAGATCCAGTAGCAACAATCAAAGGGCAAATTTGCGATAATCAAGCAATCCACTAAAGAATCAATCTTGACATAAAACCTTCAACTATAATCACCAAAAAAGATAGTAGCAACCTGTTAACAGTAGGATAGAACAAGAAGAACCAAGAAATACTTGAAAGAAACTTCAAGAAAACCAAGAAGACCCGTGGAGTCTGCGAACCTCTTAAGTGAGAGGGGCGACTAAAATGGCTTGAACCGATGGTAAGCACTCTCCAAGGGTTTGAAGATCTTCTTCTATCTCCACACCACAATCAACACCTTGAAGGGGAAGTATTGGAGGAGATAGTAACCCTTCCAACTCGGCCATGAAGCTTCAAGATGGCCGAGCTCGGGCTATGGATTAATCGGCGATGAGGGAGGGGTTGCCGCGGGTTTTCTCCACCAAGGAAAAGAGCTAGTTTTTCAATTTTATCAAAAGTGCCTACCAGCAACAAAACAAGGGCATATAAACCCTTAATGTCTTTAGAAGAGTTTTAAAGACCAAAATAACCCTAAAGTAGCAAATGACTAAACAACCCTTAACAATAACACAAAAACAATAAATCCGATTTGGGTTTTGGTCTTTGTAAAGGGGCCATTTGACATAGTAAAAGACACTAAAATATGACGTTCAATAGCTTGTTCGAAAGCTCTGGATGTTGGATACATTTGGTGTGAAGGATCAAAGTTGAAAAAAAGTCGTCCTGAATGTCAAAGATGCACTTGAACAACCGGAGGTCAGATTCTCGACGGAAAAGAAAGCCCAAAATTTTCTCCAAAGATCGCAAGACCTCCACTAGCCTAAATGCACCAACTCTTCTTTGCTAAATTGATCAAAAACCTACAAAACAAATAAAAAGTTAGAAAATAAAGGAGCCCCTAGCTCGGGCTCAAGTGACAGGAACTTGGGGCGCATAAAAATGAGTTTTTGGTTTCTATTCCTACTTTCAATGGGTTAGATTGGTCCGAAGAATACATAGAATGGGAAGATGAGTTGGAAGAATTTTTTTATCTCTTAAGTTTTTAGATAGGGGAAAAATGAAGATTGCTTCTTCGAGACTCAAGGGAAGAGCTTCGAAACGGTGGAACAAACTAATTGCCAACCAAAAAGAAAACAGAGAAGAAGACATCAAAACGTAGGGACTGATGAAGAGAATTTTGAGAAGCAGATATGCTCCGAATCTTACGAAGCTATTCTCATCTTTTCCACAATCAATCTGATCCAAAAAGAGTGTTTCCAAAAGGCAACAGGCCCAAGTGTTGGACATCAAGGGCTCATTGCAACATATAGCTCAACAACTTGACAATCTCTCAGCTTCAATAAGGTCTACAAACTCTCAACCTATGCAACCATTTGATCATGATGAAATAGTTGAAGAACATATGAAGGTTGAAGAAAGGAGTGAAGTGGACTCCTTGGCAGCAACTAAAGAAGAAGAAGAAGATATTATCTTTCCACGAGAAGGTCCTCTAATTACAGCGGATTCTGAGTACATAATTTTCCAAGAAGAAGATTGTTTCCGAATAGTTGAGAAAGAGTGTTTACAAGAGGAAATTTTTTAGGATGACCATATAGAGAGTGGAGATAGTTTAATGGTAGCAACCTTTGAAGGAGAAAATAATTTTAAGGAGTCAACTTGTAACACCTTAACTCTTTTTTTTAGTGGATAATTATTTAATTATCGGGGTATTACGAAAGACGTATTCGTAAGAATTCCATTTATTGAGATTAAATGAAATTTACTGTAGTTAAAATAAATATTAATTTAATGAATTACAATGTTTGGATTAATTTAATTTCTTTACATTAGGATTAATTAAAGAAGAAAATTGAATGAAGCTTGGGGAGAGAACTGGTTAGGTTCAGAAAATGAATTTACAATTTGGCCTTCGGCCATTCCTAGAATTAGAGACAACCGACGAGAGAAAGAGAGTGAGAGAAACTTTTTTTACATACATTTGGATAAGGACTTGGGCTTAGGGGCATTACCACAATCAAATCTTCATAAGCTAATTGACAATAATGGAGAAACAAGCAAACTAGCAAAAATTATGTGCTCGAGGTATGCACCGCTAAATAATTTGATTACTTGGCTATTTAGAATTGGTTGGATTGGATATTCCTTTGATTTTGGTGTTGCCTTGAGTTTTGGAAAGAAGGTTTTAATGTTGTGGTTGGGAAGAGAAATTTTAAGATTGAATATTATTTTGACTCAGCAATGCTACCACTACTTGACCCGAATGTTGTCTTGTGCAAATCCACCATTGTTCTCCCACCTTTGGCAAGACGGTATGGGACGTCTCATATGAAAGAAAAATATCATGGTGTCAACAAAATTTTGCCATTTGATCTAGGTGGGAAGACTTTTGAGAGAAGAAAAAAAAAAGAAGAGGTCGTCAAGCCTCGGATTTGAGGTCAAATCCTCAATCACCCCGGGAGAATAATTGTAATATCCCGACACTATTTTCTTTGTATATGCGATGAAATCAATGTTGGAGAAAAATTATATATTACATTGCGTATTTGTACTTGTTGAACTATTATCCCGAGTTATTCAGTAGCTAAATTTTTGGGACCAAAATTTTTGTAAGGTGGGTAGTATGTAATTCCACGACACTATTTTCTTCGTATACGCAATGTAATCAATGTTCGAGAAAAATTATATATTACATTGCGTATTTGTACTTGTTGAACTATGACATGCATTTATGGGAAAAATGTTATGGGATAAATGTTGAGTAGAAAATTTTTGAAGAAAATAAAAATTTGACTTGCGAGGATGCCTGCGGATGCCATGGGGATGAGGTTTGGCGTCCATACATGCTTGGATCACTTGGGGATGAATGCAAGATGGATCCTCGCGTCCTGAACTGACGCTATCTTTCTACGAACGACGTCTGCATTGAATCTGTCCAATTTTTGGACACATTCGGACGATGTGGACGAGGACAGGGTGCGTTCGCATTGAATCTGTCCAATTTTTTGACACCTTCAGACGATGCGGACGCATTATGCGGATGCCATACCGCGTTCGAAAGTCACTTGCAGACAAAAATTTTAAGGGTTAGGATGCAAATTCTTGTCCCAATTCGCAGTGCTACCAGCAAAAGTACAGATTCGGACGTAATGCGGATGAGACTAGCACTTTCGCACTCGTCCAAAATATCCTAGACCCACGACAAAAAATGATTTAAAATCAGAAAAAATCAACGCGTAGCCAAAAAAAATGGAGCCCTCGACACAGAATCTCACTCCTCTAGGTCCCGACCAGCAGGAGCTGTCCCCCAGCAACCTCTTTGCTAGGCATACGGCCAGTCTCCAAGAGGGAAGCCCTTCTATTTAGTTTTAGCCAGACTTCCTCTCCTGCATCTCTCCTTCTTGTTTTGGCTCAGTTCTTCTATTCTGGGGAGAAATTCCTACGCAAAGTGTGGACTTGGGAGTAAGGGGTTGGCTATCCGTGAGTAGAATTCTTCAGCTAGATAAGGATTTGGGTAGTCTTGGCCGGTGGAGGCCCTACCCACAAGTAAAGTGTGTGTGTGTGTGTGTGTGAATGTTTCTTGCTGTTGGATTGCTGTGGTTGCTTTAGTTGCCTTAAGTTTTGTAAATCTTTTGGAGATGCTCTGTTAGGTACCTTGCTGTAGTTTGTCTCTAACTTCCTTGTAATTTTTATCTAGCTGTTTAAACCTCTGTGAACTTCATTAATGTAATCTCTTTTACTGCAATTACTTCTACATGACTTAGGCGATAGAAAATGGACAACGAAATGCTACAATATAGACTTATGACTTGAACTGATGAACTGAAACTGTCTAAAAGGAATGATGCGCACACATGAATGTTTAGTAGATTTTTAGAATATTAACTTTGTTTTGTTTCCCATATTACTTGATAGCGGGTAGACGTAACTTATAAATATTGTTGTTTCTTGGTTTTGGTTAGGAGATATAAACTTTCTTGTTTTAATTAGCATCAACTTATTTAGAACCTTTCTGTCGTACCAATTTATTGAGCATATCTACCTCTATTTTTGCTTTTCATATTACTTGCTAGATAGTAGACTTAAAAATTATAAATGTTGTTAACTCTTAGTTCTAGTTGGGGGATATAAACATCTTTTCTTGATAATATCAATTTATCTAGGACGTTTCTTTCCATATCATACTACAAAGCATGTCTTCAATTGTTATTCGTTAAATAGGTTCCCATGAATGGCTTATTCGACATGTTTAGGTTGATTAATTGCTGAGCATATTTCCAATGCATGCTTAATCAAATAACTCACTGTACCCTTCGTTGTAGAAGCACATTTCGTTGCTCTATTTCGTCATTATACGCTACTATATATTGTCGAACCATGTTCAGTGTTTTATTTTGTTATTGTACGCTACTATATATTGTCGAAGCATGTTTGGTGTTTTATTCCATTATTGTACGCTGCTATATATTGTCAAAGCATGTTCGGTGTTCTATTCCATTATTGTAGACTACTATATATTGTCGAAGCATGTTCGGTGTTCTATTCCTTTATTGTACACTGCTATATATCGTCAAAGCATGTTCTGTGTTTTATTTCGTTATTGTACGCTGCTGTATATTGTCGAAGCATGTCTTGTTGTTCAATTTCACTGATTGTACGCTGGTATATATTGTCGAAGCATGTTCTGTGTTCTATTTCATTCGCTATACGCTGTTGTTTAGTCATCGTTTAAAAGCATGAATCAGTTGTTCTATTTTGTTTGTTATACACTGCTATTTTAATGTGTTGTTAAAAGCACGTTCTGATGATCTATTCCATCCATCATATGCTACTATTTGTTCATTTTTCCTCGTATTGTCTAAATTACTGCCGATGCATGTGATGCGCTGTAATAACCCGATCCCAATTTTCTCGATTTACGATGTAATCATTTTTGTGTTTGAAAATAAAAGTGTGGATGTTCCTAAGTTACACCATATTATGAATTTTAAGTTGCGACGTATAACTTCGTAGACGTTTAAGTTGGGAAAGATTTAAGAGAAAATGTGAAAAATGATGGAATTATGTGGTTTCGGACAACGGCAGGGGAAATACAGACGCCGCGGATGCATAAATTGGAGTCCGCATTGAATCTGTCCAATTTCGATTCACGCGGACGACACATGCGGATGGTGCGGACGAGAAATTTAGCGTCCGCATTGAATCTGTCCAATTTTGATTCATGCGGACGAGGCGGACGACCAAATGGCGTCCGCAAACCCATATCAGATGCTGAGGATGAATGGCCGAGGACACCAATTTCTGAGTAATTTTGGAGACGCGAACGCCGCGGACGACTGTACGGCGTCCGCAATGCACCAGATCTGCGATTTTAAAGGGAACAAAAGTCAGAAAACAACTACGGGTTTCGACATTTTGCGAGTTAATGCTCGTGCTTTCGGTGGGAGAATCCTGGTAGCAGTTCCGTAGCCCAACCTAGATGCATACCTTGTCTCCTTTATCGTCTAGGTAAGCTTTTCTTCCATTTAATGATAGAAAGCTCTCTTCTTCCTTTTGGGTTTTCTGCTGAGTGATGAGCGTGGAGAGAGCTGCTGAGTGTACGTGAGGAGTTGCTGTTGGGAGGACATTCAACCTTCAAAGGTAAGGATTGGGGATGTCTTGGCCGTCTAAGCCCTACCCACAAGTGATTAGTTGTATTGTTGGTTCTGTTTTCTGGTTTTATTATGATTTTACTGGTTTAAACATGAGGAATATGAGATCAGAAGGAATAAGATGATCACATTATGACCGAGAAGGTTAGATGTTTTGATACTAAAGACTACCTCTAGATGAATCACAAAGCTAAAGAGATGAAGTGTTTCCATTACATGCTGTGTTTTGTTGAAACTGTAATTTTTCTGGTTTTTTTATGAGATAGAACATTTTACTGGTTTAGTATAGCTATAAGATGAGATAGAAGATCATGTTATGAAATGATAATGGAAATGAATGGATGTTGTGATGTTAAGTGATGAATCACAAAGATAAAGTGATGAAGGTGTTTCCATTTCATTAAAATGACGTACATACTTGCTGTTGAAACATGCTGTCATGCTGTCAAAACATGCTGTCATGAAGACTTAAACTTCCCTGTTATGATAAAATTTTCAATGAATCATGAAGAATGAGTGAAGAAAGAAAATGAATGATGAATGATAAGTGAAGAAAGGGAAGATAAGAAATGAAATGATTGGTCAAATGGTTGATGTGGTTGCTAGATTTTGCATAAGGAATTCCGAAATACAAACATATGCCTAAATGTTGATGCTCTGATTTGGTGTAGAAAGTTTATTGCTGTTATTACTTATTGCTAAACATGGTTGTGCACATCCCTAGTGAGAGAAGAGATGAGGTAGGTTGAACATAAGAGCACAAGTTTACTTTAGTAAGTGAAATCGGTACACAAAGCATGATTTTTAATTATTAAGCTTCAATAGTTAGATGGTTAAACATGATCAACACTTCACTTTGTGCTGGTATTGGTATTTGTTGGTAAGCATGATAAATCTTTGATGGTCAAAGGATAAATAAAGTATGATACTCTGAATTTTTGGGTGATTTCAAGTTTTGCTGCTGTGATAATGTAGAGTGAGATAGAGAATATTGATTTCATTACTATGATGTTAATGAAGGAAGTTGTGTTAGTAAGCATGCTTTAATTTGTCAATCTTCAAGTATAAATTGAGCGTATAATCTATATTTTGTGCAGATGCTATACTTCGTTCGTTGATAGTATGGTTAGTTCGTTGATATGTGAAGCATGAAATGTCTTTCCTTATCGGTTGTGGATTGTGTTCTTTTATATGTGATATGTTAGAATAAGTTCATATTAATAGAAATCTAATAGGAGCACCCAAAGGGATGGTGCCACATGCATGAGTGAGGAAAAAGAATGAATAAAACGATGCCGGGATGAGCGGGATACGTCATCACCGAGAAAATCTTCTGTCGGGATACGTCGGGAGAGTAGAAACTCTAAAGGCAGGATACGCTAATAGAGAAAGACCCGTGGAGGCTGGATACGCCAAAAAGGGGATGAATGATAAGAAAAGAATGTTCGGGAAGAGCGAGATACATCATCACCGAAGAAACCCCCCAAACGGGATACGTTGGAAGGGTGGAAACTCCGAAGACGGGATACGTCGTAAGAGGAGGAACCTCGAAGGCAAGAAATGCTGGAAAAGGAACCGAATAGGAAGTTGGAAGGTGGATTTCATCCCCTAAGAACCTTCCAATCTTCACACTCTGGATACAAGTGAAGAACAAACGTAATGAAAAGGATTGGTTTGGGTGGCCCCCATTCCAAACGGAATTAAAGAGAGATGCATATATGATTTTCCCCTTTCCTTACTAAGCGTAAACTCACGTCCTTACTTGTGGTGTAGGTAACAAGTTGACTATGCCGGAAGTGAAGGAGGAAACTTTTCCCGTGGAGCCTGCGATAGGTCCGATGGATGCGCCAACGGAGTAGTAGTACGGCACGAGAACGAGAAATAAGAATGGAAAAGGTTTAGTAAGAATCAAATGTGATTTTCGTAATCCTTTATGCAAAGTTTTAAATGTGATGTAGACCTATATTATGCATTTCGGTTAGATTTAAAGGACTTCGGTTTATGTTTGTTGTTTTCATAACTTTTAAATGTTATCTTTTTCCGTTTTTAACTAAATTGACTTATGCTTCCGCAATAGTTCATTTTTGTTTTTCAAAAGAAAGAAAGTTCTATAAGGAAGTTTTAGTAACGATCGGGTTTTGGGCATTCTGATTTATTTACAAAATGAAAAGAAGTTTTACAAATGAAAGAATTTGTATGATAGATGGATAATGCTATTGAAAACGATTAAGAAAGTAAATTGGAAAAGATTAAGAAATCCGGGTCGTTACATGCGCAATCATTAATGTCTACTTGAATTATTATCTTTGCTTAATAGCATGCTCTATTCGCCGTAATTATATGTTCTTTTGTAGCTGTTCTATAATTATTTTAGTGTGCTTTCATTCTCCTTTTGTGTTTTAAATTCTGCCATTTAATTATTGACTGTCATCCCTTTAGATTATTGTCATTTACCTTCCATATATGCGTTATTTAATCGTTATATCATCATACATCATGCTAATAGAAACAAATTAGGCGATGTCATCTAGGGGTGGTACTCACATGCATTGAGTGAGGGAAGACGTTAAGACAACAATAGAAAAGAAAAGGTAGTTGGGGGTGGTTGGGTAGTGAGATCTAGCCAAGTAGCTAGGCCCTCTTTCGTTGCGAACAGTACTAGCTACCCACAGGAGGTTAGAAGCCGACCACGACTATACCATCCCACATGGGTCCTCCAATCTCCTCCTACTCGATGTATGAGTAAAGAACAAAAGAACATAAGAAAAGATTGGTTTGGGGCAGTACCCATCCCAAAAAGAATTAAAGAGAGGCATAAGCATAATGCATAAACCTCATTTCCTTATTGTGCCATTAGGCTCAGGTCCTAATTTGTGGTGTAGGTATTGAGATGGTTGTACCAGGAGCATAGGAGGCCTTACCTGTGGAGCCTACGGAGTATCTAGAGGAAACGCGACCCGAGTACACGTATGGCTCAAGGGAAGAGGAAATTATATATTTTGTAATGTTTAGCGACAAACATGTTTTGCAAAACACGAACCATTGCTCCAACCCTTATTTTGAGCATTCAGTAGGTTACACTTTTAACCTTGAACTTTAATGAGTATTTTAAGTAATGTTCCCAATTCCGTTTCCTTATGCTTTGAGAAAGATTTATTTCCAGTTACGTTTTGCTGATTTCTTAATTATAGGTTTCCACTATTTAATGAATGTTGAGAATGAGTTTTATGTAACGATCAGATTTTTTTGAAAAAGACTCTGATTTTAAAATTGAAGGGATACTTAATAAAAGTTTTAGCCAGTTACCAAAAACTTTAAATTTAACGTATTTTTTTAAGATAAAGAAAAATTCGGGTCGTTACAATAATGCACCTCAAAAGTCTAATCACTCGGCCCCGAGCAAAGGAGATAATTAATCTACTAATGAGCTATTATTTTGTAGGTGACCTCACATTAGAGGGACGTGAGGAGAAGTCTATTCATGAAGATATGGAGAGACCACAACATTCTCCTCACTTGGTGTGCCCTTGCACCCGGCTAGCTAGTTCACCCGAGGCAACATTGGAGCTCAAATTGTCGAGCCTAAAAGTGACTCCTTAGTTAAAGATATGTTATTTTTATGCTTTGACAAGTTTTATGAACTTAATTATATTTGAACTACTGAATTGTGGATGTATTTTAGTTAGATTTAGGTTGATTAAAATGTTGAATTTTTGGGAGTACTTGGCTAGCATGTTAGCTGAGTCCTTATGGCTGTTTTTTTTTTTAGAAGGAAAAACTTGTAATTTTTCCTTTAGGTCAGCCTTAAGGGAGTATTTAATCTCCTTAAGGGTGACATAATCTAGAGTTTTGACTCAATTAGTTGCGGCTGCAACCTTTTTTGGAGTTTCCTCCCAAACGAAAATCGGATTCTTGACTAGGTTCAAACTGATGGCTTGCTTTCCAAAGATTCTCTTCCTCACATTCTACCATTCTTGGAGGAGGAATCTTATTTTTGGTGTCTTCCAATACTTCCTTAGAAGTATTATTCCAGAGAGGAGACCCAGAAGATTGGTGGAAAACGAGTTGGAGTGACTTTTTGCAAAAGAGTCCATCGAAATCGCGGGTTCAGGTTCTAGGGAATTTGCGGACCAACTCATAAGTTTGTTACTGTTTGATTTATTCTACCTAGAATTTGGTTTTGTATTTTTGAGGGTGTGACCTCCTCTGTATTTTTGTGAACTAGACGTATTTTTGGTGAAATTTGGAATTAATCTCGTAATTTTATGCATTGATATTTGGAAGCTGCTAAAATTGTTTTTATTGGATCCATTTTAGGACAGTGTGTTGTTGCTTGGATATCTTTCGCTCCTTTGCGTTTTTGACCATGAAATTTGGTGTGAACTTTAGCCTCTGTTTATTTGATGTCCCCTCCAAATTTGCGTCAATTGGATTTCAGAATCGTAAGTTATTCACTCTTTAATTTGGGTGGCCAAAAGCTGTTTTACTTGGACAATTTTGCTGCAGCTTCTTGTAAATTGCATAACCCCGTCTTTGTTACGATTTAGTCCATGATTTTTTGTGATCTTTGCACTTGTCATTTCTAATCCTCCTACAAATTTGGGCTTGATTAGCTTCTTGCATTGGAAGATATTATTGTTTGAAATTAAGTGTTTTGTTTTTTGGAGTAGCCGATTAGCCCTTTTTGCCTTATTGTGAATTCTAGCATCCCGTGGTGCATCACTACATCACAAGACAACAACTATGAGACTAACGCTCAGTATGAGATATAAAAATATGTTATGCTCATGCTATACCATCTGAGAACAAATATGTAGTTTCCATTACATTTTTCCTTTAACTTTACCTTTACATTTAACTTTGCTTTCACATAACCATTCAGGCATTGGGGATATCACCATATAAGGGAGAGTGACACCTCTTGACCCACATGGGGCAATCAACTCAAGAACCCATATCTCATCACGTCTATTTATGTTTATTTATATTTATTTCTATTTTCCTTTAGTTCCACTTACCCATCCAGGTGCTAGAGATATCACTGTATAAAGAAGAGTGACACCTCTTGACCCATACAGGTAGCCAACTCAAAAACTCATACCTCTTGACATCTATTTACGTTTATTTACATGTAATGTCAATGTCATTTTAAAGCATATGCATGAAACACTTTTGTGCACATTTATCAAACTATGATCCATGAAACATATGAATAATACAATGCAACATTTCATATAGCAATTTAAATCAAACCAACATGTTACATTTCTTAATTTATCTTATCATCAACAAACAACATTTAGTCTTTAGATCAATCCATACTAACATCATATACATTCCCTATAACTAATAACATGTGAGCACACAATTAATCACTCCATAACATAATATTATTCCCATATATACACAAAACATCAACAATTTCCTAAACTTTTGTGATGTAGGCCAAAAGGCCAAGAACATACAATATCCCATACCTCTTTATCTTAGTGTAATGCAACCTTAAGATACCTCTTCTCAACATCTTCAAAATCAATAAACATTCATCATCAATACATAAAAGAAATGCACTCCTTCAAACATGCACACAAGGGTTTCCTCCCATTTTTACCTATCTTTCATCAATCATAACTTTCACACTACCTAACCAAATCCAATAATTCTAGGACCTAAATCTCCCTTAAGATATCCTTAATAACATGCTCAAATGGCTTAATCTAAAAATTCTGGGAAGGTAGTCAACAATAATCAAACACTTAATATACCTAATTTCCACTTTTTTACCCATTTTTATATAATCTACCTATCATACTCCTATATCATCATAGAAATCTCTAAAAAACCTATAGAGACATAGCTTAATCCTTTGAACAGAACATAGGAGAAGAACCCTAGAGATACCTTGAGAGAAAATTTTCTTTTTCTTCTTTGAGAGTCTAAGTCTTTAGCCTTAAATCCTCTAGTATTTAACCTTCTCTGGCTCCAAGCAGGAGGTGCAACTCCGTAAACCTGCCTTCAAGACTCCCACCCCTGATAACTCCAATTAAATCATGACATTTCATGAGAATCTAGGTGACTTCTTGTCTTCCGGTCGATCACTTCCTTTCAAGTGATCGACCAAAAAATCATCCAGAAGTTAGACTCTGTATTTTTCTCAGAACACTGGTCGAATGCATTCCTCCAGATGATCGATCGCAAATCCCAAGCTTTACAATCCAAAGTGAAGTTGGTCGATCATCAATCATCCGCAAAATAGCCACATTTTGAATCTGTTTTGAAGCCAAACGACCGTTCATCCATTATGATTGACCACTACATAAATAAAGAGCCCTATTTCATTAAACTACACACTCAGTGGTTGATCAACCCATTCATTGATCGACCACTCCCTTGCTAATATTACTAAAACATAGAAAATCTCACACTTCTAAAAACCATAAACCACAAATCACATCCCAATACTAATATCATCTCATATATCTCCAATTATCATCAAATATCGCCATTATCATCCTAGGCATAATATAACAAGAATTCGGGGTGTTACATAAAGACACAATTTTTAAATGGATTTTTCAAAAAATAGCACAAAAAAAAGATTCCACTACTGGGCGTTACAAATTTTATACGAATTTTGGTACTTTATTAGGATTTATTTTAGTAGTTTTTATAGAAAATAATAGTTTTTACAACATTATAAAAATCTGAGTTAATAGAAATATTTTGTGAATCTAGATGATTTTCTGTATCTTTCTAAATATTTTAGATAGATTTTTAAAGGTTTGATATATTTTACAAAAAAAAAAAAAAAAAAGGAGAAAGTCTCAAAGTGCTTAAAAGATAAGAGGAAAAAAGATTTAAAGTTTCTAGAAAGATTTGAAAAAGATTTACGCAATGACTTAATGTGCAAGAATATTCAAATTAGGAAAGTCTCCTAATATCCCAAAGAGATTTTTGAGTTTGAATCTACAAAGCCATCTAGAAGGAAGCTTATATGTTCTATAAATACAACCTTGCATTTCCAATTTCAGGTGTGTAAAGTTGAATCAAGTAATCTAGTCAAGTTTTTAATTAAGTAGAATAGATTTTATTTTAGCAATTTTAAGAGTAATCTTTACTGCTAGAGAGGAGAGAAATGGTGGTACAACAAGTAGTTCTCAGCAATAAATATATAGTCTAGTCATGACTATAAATATATAGTCACTATAAATATATAGGGTTATATCACATAATTCTTATGAAATTCATATTTATCTTTTATTATATCTTCGCATAGACATATGATAAAAATAAATATAAGAAATTAACATAGTAGATCGATAAATTATTGTGATATATATTAAATTTCAAATTAGCTAATTGATATAATGCACCACAAGGGCTGGTTGCTCGAGCCTGGGCCAAGAAGATTACTAACATTCTTTTAAGTTATTATTTTGCAGGTGGCATGTAATGCCCCGATTTTCCATTACATAATTAAGTAAGAATAAATGAGAAATTAATTGGGGTATAATTGGATTATTCAGAGAAATTTCATTATGAAATACATTATCACGAAAATAAGTTTAGAAAAATAATTGTTTGGATATAATTATATCGATTATTAGATAATTATTTTGGAAGTCGAATTGAAGAATTTTAATTGCGTCGTTAATTATCATCATGTAATATTCGGAGAAAAGAAAATTAGAATTGGGATGAAAATAATTAAATGAAGAATTTGATTATTTAATAGAAAGTGAAATGAGGAATTAATTAAATGGAATTAGAAGAAATTAAAATAAAAGAAACAAATTACTTAGAATTAAAGATTTAAAAGAAAGGGGATAGTGAACCGGTTGGCTCGATTCATTGGTTCGGTTCGGCTAGAAAAGTTGGATGGTTTTTAATTTAATTTAAGAAGAAAATTTGGAGAAGAGATTGGGGAGAAAGCGAGAGAGAGATTGAGAGAAACAAGGAGAGAGAGATCGGGAAGGAGACGACAGCGAGCGACGGATGTTCGCGGCGATGAGGGCTCGGGTATGCGTTGTCCAGCACATGGCAGCAACAGCGAGGCTATGGGCGAAGTGATGAACGGCGGGCTAGGGCTCTGCGATTTTGGCCGATCGAAACCGCGGGGCTGTGTCTCTCTTCGTGGTTGTCCGAGGTAAGTGTTTCAATTGATGATTGCCGAGTAACTCGACCCCGTGTTGGGCAATTTAGTGAACGAATCGGTGACGGTAGTAATGGCAGGGGAGGGTGAACCGAACCGGAATTGGTTTTTCTCCAGCTGCTCCTCTGGCCATCTCCATGTGATTCTTCAGAAGATGCTGAGTGCTTTCCACGCGGCTCTTGTTGGTTGGACCTTCCTCCTTGAAGTGTACAATTATCCACCAGCGTAGAAGTCTTCTCCTTGAATATATATGAATGGCAGCAGTGAAGTGTAGCAGGAGGTACTCTGTAAAATTACAGAATGATGGGGATGCGAGGAAAAGAAGAAATAGAAGGAGAAGAGGAAAGAGTTAACTCCAGATGTCTGTTGGTAAGGAGTTTCCCCATCTCTGTTATGGATTTTGTGGCATAATTGCTCTATTGATGTTAAGTTTTGGTTGAGCTATTGGATGAGCCTCCTGGTTGGAATTGTCTTATGTTGGTTCTATTGAGTCTTATTGTTGATTTTATGTCTGGAATTGTGGATATGTTCTCTGTTGTGGAATAGGTTGATGAATTAGTGCATGTTCGATTGATGTTATGGAAAATAACATGTTGAATATTGGTTCTACATTTTAAATTCCTACTCATTGGACTCGGATGGATTCTTATTCTCTGTTGAATTAGAGTTTAGTTCTGAATCTTAAATATTAATTGTTGGACATGGATTGGATAATGCCCTATTTATTGGAATTATATTATGAGTCTTGATTTTGAATGATAATTGTGTTAGGATTAAATTGTTGAAGCTCTACACTTGAGAGATGAAGTTAATTTGGAAAAATATAGAATGTTAGTCCGTTATTATGGGAAATTATTTTGTGATAGATTACATTGGATAGTAACTGGATATAAGCTCCCTGTTTGATTTCAATGTTTGGAATTGTTAAGCCTGTTATAGCTAAGCTATTTCTCTATTTCTTTCTAACTGATTAAAGTGCTAAGTTAAGAGGAATATGGTGATATGAGATATATTGTTCATCAGCATGTATGTCGGATTAAATTCATGTACTGTGAGAATTAAGTTAAGTATTTTGCACTTTAATACATGCTCTGTACATTTGGATGATTTATCTACAGCCTTTCTAATCAGATAAAAAGGATAAATAAATGTGCTCTATTGATTATCGTTTGGACAACTGTGAATATAGAGGGTTCATAATTATTATTCTTAAACAATTGTTACTGTACGGTTTTGTGAAGTAAGTTCTCTGTATTGTCTTGTGATATTGATGGAATGAGCAACTGTTATGGGCTATTGTTACCCGTTGCACATGTTAAGATATTAGGATTGTTATTTCGTGGTTGCTAAGTAATTAAGTTGACTAATGAGATTTGTTAAACATTAAGTTTTATGGAACTTCAGTGATTGTTATTAATGAATAAATATAAGTTAAATTAGATAATTATGATTTAAGGGGAAAAGGTATAAATTAAAGTTATTCCTTTATTGACCATGAAATTAATGAAGATAAATTAATATAAATTCGTTAAGCGATAATTAAATTATTAAATAATAAACGAGGAATAACGATATCAAAGTTAAGAGTGATGATTGATAAAAATATTAATAAATAAATGATAATTATTTTGAAGATATAAAAGAGAATAAGGACAAGTTAATTTCTGAACCGCACTAAGGACGCTAGGTAAGTGATATTGCCTGTGTTTTGGTCTTCGGACCCTACATCGCAAGAATTAGGACTTTGTTTGCTGACTGTTACCGCTTTAATAGAATATTTAGGTTATTTACTATTTTACCAAATATTTAGCATGTTCCATGAATTGTAATGTTGTTTGCTGAGTTTGTATTAGAATTAGGTTCTTTTAATGATATGTTTAATAGATGAACATGTTTCGGGATTATATAGAGATATGATATGAACTATATGCATTCATGGGCATCATGCATCATGGTTTTCAAATTTATACGAAAATGGTTTTAAGCATGGTTTTGTAAAGAAAACAGAATTGAATATTAAATATTAAATAATAAAATAAAGTAAAGAAAAAGATAAGGCTTTGGCACATAACTCATAAATAGAGGCTTGGTGGATATGGTCCTCATGGTTAGAAGCTTTGGGTGGATTCGTCCCCCAATGGTTGAGTTACGTTCCAATGGTAACCAGTTGAGGCTTTGGCATGTAACTCATAAAGAGAGGCTTGGTGGACATTGTCCCCATGGTTAGAGGCTTTGGGTGGATTAGTCCCCCAATGCTTGAGTTACATCCCAATGTTAGATGGTTAATGATGTGCCCCAAGTTGCTGTCGCTTGGGCCCGAGCCAAGGGCTCTTTTATTTTCTAACTCTTTATTTATTTTGTAGGTTTTGTGAATCAAATAAACAAAGAGGAGTTGGCATTTGGGCTTATGGAGATTTTACAATCTTTGGGGAATAATTGTGAACTGTTTTTCCGCCTAGATTCTGACCTCCAACAGTTCAAGTGGATGTTTGACAATCGGGATGATGTCTGTTCAACTTCGTTCCTTCATACTAAATGTATCCAACATCCAGAGGTTTTGAACGAGCTATTGAACGTTGCATTTGGGCTCTATTTGGTATGTCAAATGTCTTTCTTTCAGAGAGAAAAACTTAAACTCGATTTTATTGTTGTTGTTTTAATTAAGGGTTGTTTAGTCTTTTGTTAATTAGGGTTAATTTCGGCTTATGTCATATTTTTGTAAACATTTTGGGTTAAAACCCTACCTGGTTGCAATTGGAAAGGGACTTTGATGAATTAAGAAAATTTGGTTCTCTTTTGAGAGAAGACACCCACAGCCTCCCCCTCCCTGAGCACCGATTCCTTCCACCCCCAAGCAAGGCTCCTCTTGAAGCTTCTCAACCTTGCATCCTTGGGTTATTGCCTCTTCCAATCTTCCTTTCAAGGTGGGATTGTGGTGTGGGGGCAAGAGAACTATCCCCCATTGGAGATTGTTGGTTTCGGCCAACCAAAGAAACGCCCTCTCACTTTAGGAGGTGCCGCAACTCCTTTGTGTTTTTCCTTCTTATTTTGGTGCTACTCTTGAGTTCTCTTTTACTGGTTGGTTAACTTATGATATGGAGGTTTGATCTATGTTAAATGTTGAAGAGTTTCTTTTTGGAAAGTTTGAATGAGAAGTGTTATTTCGGATTTGATGTGAGCCGCAGAATCTGTGAATTTTTGTAACTGTTATTCTTTCTGATTGACGCCCCTGTTTGAAGCCCTTATGGTTTGCGTCGCTGTTTGAGGCCTTCTAGTGTTTTGTTCAGGATTAAGTCAGGAAACTAGCCTCACTAATTTGAGCATTGTTCGGTACCAGTAGCTCAAGTTACAGCGTTTTGAATTCGCACTGCTAAATCTGCCATTTTATAAAACAGTTTTCTGGTGATTATTGAATTAGATAGAACTTTTGCGCTAGAACGTTTTTGGACCTGAAATTTGGACACGATCTTCATTACTATATTGAGTTTATATCCTCCAAAAATCAGTCTTATCTTAGTTACAGAATTGGGGTTCGCGCCGGTTCATTGTTGCTGGTCCATTATTGTTAAATTGCAGGACAGATTCTCACTAAGGTTTTCCTAGTGTTTCTTGGAACCTGTCAGTTAAGGCTTTGGTATTGAACTCAAACTCATAAATAGAGGCTCAGGGGACATGGTCCCCATGGTTAGAGGCTTTGGGTGGATTAGTCCCCCATTGGTTGAGGCTTTAGTTGAATACCAAAGGCAGAATAATAAAGTTAAGATCAAGAAAATGGAAAAATAAAAGACAGAAGAGAAACATAAACGGAAAACGAAAAGCGATTTTAAAAGCTGCATGACATGTGCATCATATCTTTTATTTTATATCACTTACTGAGCATTAGACTCATTAGATGAAGTCTTGTGATGTAGGTATGTACGAGAAACAAGTGAACAGGTCAAAGATAGTTGATGAAAGATTTGCACGACTAGATCTTGTTGCTGGCTAGGCTAAAGAATTAAATAGAAATTATTTGAGAAGGGGTTTGTAAATTAGTTAACATTCTTTAATGTCTTGTTTTGAATTCCGTTGTGTTTCATAAAATGATTTTATTACTTCTACTGCAATTGATAAATGTTTTAAGTAAAGAGTTTTAATGATCGGGTTTTTATAAAAAAAAAATTTCAATTTACACGATTTTTAAAGTAAATAAAAATTGGGTTGTTACATGGCATAACCTTAGAAGAACTAGAAAAAGAGCATCACGGTGAAGATAAAGAGAAGACAAAGCATCTCCTCACATGGTGTCACCTTACACACAATTGGCCATCTAGTGCACCCGAGAATCAAGTGGAAGAGTCTATAACTTAAGGAGGACAACAAGCTGAAGTTATGTCCCTCCAACAATTTGATATGTGTCTTTACTATATGTTTAATGAATTGCTGGATTTTTTGGACAAATTTGGGATGGATTTAATGATGTTGGAACTTTTGATTGTTGGTTGTACTCGGCTAGTGTGTTAGCCGAGTACTCATGTACAATGTTTTGTCTTTAGAGGGTATAATTGGAATTTATGTTTTAGGGCAACTCTTGGGGAAATATTTAAGCTTCCTTAAGGTTGTCTAAATGGATCATTGAGGATTAATTATAGCTACAACTTTATCTAGTTTGGAGCTCTCTTTAGACAATCGAATTCCAAATAAGGCAAACACCAAAGAACGTTTGAATCAAAATTATCTCACTCATTTTCTTGGCTTGGTCTTGGAGTGATATTCTTACACTAAGCCCTCCATAAGCTCTTCTAGAGGTGGTATGTAGAGTGGGGACTTAGAAGATTAGCATTGAAGTAAGGTGGAGTGGTCCTTTGTACAAGAGATCTATTGAAGTCAAGAGTTGCCGATAAAGCTATTCTTGGACCAGCTTGTAGGTTTGATTTTTGTTCTTATTTTTGTGTTGCTATTTGGCTTCTGGAATTTTGGGACATTTTTTATTACTTGACAAGGAAAGAGTGTATCAATTTTAGTGTCATTTGGACTTGAATCGTGGATTTTGTGTAGCTTCCTTTGGATATCTAAAATTGTCTCCTTGGCACCTTTTTGGGCATAATATTACCATCGGTATAACTTCCATAATTTAGCGTGTTTGGTTGCAATTTTTGGAGGGGTCATTCTAGTTTAGTATTTGTGCTTACCCTATAAATTTGGCATCATTTGGATATCTAGAGTGGAAGTTACAGAGGGTTCAATTTAGGTGTCCAATTTTTGTACAAACCGATAACTGGCCTTGCCCTATTGTTGGTCATTGGCACCCCTTTGTGTGTCATCTGGTATCAGAGTACAAGTGCCCTATGTTTTACACTCGATAAGTTTGCTTTCTTTTGGAGAAAATGAATACAAGAAATGGAGCCAACAACACTCACAATAAAGATGTCAAACTTAGTTTTATTTTGATGATGACTAAAGAATGTATAATTTAATTGAGTCAATAAGTTGTTATTGTATTTTTATTGATAATGGTTTTTAATGTTTTTACTATAATATTTATATCCGTATTTAATGGGAATACCTTCAAAATGGGTATTATTATTGTACTAATATGTTTATCTAAGTCTATGTAGTGTTTGAACATCATTGTGAGACTTAGATATTAAAGAAAAATAATATTGGATTGTTGAGGTCGAGCTGCGGATGCGAGAGAAGTGACCAAACAAGGTTTTGGTCTTTCGGTTATGA
>CM039468.1:24489311-24566040 GCA_022433065.1 Begonia loranthoides | reverse complement strand
ACCATCCCAAATTCCGGTGTCCCATATATGTGTCTGTGTGTATATATATATATATGTATATATGTATATGTATATGTATATATTACATATTATATATATGTATATATTCTATATATATATACATAGATATATATACATACATATATATATATATATATATGTATATATATATATATATATCCTCATTAATCTATATATATATATATACCTATATGCTTAATAAATCACTCTTTCAAACTATTCAAACTTAGATTTCCAAATATGTTTCACTTAACTAATATCTTAAATTGCCCAAATTAATTCCAATAAATTCTATATCTTTAACCTTACTATTAACTAGCTCTCATCCCTTACAATATCCAAATATGTTCAAATATATTTCCTCTTATTACCTCCACTGACTATCAATCCAATTGATTTCGCCCAATATAACTTTAAGTATCTTCAATTGACTTCAATCATTCTCATAATCTAACTATGAACCTAATGGGTATCATAACTCACTTATTCCAATTACGTTTCTCTTGACCAATATCTTTACATGTCCAACTCAGTTCTTATCATCTCCAAAATTATCATTTAAGCTATGTCTTCAGCTCAACAAAGATTCGGGATATTACACACTTAGAATTATTCTTTGTAACGGTTTAATTGGCACTCGTAAGCCAATTGGTTAGTGAATCTCCAAGTGGAATCTCCAAGTGGAATCTTGGGGTGCGGATATAGCGGGTTGCCGAAGTGCGTAAACAAATATTGTGCACATATCTCTTTATCTTTAACTCTTTATTTATGTATTGAATTATATATTATATGCAATAAATCATATAAGGTGTTAAAGATTTTAAATATCGCACGAAATTATTATAACACTATATTCACCCCCCCCCCCCCCCCCCTTTTTCTCTATAGCCATGCACATGGTTTGACAAGTGGTATCATAGCAGGTTTATTTAAATTTTTGAACAATATTGTGCATATTGTATAAATTTGTTAATTTGTTTAAATTTCTTGAGTTGAATTTATTTGACAAATTTATGTATATATATATAATTGATTATGGATTGTAATACACATATTGAAGGACAATGCATAACTTCACCTCCACTTTTTGATGGTAGCAATTATCTATATTGGAGATGTAAAATGAAAGTTTATGTGCAATCCATAGATTATGTTTTA
This sequence comes from Begonia loranthoides, assembly GCA_022433065.1. Classification (NCBI taxonomy): domain Eukaryota; kingdom Viridiplantae; phylum Streptophyta; class Magnoliopsida; order Cucurbitales; family Begoniaceae; genus Begonia; species Begonia loranthoides. The sequence continues at coordinate 24,564,861 of CM039468.1, read as the reverse complement.
TGGAAAATCATTGGAAATAGAATAAATCTTCTTGGACCATCTTGTGATTTCAATGATTTAGACAAACGTAATTGGAATTTAAATGCTAAATCAATGAACATTTTATATTGTGCTTTAAGTAGAAACGAATTTGATAGAGTACAAACATGTTTTAATGCTTATGATATATGAAAGTCTCTTGAGCTAACACATGTAGGCACAAATAAAAATGGTGAAAGCAAAGAAAGCTCATCCTCCAAAGAAGAGGAAATGGCCAACACTTGCTTCATGGCCGAGGAGGAAAATGAGGTAACCTCTTCTAGCAATTCATTTTCATCATTCTCATTATCGGAATCGGAATTGCTAGATGCATTTAATGAGTTACTTAATAGTTTCTACTTGCTTAAATCTAAATATAAATCTTTGAAAAAGGAAAATGACATATTGATGAAAAAGCATGTTGAAATTATTCAATCCTTTGAAAAGCAAGTTAGTGATTTGAAAGTGTTGAATGATAATTTGAACTCTACTATCAAATCACTTGAATATGAAATTAGCACATTGAGAGTGAAAAATGATGATTCAAAATAATGTTGTGCTTCATTTCACAAATGGAACCAAAAATTTAAATATGCTCTTAGGCTCGCAAAGGGTTACATTTGACAAGGCCAGTATTGGCTATCAATCCTTTGCTAAAAAGAAAAATTATGCTAATTTCTTTGGTTACCCTACTATTTGTGTAACATACCATTTTCGTTTACGCATTTTCATAAAAATTTTGAACATTTTGAAACTCATTTAAAATAAACTTAATTGAAAAATATCAAAGTACGTCACACAGAATAAAAACATTTAACTATCTTACAGAAACAACACAATTAAAATACTTAAATTCATAATAAATTCTTTATGCCATTTAAACAACTTTTTTTCATTAGAGCCATAACCCTCGAGGTCGATCCGTGCATGGTAACATAAGCTTACATCACATCACACTCTTCCACATTCATCTCATTCGGATCACATTCCATACCTACATCACAGGAGGAATAATGAGTCTATTTCCCAGTAAGGAATATAAATGAAATGCAATTATAACCTCTATGACAATTCTACATGCATAAGTTTGATATATCCGTAAGCTGGGTGAGAGCAACCTCTTCATTTTTTGAACCCACCACTTGGATTCATTTTTACGTGAAAGCAACCACTTCAGTTTCCGAACTCACTAAAAATGAGTCCACTTACATTTACGTTTACTTACTTTTGGGTGAGAGCAACCTCTTCAGTTTCTGAACTCACCTACCCATTGAGTAAGAGCAACCTCTTCATTTCCGAACTAACCAAAATGGGTTGTTCTCTACGTGTGAGCAACCTCTTCAGTTTCCAAACTCACGTAGAAAACACCATTTATTATCTTCGTTATTAACCCTTGAAATGCATGACGTGCAATCCTACTAACATGTCTATATGAATGTCACATAGCAGTTCATATATCGCAAATAATATTACAAACAACTAACAAACAATGAATACAATCATGCTGCAACTATAATTTAACACTAAGCATGCTTTCAATTATATTACTTACCCTAACAATCATACAACATACCTATTCTTTTATTCTTCACACGTCATTTCCAACAAGAGCAACCTCTTTAACTATATTTATTCAACGTTGAAGGTACTAAAATATGGTATCGACCAAACATACTATGCATTAAGGACACATAATTAACTATCAAGGGAAACACATTGTTGATCCTAATTTCCTATGGTCACACTATGTACAATACTAATGAACATAAAGAATAAATTCTAATCATTTGAAACCCATGCAGGGAAATATCACAAGAATATTACAGTGAGTATTTGACAAAGAAAAATAATTTATTTAACTTCCAAATTTATACCAAAATAGCACCACAAATTTAGTAGCCAAATAACAGGGAGTTAATCATGAAAAACATATTGTCCATGCAAAAACTTACATTTGCTTCACTAATTAATTTCTTACTGATCATCTCGTACCATTTGATTTACTAAACTAAGGTAAACAGTGGATGTAATAACAACAATATTATCACCAAATAACAACATGCAGAGGACAACAAGAAAAGCAGTAGCAACACATTACAGAGAAAAATAGCAAGTAATTCATTTCTTCTTCACCATTGATCATCAACGTAAATAACTATTGGCAAATAATAAAGCACTAAAATAACAGAAGGCTTATAAGGGAAAGCATGCAGAGACCATGTTATCTACTGAATCAAAACTTCTAGAGAACAACAAAGAAACATTCAACAAACACTCCTACTCTTGTGATGTAGGTCCTTACGGAAAAATCACACAATATTACTTACCTTGCGTATCTCTTCTCTTCTCCTTCCTTAGCAACAGTTCTCCTCACCCTCGACAGAACCACCACTCCAGAATAGACTCACCATTTTTTCCAAAAGGAAAAACTTCTAACCCTCATGTTCTATATATACATGCCTCAGACAACCCTTTAGTTTCCCTATGAAGGTAAAAAGTTAAGAAGGAAGATGCTTGGACATCCACTAAAGCGTCAAGAGTCGAAGGTTTTCCATTTCTGGCAATTGATTATCATTTCCAGAAGATGTTTGGGGTGGCGCTTGATCGATTCATGTTTGGATGATCAACCACCCATTCACTGATCAACCACCAATTTTAGCTTCTAATTTCACCAGTTGATTGCGCTGGTTGATCGATATAGTTGTCGATCAACCGCGACATTCGACTGTCAGTTTCCTCCATTAATTTTTGACTGAATTTATTTTAAATTCTTATTTCCTTGACAATATATATAATTATTTCCCTATAATTCCAATACACTTCAATACTTTATTCTTCATAATAAAAACACTAACAATAATGTGTGACAGATTGACAATGACCAACATATTACAACTTTGCTTAGTCCAATGTTTAAATGAAACTAAATACCCAGGGGATTACAATTTGTAATAGTTGTAATTGCATAGGGCATAAATCTTTTAGTTGTCCTTTAAAATTGAATGTTAATTTGAAATCAAATTTAAATGCTAAATTTGTGTGGGTTCCTAAAAGAAACAAACCTATGACAAGTGGACCCCAAAAAATTTGGGTACCAAAGAAAGCAACTTGATTGTGTTGTAGGTTGGAAGTTCTCCAAATGAGCTAAAAGGGTTTGGATGTTTGAATATCCAAAATATAAAAAGGGAGAAGCTTCAAATGTTGCCTCCAATGCGGTAAATATGAAAATGCTATCATGGAGGTACACAATTATTCTTTTTTATTAAATTTGTGATCTATTTGATTGAATATTTGCTTGTGAAATAATTGATAGTCTTGGATTCATTTTTGATATTCTTGACTTAGTATACTTTTGCTTGAGATTTTTGTTCCAACAATTTGATTTCTAATTGCAAATATTTGTGGGAATGAATTGTTGGACATTGAATTTTGATGATTTGTTGAATTCTCCCTTGGATTGAAATTAGTTTTTGGCATAGGGAGAGAAAATAGAATTGTATAGATTTTATTGACTTGTTTTAAAATTGTTAAGTTGTAATCTTGATGATTTGCTTCTGCTAGGCTTAAACTATGATATTTCCCGATTGATTTTATTTTGATAATAAAGATAGGGGAGAAAGTTTGTTTTTAACGTGAACTCATCCATGGATTTTTGACAATTAGTAACTCTTTATATTTGAAATTGGATGGTTCTTATTTTTGTGGTTTTCCCTCTCACATGCATGTTGATAAGTTTATAGGGGGAGAAATTATTAAGTTGTTTAATTATTGCTATAATGGGGAGAGAAAAGTTTTTAAAAAGTGTTATATCCCCAACAGTTTATTTATATGTTTAACATAGGGGAAGAGATAATTGGATTGATATTTTGATTTTACACTTTGGTATCTTTCTTAGAAATTTGTTTTGAATTTCTTTGCGCATTAACAAATGATTTATCATTCTTGGTTGCATAAATTGGAATATCATTCTTGAAGATTGAATTTTGAATTGTTTTTTCTTTGATTCTAATGTTGAAATTCCCTCAAATGCGTTTATAAGCTTAATAACAAAACAGGGAAGAATATTTTTGGTTGAATGAACTTTTGTGGCTGTATAAATTTGGTATCTTATTTTTTACCACAAATTAAATTTGAATGTCTACATTCCCTCCATTGTTTGCTTTTGGTGAAGATTTTTTTTATGGGGGAGAATGATTTTGTTTTACGAATAATTTTTAACTTTGATTGTTTTTAGACTCCCCTCCCCATGAATTGCTTTTTGATTATGACAAAAAGGGGGAGAGAAATATATAAGTTCATTATGGGGGAGTGATAATTATTATGAAATAAGAATTGGGATAGCATGTTTGCATAAATTTAAAGGTTGAGATATTGCATGAATTATGGGGAAGAAATCTAATATGCAATAATATATTATGCACATGCTTAGTTTTTAGGATAACCAACTTATTGAATTTTGTCATCATCAAAAAGGGAGAGATTGTTAGCCTTTTTGTTAGACTTGGTTTTATTTTGATGATGACTAAATAATGTTTAATTTAAGGAGTTAATAAGTTGTTATTGTATTTTTATTGATAATGGTTTTTAACAATTTTAACATAATATTTATATCCGTATTTATTGAAAATACTTTCAAAATAGGTATTATTATTATAGTAACATGTTTATCTAAGTCCATGTAGTGTTTGCACATCATTGTGGGACTTAGAAATTAAAAGAAAATAATATTGGATTGTTGAGGTCGAGCTGCGGATGAGAGAAAAGCGACCAAACTGGGTTTTGGTCTTTCGATCGCGATGCAGTCGAGTCATGCGACCGATTCTACATGGAGTTTTGCTTCTGGAGATTAGTGTAATTTTTTGAACGCACTGCGATCAAGGTGTCGGACGAGGTTTGTGACTAAAAAATCTCAAGTTTCAAATCTGCGATTTTTGACGTTTTTGACGAGACGTAGTCGACGTTCTCGGACGAGGTTGGTGACCGAAAGTGTAAAGCAGTGAGCTCCGAGTGTTTTCAGATGCAATGCAGTCGAGCCAGCGGTAGAGGCATGCGATCGGAAATGCACAGCAAGCGAATGGGCAGATTTTCGAAGGTCAAATTTTTCAACAAATATATTGCAACTGCTATAAGTGGTCGACCGAAAAGATTAGGTCAACCAAAAATGTGCAGAGCTATAAATTGAGGAAGAACTTCAAGCCCTACATAACGAACGAGAGAAGTAGCAAAGCACTGAAAAAATTTCTACTCGACTTCTCATTATATTTGTGAGCATTATAATCCAACTCTCCCTGTCCCAAACTTGAGAATTACTTTGGGAGAGTTTGGAATAGTTTTTGGTATTTAAATTTGAAAACACTTTGTACAAAATTGTAAATGATGACGCCATACTAATTCATCATATAAGGGTGATGCCCTGAAATAGTTAACGGCTCGATTGAACGCCTGTAAGTTCAATCAAAGGGTTACTCCCTGGTAATAGTCAAATTTAGGGTGACACCCCGTTAATAGTCAAAGATTGACAACCTAGAATAGTCAAAGGGTGACGCCCTTAGAATTAGTCTTTGTAACGATTTAATTGGCACCTGTAAGCCAATTGATTAGTGAATCTCCAAGTGGAATCTTGGTATGTGGATGTAGGCGGGTTGCCAAACCACGTAAACAAATCTGTGCACATATCTCTTTACCCGTAACTCTTTATTTATGCATTGAATTATATATTATATGCAATAAATCATAGTGTGTGAGAGATTTTAAAAATGGCGCACAAAAATTTTAAAGCTTTATTTACCCCCCCCCCCCCCCCCCCATCGACAAAGGAGACAATGCAACCAACAAATCTGCCACCCAAGAAGACACATGACATAGCCAAGAATAATCGTCAAAACCAACTTGATGAGATCTATGAGATGATGTCTAAACTTCAAAAAAGGTTGGAAGAACCTTTTAATGTGCACGTGAGGGGTCCTAGAACCCCTAGGCCAAGAAGAAGAATCAGCACTTCAATTGAGTCTAGAGGCCGAAATGAAAGCAACTATGTTGATGATGAAGATGAAACTAACATATAGGAATTACCAAGTCTGAGAAGGAAGTCTTTGGTAAAGGATGATATGAGGCATGTTAAGGTGTCCATTCCCCCTTTTAAAGGGTCAAGCAATGGTGATGATTTTCTGGATTGGCTTGAGAAAGTTGATAGAGTATTTGATTGCTATGAGTATACAGAAAGGGTGAAGATTTAAATGGTGACATTGGAACTCTCGAGATATGCTAGCTTGTGGTGAGAGGATCACAAGGCTCAACGGAGGAGGGAAGGTTATGATGATATTGAAAGTTGGAGGACCATGAAAGCTTTGATGAAGAAAAGATTTGTTCCCCTCCATTATAAACAAGAGCTCTTTCTACAAATCCAAAACCTCAAATAAGGTTCACAATCGGTGGAAGAGTACTTGACCGAGTTTGGGGCATTGAAGATTAGGTGTGCCTTGGAAGAACCGAGGGAATAAAAAATTACTAAATTCATCAAAGGTCTTCATAAGGAGATTGGTGATTTGGTGGAGCTACAACCATTTGAGACTATGGATGATGTGGTTCAATTGGCCTTAAAAGTTGAAAGACAAAGGAAAAGAAAATTGAAGGAAGCAACCTCTCAGCCTCATCAAAAAAATAAAACTCCTTACAAGCCTCCAACCAAGATGGATGAAAGAAATATAGCCTTAAAGTTACATGAAGGTAGGGACGATGAAGAGAAGAAAGCTATTGTTGAGACCACCAAACCAAGGTCGAGAGACATCAAATGCTTTAAGTGTCTCGACCTTGGGCATATTGCCTCCCAATGCCCAACAAACGCGTTATGGTGATGAGAGGGGACTCCGAGGAGATTGTAAGTGAAGATGAGGCTAATGAAGTGTCTTATACAAAGGAAGAGCAACAAAAGGACACATATTATGCACAAGAGGGGCTGCTCCTTATGGTTTTAAGGAGATCTTTAACTATACAAAAGCAAATGGAGGAATTTCAAAGGGAGAATATTGTCCACACCCGATGCAAGGTGAAGGAGAATGTTTGTTCTATGATTATAGATGGAGGGAGTTGCACAAATGTTGCCTCTCAAGATGTTATTAAAAAATTAGGGTTAGAAACCATGGTGCACCCCACTCCTTACAAGCTCAATTGGCTCAATGACCGAGAATCTATCAAGATGACAAAACATGCTCACATTCCTTTCTCTATTGGTGGATACGAACATGAAGCGTTGTTTGATGTTGTTCCCATGAGTGGTAGCCAATTGTTATTGGGGAGGCCAAGGCAATTTGATAGGAGGGTGACACATGATTGTTTCACCAATTATTATTCTTTTAAGATGAATGGAAGATTTATCAACCTAGCTCTTCTCCAACCCAACCAAATTGCACAAGACTATGGAAGCATGAAAAGGAGTAGAATCGATTCCTCCTTATTTATGTCAAAAAAGGGGTTGAAGAAGACTATATTGCAGTGGGTCCCTTGGTATTGATCTCTAAGAACTTCTTCAAGGCCTCTGTCCTCCTTGTGGAATTGAACATCAAATAGACCTAATGTCGGGAGCTACATTACCAAACCGACCATCTTGTAGGCTCAATCCGAAATAAGCCAAAGCGTTGCTTAAGCAAATCAATGAACACCTTGAGAAAGGATACATCTGAGAGTCCCTTAGTCCGTGTGTCATACCATCCTTGCGTGTGCCTAAGAAAGATGGTTGTATGCGAATGTGTGTAAATAGTAGAGCCATATATCAAATTACCATCAAGTATAGGCTCACAATACCTAGACTTGAGGGCATGTTGGATGAGCTAAGCGGTGCCTCTATCTTCTCCAAAATTTATCTCAAAAGCGATTATCACCAAATCCAGATGAGGGAAGGGGATGAATGGAAAACAACGTTCAAAATGAAGTATGGTTTATATGAGTGGATGGTTATGCCCTTTGGGTTGTCAAATGCTCCAAGTACATTCATGAGGGTTATGCATCATGTCCTTAAAGATTTTATTGGGCAGTTCATAGTGGTATACTTCGACGACATCCTTGTTTATAGCATTGATCTTCCTTCGCATGTGGACCACCTTCGGCTTCTATTTAGCACTTTAAAGTCCACCAAGCTTTATGTTAACTTGAAGAAATACTATTTTGCTCAAGAGAGAGTTTATTTCTTGGGTTTCATCATCACCAAGCATGGTATGGAAGTTGATGAAGTCAAAATTGAAGTCATCTAAGAATGGTTGATTCTTAGAAGTATTTTCGAGGTGAGGAGTTTTCATGGGTTATCTTTGTTTTATCATAGGTTTATTCAAAACTTCAACATAATAATGGCTCCTATCACTAATTGCACCAAGAAATGGAAGGATTTCCAATGGTCTAAAGCGTGTCAAGCTAGTTTTGAAACCATTAAGGAAAAACTATGTCATGCACTCGTAATAGCCTTGCCCGATTTTGCTAAAGTATTCGAGATGGAGTGTGACACTTTGGGGTTAGGCATTGGGGTTGTCCTTATGCAAGATGGTTGGCTGATTGCCTATTTCAATGAGAAGCTAAAAGAGGCAACCTTAAACTATTCTATTTGCGACAAGGAGTTCTATGCAATTATTCGTTCTCTCGAAGTGTGGCAGCAATAACTCATCTCCAAAGAATTTATTATCCACTCGGATCATCAAGCTCTTAAGCACATACGCAGCCAAGGGAAACTAAATAAGAGGCATGACAAATGGGTGGAGTTCTTGGAATGCTATCCCTATATTATCAAATATAAGAAGGGTGATACGAACTTAGTGGTCGATGCCCTTTCAAGGAGGTATACTCTTTTGACCAAACTTAATACCCGGCTTTTTAGTTTTGACTGGATTAAAGGGTTTTATGCTAATGACAAGGACTTTGGGAACCTGTATAATAGTTGTTTAAAAAGGGTTGAGAGCCCTTATTATATTGTGGATGGGTTTCTCTTCAAAAGGGGCAAAATTTGCATTCCGTCTTGTAGCTTGCAGGAATCATTAGTAAGGGAAGCTCATAGTGGTGGTTTGGCAAGGCATTTTAGGGAGAAGAAAACATTTGAAGCTGTCAAAGAACATTTTTATTGGCCTCACCTTCTTAAGGATGTTTAAATAATCATCAAGAAGTGTATAATTTGCAAGAAAGCCAAAATCTGAGTTTTGCCACAAGGATTGTATATGCCTTTGCCCGTACCCTCTCACCCTTGGGTAGAAGTTATTGTGGACTTTGTTTTGGGACTTCCACGTACTTTTAGAATGAAGGACTCAATTATGGTGGTGGTGGACCGATTCTCAAAAATGGCACACTTCATTGTTTGCAACAAGTCGGATGATGCAAGTCATGTGGTAGATCTTTTTTTAAAGGAAGTAGTAAGGTTGCATGGGGTTCCTCGCTCTATTGTCTTCGACCATGATACCAAGTTCCTAAGTTCATTTTGGAAAAGACTTTGGAGAAAATTGGGCACTAAGTTGCTTTTTAGTACTTCTTTCTATCCCCAATCCGACGACCCCACGATGGGTGCACTCTTAAGAACCATTGTGAGCAAAGTCTTTCAAATTTGGATTTGCAATTGCCCTATATAGAGTTTGCCTATAACCGAAGCATTCATAGAACTACGCAACATACTCCTTTCGAGACAGTTTACAGGTTCAATCCCCTCACACCAATGGACCCTATCCCATTACCTCTTGATGATTTCATAAACAAAGATGGAGCTTCCAAGGCATAAAGACTCAAATTGCTCCATGAAAAGGTGAGCAAAAACATTGCTAAGAAGAATGAGTCCTATGCTAGAAATGCAAATCGGGGTAGCAAGAAAGTTGTATTCGAAGAAGGAGACTTGGTATGACTGCATTTGAGGAAAAAAAGGTTTCCTAAACAAAGTAAGTGCAAGTTGCTTCCGAGGGCCAATGGTTCTTTTAAGGTACTTATGCGGATTAACAGGAATGCATATTGCTTAGAGCTTCCAAAGGATTATGGAATTTCTTCTACCTTCAACGTGCAAGACTTATCACCATACCTTGTAGAGGATGAAAAGGAAGAAGGGGAAGGGGGTGGCCAAGCCTTGGATTTAAGGTCAAATCCTCAATCACCCCAGGAGGATGATATACCACAAGGCCCATTTACTCAAGCCTGGGCTAAGAAGATTATCAACCTTCTTTTAAGTTCTTATTTTGCAAGTGGCATAACCTTAGAAGGACTAGAAGAAGAGCTTCATCATGAAGATAAAGAGAAGTCAAAGCATCTCCTCACTCGGTGTCACCTTGCACACAATTGGCTATCTAGTGCACTCGAGAATCAAGTGGATGAGTCCGTGGCTTAAGGAGGACAGCAAGCTGAAGTTATGTTCCTCCAACAATTTGATATGTGTCTTTACTTTATGTTTAATGAATTGTCGGATTTTTTGGACGAATTTGGGATGGATTTAATGATGTTGGAACTTTTGATTGTTGGTTGTACTCGGCTAGTGTGTTAGCCGAGTACTCATGTTGAATGTTTTGTCTTTAGAGGGTATAATTATAATTTACATTTTAGGGCAACTCTTGGGGAAGTATTTAAGCTTTCTTAAGGTTGTCTGAATGGATAGTTGAGGATTAATTACAGCTACAACTCTGTCTTATTTGGAGCTCTTTCTAGATAATCAGATTCCAAATTCTAGAGTAAACAACCGAGAACTTGTGAATCAAAATTATCTCACTCATTTTCTTGGCTTGGTCATGGAGTGAGATTCTTACACTGAGCCCTCCATCAGCTCGTCCAGAGGCGGTATTCAGAGTGGATACTTAGAAAACCAGCATTGAAGCAAGGTGGAGTGGTTCTTTGTACAAGAGATCCATTGAAGTCAAGAGTGGCCGATAAAGATATTCTTGGACCAGCTTGTAGGTTCAAATTTCGTTTTTATTTTTGTGTTACGATTTGGCATCTGGAATTTTGGGATTTGTTTGATTACTAGACAAGGGAAGAGTGTATCAATTTTGGTGTCATTTGGACTCGAATCGTGGATTTTGTGCAGCTTCCTTTGGGTGTCTAAAACTGTCTCTTTGGCACCTTTTCGAGCAGAATATTACCGTTAGCATAACTTTCGTAATTTAGCGAGTTTGGCTGCGATTTGGAGGAGTCATTCTAGTTTAGTATTTGTGCTTACCCTCCAAATTTGGCATCATTTGGATATCTGGAGTGGAAGTCACAGAGGGTTCAATTCGGCTATCTAGTTTTTGTGTAAATCGATAACCGCTCTTGCCCCATTGTTGGTCATTGACCCCCCTTGGTGCGTCATGATATTGTTATATCATTATTGTAACATATAAATGGAAAAACATAAGAAGTAGGAAATTGAATTCCAATCGATTTTCACATATAATTATCTCACTTATTATTTGTTTTCTTTTATTTTTAATTATTAATCTTTTCACTCATAAAAATTTAATCTTTTGATTAAATAGAAATTTAAATTAATTTTATAAGAATATTTCATAATTTGTCATTTGTTAATGTGATACTCGATCTTAATCATTAAATCATTTATTACCATAGTGTACACTTACACTTAGATATATTATTTCACAACAATTATAGTTGTTAGTTTGTAAGATAATTCTTCAATGGACTCTTTACCTTAATTTTCTCCGAGCTTTGAACCTCCTTGGGGAACAAAATATTAATCAAAATAAATGTCAATGGGGGTCTCTGTGCCTTGGAACTAATGATTGGTCCAATTGGCACATTAAATGAAATACCATACAATAACATATCTTTGTTTAGCATATGATTGAACATTTTTTTAGGGAAATCATCCACAAGGGATATACACAACAGTATCTAGGACCTCAAAACAGGCTCATCGTACAAAAACCCAACTGGGACATCTACGTGTTACAATGGATTCATTTTGTCAGCTTGCCTTAGCCCTTGTATTCCTCCCTTAATCTCAAAAGATTAACCATAGACAATGGCCGAGGCATTAAATAATGTGTCAATTAAATAATGATTAAATAATTAGTTATGATCAATAGCCTAGACTCAGCTAATTTGGCTAACTTAACTCGTGTAACTCGTTTATCTCATCTCATTTAGCTTCTTAATTCATTTTGTTAAGCATGTTAAATTTGATTTGTTATACTCCCTAGAATTGATAAATAAAACTTTTTAAGTCGGGATTGGTTCGTGCTAGTTGTTTCAAAACTTTAAAGGTGTGTCCAATGTTGGTTTTTTAACCAATAAAACAAAAAAAAAACTATTTTTGAAAGAAAAGAAGAAAACTAATGCAGCAAACTGATGAGATTAATTCATTAACTCATAATTGAAAAATTACATCTAACAACTATTTAAAAAGATAAAAATAACAAACTAACAAGATATCATATTTTAAACCTAATTCAAATAGATTAAATATTAATTCAAAAATCAAATAAACTTCACGTTGCCCCGACACGTGGACTTTTTTACTCATGAGAATCTAAAGCATATTTTCAACACTCCTCCTTGGTTTAGAGATTTCAAATTCCAATCTTTTTCTTTAGAAACTTAAGCCGGGCAACTGATGCAAATGTATTTGAGTAGTCAACTCCAAATATCTTAGCGTTGCCCTTCGCTACTACTTTTGCCTTGTGTTTATGAACTGAACCATAATCATTGAGTTTAGTTCTAAACAACCATTTGAGTCCAATTACTTTCATACCTTGAGGTCTCTCCACAAGACACCAAGTCTTGTTTTTCTCTATCGTGGACAACTCCTCCTTCACTACTATCGTCCAATTTTGCTCTTTCTTGGCTTCTTCATAGTCTGCAGGTTCACAAACTGCTATGTTGCATTTATGATAGGCATTAGAGGGAAATCGAGTACCTCTAATAGAAGCATCGTCAAAAACTTTATTTTTCCCGCCATCATTATTTTGATCTTTTGTTTCAACCTCAGCCTGATTTTGAAGTTGGAATTTTTTTGTTGCTCTCCAAACCTTTTTGGGAAATGGCTTTCTGCTTTGCTTTCCAAACTAACGTACTTTAGTGATGTTTTCCTTGGAAGAGAATGCAGCATGCTCTTCCTTAATTGGGTTGAAAGAAAAACTTCTCTTTTCATCTTGATATTGAAGATTTCCATGCCTGCTTGGTCTTCAATTCGACAACACCCATTGTTGAACGTCACTTTGTACCCCTTTTCTATTAATTGTCCAATACTAATCAAATTTTGATTAATTTCAAGAACATAAAGTACATCTTGAATTAACTTTGTCCCTGTGCAATTTGTTATTGCTATAGTACCTTTGCCTTTTACTTCAATGTAATGACCATTGCCAATTCTCACTTGTTTTGACTCTGCATCCCCCAATTCTATGAACAACTTCTTTTCATTAGTCATATGGTTGGTGCAGCCACTGTCAATCAACCAATTTTCATTGGCTTCACTGTCTACAAAACATGTAGCCACAAAAAGTAGATCTTCCTCCTCTTGATCAGCAATTTGTGCTTCTTCACCTTGTTGTTGTTTTTCGTTTTTGCATATGATAGCTTCATGTCCCATGAGGTTGCAATTGCTACACTTTGCATCTGGTCTCCTCCAACATTTGAATGGAGGGTGACCTTTTTTGTTACAATATTGGCATGGAGGATAATTTTTCTTTACTCCAAGCCTTTTGTTTTCTGAATTACTTTTGCAGCTTGTTTCATGATTCTCGCCATTTGCTGCTTGTATTTTTTTGTTCGTATTCTTTCTCGCATCATGATTTTTGACAAATAAGGCTCCTTCAACAACACCTTCCTGCCTCATTAATCGTCTCTGCTCCTGCGCTTACAAGACACTTAAGAGCTCAGCAAGAGAAATCTTCGACAAATCCTTAGTATTTTCTAAGGTTGTAATTGAAGCCTCAAATCTGTCCGGCAATGTTACGAGAATTTTCTGAACAATCATTGAATCTGTCAGAGTAGAACCCAATATTCTAACCTAATTTGCTATGCCGAGTAGCCTATCAAAATACTCTTTTATGGTTTCTGTCTCTTTCATCTTTTGCAGCTCAAAGTCACGAACCAGATTCATTACCTTCATTCCTCGAATTCTTTCATCCCCTTTGTACTCAGTCTTGAGATAATCCCATATCTCCTTTCCTGACTTTAGAGACATAATCCGAGTGAAAATAGTTGATGAAACTGCAGCAAATAAACAGGCTTTTGCCTTTGTCTTCTTTTCTTTTTGCGATTTGATTTGTACCATGGTGGGATTGTTTAGAAGAACAGGAATATCATAGTCCTCTTCTACTGCTTCCCAAATATCCAAAGCTTCTAAATACGTCTCCATTCGAACTGCCCAAATTTAGTAGTTATCTCCATCGAACATTGGTGGAGCCATAAAGGAGAAATTTGCTTCAGTTTCCATGGTTGCTTGAACTCACAGATCCCTAAAAAAAAATAGCTCTGATACCAATTGTTGGTTTTTTTTAACAAATAAAAAAACTATTTTTGGAAGAAAAGAAGAAAACTGATGCAACAAACTGATGAGATTAATTCATAAAATCATAATTGAAAAATTACCTCTAACAACTATTTAAAAAGATAAAAATAACAAACTAACAAGATGTTCTATTTTAAACCTAATTCAAATAGATTAAATATTAATTTAAAAATCAAATAAATTTCACTTGGCTCCAACACGTGGAGTTTTACTCATGAGAATCTAAAGCATATTTTCAACATCCAAGTCAGCCGTTCAAATTCATGTGCTTTAGTTGATTAGATTTTTCTACTGGTATAAGATAGGGTTAACACAGACTAAACTAGACTGAATTAAATCTAACCAAATGTCTTTTATATAGTTTAATTGCTTACTTGAACATTTTTTGGTTAAACTATTTCCAAAAAAATCATAATTGATCATTTTGATCCATCCCCAAAATTTTTCCATTTTTAAACCATTACCGGCCACGTGATTCTCTTTATGGATTCCAATCTGAATCCACTGGAGTTATTAGAGTGGAAAACTCAAAATCCCCACATTTCCTCATGGTTTGGTTCTTAAGCTTTTGTTGCTTCGGCCCAATTCCAACTTTAAATCTCATTTTCTCGGAACCCATTACTGCCAGACTTCACCAAACAGAAGAAATAACAAAATCCTTTCGTCGCATCAGTTGGGTTTCCAATGGGTCATTCCATTTCCAGCACTTCTCTCCTTTGTCAAGTGTCGGCACCACCAAGTTCCATCCAGTTAGAACTTGACCGAAACGAGCATGTCGTCGACGTATCGTGTGAGCTCTCTAATGTCTCGGGTTAGTTGTTTTGCCTTTTCTCGCCGTTAAAGCTCTGCATCCGGTGCTAGTGGTCATTGGGGACATTTGGTTCGCTACAAGAACGAGACCAAACAGATCCCTAAATATTTATGGCCGAGTTGGTTTTACGCTCTATCAGTTTTTTCGTCTCCTTTTCGATTCTATAATTAGATTATGTTTATGGGATTTATTATAATCCGAAGTGGGTTTTTTCTATCTGTTTTCTCTTTTACGTTCTGCTTCTAAAATTAGCTGATCATTATCTAAAATGGGTTTTTCTAATTAGTTGAGGGTAACTTTGCGTCTGATTCCGGTGCTTAATTAGGTTTGGCTACTGGGTTTGGTAAAATGTTGGCTTTGTTATGAAGTCGTTTACTGACACTATGGTGGTTTATGAGTCGCAAAAACAAAAGGTGGTTGTTGCTTCTTTGGCAACGCCTGTTCATTCATTTTTCTATGGCTTTCAAAGCTTTTATTGCTTTGGTGTTTTTTGCAGTTGGTTGTGGTTCGTCTGCAGAATTGTTTGTATAAGCATATTAGGAGATAAGCAGGAGTGGGGGAGCCTTTGGGACTGCTTAAGGTGACTGTTGTTCAAGGGAAAAGACTTGTCATTCGAGACTTTAAAAGCAGCGATTCTTATGTCATCCTCAAGCTGGGAAATCAGGTTATTCTTTTGACTCTCTCTTTCTGCCCCTTAGCATGTTTTAACTATCGCTGCCACCAAAATAAGGCAGAAATTGTCAAATTGATGTTGATTAGCTTGTTGGATTGAAACATCTGCATTATTGTGTCATTAAGGGCATTTTTTGTTGCTATGAATCACTGAAAAGCAAAAAAGGGTCTTCTTTTCTCAAACCCAAAGACTGTTTTAGTTGCAATTTGAGAAAGATAAACCATTTTTCTACATTTATTTTCTTGAAAAAAACTTGTTGAACTTGGTCTGTCTTTGCAGTTCATGTTGTTGGTAGGGTATTTCATGAACTTGGTAGTTGATTTCAAAAGTTTTGTCATCGTAATTGTAGTAAAGCAAATGTTACATTCATCACATTGTTTCTTTGACCTTGATGATGATTAATTTGATGGGAATTGCTATTATCAATCTGTCTCAGACAGCGAAGACAAAAGTCATCAGTAGCTGTCTTAACCCCGTCTGGAATGAAGAGTTAAGCTTTGCTCTCGCAGAACCTGTTGGAATATTGAAGTTGGTAAGCCCCATGTTCATCCGTTAAAAAAATGTTCAATTATGTCTTCTTTCATTCTTGTATCATGTCTGAAACAGTGTGGTTCTGAAGTCTATTATATTCTTATATTGCATTTGATTCTGTCTTACCCTTTTGCGTCTAATCTGTGTTGTCATGCACCATATTCCTCGCCCACCAATCACTTCTCTCAAGCTCTTACCCAACTGTCCCATGTCATTGTTACAGAATTATACAAACAAAACGACTTATTTAATCTTTGGTGATAGAATTATGTCATCGTTAGTAATAGTTTCTACGACTGGCCGTGTTCTGCTTATAGTTTATTTATTTGATTTGTGTAAAGACAAAGACACTTGAAATGAAATCTTCCTGTGTTTAGTTATCAACGTGTTGGGAACCCTGAATGGTTTGAGTCGGTGACTATCTTTCTGTGCATGTTAGATGTTACTGTGACTTTACTATATGAGTCATCTATGGAACAATCTAGAACTTGCTTAATTTTTACCCACTTTTGCTGAATGGTGAAGGAAGTTTTCGACAAAGACCGGTTCAAGGCAGATGACAAAATGGGACACGCCCACCTCAACCTCCAACCGATATTCTCTGCAGCGCGATTGAAGCAGATTCTCAAAGTCTCGTCGGGGGAGACAACACTTCGACGGCTCATTCCCGACAGAGACAACTGCCTCGCTCGTGACAGCTCCATCAGTTGCAGCGATGGGGAAGTTGTTCAGAGTGTTTGGCTGAGGCTTTGCGAGGTGGAGTCGGGAGAAATTGAGTTGAAGATCAATTATTATCCATCAAAATCAGATTAGGAATTAGATGCCATTTTTGTATTTTAGTACTTAGTTTTTGTCGGTAGTGATGGATGGGTGGACTTTAATAGTTTCTGTCACGGATTCACGACTTGGCTCCCACACCAAATCGTCTTCTTCAAACCTATGCCAACACTAAGCTTTTCTCCACGCACAATCCTGGACAATGTGCTTGCAACCAAGTAAGATTCATGAAACGTACAAATGCTCGTGCACCACCTTTACAGAAATAACACTCCCAACACGATATACACGCACTCAAATCACCACAATCACTTGGGCACCCTACACATTGGTTGCCTCCAAGCTTGGGGTCTTGAGTTATTTATAGACTCTACCATATTCATAGATTACATTATTACATCTTAACACTTGGCAACTACTATAAACAATCAACATGCATGCATCCTCGTTCGCCACACCACCAAGCAATCTCCATCAAGCATCCTCGTTGTTAGGCTCTAGGCAACCCTTACATGCCTACCTCCATGCGACATTAGTCTTTGGCAACATCCACACATTGCCTTCATTCAAAGTTCTTGAGCTTTGCATCATTTGTGCATGTCGTTGCCTCTCTGTGCAAGCTTAACTCTGCATGCTACCTCTGTCAACCATGTGCTAACAGTCATGCAGCCTCTTTTGCATGCTACTATCGATCAGTCATGCAATCACTGCACAAGCTGTCCACTCTGCACGCCACCACCAATAAGCTCTGTATGCCTTTGCAGCACATTGTTGTGCCAACTGACTATGCTTCCCAGTCCTTCATACTTTTGCAACATCTAGTTAGTCTACTATTGCATGGTACTATACCCATCTGCTGCAACTGCATCACGTCACTCTGCGGCATGCTTTTTGTAGCCAACTGCTACCATTGGTGCATGTCACTGCGCCAATCAGCATACCACTACAGCCTATCTTTGCATGCTTGTGCAGCCAACTGATGTCATTGATACATGTCACTGCGTCAATCAGCTGCCACCTTTGTGCATACCATGCCAATTGTCACTAGGGGTGGAAACATTTGGTTTGGTTCCATTTTTGGCTAAATTAGAACCAAACCAACTTAGTTCAGTTTTGAAAATTTTAAACCGAAACCGAACCGAGAATTGCAAAAACCGAACCTCGGTTTCGATTCTAATCGGTTCGGTTTTGATTTCAATTTCGATTCGGTTTTTTCATGGCCTCAATTTTTATATGTTCAATTCAGTTTTTTGGTTTTTTACTCGGTTTTTAAGTCGGTTGGGTTTGGTTTTTTCAGTTTAATATAGCAAAAATAATTTGAAATGAGTTGGTCACTTCAATCCGCTATAAACATTCAAACTGTGGAACAAACAATCATCATTCAACAATTCACAATGTCATCAGTTCATCTTCTCCCTAAAACAAGATAGCTCGTCCATCGTGAATATCAATAGTTTACCCTCTTTCAAAAAAAAAAAAAAAAGTTAAATCTAGCTGAAATTGACGATTTTACAAATGCAAAATAAGATTACCTCTGTATTCAACTAGTATCAAAGTAAGAGTTGGTGCATCTATGCCTGTTTTCATCCCATGTTGATTTTCCAATCGCCATGGCTGCAGAATCATCTACAACAAAAAGAATTGGCAAAACAAAAGTTATAAATTATATGAATTGCATATCTAGGTGTAGTTATTTGTTATTTATTATGAATAAAGGAGTTATTTCACCAATAAAAAAAAAAACAATACATGGTAAAGGAAAATGAAAGAGAAAGTTACCTTCAAAACCATCAGCACATCTGATGAATAAACCAAAAAAGAAAACAGGGCCCCACAAACAAAATGAAGCAAAGAAATCTTATACATGAAACTCGATCCTCCAATAGCCTTCTCCAAAGCCATTGCCAGAAGAAGAGCTTAGCATGACCTCTAGATTATACATCAATTCAGGACACCATAGAAAGATGATCCACTGCTAACACTAATGAACTGAATTTAAAAAATATAAAAAGAGAAACATTAAGAAGAACAAAAAGAAGTAGCCTACCCCAGTCAATAAGAACATCTCTATCGCTTCCACTCAAGAAGGAAAGTATAACTAAAGAGAAAACATGGCAAGAGAATCTTGGCTTGTTCGTTAATCTCCAATCCTTATTTGCTGCATCCCATTTAATGAGCGGTGATCTTCACCAACTAATTTGAAGATAAGTATAGATATACCTAGTAGATTCAGCTACATCATACACGATTTACAGAATATAGTGGAACAATATGTAATCAATAAAAAAACTTCTCAATAGCAAATAAATAACTATAGTAATTATATAGTTACAAAAACACATGCAATCATCTTAGAAGTCATTCTGAATCGCCTGTTTATTTCTAAAACACTTTACACCATCACCGGATGGTGAGTTGATTATTACATAATTGACTGTGTTTTTCAATTGCATTTCGTCATCATGTTCCAAAGCCCAAAGTTCAGTCGAAATCCAGGAACACCAAACATTTGTTTTCCACTATTGCAACAATATCAATCGAAAACATTTAGGGAGGGGAAACGCGGCAGTAGAATTCACCGAAAAGTACGACGATTTCAAACCAATTAACATTTGCTATATAGATATAATCACCAGAAATAATCTACATATATATAAAAGAAAAAAAATCGAAACGAGACAAAAAAATAATTGACAAAGCTGAACTTGTGAACTCTGAAGACTACACAGTGAAACTTCGACCTTCGCTGGGGCGGAGACACTGATTAGTGAGTTCAAATCGCTGATGTTCGGCTGGTGACTTTGAATCATCGACGTTCGTCTTCGTCGGTGGGAGTTCGTCGCAAAACTGTGAGAGAGAGCAGACACTGGTTGATGAGAGTTCGTTGTCTTTGTCACTCGTCGATGTCCGCCTTCGGCTAGAGTGACTGCGAGAGAGAGCAAGGTCGACGACTCGGCAGGTGCCCGTGATTTCGGGAGATTGATATGGAGAATGGAGAGAGCTGAAGTGAGGGCACTGGCAGGAGGGATGCGTTTTCGGGAAGAAGAGAAGTGAAATTGAAGTACAGATGAGATGAAGGGAGGGAGACAAGGAGTCGAGGGATGCGTTTTCGGGTCTCGAGACGCAGAAAACGCCGACAGCCTTCCAGAAAATTTTTGTTACTTTAACTTGGTAGTGATGACTAGTGTAGGGTAGGTGTCACGACCCAGAGACGGGCCTAACAGAACCGCCGGGTCAGGCGACCCGATCTTCGTAGAGAACCCGATCACCCAGCCCAAGGCGTGTGTTTTAGCGGAAGACTTATAAATATTTAATTCGGCCCAAGATGATACGGGCCTAGATCCGAGTAGGAATCACGAGAAAATAACGGAGCATAAATTAAAATGAAATCCAAGTACTGTGCAACAAATCCAAAACCAACTGTGTTTAAGGTTTACAAACCAAATGTAAATATCTTCACCAAGTAACGATAAACAGCTCAAATATAAATAACAGAACACTTCAGCTCCTAATCCTCAGCTGCTCTTGCCTTTACCTGAAGTTTTGGGGGAGGAGTCGTTTAGGATGAGTGACTAACTCAGTAAAGTATAGCTATACTAAGTGCACTTCATGCAAAACTGGTTTTCTATATTTTCGAAATCAGAGTTGTGTTTCTCATTTTACCGTACATGGATTTTAATTTGAAATCTCTTATCGTATTATAAATCTGGCCCAAGGTCATCGATGAGGCTTTTATCAAAACTCACTGTATACATAGATAGCTATACCTCGTAAAATAGACCATCATCGTTTTCCAATTGAAAACGTCATCAGTGAAAAGGGGTGATCACTCAATGACTCACCCGCCACTCAGCATAGAAGAGGTGGTCACCCGTCGGCGTCAACACCTTATGAGGCAAGAGGAAGTATAAATGACGATGGTTCGTAGATCCAACGCGTCACCCGGGTTGCCCGCTAGAATCTCTGCGTCGGTACATCTAATATAAGGGTTTCAAATAAAGTGGCGAGAACTCTGCAGTAACAACCCGTACGATAAAATAGAACGGATACAGTTGCTTGCTATATGTAGGCTTATTTAACAACTAAGATACCTAGAGGCTCCGAATGAATAAGGGTTGCCGATGAGTAAACTCGGCCATCCACCCGTCAAATGGAATTGGTACTTAGGTTAACTAAGTCTTAGCGAATGACAACCGTCTAATCCGTGGGATAAAAACCCTGGCCAAGTTTAGGGGCTTGCAACCCAAGGAGACGTCATCACTCTCCCATAAGAGATTTACGAATTTCAGGAGTTTCAACCTGAGGACACGTCACCAATGCCCTACCTATCTTTTCGCATGTCAAACAATCAACTTTCACGCAGTAGAAGGTATCAAAGGGGATAGAGAATCCATCCCGCAACATATGCACAATAAGTTTCAAACCATGTACGAAATTAAACGTGAGAAAACATACTACTAATAAAAACTGACGTGCTGTCGAATAGTCCCCGTCATTTTTCAAGTGTGGTATTCCACAAATAATTATTTTGAAAACGGGATACGATGCAATATAACGCAAGAGGTATAGAAATCCCTACCTCGACGATGATCCGTCTTGTTGACTAAAGCAACCGCTTACCCAAGAATCATATCATACTCGCTGTGATTGTCCAAGCCTGACAAAGATATAAACACGAGAATTTATAAATAAATTCTAGAAGACTAAGCGGAGAGCCCTATACTGAAAATAGGACCCCAACCGACATGTAACGACTCATCTGAAAATCCCAACAAAATTCTCAAACTTTATCATTCATCATTCTTTCAATTCAGAATCCAATTAAGAACACCTACACAGTTTCAGAATTCCAAATATGATTTCTTTAACATCAATAGATCTCACTTTGACCAACATTGAACTTGAGACCAAAATTCAACTAATGCTTCTCAAATTACAAGTTTCCAATTTCAATCCAAATCCATAAATCAAAATAACAATCCAAGTAAGGAACTCCAATTTCAGATTTCAACAGAACAATACAATGTAGCTTCCAATTCAACTATACAAGCGATTCGAGTATGTATAATGTAACAATGACCGTCAACTTCTCAACGTTATCCTAACTTCTCTTTTTATTCAGCAACCCATAACAATTTAAATCTATCCATGGTATTCAACTCAACTGTGCTTAAAACCCAAACATACAACACTTTAACAGAACACAAATCACTTTGCATGGATATTACTTTCTGCAAATTTAAGCCTAACGAATCCAAGCAATATTCAGACATTTATCACTAATTCAGAAACCACTTTATCAGCTTTAGCCCAATCAATAGATTAGAACAGGATTTACATCCATTTCCGAAGCAAGAATCCAACTAAACTTTTCACACTCAATAGACGAAAATCACAATGCACTAGTTATCCACAAATAGAAATGATACGGAGCAGCAATCCTTATATCCACAGTTCTTCACCAAGATTTCCAACAACCAAAACAACATCAAATCTGAAATCCATTATTGAATCAAAAGCTCAAATGAAAATCGCTCACCCAATCAGAACAGAATCGAGTGTTCTGTTTTCGCTCGCCGGAAATCGAAAGGTTGGCGAGGTGGAGCTCCTGTCGCCGGTGGTCGGAATGCTCGCCGCTGACGGACCGCACGAACCGTCCGAGGTTGTCTGTCCTTGCTCTGGCCAACGTCGAGCTCGGAACGTTTTCCCTTCCCGAACGGCGTTCGCGAGGTGCGGTTCCGCCGTCGAAGGAGTCGCTCGGTTCCTGCCGGCTGCCACTCGAAACGCCTCAGACGACGTCAACCGTCGTCGTCCAGCCGCGGGTGTCCCTCTCTCTTGCAAAAATGGCCTGGCCGGCGTCTCTCTCTCCCTTTCAATTTCTCTCGGCTGGAGGCTGGAATGGGGAAAGATGAAAAGCCCTAATTTTCTTCTCTTCGAAAGCCTCCCTGCTTTCCTCTCTCTCCCTCTTCAATTTAATTTATTTTTTTATCTTTTAATTCTTCTCCAACCCTGGCGGCGCAATGCTCTCTTCTTTCAAACCCCATTCTTTCTCTTCTAAGTTAATTACTTTCTTATCCTTTCTCATTTAATAAATTTCCTTTTTCTTTAATTCTCCCACTTCAGTTTTTTCTTCTCCCAAAAAATAAAAAAATGACATTCACGATTCTTTATCATTTCTCCTCCTTTAAACATTTCTTCATTTTCCTTTTATTTATAATATTTTCTTTATTCTTAAATTCTCAATTCATTTATTCCTTTAATCCTATAAAATTTCACTTATATTTTTATCCAACATTTTCATGTTTATATAAATATAATCGCCACACCTTGACTAATTTACTCCAAATTTCGATTTGTTTCGAACTTCGTCCGACAACGTTATAACTCAAATTTTTGCTCTGAATTCTCCATTTGGAAATTTTTAATTTCACCAAATTGACCAAAATTGCATACGTTGCTACGCGACAAATCAAGTCAAACATCCCATGTATGATTGGTTCCAACACAAAAAAACTTACACGTGAAATTTCTTATTAACAATTTCACGGGTTTTACAGTAGGTCTCTGGCGCAAGGCTCGAAGGGAAAAAAAATGGAGAAAGACGGTTCGATTCGGTTTACCCGAATTTTCACTTCATAGAAACGAGAACCGAACCGAAAATATCAGTTCGGTTATAAAATATTTTTTTTCATGTTAGAACCGAACCGAACCAACTAAAAGTGCTCCGTTCGGTTTGGTTATCTAGTTCGAACCAAACCAATTCTCACCCATAATTGTCACAAGCAACTGCCACGTTTGACTTTGCCCAAACCCACCACACCAAGCTTCCTCCATGTTTGTTTTTGCACCTAGGCATATGCCATGTATCACACTAGCTAACACTTCTCTCGCATGACCAACATATGTTTGCCATGCTTTTAGGCTACTCTTGGAGCTTGTCTGATACTCCTTCGTGATGGATGTCTACCACTACGTTTTGCTTCTTCATTCCCTTAAAAGCTTTCATCGTGCTAAGTCAAGACATGATGTTAGGCCATTGGGTGCCCTCTTGCTCAACTTATTGAATACTTGTGTTCGCTGCTGCTCATGCTTTTACTTTGTAGCACATCATATAGAGATGCACTATTCAGGACTTGTGCATGCTGCCTCGTGCACTAGCTTGTGTGGGTGTGCCCGCTATGCTCTTCACTTGCCCACACTACATTTACTCTAGTTTTAGGGTGTAACAAATTCACCCCCTGATGCACCACAAAAAGAAAAAAAAAAAAAATCAAATTTGCACAAAGGTAGAAACTCGAACTTGGTAGAAATTTGTGCAATTTCGACAAAGATAAAAATAAACTAATTGGTGGAATTTCGGCTTGATGTTCTACGGAAAATCGAATTGATGAGTTAAGTTTCTTGGCTCATCTTTAAATAGATTTGGGCTTCAAGTCCGTATAAAGGAAAATGAGCTTCATTAGCAAATACAAAGCTCTCTATTTTGGCATTTTTTAGCATAGCAAATGATGTCCACTATTTATGAGTTAGCCCATTCTGGAAAGCTTGAAAAACCAATTACAATCTTCATGAAGAACATTTTTTTTATATAAAATCTTTTAGAATGCCAAAAATGTCAGTTACTTGTCGGAGATCAGATTGTATGCGGATTTGTGAAGTCCACTAAATCTTTTACACTTGTATTTGAACTTCCATTTATACTTGATCTTCAATAACTCCATTTGATATTTGAAAGTTGGTTGGATGCATTTGATATCTTTGGTGCACTTTCTTCCATGATGACATACAAAATGAACACTAGAAATATCATTGGAAAACCTCCATATTTGAATGCGAATGGAAAGATCCCGTGACACATCACCCCCACTGACTGAAGGTGACGTCCCCATTGCTTGGTTATCTTTCTTGGTGACAACTTCACTCATTTGGCCATGTCAACATCTGATTTGCTCAAAAGACATCTCCGATGCCCTCCACCAAGTCTGGATCTTCTCATCTGCCAGTTACTGGTGGAGTTTGTCCAACTCCATTAAGAGGTTCAAGAAGCTTTTTTCGCTCCTTAGTGACATGTTGTCACCAAATTTGACAAGAGCCGACAAACATTGAAATATCCTCTTTATTAGAGAACCAATAGTACCCTCTGATTAAGGTTTTGAATGTCTTCCTTTGCACTCAATTCTTTTATCGTGCCTTTTCTTGTCTTTTTGTTGTTGATTTTAGATTTATTATCTAATGACTCATCTTGCTTCCTTGTTTCCACTATTATAATATTAGAGTTGAGTAGACAATTATTAATGAAAGAAATTTATCTTTTTTTAAATATAATGAAAGTGTTGCTCTGTCACAATTATTAGATTACATAATTAGAGCCAAATTTTCATTTACATTTATAAAATAAAACATGACTCTTTACGGGAACAATTTATAGAGGACTCAATTTTTTTTGTCATCTACGGTCAAGAGAAATTTCATAAAAAAAAAAAAACAATAATAACCAATTTTTTTAAGAATTATGGTGGAAGAATATGTCTGACGCCCACCCAATACGTGGATGACCTAAAGTCAATTGAATTTTCTTTGTTTCACCGCACATTATATTGATGAAAAATGGAATTTGTGTAAAGGTATTATTTCTTTTACCATGAGTGATTGTCTTCGTACAGGAAATGTTATTGAAATGTCATTTTAGAGCAACTTAAAAGTTAGAATATATTAATTAAAATATATGGTTTGACTTTAGATAATGTCTCTAATAATGATGTTTTCGAAAGATTTTTGAGTCGTTATATTACATTGCCATTAGAATTAAATTTTCATGTTCGTTGTTGTGCACATATTTTTAATTAGTTGTATAGGATAGTTGGAGTATTTTAGTAGATTCAACTTCAAAAATTTATAATTTGCAATATTAGTTCTTCTCAAGATAGATATGAATTATTTATGAAATGTTGTAGAGATAAAAATTAAAGAAGAAAAAATATTAAGACCAATTTGCCACATAGATGGAACTTAACCTATGAAATGTTGAACTTAGCCCTCATATATAAAGTTGTAAATTTATTGCATTGAATCAGATAATGTTTCATGTCAACATAATATTATTATGCCTATGATTTTGATTGTATGGAAAATTAGGAAAAGATTTTCTTAAAGCTTTCAATTTGTATACTAAAATTTTTTGTATGATTTATAGTCCTATTGTTTGTCATGATCTTATTCAATTTACTATTATGGTTATATGTTTTCTAATTATTGTAATCATAATGTTCTTTGTCAAGTAGTTCAAACTATGAAAAAAAAATTCTATGAATATTTTAATGATGATAAGTTATATGTAGTGTTTTTGTTTTATATTGTCATTGACCCTAAATATAAAAAAGAAATCATTAAAAAGTTGGTTAGATATGATTTAAGAGCATGATGAATGTAAAGTTAGTAAAAGTTAGTAAGGATACTGCAAGGACTGAAAACTTGAGTATTGTTTATAATATATGAACTGCTGTATGTGATATTCATGTAGACATGTTATAGGATTTCACGTAATGCATTGCATGGGCTAATAATGAAGATAATAAATGGTGTTTCGTACATGGGTTTAGAAACTTAAGTGGTTTCTCACACGTAGGAAACAACTCATTTGAGTAAGTTTGGAAACTAAAGAGGTTGCTCTTACTCAATGGGGGGTGAGTTCAAAAACTACGGAGGTTGCTCTCACCCAAAAGTAAATGAATGTAATGTAAGTGGGCTAGATTTTAGTGAGTTCGAAAACTGAAGAGGTTGTTCTCACGTAAAAACAAATCCAAGTGGTGAGTTCGGAAACTGAAGAGGTTGCTCGCACCCAACTTACAAATATATCAGGCTAATTCATCTAGAGTTGTCATAGAGTTTATAATTGCATTTCATGATTATATTCCTTACTAGGTAATAGGCTCATTATTCCTCCTGTGATGTAGGTATGTAAGAGATCAAGGATAGCAGCAGTTGATGAGGCATTTGTACGTTGCAGGCTTGGCGGCTGAGTAGGCTAAGAGATTAAAGAAGAAATGTAATATTTGGTAATAACATTTTGAGGAAAGTAAATCTTTGTTATATTATTTCGTTTTTATAAAGAAGGTTTTCAAATTATGTCTAATCATTTTGGTATTGTAAATACAAGTCTTCCGTTATTGTAAATGTTTTAAAATTTTACAGTATGACATGTTTCAAATGTAAATGGTTTAACAAAAATGAGTTTATTTATGCACTTCTTATTTAAGCTAGTTTTTAAATGAAAGTCTTTTGCTGTGATTTTAAAAGAAAAAGTTTTCAAAAATTATGAATTTTAAATTGAAAGAATAAATGGAATGTTACACTTCCTCTATGTGCTGTTGGTCTGCAAACATGTTGGGATTAATGTTCTGATTGGATTTTGAATGTTGATACATGTGAATAATGCCTTGTTAATATTGCTTGGACGATTAGCGCTAATATGCGAATTATGCTTTGTTCTGCTTTGTTAGCTGTGGGATTGGTAAAGTTGTTATATTTGATTCTACATAGTAAATGTGAGATGAAGAAGCAATGTAATGAGCAATTGAGTTACTCCCTATTAATGGATGAATCTTGTTAGGATATTTATGGAATGTTGAGATAATATGCTCTATTAGTTATTGTTGCGCTACTGTTTGGTTCTGCAGTGATCATTGTGGGTTATTTGTTTTGGTTAGTTATTCTATTGCCTGTAAATTATCTATGGATGAGAGTTTTTTCTGTACTCTCTATTGATTGTTGGATATTGAATGGCAGTGCTTTTGTTGGGTGAAACTGTGAGGATTTATGAGTTATTAAAGATGAGGTTATGGTTTAGATTGGTTTATTGCTTTGAAGGGTGAAGATGAAAAGTTATGCAAATTTAATTAAAGAAAAATGTGGAGGATAGGGTTTAGTTGGCGGCTTGATGTTATTAGGCTCTAATGCGTGTCTTATATGTATGAAGAAGAACCTATTTTGTTGTAGCTAAATGGTCATTAACAATTAAATGCTATTGATTTGTAAAGGTACTAAAAGAGAAGAAAATGATAACAAATAAGTGTTGAGCGCTTTAAGGAAATGAGGTAAGTGATATCTGTGTGTTTTGGTCTTAGGGCCCTACATTGCAAGAATAGGATATGCACGTTTGACTGCTTATTGCTTTATTAGATATTTAGCATGTCTACTGTTTTAATAGCACGTCTACAACTTTACGAGCATGTCTACGACTTTGAAGCATGTGTACAGTTTTTATACCATGTCTATCGTTTACGAGCACTTTCTATGAATCACATGTTTGGTGTTTATTTATATTCCCTTATTTACATGTTAAAAATTGTATACATTCATGAGTATCATGCATCATAATAATAGACGTAGGGGTGATGCCACAATGGGTTGGTATTCACACTGTATGAGAGAGGCATTTCATGAGAGAGACATTTCATTGGAGAGGCCGGACTAATAAACGTGATGGGAATTGGGGGTTGGGGAGGTAGTTTAGACTCTAATTGGGAGACTTGAGACTAAACCCTTCCCTGTGTGGGATATGAGAGCTTGTCTCTTGAGTGTTACTTTCTGGCTAAGAACTATTCTCCTCGATCAGACTCTAACTAGGAGACTCGAGATTAAACCCTTCCCTTTGTGGCATGCGAGAGCCTATCTCCTAAGTGAAAGTTCACTTCCAATGTCCTAGCTCAATGTATGAGTTTAATTATAAAAGACAAGGACAGATTGCGTGGATTCCTTTCTGGCATAATCAGACATATACATGCATCATATTACATCTTATCTCTTACTGAGCATTAGGCTCATAGTTTATGACTTGCGATGTAGGTACAAGCACGAGAGAATGACGAACAGACTTAAGGAGTAGCTGATGAAAGATTTGCATAGGCGAGTCTTGTGGCTGGCTAGGCTAATGGTATTAAAGAGAAAAGAATTTTGTAAATATAATGTAAACGGTTTACTCATTAACCTTTAAATTAATTATTTATGCTTCTATTATGTTTTAAAGAAAAAAGATTTTATAAATAAGTCTTTCGCTATTAATGATGATTGAAGTAACGAGTTTTAAGTAAAGAGTTTTTAATGATAAGGTTTTAAAGAAAAGAACTCTGATTTCAATTTAAAAGGTTTTAATAAAGACTTTCACTATTTTTATAAAAGAAAACTTTTAAATTTCACACGATTTTAAAAGTAAGAAAAATCGAGTCGTTATAGAAAATGGATAGAGTGAAAGTGAGACGAGAGTGTTTTGGAATTCCTGAGAGAAAGCTATGAAGTAAAAAAGGCGAAGGAAAGAAAAGAAGAAACAAAGAAAGAAAAAGAGAAGAAGTGGCTCTCAGGCATTCTTTAGGTAACTGAGTTTCCTTCCTGCTTTATGAATTTTAAGTAAGAATATGTAAAAGTAGATGAAGTGGTTAAGGCTATGTTATTATTGCTCTGCTGGTTGATTTTGGTTTGTTAGGTTCTATTGGTTGGATAATGCTTTCCATTGTTTACTGCTACTTGATTCTGTGTATTTGGATATGTTCTTTGTGATGGTTTTGTTGAAGAATAATCGGGATATGTGCGTCTCTGTTGGATTTAAGTGTTGTTTATTTTTTTTGTCTGTTGCATTTTCTGTTGATGGACATTGTGAGAATTCTGTTATGTGGAATGGACTGGTGTTCTATATTTCAGTTCTTGAATGAATACTGCTGTTGAAATGGTGTCCTATATTTTGTGTTTGCATCCTTCTGTTAAGTTTTTGCCGATAGACATTTAGAGAGAATAATGCTATGCTAAAAGTGATATGTTGTTGGGGTTCGGTTTGGCCTATTAGAAAAGTGCTCAGTTGGTTGGATAATACTCTCCATGGTTTGATGTTTCTGGTTTGATGTTCTTGTAATATATATGAGTGGGAGCTTGGCTCAATGCGTGTAGATATTTGGTTCATTGTTGATGATTGGGGTTGCTCTCTATTGTGTTCTTGCTCACTAGATGTTCATGGATAGTTGTTGGTCATTGTATGGATGAAAACGGTTAATTGTTTAAGTTGGATGTTGAAGGATTATTATTGGGAAGCTATTAAGTGTTATGGTTTATGGCACTCTTGAATGGTTATTGGACAATGTTATTGATAATAAATATTATTTGTTTGGAAGGTATTGTGAAGGCTATCTTGAAGTGTTAAACCGCCTACAAAAAACCAGGTAAGTTGATATGTATGTGCTTTGGCCTTCGGACCCTACATCACAAGAATTAGGATTGTATGTTGTGTGTTTACTAGATTTAGGTTTTTTAATAATATGTTTTTAGATATTGAACTGATCATGTTTAAGGATATAGGACTATATGCATTCACGAGGATCATGTTTTTTAAACGATACGAAAACGAGTTTTCATGCATGGTTTTGAAAAGGAAACGAAAACAGATAAAATGAGAAGATAAAAGTAAATGAATAAATGAAATAAATGGTAAAAAGGTCTCGTCGGTCGGAGTGGCCTATGGGCTCGACTTCCCCGAGCCGTGACTGATGATATGAGGATGTGAGCTGTTAGTTGGTCCTCGATCGATGTCGAGGTTGGCCAGCGCAACAGTGTATATGAGGTCGTTTAAGCGTTGATGTGCATGGCCGCTAGTACGCTACGATTGATGTCGGAGCAATCATTGTGGGTTGATGCGTACAACCACTAGTAGAGCTTTCGGTCGATGCCAGAGTTATTATATCGGGTGCGTGGGGTCACTATATATTGATGTAAACAGTAGCTGACATGTAGGTTGATTGATGTCGAGCCCTTATCACATAGCGATTCACTGATTGATGTTGGAACCGGGTGCATTGATGTGCACAGTTATGACGGTTCACCAATTGATGTTGGAACCAGGTGCATTGATGTGCACAATTATGATGGTTCACCAATTGATGTCGGAACCGGGTGTATTGATGTACACTAAGACTGAAAAAGAAAAGGAAAAGAAATGTGAAATGAAAATGGAAAAAGAAAAAGAAAAGAAATGGAAACGAAAAACGAAAAAGGATTTTAAAAATGCATAGCATGTTTACTTTTATTTTATATCACTTATTGAGCGTTAGGCTCATCAGTTTAAGTCATGTTGATGTAGGTATACATACGAGAACATATTTGGAGCAGTTGATGAAGAATTTGTACGCATGAGTCTTGTGACTGACTAGGCTAAAAAGGATTTAAATGGAAACGATTTGTAAAAGGGTTTGTAAATAAGTAAATTATATTCTTAAATGTTTTGTTTATTGAATTAGTCTTCCGCTGCATTTTCTAAAAGGTTTTTAAGAAAAGAATTTAATTATCGTTTTAATAATAAAAAGTATTTAATTATAAACGAAAAGTATTTTATTTAATTCTGTTGCAATTGATATAAATACTTTAAGTAAAGAGTTGTAATGATTGGGTTTTATAAAGCGAAAATCTTTCGACATTTTTTCAAAAAGAAAATTTTTAAATTAACGTGATTTTAAAGTAAATAAAAACCAGGTCGTTACATCTTTGTATAAATACTGATATGTAATTGTAGGAAACATAGTAGGTGTGTCATTCTATTATTAAATGATTAATTATAGTATGTGATTGGTAAATTGTATTTCTCTTACTGCATCGTAGGTTATGTGTGTGTGTTGTGAACTTATGGTCACTTTATGTTAGTACCTTACTACTAAATAATTATGGTTGGTAAAGTTGCCCTGTCCTAGAAATGATTATGTGATGAATTTATTGATGATAAGCTGTAAAAGACAAAAGGATTAAAGTATATTGAACCCCTATGAATGTGAATTGATAGAGATAGTTGACTATAGAGAGTGATAAATGACTGCATTGGTTGTTTGTGAAACAGGTTAATTTCATGCTTTGATAATATGTAGTGGCAGCATGTATAGTATTAAATCATAGTTGATTCGTGATTCATGCCTCATTGTTTGTTAATTGATTGTATTGTTTTGTGTGATGTATGAACTGTTGTGTAACATTCATTCATATCATGCATCATATAAGCATGACAATTAGGGTTGCATATCATGCATTGCACGGGATAATAATAGATATAATATATGTAAATAGACATTTGGGGGTTGGGGAGTATAGTGACGGATCTGCTTGAGAGAACTTGCCTCCTCCAACGTAGGGATGGCTCGGGAGTTGCTGCTCAAGTTGTATCCCGAGGATGCATCTATCTCTCTGTGGGAAATATCTCCAATGTTCTGGTTGAAAGAGAAACTTTAATTAAAGATAAAGGATAGGTTCTCTTCTATCATACATGTTCATATAGAGTTGTCATAGGCATTTTCATTTTCATTTCATTTATCTATCTTACCGGGCAATAGACTCATTATCCCTCCTGTGATGTAGGTATTGAATGCGATCCTTGTGAAGTGAACATGTGTAATGACCCGGATTTTCAAAATTTCTTGAAAATGCGAGAAATTTAAAATTTTCAAAAGACTCATTTATAAAACAAAATTAGAGGGCGACGCGAAAGCCGGATCGCTACTGACCCTTCTTAAAACTCATTGTGAAAACCAATTGGGAAAGTGCGGAAGCGTTCTAAAAATCATTTACTTTAAAACGTTGCAGAAGCGTAATAATTTAATGAAAGAACTTAATAAAAGGAATAAAATAATTAAATATAATTTCAATTACAATTGTTTTCTCTTTTCATTGAAGTCTGGCCAACCACGAGTCTCGCGCGTGCAAATCCTTCATCCCCGCTTAATTATTTTTTCGTCGTCTTTCGCATTTACTCCTAAGTCTGTGTATTTCTTTTCACGTACACGTACGTACATCTATACCACAAGTAACTGTAAGCCCAAAGGCTTAGTAAGGAAAAAAGGTAAATGCAATTATGCTTATGACTCTCTTTAGTCCTTATTGGAATGGGGGTCACCCAAACCAATCTTTTCATTTCGTCATTCATTCATTCTTTACTTTACTTTCGTTCATTCGTTCATTTATCGTTACTTACTCATTTGTTGAGCTAGTCTCCTGTGTGCATATTTGATGCTAGACTACAACTAGCCTCCTGTGTGCATACTAGCTGCCAAACTATAACTAGTCTCCTATGTACATACTAGCTGCCAGGCTATGAACTAGTTTCCTGTGTGCATACTAGATGCCAGACTACAAACCAGTCTCCTGTGTGCATACTAGCTGTCAGACTAGGTCCGTCCACCCTATTATTCTACCATTCATTCTTCTTTCTTTGACATTTTCCTCACTCAATGCATGCGTCATATTCCTTTCTATTAGCATGATGCTTGACCATACATTCTCAACCTATCATGATGCATGATAATTACAGTGCACATAAACGAAAACAACTGTAACTAAAAGCAACTGAAATGCATATAATAAACAGTGGTAATTAAAAACACACAATAGAAAACCATCATAATATAATCTTGTAAACAGCACAACACACAAGGGGAATTCAAAACATATTATTGTATCCTAATTTCTTTCCTAGTCATTTTACATGCTTCCTAGTCATTTTACATGCGTCCTGCATGCATTGTTCTAGGTGATTATTCTAGTTTATTATCCGAAGTAGGTTACTTGCGTTTATCCAATTCTTGTTTGCATGCTCGGTCTAGTTAATTATGCTAACCAATTCACATGCTCAAGGGAAATATGATTAACAATTTAGTTGGTTAGCTTAGTAAATAAACATGCTTAATAATTTAACATATTCACTAATTAACATGTTTGCTAATTATGGTTATGCTTAACATTAACGTGCTACTAATTGAGTTAAACATGCTAATTAAATTAAACCTACTAATTTCATGCTAATCACAATTAGATGGCTTAACCTAGGTAATCAACTCAAGATTTTGATTATCATTATAGATAGTTACCTTAATTAATTTACATGCTCAAGAAATAAACGATTAAACATGCTTTTGTATTCAAATTAATTGAACATACTTAACGAGATTAAACATGCTTAGTCAATTAACATGCTCAATTGATTACTAATGTCTAGAGTTGATTACATGCTTACTAGAAAATCAAACATGCTTAATATTAACGTGAAGAGGAATAAGCAGCGGAGAATAATTGCGTAAAGAAATAAAATGATAACTACATAGCATAGAACTCTTAGCTCATCTATCATTAGCTCATTCCTCATTTACTAAGCATTCTTCATAACATTATCTCTAACAATAAAAGAAGTATAACAGGGTATATTGTAACGGAAGAATCAACAAGAAAAGAAAACAGTAGTAAATCATCCAAGGAACTAACAGTAAGCATTTCGAAAATACGAACATACAACGCACGCACTCTACTTGTGGTGTAGGGCCTCCAAATGGCCAAGACACCCCATTTTCCTTACCTCGAAGCTCTAATGCGCAATAGTATTTAGTCGTTATTCTTCTTCTCTTCTTCTTTGTAACTTCACAATTTAATAACGTTTAATTATTAATCTAATCACTTAATCAACTTAGTAAATCTCATCGTCTTTTTCTATCTTTACTTCTTATACGTCGCTTAATAGAGTTTTCCATATGAATCTGCTTCATTAATTACAACTTAACTTAATTACTTAATCTCGATTGATAACGTCCAACAATCAAGCTTAACATATAGCGGAAACCAACATGATTCCATTTATAATTTATAGACCCATAATTATCATCATAATTTCATCCATGAATTATCGGCTCGTAAATCAACGCTTACTAACAATATCTGAAACGAATCATATAACTATATTACCCAATTTCCATGATCTCTTTATTCCAATTAGGGAACTTGAACTGAAACCAATGTAACAGCAGTTAAACTTGTTTAAACATGCAGAGCAGTTCATTTAGGAAACTAGTCATTGAACATTTAATCCCATAGATTGATCCAACAGATTACATATATATCTCAGAGCTGGAACATAACAGATTTATATCCAAATATCGCACTTTCAACATTCATGAATGTCCAACAACTTATTAACAATTTAAACTTCATTCTTTGTAGAGTCATTTATAAACCAAGCAAGGAAACATAATAGATTAAACACCCAACAACAGATCAACAGAGCATTCTCTTCTAGCACATTCTCTCTTAGCACATTTTCTTTTAGCATTTCTGATAACTATAATGGTGAACAGATCCACTTAATATACACTTTGAGTTAACAGATTATCTCATCCTACAAATTCATATTTATCAAAACAATGAAGGCAGTAGCTAAACAGACCATCAATGACACCCAACCAGAGAGTTTATAGAACACTTAATCAAATCAACAGAGCATTATCCAATAACTTCTTTATCAAACTACCATAACCAACATCCAGAAGATCCATACGCAACAGAGAAATAGATCCAAACAATAACCAACAACTTATCATACCTAATCAGATCATCCAACAACAACATTTAACTAAACACTTCTTACTATTACAGGTCATATATTTCAGAATCAAACCAAACAGCAGCTTATCATCCATCCACTAAGCATTTCAGATTATAATTTCGAGCAACAAAGTATTGATCCAAAGATACATCCAATGTACTTAAATCTTTTCTTCATAAAATCAAACAATAATCCAGAACTTAAAACCAAATCCAACAGAATGTTCCAATAGGTTTCATAGAATATCACCTAAGTCATCATCCAAATAATAGAAAATATGTTCAGAACTGAAATCACAAAACAGAGCTACATCCAACATGTTCACAAATTCAAATCAAAACAACTGGACATTGACAAGAGCAGAATATCTCAAAGTTCAACTACAGCTTCCCCAAAATACTAATCAATAGAGGGGAAAGCTCAACAAATGGTTAAACAACAGAGGGGAAAGCTCACCAACAATGCAGACCCGAAGCTCGTCCCTCCAATCCTCATCCTTCTCAACCAACAACCCAGAGAGCATTCAGCTCTTCCTTTCTTCAACGCTAGATTCGCAAGGGAAAAATGGCAGAACACCCACTTCTGCCATTTTTAAACACTCCACCTACTGCCATAAATTCTCATCTACTCTCTGCTCATTAATTTGCCCCTGACAACATCTCCACAAATCCCTCTGCCCATTTAATACTCCCAAAGTGCTTATCCCACTTGCATGACAATCCTCTCCCATTTTTCTTCTCTGCATTTAATAACTGCCCCCCACTTTCGGCCGAGTGCAATTCCAGCTCGAAGGAGTTCAACATGGAAAAATTCACTCAAGGCAGCAAATGGTTGAACCCGAACTGCCAAACCAGGTTCCAGACGGATCTGGATCGGAGCATCCAATTCGCGGTCACCGGCAGTAACCCGACCGACGACGGAGATAGCCCAGCCATTGTGAAAATCGCCTCTGCCATCACACCCTGTCAACTGCTGATCAATAACACGTAAAGGAGAGGGGAATCGACGAAGCTTACCCCAAAATCGTCGCGGGAAAAAACATGCATGTGGAAGAGCCCCAAATCCGAGCTCAATCTCGACGTTCGCTCGCCGTTGGCCTGCCGTACACTCGTCGTCGTCCGTGGAAGTCGCCACCGCGCCGGACAGCGCTGCCTAAACCCACGCCCGAGCTCGCCGGCGAGGAAGCTCGCCCGAACCGTCGCCCCCTCGATCTCCCTGCACTCTGTCGATCTCACTCCCTCTCCTTCCTATATTTTACCCTAATTCCACATTGCCTCACACTTTTATTAGAATAAACCAAACCATCTCCCTCTCTTTCCCAATTCCTCCCAAAATAATCTAATTTCATATCCACTTTCATTAAATAAAAACCAACCCACTCCTCACAATCTGAATCAGGCCAAACCAAAGCCAACTGAACCGGTTCTCACCTCTAATCCCATTAATTTCCTTTATTTCTTATTACACAATTTATACATACTTATCTCTAATTAATTATTTACTAAATCCTCAATTCAAACAAATCCAAAATCTCATTTTATTTTTCTTCATATAGCTATCTAATAAATTACTCCTCACAAATAAATATCTCTTTAATAATTTAATTAAATCCTTCATTTAATTAAATTATTCTCAACTCATTTCCAGTTCCTGATTTATTTCAAATACCGCTTAATGATTAATAGAGGTCCAATTTAAATTTCTCAATTTCATTCCCTAAATTAATTTTCTTCAATTAAATCTCCAATAAATTATTTTAAATTATAACATAACGGTTGTGCCCTTGGTAATACCACAATAATTATCCAATAAATCCAATAATCCCCAATTTTCTTTCCAATTATTCTTATTAAATTTCGATATAAAAAGTCGGGGTATGTCAACATGGAAGAAGTATGATGTAGTGCAGACTTGTGTTACCAGGCGTAGAACGACCTTTGGGGTTATAGCTCATGAATGAATAAAAGTGCTTAAATATGTTCAAGGACTTTATATTATGGTTTCTAAATGTTCTAAACTGGCTGGTTGATGATGTTATTTTTAATAATAGTTTAACATTTTAATTATATCTTTTAATTATTTTGCATATATTTACTCTGATAATTTCCTTTGAGTGTTTCCGAATAAGTTTTAAATGAGAAAAATTTTATTGGGATGTGAAACGAAATTGGGATGTTACAAAATCTCTTTGATTCGAAAGCTCTTAATCTTCTTGAAATATACATTACAATATATCAAGTTAATAATGAAATTGAAATTCACCAAACTAGGCTATTTATGAAAAATTTCCAACATGATAAAATTCCCCAATTTAACATACTTATGCCATTATGGGTTTGACCACAAAATCCCAACAATTTTATTTTCCTTAATCATTAGTATATCCTCAAATAGTAAACAATTTCCTAATTTTCAGAAATTGGACATACAAAAACTTTTATGAGTAAACCCTAACGAAAACTTTTAGGGTTCCCATTGTTACTCTCACCCACCGTAATTTCATCTCCTATACGATTACTAAATCAAAACTTACAAAATTTTAACATGAATTAGTCTTACCTCTAGAGAATTTGAGAGAAGGTGATGAGACTTTGTAACGACCCGGTTTTTATTTACTTTAAAATCGCGTGAAATTTAAAACTTTTCTTTTTATAAAATCAGAGTAAAACTTTTCTTTTATAAAAACCCGAGCGTTAAAACTCTTTACTTAAAACATTTATCAATTGCAGCAAAACATAATAAAATCCTTTTATGAAACACAGCGGAATTAAAACAAAGCCTTAAAAAATGTTAAATAATTTACAAACTCTTTTTACAAATAAATTCACTTTTAAATTCTTTAGCCCAGCCATCCACAAGATCCACCCCTGCAAATACTTCATCAACTGTCTTTGACCTGTTCGTCTGTTTCTCATACGTACCTACATCACAAGACCTAACTAATGAGCCTAATGCTTAGTAAGTATAAAAGAAATGCAATGCAAATAATATGCATGATCATACAATGCATTACAGAAGAGAACTGTATCTCTTCTGGAAGTCAAGGTGGAATACCCCAAGGGTCATGTGGCTGAACCATTTCACTCCGATGGGGAGATATATCCATCGGGGGTGTTCCACATGCCGATATCCTCACTTTTGTTAAAGATGTTAGGGGTTTTAGAACGGGGTAAAGGTGAACCCTAACTTCCACGTAGCAAACTCTCATCTCACCACTCCCTATGTGGGAGTATACTACCGTATGGAAGTGTCACCGATTACCCGAACCCCTACACGCCTATTTACATATATTAATTGTGTCATGCAATATGCTCGTGAATACATACAGTCCTATATGGTAATAGAAATGTCTAATAAACATATCATTAAAAGAACACACTGCATGCAATCCTAAATCTTGTGAAGTAGGGTTCGAAAACCAAAACTCAGTAAGTATCAACTTACTTGGCGTCCGTAGCTTGCTGCACTTTATTCTCCTTCCTTTAATACCTTCAAAATCATTAAATAAACACTCATTAATTACAGACTATTAATCTCACTTCCACAATTCATTACTCACAAAGAGTTCAGCACGACCAATCCTCACAGTAGAATTTCAATTAAAGGCTCCATCCATTCATGCTCAACAATAGAATAAATCATCACGTATCATTACTCATTTTAAAGCTCTATTGACTAATCTCATCGTATCAACAAACACCTAACAATAGGATAACATGTCCAACAGTTTACTGTATTTACCATAGCAAATGAAAAGAGTATAAACAGTGAACACTGCACATTCCATCCAAATTAAACAGGGAGCATAGACTACACACAACCAACAAGCATCACTTTAAATATCCATCTCCCCATTCTCAGATTATTACCCTCAGACTATCATGTGAAAGCTACAACCGAATTGGACACAAAATCATTTTCCTTGGTCCATTAGTACATGAATTTCATTTAATTACAGTTAACAAAACCAATACTATTAACCATGGCTTACCCACATCAAAGGCAAAATATATTCAAATCCTAAACCAATAAATAGAGCACCAACAATACAACATATTCAGCCCATCCTAAAGAGCATTTAACAAAACTATAAGTCCTAAATATCCTCAACATTGTACTATAAAATCTGTAGCAAACAGAGGCCAAAACTATCAGCATTCTCCCATCAAACAGATCAAAACTCTCATGACATAAACCAGTAAGAACCAACACTCAACATTGCAGAAAACTTCAGAGCAATCTAATTTAGACAGAAGCCTTTTCATCCAATTCGGATATCAAAAACAAAACCAAACGTTCCAAACAGAGTTTAAAATGAGAAGGAACCTTACCTTTGCAGATCATCTCTTTAGAGAGATCACCATAATGCAACCGAGTGCAACTACAGAACCACTCATTCCCTTGCATCCCATCATCACTGCCATTCCCTTATACCCGAGGAGAAGACTGCAAAGCAGATGGATAATTGTACACTTTAAGGAAGGGTGGTCCACTGCCCAGCATCCACGTGGAAAGTCTGCCAGAGGAGGAGTAGCTGGAAGAACCAGCTAGGGTCCGGTCCAGTTCACCCCTGCATCGCCAAATCACCTCTACCGATTTTTACCTCCGAATCTGTCATTGCCAATGCGATTCGTCCCTGACAATCGACAATTCAAATTCGTTGAATCAACAGAATGCCAAGGGGAGAAGAAACACAAAATAGAGACCGTCGAGTTACCTCCACCGACGGTTCGCAGCCCACAGGAGTTTTTCATTTCCCCCAACACGAGCACTCCACTGAGCCCTAGCTCGCCACTCTTCGCCGCTCAATGTCGCCGTCCGACGCACTTTCGTTCGCCAGACAGCACCTTGAGCCCGGGCATTCCTCGCCTTCTCTCACGTCGCTCCCCCCGTCGATCACCCGACTCCTCTTCTTCCTCTCTCTATTCTTCTCTCTCTCATTGCTTCTCTCTCAAACAGCCGAAGGCCAAATTCCGTTTAAACACAACTGAACCAGTTTATTTCTTCATTTAATCTTTACAATCAATTTCTTTTAATTTCATTAAATTTTCTCTTCATAAATTATTCCAATTAATCTAACATTTAATCTTCACATAACATTTTATTAAATCTCTAATTAATTACTCTTCTATAATCCCACTTTATTTATTTTGTTCATTTTTAATTAAAATTGAGTCACCTAATTATTTCGGATTGAGCCGAACCAAAACCAGTTCAGTCCATATATAACATTTATGTCCTTAGTAATATCCCGATAATTTATTTGACTAATTCAAATATCCCCAATTATTTTCCAATTTATTCTTTTAAAATTTTTGATATAAAAATCGGGATATTACAAACTTTACGGCTCCTAATGCTAGAATGACTAGGGTTTTGTCAAAATATTCTTTTATATCCATAGTGAAACACGATACCGGTCAACCACTCATTAAGTCCAGTCAACCACAAATTTATCCAAGAGCTATATATTTCAATTTTTTCATGGACTTCTAATACCCTGATTTTCCGTAATGGAAATTAGTAAGGATAATTGAGAAATTAATTGGGTATAATTGGATTATTTGGATAATTATAGAAGATTTATTTGATGGAAATTATTAGAATTGGTTAAATGAGAATTTTGATGAATAATTAATTGGGAATAGATTAAAGGGGGATTAACTAAGGTGATTAATTAAAGAAAGTATTAAATTAATTAAGAGAACAATGCAGGAGAAAGAACAACAGTGATGAGAAGGAAGGATTTAAGTGTAGATTGTTGCAGTGGCAAAACAGTGGCAAAAAGAAGAGAAATGGATGACAAATGTGAAGAATGGACGACGGATATGGATGAATGAACATCTCTTGTGTAAGGCAAATTTTTGGCTTAATAAGGGGTTGTTGTCATTTGTTAAGAGTAAGTAGGAAACGACACCATTTTGATGCGTGGGATGTCCCTAAGGGAAAATGGACATTACAGCATTGAGAAATTAAAAGAATACGTCGTTGTTTTAGGAAGCGAGGGACATCCCTAATGGAAAGTGGGACGTTTGAAATGAAAAAATAGATGACGGCGTTAGTATTAATTGGGATGATATTGTTTGGAAAGAAGAAGGAAATGGGAAGGAAGGGACGTCCTTTATGGACAAAAGACGCCAAAAATAGAAATAAAGAAGATGACGTTAGTATTAAGTGGGACGAAATCGTTTGGAACTAAGAAGGAAATAGGAAGAAAGGGATGTCCTTTATGGATAAAGGACATCTGAAATAGAAATAAAGGGAACGACGTTAAGATTTAAGTGGGATGACGTCGTTTGTAACGAATGGGAAAGGCTTTTAAAAAGGAACGGACGTTCCTCATTGAGGAACGAATGTCCCACATGGCGAAGAAGTTGACAGATGTCTAAAATGTGAAGGCAATGGATGCCCCTTGTTGTGGAACAGACGTCTCTTGCAGCGAAGGGACTGCTGGACGTTAAAAAGTGGAATAACGGATGCTGCATATGAGAAAATGGAAGTCCCTTGTAGCGATGGGAATGTACATCCACCATCCACTCCCACGTAGTTCAATGGCCCAAGAAGATAATTAAAATCACAAGATGTGAACTTAGCTGTGATTTCTCCATGACATGTCCTTTACAGATGGCATTTTGTGATGGGTGTTTGGTGTGTGCTTGGGATTAATGGAACTTATATAGGAAGTCTTCTGTGAGAAAGAAAGAAAGACAGACAGAGTACGTGCGGGGGGAGAAGAGAAATTCTCTAGAGGAATTGTGGTGTCGAATAGTGAGAAGAGCAAGTGAGGGAGAAAGGTTGTGTGAAAGGATAATGCTTTCTGGTGAGAGATTTTAGTGAAGACATGGAAGGTAAAAGAGAGAGTAGTGGGGAGCCGTGTGTATATTTTATGAAGAAGCCGTCTCAGGTAAGTCTCTATTTGTTGTTGCTCTATGAAATGTGTTGAGATTAATATTCTGAATGATTTGAGTTATGTTATTATCCATGTTAAAGACCGAAATAGAGGAGAGAGAAAAAGAGAAGGTAGTACAATGAGCATGTGGGAGGTCCCTGCTCTCCGGTCCTCTAGTGAGCTTCTGTCTTCAGGAAAGGTATAGCTTCCTCATTAGTTTTATGGATCTAAGTGATCATTATGGATAAATGTAGAAGGTAAAAGATGAATTTCCTTGGTTTACTGCTTTTGAAGGATTAATGAATGTATGCTTTGTTATTGGATAATGCTCTGTGTTTACTGCTTGGTTTTGTGAGCAAAAATATTAGTTCTGCTAGATTAAGGCTTGGGTTTATGCTCTATTAAGGTTGGATATGTTCTACAATGTCATTAATAATATGTAAACCCAGTTTGGATATTATCGTTGGACGTTGGTAAATAGGAATGTGTTCTGTTGTAAGGAAATGAGTCTCTGTGCATTTATAACTTTGGTGAATATGCCCTATTGGTTGAAGAATTATTTTGTTTGTTATATGCAAAAATAGTAAACTGTGAAGGGGAAGAAAAGTGTTGAGAATAAAATTAGTTGGTTAATATAATGGAATAATGGTATAGATAATGTCGAAATTAATATTCGGTGATTATTAATAATTTAATATTATGGATTTTGAAGGTATTGAAAAAAGAGATGATGGATAACAATTAAGTGCTGATATACATTAAAGTTTCGAGGTAAGTGATACGTATGTCTTTTGGTCTTTGGGGCCCTACATTGCAAGAGTTAGGAATTGTATGCCGATTGTTTACCGCTTTATTAGAATAGTAAGATATTGAGCATGTCTATTGCTTTGTTAGAATAGCCAAATATTGAGCATGT
Source organism: Begonia loranthoides (assembly GCA_022433065.1). NCBI lineage: Eukaryota > Viridiplantae > Streptophyta > Magnoliopsida > Cucurbitales > Begoniaceae > Begonia > Begonia loranthoides. The sequence continues at coordinate 24,521,403 of CM039468.1, read as the reverse complement.
TTTGTGAATTGTACTGCTACTTGTTGGGAGTTTATTAGAATTAGGTTTGTTTAATGATATGTTTAATAGATGAGCATGCTTAGAAATTATAGTACTGATATGAAAAACACTATATGCATTCATGAGCATCATGCATGGTTTTAAAGAATGCTGTAATGGATGCTCATACATACTAAGTATACGGTGTTCTCAAAGGCTGATTACCTGAAGTGGACTAACATAATTGGGTTGTAGGAATATCCATTTTACCATGGAAAGTGAAACAAATAATAAACGAAGGTTAAATGATAAAAGGTAAAGTAAAGAAAAGGCAACAATATGATGTGAGGCCATTTTAGTCCTTGGTGGGCATAGTCACTAGTTGGGCTTCTAGATTATGCCATTGCTGCTTGCTCAGCTTTCAGATTATGCCATTGCTGCTCATATTAGTTGCGGGGTCCCTAGATTATGCCAAGACAGACCGGCTAATGGTTAGCAGGCTTTTAGACTATGCCATTGCCGTTATATCAGAGGTGTCGGATAGGGTGCATTGGATGGACTGGTCTTCGGCTAGCGAGCCTTTGGACTATGCCATTGCTGCTATCTTGGGGGAATTGGGTTAGGTGCATCAATGTAAAAGAAATAAAAAAAAAAAGAGACTAAAACGTAAAAGACAACAAAAAACGAAAAAGGAGAAAAGACACTAAAATGTAATATGCATTTTACAATTTTCTTTTATATCACTTACTGAGCATTAGACTTATTAATTTATATCTTGTGATGTAGGTACACACACGAGAATAGAAAAATAGTTTAAGGAGAAGTTGATGAAAGTTTGGCATGGGCAGATCTTATGGCTGGCTAAGCTAAATGGATTTAAAAAGATAAAGAGATTTAAAAAGAGAAATGATTCGAAAGAGATTCTGTAAAGTATTAATTATAAAAGAAAAGGATTTTAGTTATTTCCGCTGGAATTCGAAAAAGGAGTTTTATTAATTGCATTTTCAACTAAGTTGTTTTGTTAAATCTTCCGTTGTTTTTATAAAAGAAAAAATTTTAAATTTACTAGTTTTCAAAAGGTAATAAAAACCAGGTCGTTACAGGACTTTTCTACTGCTCACCCAGTAAGATTGACCGCTTATTTACCTGAGACCCTTTTTACGTCAATTTTTTATCTGCCTATCGACCACCTCCCAACACTGGTAAACCAAAATTATTACAGAGAGCTTTAATTTTCATTCTTACTATACCGGTCGACCTTTACACATGCCCGATCGATTGTAAAACTTGCAAGGTCATGCACGTTCAATTGACTATTATCAAATGTAATCGACAACACTACTTCCCAAAAGTGCGAAACAAGACTTAATTCCATCTCTTCCCCAACAAAAACTATCAATAAATTTTCTGCATTTTAAAATCACATATTACCAAATATTCACTCAGTACATTCGTGGCGACAAAATCCCCAACTTAAACATAAAAGTGTCTCAACATGTCAAGTTAAAAATTGATAAAATTTTCAGGTGTTACATGGTCGGTAATTGAGTATGTGTCTTGTTAAATGAAATGAAATACTTTTTATAATGTAAATCGCTACATTTCTATTTTAAATGTAAAAAAAATTACCAAAATATACCAAACTTTCACGTAGACAAAATTCACCTCAATTATAAAATTTAAAGAAGTATTTTAGAAAGCAAAAAGAACAACAACATTTTCAATAATGTTCTGGCATTATTGTTTATAATGTCGAGGCGTTACATGGAAATTTTATTAAAAAAAACAGAAATATAAAAAGTCCACGACTGGTCAGGCCCCTTGCAAATTCTTCACCAGGTTGGCCCACTACTAAGGCTGACAAAACACTCATAAGAAATACTGGGATATTTAATTTCCTCAAAAATATTGAATGTGACTTCTTGCTCTTGAAATCTCATCTTTAACTCTTATTTTTTTACCACCTATCAAAGTTCTCCTGGTCGCTAAGAATGATCATCCTATAATTATTGGTGTGTCTTTGTCTTCTGCCATGTCTAAGATGATAAAATTAGTTGGGAAAATTAGTTTGGCCACTTTCACCAAACATGTTCAATAAATATACCTAAAAAATGTTAAAGATCTGTTTGGTAGTTAAAAGGTCAGAGAGGTGAGTTTTGTTTCACTATGTACTAACTTTTGATAAATTGACCAAGGCATGAAGTTTGTCATGACCTAGCTCCTAATCCTCTTGGGAACCGCATTGTGAACCGGATTCTCCTTCAGAAGAATAATCACACTGCTCACAACTCGCAGCAGAAGCACACCAATCAAACACATTGCACTCGCGCAATTAGGCTACATAAATATAAAAATCCACCCAAACAGGAAAGTTGTACACTATTATTTATTTATATACTGTATCCAAATTTATTTTTAAAATATGGGCTAAATTAAAACTAAATACATCAATATAAAAACTCAAACCATACTACTAGGCCTATGTTGTGCTAATCATCCGTCCAACTGATCTTTACCTTTTTTTTCTTGAGCTGCTACCACCTGTTTATGAAAAAACATGATAAAGAATTGTGAGTTGTTTGAGCTTAGTAAGAATCATAATCTAAGGATCCAATAAACCATACAAATATCACAACTAACTGTGTACTAAGCCCAACATGATTAGTCCTCACATCCATAACTTCCAATATATAACTTTTGATCAACTCTCATGATCACACATTCCAGAATCTATATTTTATCAAGATCTTTAGATATTTATAATTAATATATCAACTGTGTGATACACTTCTTTATGTAAGAAGTGTTTAGTGCATATGCATTATTGTTTAGGCTTATGATTTAGGTAATCATAACCTAAATAACTCTTAAACTCTTGTGCAATTTCTCTTTATGCATAACTTAATTCCATAAGTATATATGTATACCAAATACCTCAATCACAAGTCTCATGTGCTATTCCATTTAAAGCACATGCACATTAACACTCCACGAATAATTTACTCTTGTTTCCCATTTTCAACTCTAACATTATTATTTGTTTTATACTAATCATTCACCATTTTCTATGGTTTATCTATCACCAATACTAGACATTTCTAATGTGTGTCTAATCTTAAGCTATCTAGACATTTATAATGTATGTCTATCACAAACTATACCTCAGCCACATGATCCTATATATGAAGGACTTTCTTATTTCTAGACATTTTTAGCTAATGTTTATCTCATATTAACTAAACACTTATGTTTAATGTCTTTCACAAACTATCTAGACATTTCTAATTAATGTCTATCACAATGATCCCTATATTTGGAGGAATTTTCTCAACATGGTTCATATACAAATGCCTAGACTTATGATATAACATATCATAGCATAGATACCATAACAATCCATCTAACTATGTCATCCCATGACCCATAATTATGTAATAAATATGAAATGCATATCACAAGTCCCCTTTTACAATGTGTCGTGATAATGTGAATCAATAAAATATTCTATTTTATATTAAATGGTCAGTATTTTATTAACATGTCTGTGAATGTAAACATTTATGTGACATCAACATGAATGATCATACACAATCGTATGTAAAGTTGGACAGGACCATGAAACCTCACCATACATGTAATGCCCGGATAATTTCCCCATAATTGTGATGTAAACGATTTTATGGGATAATAAAAGAAAATGTGTTTTTGTAATTGTTAATTTGGGACTTGATACAATGTAAATGAGGGAAGAAACAATTTTGGAATTTTTAAAGTGGACATTTGTTACGAATTGTGTATTTTGCATTTTCAGTTGCATTGAGGTCGGGGTTGTGATCGAATATCTCGACCAAAAATGCATTACGGGTTACTCTTTGCATTTTTGGTTGTACTGCGGTCGGAGTTAGGGTCATAGAATTAGCCTGAAATGCATTTCAGATTACATTTTATAGTTTTGGACACAACACAGTTGGGGGTGTAGATGTAATGTGCAACCAAAAAACAACAGGTTTTTGAGTCTATCGAATTCGTCGATTTTACAGTCGAGTCATCGGTCGGGACGCGGTCGCAAGGTTCAATCGAAAGCATAAAATAGAGGAAAAATTGGGTATTTGGATGCAATGCAGTCGAGGGTTCAGTCGGTTTACTTGACCAAAATGTCTATTTTAAAAGAAAAACCTGCTTCAGTCAGTCATTGTCTCACATTTTTCCCTAATAACTTTCCCCTACTCTCCCGAGGAGATTGCATCGACTATCCCAGAGCGATCAAATCATCCATGTGGTGATGAAGCATTGGACCACCCACCTTTGAATTGGGTGATTATCCCTTCAAGCTCTGGCATCAGCATGGGTGTCTCTCCCTCTTTCTCTCTCTCTCTCTTTCTCTCTCTCTCTCTCCATCTATAAGTTGAGGGCATGGGATGATGGAATGGAGGAGGACTTCTGCAATTTCTGAGTGCTATGAGCGAGTGAATAAGTGTGAAGCATACTGTTGCTCTTCTTCTTGTGAACATGAAAGAAGGTGTGAGTAGCTGTTGTAGTGGACTGCCGAAGTGTGGAAGGAAAAATCTTGAGGTAAGAAATTGGATGTAAAGTTGGCTAGTGGAGGCCCTACATCACGGGACTATTTGTGAATTGTTGATTTCAGCTCTGTTGATTTTCATGTTGTTGATCTGTTGTGAATATTTTGTGAAGTTAGCTATGAGGATTGTTGAATCTTGCCTTGGATGTTGAATGAAAGTATGATTCGTTAATTGTCGCTAATTGATAACCTGCTGTGAATAAGAATATAATTGTTGAATCCTACTTGGATAACTATTGTTGTTTGGATATTGTTTTGGTTAAATACCGCGAAGTGCTAACATGTTAAATGGTTTAAGTCATTGCCCCTTTATTGGATGAAGAAATCAGAATATGCTCTGCCTATGTTTGTTCATAATTGTGAGGTGTTGAGCAAGGAGAAATTACCTTGAAATATTAAACTATGGTTTTTGTCTCAAATTGAATAACACTCTGATTGGATAATGGCCTGTAGTTTACTATCGAATTGAGACTTTAGATGATGAAGAATTATTCTGTTAAGTTGAATAAATTGCTACTGCCTCTTTGATTTAGAAGCTATAGTCATGCATAGTTGAAATCTATTAATTCTGTTCAATTGTCTCTGTTAAATAGCCTATAAACTGTTGTGGGTTAATTAGTATATATTGCCTTCGTTAAACTGTTAATTACCCTCCATTGACAGATGCTTAGTTTTAATTGATGGTCCTCTTAATGGTGCCTTATAAATTATTGATCAAATGCTAGACTATAGAAATGAATTGACCAACAAGTGTATCCCTACTTTCAGTCCTCAACATCAGAAAAGACAGAGATTAGATGACAGTAGTGGTGACACCTCTAATAGAAACCTTCACCCATGTAGGGATGGAGTCGGTTAGCCATACCAACAAATTTATCCTTTCTCTGGTAATGAAACGTAAAGGAAATGTAAAGAAAATGAAAAGAAAGAAAAGATAGGTTCTTTTCTAGAGAACGACTGCATAAGCATGAGCATAAACATTGCATTTCATCCTATTTCTTGCTGAGCGTTAGGCTTATTGTTTTGTCCTATGATGTAGGTGATTGTGATAATGTTGATGATGTCAATGTAGAGGAGGAGACATTGCTTGCGGAGCTCTTAGGTTACCAACCAGGCTCGACTTGATGGGTTATGGCTTGAGAAAAACACTAGTGGCTTTCATGATTAACTACGTTTTCAATTTCAGTAAACGTTTTGCAAACTGCATTGTTGTTTGAATCTATGGACTGTTGTGTTTTAAGTATCAAAACTTTGATTGAATTATTCCGCTTATAAATACTCTAATATCTTTTCAAGTCAATTTTCTTCATAGATGTTAAATAATGTTTTTAAATTATTCTACTGATTTACTTTGATGAAGTTTAATTGTATATGTTTTAAAAAGAAAAAATTTTATCAGTGAAAATATAAAGAAATAAAAAGGGTTTTTGAAAACGCGGGTCATGACAATACTAGCCATTGTCACTAATAGATGTGTTCATGAATATAATAAACCTCCAGAGGGCTAGGGACTCTCAACCCAAAGGGGACCCATAGTCACTCCCTTTCTAGTTTTCACTTTACATACGTCACACAATACATAGTCTAACGAGGTATATTGGTGATGCTCCATATGGTCCTATCACCCAGGCCCGAGCCAAAATACTCTTTACTTATCTAACTAGTTGCTATTTTGCAGAAAACACCATACTAGATGATATTGAAGGGGAACCTAAGCATGAAGACAAAGAGACACCGCATCATTTACTCACTTGGAATGATGAAGCAATTCCTCGGATTGTCAACTCCAGCCACGACCAACTTGAAGATCCAAGCTCCGAAGCTAAGTTGGACTTTTAGGTAAAACTTATGTTAATTTTATGATTTTTCAAGATAAATGAACTTATGTTTTGTGGAGATACTAGATGATTTGCTGGTTTGGTTATTTTTAGGTCATTTTAATACCGATTTTATTTGGAATGCTTGACTAGCATGTTAGCCGAGCATTCATGCCCAAATTTTGTTCTCTCAATGGAATTTTTGTAATCTTGCATTAGGGCTTCTTTAGAGGGATACTTATTCTCCCTAAGGCAGCCTTAATCTACAGCTTTAGTTAAACAAGTTGCTGCTTTTCTTTTGTTTTTGGAGTTCTCTCCCAAAGCGCTAAACCGGATTCTTGTCTAGGGCAACCTCGACTAGATTTTCCAAAGAATTCCTTCCTCAAGTTCATTCATTATTAGAGGCTAGATTTTATGGTGCATTTGTCCCAGCAACTTGCTCTAGTTACTCATTGAGAGACGAGAGCCATAAGAGTGAAAGAAAATGAGTTGGAGAGGCTTCTTTTATAGGAGTCCACTGAAGTCACGGTTTTCGGGCAAAGGGATTTTGTGGACCACTCGTAAGTTCATCTTTGTTTTGTTCTATTTTTTTTTAGATTGATTTTGTAATTTTGAGGGTGTTAGTAAGCCCTGTGGATTGTGGTGAACACAGTATAGTTTTAGTGAAATTTGGATTAAAACTCGCGACTTTGTGCATTGTTCTTTGGAGGTCGCTAGAACTGTTTTTGCATAAACTTTTTTAGAGCAGAGTCTTGTTTCGTGTATAACTTATGTTCCATAATGTTTTTGTTTGGGATTTTTGAAATGGATCATCTTCTTTGGTATTTCTTGATGTCCTGAAAATTTGAACATGTTTGGCTGCCTGCACTAGAAGTTCTATCTGTTTGAAGTTGAAGGTCTGTTTTGACACTAGCTGATTGCTCCTTAGTTATGAATTTACATCTTTGCACTTAAAAGTGCATCAACTGGTATCAGAGCCTAAGTGGCTTATTTGTGCAACTATGTGACTTTAATTTGTGGAGAAAATGAGTACAAGAAGCAGTGCTCACTATAATCAAAGTAAAGAGGCAAGACCTAGTTCAAGCTCATCTGCCGAGAATAACCAAGGACAAGCCGAGAATAGCTTGCAACATCAACTTGATGAATTAAAGGAGATGTTTCTAAAACTACAGCAAAGTCAAGAGGAGCCCTCTAATACACATATGAGAGGACCAAGAACTCCTAGACCTAGAAGAAGGATAAGCACTTATAATGATTCAAGAGGCCGAAGTGAAAGTTTGTTTGAAGAAAATGAAAAAGAAACTGATGATGAAGAATCTCTTAGTCTGAGAAGGAGATCCCATGGCAAAGATGAAATGCAACATGTTAAGGTATCCATACCTCTTTTCAAGGGTTTTAGTAATGGCAAGGACTTCTTAGATTGTGTTGAGAAGGTAGAACATGTCTTTGAGTGCTATGACTACTCTGAGAAGGTTAAAACCCGAATGGTGTCTTTAGAATTGTCCGGATATGCTAGTATTTGGTGGGAGGATCTTAAAGCTCAAAGAAGAAGAGCTGGTGGTGGTGAAGTGAGAAATTGGAGGACCATGAAGGCCCTCATGCAGAAAAGATTTGTGCCTCCCCACTATAAGCAAGAATTATTTCTACAACTTCAAAATTTAAAACAAGGCACTCAATCGGTGGAAGAGTATTTAACGAAATTTGAGACTTTATAGATCCGGTGCGCTATCTAAGAACCAAAGGAGAAAATTATTGCTAGATTTATCAAAGGCTTACACAGAGAGATTGGAGATTTGGTAGAACTACAAACTTACAACACTATGGATGAAGTGATCCAATTGGCTATCAAAATAGAGAGGCAAAGAAAGAGGAAGCTTGAAATATCCCAAAAAGTAAACTCTCGTGTAAGCTGTGTAATTATATAATGAGTAAAGTTATGTTGTACAGTTATATGTGTTTGTTACGTGGATAACACGTGGTTTGGTGTTTGGAAAATCCTTTCAGTATGAAAAATTAAAGAAAAACCGTATAACCTGGAGATGCGGAAGAAGACTTCGCGTCCGCACCTACATTAAGCTTTTCCCCTGGACTTTGGGACGCTCTGGGATGACATTTGGCATCCCAAACACAGGACTGTCAAAGTTCAGATGCAGACGGACGCTGCGGACGACAACAGAACCGTCCGTTTTGAATCTGTACAAACTCTGGGGACATTAGAACGCTTGCGGACGAGTATGGATGGCATCCGAAATGAATCTGTCCAAATCCTAGACACATTCAAACGACTTTGGACCCATCATGCGGACGCCTCACAGCGTCCAAATGTGACTTGCAGATGGTACACACGAGTGACTAAAGACGCATTTTCTCGTTCTAAAGAGACTTCGAACAAGACACGGATGCTGCACCACGTCCGAAAAGACAGATCTGTCTGAGAAACCCATTTAAATATGCTGCTCCTTTCTTTTGTATTCCATTTTATTTTCAATTCCTTCAATTGGTGACACATCTAGACAGCGGTGGTGTGTCCACCTGGCTCCAGAAAGTTGGACCTCACTCCCTTGGAAGTGGAAGTGACTCCACGCGGCATCATCACCTCTCATATACATGGTGCACAAGGTCTTTCTCCTCTTTTCTTTATAAGTCTCTAAGGTGTCGTCTCAAGAGAATAATTGGCAAGTTGAGTGTGGTGTACTCTGTGTACGTAAGTAAGCATAAGAAGTGAGTTATGCTTCACACAAATTGTCAATTTCTACTCTGGTTGCCTGTGTGTATTATTGCTCTGGGAGATTGTGGATTGTGTGTCACTGAGAAGACGTGATTACTCAGATAAGCATAAGACGTGATTACCCTACATCGCAGGGTTTGTGTGGAATGATTTGATTTATTTAGATAATGAATTCTTATTTTACAAATTATGATACAGCGAGAATGACTTTGTTATCAAGTATTTTGTACTGTTCTTTAGAGTTCGTAATCTATCATGTCATCGAAATTAAAGTGAGAGATACGATAGAAATGTTAGTCGTGTGAAAAGGTGATACTTCTAGCCGTAAATTGCTCTCTGTTTTGACGAATAATGTCTATATAGAAAGTGGTTCTCATGATATTAGATAGCACACTGTTGGTCTTGTTTTACATGTTTATCAAGTAGGAGAAAATTCTGTACTAAAGCATGACTATCTACATTATTTGTCTTTCCTTTGAAGTTAGTTTTGTTCGACGTTAGAAGTATTATAATTGTAATTTTGTTCACTAATGGTAATAGAATGTGTGAAGGTTATGAGCACGTAAATTATGCTATTGTCTTTCAATTATAATAATTGTATTGTTGACATACATGTATCATTTTAGGATTTATAAACTTGTTTCCATATTGGTATGTCATAATAAATCTATGTTAATAGGCGTGTGGGGGTTCGGGAAAACGATGACATCCCATAGATAGTATATGTTTACGATGGAATGATTAGAAAGAAAATAGGCTATTACATGGGATCGAGGGTTCATCATCTCTCTTCTGAAATCCCCAACGTTCGTAAAACAAAAGAGTGAATACCGGCATGTGGAACACCCCCGATGGATATATCTCATTAGTAGAGTGACTGGTTCTTCCTTATGGCCCTATGGTGTATGTCACTCCTAGGTTAATTACATTATATGGTCATGCATAGCATTACATTACATTTCATTCTGATTCTTATTGGGCTTTAGGCTCATTGTTTTCACCCATGATGTAGGTAATGCGTTGATTGATAATGAATAAGTCGTGGAGGAGGTATTACAGGATGATACCTTGGGTTATCAGCCATTTTGATTTGTTGGTTGTGGTTCATCACAGTGGTGTTTTGATAGTCTGACAATTGGTATTTTGAGTTTTGAAAACTAATCTTTTGATATACGTATTAGGTAGACTATTTTGTTTTGGTTTGAAAACTGTAATCGGACTGTTTCATAAACTTTTGTGAATATCGGACTACGTTTTGGAAACTATTTTATGTCATTTCACTCAATTTACTCTGATGACCTATTTTAAATTGTGAAATGAGAAACGAAAAAAAATTTTATGACCAAGTTGAAAAGTTAATAAATAAATTGGAAAAAGAACGGGATTTTACAGTTGGTATCAGAGCACAACTAGGTCAAAGTCAGTTCTGTAGACTGCTGATAACACAAGGCGTGTCATGGACTACACTCTTCCCTATGTAAGTTTAAGTTGATTTTATTATATGCGTGGTAATTTATTATTTCCTAATTTAATTGTAGACATTAAGATTTTAACATGGCACGAAGAACACAACATAACACTCCAATTACAATTGAACGAGAGGAAGCTTTTAGTCGCATTGCTGATGTGATTGATCAACAATCCCAGTTAATCGAAAGGCTTATAGAGCATGGTAATAGTGGAAATGGTGGACAGAATGGAAATGGAAATAATCGGGCTATTGTAGTACACCCACCTACTAAAGCTGGTTGGGAAAAATTCCAACGACTCAGACCCCCTAATTTTGATGGAAATATAACTAATAGTGCTGGAGCTTAAGCCTAGATACACTCCTTTGAGAAGATGTTTGAGTATACTGAGATACGAGAGACGGAGAAAGTGAAATGTGCTACTTATCTTCTGACACATGATGCACAGTTCTGGTGGGATTCCGTAAAGACAACATTGAATCTTTTGACATTTACATGGGAGAATTTCAAAGAGATCTTCAATGAGAAGTATTTCAGTTTTACAGTTCAGAACCAAAAGATGATGGAATTTATGAGACTTCATCAGACAGGAACGGTGTCGGAGTACATTCGTCGATTTGAGGCATTATCAAAGTTTGCCCCACATGTAGCAAATAATAATGGACTGAAGGTCCAACAGTTTCTGCAGGGACTCAAGATAGAGATGTTGCGCGGAGTTAGAATGACGAGCATCCGAGGCATTCCTTAGGCACAGATAGTGGCAAGAGCATTGGATGCTGAAGATGTAGAAAATATTGCGGCCAGACAACGAGAATTTACTCAACGAGTTGGGAGGAATAATCCAACTTTCCAACAGCTAGGGCATCCAGTAAACAACTGTGGAGTTCGAAGACCACTTGGACAGGACATACAACAAGGGTGAGAGAAGCGTCATGCAAATGAAGCAATTATTGCTACACCTAGGCTGTGCCCAAAATGTAAAAACAGTCATCCTAGACCATGTAGAGTGGGGATGAATGTGTGCTTTAAATGCAGAAAACCTAGACACATTGCAAGGAGTTGCCCAACTCTAGCTGGCGGTGTAGCTCCGCAAGTCTTTTCATTACAAGAGGAGAATGAGGAAGAAGAATTACCATTAGTTATATCAGGTACATAAATTTTATTGTATGCTTGCATTTATGTCATTTCAAGCATAATATATTGTTTCAAGTAGTAATGTTCTGAGTAAAGTAGGTACAACGTACATTAATAATGTAGCTGTTTATACGTTATTTGATACTGGGGCTACTCATTCGTTTATTTCAACATAATTTTGTTCAAAAGCAAGTTGTTCCCCTAAGATTCCAAAGAAAGATTATAGAGTCCTTACCCCTTCTGGTGGCTATTTAACTGCGAATGGTATTCTTGAAGATTATGCAGTTCAGATAAATAACCATGATTTTCGGGCTACCCTAATCGTGATAGATATTAAGGATTTGATCTTATATTTGGTATGAATTGGTTAAATATGAATCATGCAATTATTAATTGTGCACGACGAGAAGTTCGGTTCAATTCTATTAATGAGGAGCCATACGTGTTTCAAGGGATGAAAGAGAAGGGCAAGTTACCAGTTATTTCTACACTTAAAGCATATCAACTATTGAAACACGGATGTGAAGGTTTTCTTGTTAATATGATGAATACGCCAATGAAGGTCAATACAAAAATTGAAGATATAAAGGTCATTCGTGAATTCCCTGATGTTTTCTTAGATGATCTTCTAGGATTACCTCCAGTTAGAGAGATTGATTTCATGATAGATTTACATCGTGGTGCAAGAACTGATTGCGAGAAATCCATACCATAGGGCACCTGCAGAGTTACGTGAATTAAAGGTGCAACTGGAAGAGTTGGTGCAAAAAGGGTTTATTTGTTCGAGTTTCTCACATTGGGGAGCTCCAGTGTTATTTGTGAAAAAGAAAGACGGATCGTTAAGCATGTGCATGGATTATCGTGAATTAAATAAAGTGACGATCAAGAATAAATAGCCTTTGCCCCATATTGATGATTTATTTGATCAACTCAATGGTGCCTGTGTATTCTCTAAAATTGATCTCCGTTCTGGATATTATCAATTATGAGTAAAGCAAGCGGATATACCTAAAACGGCTTTCCAAACTAGATACGGGCATATGGTGATGTCATTTGGTTTAACAAATGCTCCTGCAGCTTTTATGGATCTGACGCACCGGATATTCAAGGATTATTTAGATAACTTCATAGTCGTTTTCATCGATGATATTCTAGCATACTCCTGATCTGAAGAAGAACACTTGAATCATTTACACATCACACATCACACTATCTATTCTCAAACAGCACCAATTATATGCAAAATTTTTGAAGTGTGAATTTTGGTTAAAGGAAGTTTGTTTCCTCAGCCATGTTATATCAAAAGAAGGTATTGCTGTTGACCCTACAAAAATTCAAGCGATTGTTGAATGGGGACAACTAAAAAGCGTAAGTGATGTTCGCAGTTTTCTTGGTTTGGCTAGATATTACCGACGTTTTATTGAGGGGTTTTCAAAGATTGCTATACCTCTTACCAGTTTAACCAAGAAGAATGTACGTTTCTGGTGGTCTGACGAATGTGAAGAGAGTTTTTAGCAACTCAAACGTCAATTAACGTCTGCACCTGTATTAACCTTGCCTGTTGAAAATGAAAATTTTTCTATATTTTGTGATGCATCCAGACGTGGGCTTGGTGGAGTATTGATGCAACAAGGGAAGGTAATTGCTTATGCTTCCAGGCAACTCAAACCACATGAGCTTAATTATCCAGTGCATGACCTTGAGCTTGCTGCTGTGGTATTTACTTTAAAACTATGGAGACATTATCTCTACAGGCAGCGTTGTGAAATATTTACAGATCACAAGAGTTTGAAATATATTTTTACACAGAAGAAGCTTAACATGAGACATCGACGCTAGCTTGAATTTGTAAAAGATTACGATTGTGAAATTAAATATCATCCTGGTAAAGCAAATGTGGTAGCAGACGCTTTAAGTCGAAAGCTTGTTGTGATGAGTATAACATGTCAGGAGATGCCAGTTGGATTACTGAGAGATATGCAAGAATTTGATGTACAGCTAATTCCAGAATATCTAACAGATGTTTTATCTGCCTTAACTCTTCAGCCCACAATTTTGGAAAGGATAAAAGAAGTTCAAATGAAAGATGTGCATTGTGAAGCTTTCAAGCTTAACCCAACTCTGCCTGAGTTTCGTCATTATTCCTTATCTTCTGATGGAATTGTTAAGTATAAGAATAGATGGTATGTTCTAGAAATACTTTTGTAAATAGCGATCATGAAAGAAGCACATTCTTCCAGTTATTCTATTCATCCTGGATGTAATAAGATGTACAAAGATCTTTAGAAGTATTATTACTGGCCAAGAATGAAGGTTACCATTGCTTTTTTATGTAACCCATTGTGAGATCTGTCAACAAGTAAAAGCTGAGCATCAGCGACCCGGTGGAGTGCTCAACCACTGCTTATACCACAATGGAAATGGGAACATATTTCTATGGATTTTGTTACTGGATTACCAAAATCAGTGAGCGGACATGAAGCGATATGGGTCATTATTGATAGGTTGACAAAAGTTGCTCATTTCTTACCTATACGTATGACTTTTACAATGATGCAGTTTGCAAACTTGTATGTCAAAGAGATTATACGACTTCATGGTGTTCCTGTATCTATTGTGTCTGATCGTGATCTGCGATTTACATCTATGTTTTGGAAAAGTGTCAATAAGGCTATGGGTACTGATTTGACAATGAGTACAGCTTTCCACCCTCAAACCGATGGTCAAAGTAAGCAGACAATCCAGATATTAGAAGATATGTTGTGTGCTTGTATTCTGGAATATCATTGGAGTTGGGAAAAAATTTTACCATTGGCCGAGTTTGCTTATAATAATAGTTTTCAAGCGATCATTGGCATGGCTCCATATGAAGCGTTATACGGTAGAAAATGCCAAACTCCTCTCGCATGGAGTGAAGTCGGCGAAGATAAATATTATGGGCCCGATATGGTTCAATAAGTGATTGATACTGTGGCTCTCATTCATCAACGTATACAAGCTACCCAGGATCGTCAGAAAAGTTATGCTGATAATCGTCGACGAGATCTGGAGTTTAATTTTGGTGACTATGTTTATTTAAAGATATCACCATTCAAATGTGTTATGCAGTTTGGGCGTAAGGGAAAATTGAATCTGCGTTATATTGGTCCTTTTGAAATTATGGAACGAAGTGGCAGCGTGGCATACCGTTTACATCTATCTGAAGCCATGTCTAGCATCCATAATGTATTTCATGTTTCTATGTTATGGAAGTGCCTTGGAAATATCACTCCCATACGACCCCAGGAACAAATTAGGGTGCATACGAACTTGAGTTACGAAGAAAAGCCGCTCCGAATTCTGGATTATAGTATAAAGAAGCTGCAAAATAAAAAAGTTCCTCTCGTTAAAGTGCTATGGAAAAACCAAGTTGATAAGGAAGAAGCTACATGGGAGAGGCAAGATGATATGGAAGCTAAATATCCAGAATTGTTTCGTAACTAAATTTTGGGAACAAAATTTTTGTAAGGAGGGTGGATTGTAATATCCCAAAAAGTAAACTCTCCTGTAATCTGTGTAATTATATAATGAGTAAAGTTATGTTGTACAGTTATATGTGTTTTTTATGTGGATAACACGTGGTTTGGTGTTAAGAAAATCCTTTCAGTACGAAAAATTAAGGAAAAATCGTAGAGCTTGGAGATGCAGACGAAGACTTCGCGACCGCACCTACATTAAGCTTCGCACCTGGACTTTGGGATGCTCTGGGACGACATTTGGCGTCCCAAACATAGGACTGTCAAAGTTTGGACGCAGACAGACGCTGCAGACGACAAGAAAACCGTCCGTTTTGAATCTGTACAAACTCTGGGGACATTTGGAAGCTTGTCGACTCTTGCGGATGAGCATGGATGGCGTCCAAAATGAATCTGTCCAAATTCTGGACACATTTGGACAACTGCGGATGAATCATGCGGACGCCTCACAGCGTCCGAATGTGACTTGCGGATGGTACGGACGAGTGACTAAGGACGCATTTTCTCGTCCTAAAGAGATTTCGGATGAGACGCAGACGCTAACCCGCGTCTGAAAGGACAGATCTGTCCGATAAACCCATTTAAATCTGTTGCTCCTTTCTTTTGTATTCCACTTTATTTTCAATTCCTTCAACTGGCGACACGTCTAGACAACAGTGGTCATGTCCACCTGGCTCTAGGAAGTTGGACCTCACTCCCTTGGAAGTGGAAGCGACTCCATGCGGCATCATCACCTCTCATATATGTGGTGCACAAGGTCTTTTTCCTCTTTTCTTTATAAGTCTCTAAGGTGTCATCTCAGGAGAATAATCGGCAAGTTGAGTATGGTGTACTCTGTGTACTTAAGTAAGCATAAGAAGTGAGTTATGCTTCACACAAATTGTCGATTTCTACTATGGTTGCCTATGTGTATTATTGCTCTAGGTTTGGAAACTTTTTTATGTCATTTCGCTCAATTTACTATGATGACCTATTTTAAATTGTGAAATGAAAAATGAAAAAAATTTTATGACCGAGTTGAAAAGTTAATAAATAAATTGGAAAAAAACGGGATTTTACAAAACTAAAGGAGAACAACGCTCGGCCATTTTCTAAAAACATCACACCTTTCAAACCGACTCCTAAGATTGATGAGAAGAGCTCTCCTATGAAATCTCAAGAAGGTAAGGGCAATGAAGAGAGAAAAGTTAGTGTTGATGGTGTTAAAACTGGATCAAGGGATATTAAATGCTTCAAATTCTCGTCCTTGGTCATATAGCTTCTCAATGCCCGATGAGGGATGATTCCAAGGAGATTATCAGTGAAGATGAAACTTGTGAAACACTATGCATGGTAGAAGAAACCTTGGAAGATACTTATTATGCACAAGAAGGTCCACTACTAGTTGTGATGAAGAAAACTTTAACCATTCAAAACTGAGAGGAGGATTGCCAAAGGGAAATATCTTCTACACCAAATGCAAGGTGGAAGAACAGTTATGTTCCATGATCATTGATGGTGGTAGTTATATAAACGTGGCCTCTATGGAAGTTGTTGGGAAGATGGGTTAGGAGACTCTAGTGCATCCCATTCCTTACAAATTAAATTGGCTTAATGACAAGGAGTCTTTAATAGTAGCTAAGCAAGCCCGTATTTCGTTCTCCATTGGCGGATATGATGATGAGGCCCTCTTTGATGTTGTACCTATGAATGCAAGCCACTTATTGTTGGGTAGACCATGGCAATATGATCGGAAGGTAACTCATGATGGGTTTACAAACTTTTCTTCTTTTATAGTTGGTATTAGAGCGCAAACAGGTCAAACTCGGTTCTGTAGACTGTTGATAACACAAGGAATCGTCGTGGAACACTTCTCCTACTATAAGTAAAGTTCTAACTTTGAATTTTAATCATGCCCAATTACTTATTAGTCCTTGAATTAAAATGTAGATAAATTATTAAAATGGCACGAAGAGCAAGGAATAACATGCCAGTACTTGATGAGCAGGACGAAGCTCTTAACCATATAGCAGAAGTTGTTGAGCGATAAGCTCAATTCATGGCACAACAGGCCCAAGTTATTGAGATACTCATGGAACGCGGTAATGACTATGGGCATGGGAATGGCAATGGTAACGGGAATCTCCGTGCCGCTATAGTACTTGCAGAGGCCGGCTGGGAGCGGTTTCTGCAAGTCTAACCCCCAACTTTTGAAGGCAATATTTCAGATATCACTGCATCTGAGACATGGATACGTTCGATTGAGAAGATGTTTGACTACGCCGACATTCGTGAAATCAAAAAGGTGAAATGTACCATTTACCTACTGACCCACGACGCACAGTTTTGGTGGGATGCAATAAAGACGACACTGGAGATGCGGACTCTCACATGGGAGGGTTTCAAGGAATTGTCCAATGAAAAATATTTTAGCTTTACAGTTCAGAATCAGAAGTTTACAGAGTTTATGCAGCTGCATCAGACTAGTTATGCATTCTAGATGATAATTTTAATGGCGGTCGATTGATTTCTCTTCATTGCTGATCAACTAGTCATCAAGCAAGCGTCTGCCAATTTCTATTTACTTTTTCTTCTGGTCGATTAACACCGGTCGATCGACATTTCATTGATCGACCGCCCCGATCGGCCGTTGATTCCACCACTTGAGTATTATACTAAATCTTCTTCAGATCATGTATATTCACGTTATTTTCTTAACGTGACATCATATATATATATCCTCCACATTTTCACATCCAACTATATCCAAACTTCCAGTCTTTATATTATCCATACAATATACGAATATGTCCAATTACGTTCAAACATATTTGCTCTTTGGCCAACATTTGAATTATTCAACTATCCGTAATTATATTCCATAATACTCAAAATATATGTTGTAGGCCTTGTAACTTCAACCTTATACGTTATGTACTCCAGGTGCATCTTCTTTTCGTAATCCAATTCCTTTCCTTATTATGAACATAATGGAGTATCATAGTTCACTTATCCCAAAATCATCACATAACCCTTGTGCTTAACTCAAGAAAAAATCGGGATATTACATCCTTCCCCCATTATATAAATTTTGTCCTCAAAATTTTAGTCTAGCCTAAGATCTTAAAGTTCTTTCACTCTTATAACTTTGTCCTCTATCTAACACTTCTCCTTAAGTAACCTCAACTTAATGCAGGAATTAACTTTTCCAACTTATACTACTAAATTTTCTAAAAATTTGAGCAGGGTTTCCCCAGTTTTCATCGCTCCCCAAAGCTATTTCCATGCATCTTGCATTCAAATCGAAACAGTTCCAGAAATTTTTTATTTTATCTAGCATGCATGCTTAGCCTAAACCAAAAGAAATAACTTTTCTAATCCATGTGTAACAAAATTAACCATGTACATAGGTTTTACATCCCAGAAATCTAAAGATTTTGTTCAAATAGTATAAATAGTTTTCATTTATCCAAAGGTGAGACAATAAAAGATGGGTGGAGTTCATCATCATCTTCATCATCACAGGTGATCGTTGTTATCGGATACCACTTCTGTCTTCAGTTGCACTAATACCAGTATGGGAATGTCTTTCGATCCTCATTCCCATATGATGAATCTCCATTCTAATCAAATCACTAGATTCACAAAATTTAGTGATTTTGTTCTGTATATTCTTCATTTCAGCCTGCATTTCTAACATTCTGGTATTAACCTCAGTCAATCCTACCAGCAAGGATCGGTAGTCTTCAACAGGCATCGTGACATGATGACTAGATGAGTGATCAGATGGAAGATGGGATGGCACAGATTGGTCTGTATCAGTAGGAATATTAAGATCTTCATCAGGAATTGTTGCATCCCTAAAAGCTTGGACTTTATGTTTAAACAACCAAACACCATCCCACAATTGGATTCCCATCCGTGCTAGCATATTTTGATTATAAATATTTGTCCCTTTTTCTTTTCATATTTCTTCATCTTCTGAGATTTGAATACCAAAGTGCAGGAGGATGGCGGTAATCAAAGTGTTGTAGGGAAGGCTTTTTGTAGTGTTCGAGTGTACATCACTCATGTGATTCAATATGATATATCCCAGATCAAAGGGCCCACAGCTCAATAGCTTCTCCATAATGTATAAATCCATACTTACGAGTTCACGGTGACCATTCCTCGGTAAAATAGTGTAGTTCAGGATGTGGTGAAACACCCTTCCTCGTTCGCTAAGATCGTTGGCTAGTGGTTTGCAATATCCAGCAATGCTTGGGTCTTCATGAATCAATCTCAAAAATTCAGTTCATCTGTCATTCTGGGTAAACGGTGGCTTGGTAAAGTTGTGGTAATGACGCTCAACGTTAGCCGTGATATTGAATGCAATTATCTCATTAATTAATTCTGCTATAAACTCTATCTCTTTCCCCAAAATATACGTACTTAAGGTAAGTGGGTCGAACTTGAACGTCAAATTGGTGTAAAAGAATCAAACCAAATGCTCATATGAGGTTCCATCAAGTGAGCACAACCCCATCAGTCCCGCATGCTTAAAAAGTTCCCCCAGCCCTTGGGATTGGAAACTGTGGAATAATATGCATCGAGAGTGTATTATAGTTCTCTTTTTAAAATCCTTCTCAAATAATTCTTCGTCACTTTTTTGTCTGAATTCATTGGAGAAGAATGAAATTTCCGGTTGTGTTGAACTACACGACCCATCAATTTCTTTTCCCTTCTTTCTGCTTCGTACAGTTCTAGGAGCCATTAAGTTGTTTGTAGGTAAAGTTCAAACAACAACTTTTATGTAGTGACAAAAACTCAAGTCTCAGAAGCAAACTCTTGATTAACATATCAATGACCCACCATCATAGTCAGTACTGTAACATATCAACATCGCAATTTTCCAACAATAACCCGATGGTCCCACACCCAACCTTCAGCAAATAAAATCAACATTTATTTGACAACAATGGTCCACCACAATTAACATCAGAAATCAAGGAGTCTTACGAGACTTAGCATTTCTTTCCAACATTTTCTTATCTCCTATCGGAATCCTCTTCATAACAAGGGTTTCAAATCCAACACTAAAAATCCAAATTTTATTTGACAATGAATGCACTTACAAATTTTGAGATTGAAACCTTCGATCCGAATGTCGCTGGAAAGGGGGGGTCGATTTCTTCTCGTCATCGTCAAGAAATCGCATCTGTCTATTTCTCTCTTATAAATACCCTAACTTTTTCATCTGCTTTGTGTTTTAATCTCTTCCACTTGCGATGTTCGATCAACCTGGTTCACCGGTCGATGGGCCCACGTTTCTTTCTACTACCGTACTTATTTCCTCAATTAGTGTATGTTTTTGGACGAAATCTTTATTTTCATTATTAAACTTTTGTTGAAATAAAATTTCTTAATTTCATATGACATTTAAAATTCTCTACTTTATTACATTATGATAACGATTTTTATTCCTAACTTTGCTACCCTTCCCCAATACTAACACCCCAAAAAGGAAGATTGCTCATTGGGTATCTTTTCCTTGTTACACATATTGATGCGAACCACGAATATGAAATATTCGAGACCCGACAACAATGCAGAATAATAACCAGGACACCTTGATGATTCAAAGGATTAGGAGTTTGACCCTTTATCTATAATAAGATAGGAACCGAAACTATCAAAGAAAGGAGCTTGACCCAAACCAAACTTGTTGGTTGAACCAAAGCTATCAAGTTTGATCTCTTCAAGCAAGCAATTGAAGAAGATCAAGCCCTCCAAAGAGAACTCAAGAAGAGAATGCAAAATGCTCTCAAAACTCAAAGTTTTAAGTTGTTCCAATTGTGTGTTACAAAGAAGACTTGCCCCTCTATTTATAGGCAAAGAGAGGGGGACATAGAGACAATAAAATATGTCCAAAAATGTACAAAAGAACAAAGAAAATCAAAGTTAGGCAAGGATTACCGAGGTGGCAATCGGCTGGCAGTGCTGGGCGGCGGTCCGCGTGGTCGGGTTTGACCCGTGTGAACTCGTGCCAGTGGGCGCAGTTCTGTCAGGCAGCGGTCAGCGATGGCGGATGCAACGTGCAGCGTTGACTGGTCGGTGCGCGTACTATAGATATCACGGCGCGCACACTATACCTTCTGCGGCGCAAACTGGGCTCCTCCGTGGGCTGCTAGGACCATTCTTCAAATTTAACAATATTGCCTTGCTTCCCTTGCCTTCTTGGACCACCATGGACTCTCCATTAATAGTTAGAACATTCATGGGCCTTTGTTGTTCATTAATAATGTCTTTAACATTCATTTCTGTGATTAAAGTTTGTAAATTCTTAGACATTCCCTTTGTCCTTGCTCTTGTCATGGGTCCTTCATTGTGTTTTAGTGAATCCAATCCTTTCATATGTTCTTGGATCATATCACATATCCAGGCAAGTACTAACAATGTAACAACCTGAATTTTCGTAATTCTTTTAAAATGCATGAAAATTTGAAAATTTGAAAATTTTATTTTTAAGACAAAATATATCAGAGTGCGTCTAACCGGATCGCTACTGACTCTTTCTTTAAAACTTGTTTGGAACAAACCAATTACAAAGTGCGGAAGTGTAATTAACAAAACCCTTTGTTTAAAATCTTGCAGAAGCGCATTGAAATCATCTTAAAAGGAAATCTAAGCAATGGAGTACAATATAATAACTTAATGTGATTACAACCATTTACTCATTCATTTCTTTACTTGGCCAGGCCCGAGTCTCGTGCGTTCGAATTCATTCATCTATTGCTTTATTATCTGTTCGTCGTTTGTACCTATACCACAAGTAAGGAAGTGAGCTTACGTTTAGTAAGGAAATGGGGAAAAACAATTATACACGTCTCTCTTTAGTTCCACTTGGAATGAGGACCACCCAAACCAATCCTTTTATTATGTTCATTGGTTCTTTACCCGTACTTCGAGCTGGAGAATGGAGGTTGTCCTTTGAGATGGCCTAGTTTGATCGGTTTCTAACCTCCTGTGTGCATACTAGTCCCTTTCCCAACTAGGGGAGGGTGTATCCTAGCTGCCAGGCTAGATCCGAACTACCCATCTACCCCAACTCCCTATTCTTTCCCTTTCCGGCGTATATCACCTTTAAGGTTTCTTCTCTTCCGGCGTGTCCCGTCTTTAGGGTTTCTTCGGTGATGGGCGTATCCCGCCCATCCTGAACAGTCTTTTTCTTAGTGTTGTCCCTCACTCATGCATGTATGGGTACCCTTACCAAGGTGGGACTCCCTACTGGGTTTCTATTAATATGAATACAACATAACATTTTCAAATTACATAACACATACATGGGAATAAAGCAACGTATGACCATTGAAATAATAATTAAATGAAGTAACGAAACATGCTTCTTAAAGAGGAAATAAACAACAGTAAAATCTCAAGGAAGAACAACAAAACGTGCAATTTTAATGACTGTATACAGCAGCAAATTTACAACATCTAAACATGCTTTTAATCGATACTATCGGCAGCAAGAAATATCGAAACAAAATAGCGAAAATATGCTTTTTAACAACTAAAATGAAACAACAAAGATTATGAACATCTAAACAGGGTTTTGATCGGCTATCACAGCAGAATTTTAACACTAATATGACTTTAAATAGCAGTGAACGACATCACAGCAGAGTAGCAAATGCAACTTCTAACCAGTAATTAATGACGAAAAAAATGGCGGAAAACATGCTATTAATACCCAATTAATGAATGATAGAACATGCTTTTATACTAGGAAATTAACAGTCAGCATATAGTAGCAAACTAACGGTAACGCATGCTTCTAACATCCAACGAACAAACAGCAGGACAGATTTTATACTAAGGAATTTACAGCAGCACGTAGCAGTCAAATAACAATAAATCATGTTGTTAACATCCACTAAAATGAACGATAGAACAATGAAAAGCAATAGCAAAAATAGCAGTGAAAACATAGGATTCATGCTATGAACTATCAATGGCATTAATAATATCGAATGGGACGGCGAAAACATATTTCTGAACAACTATGAACAGCAGTGAACAATAATGAACGACAACGGAACATGCTTCTTATTCAACTACTATGACAGCAATGGGTAACGACGAAACAAACAGCAAAACTTGCATCTTAGCCTATGATGTATAGTAGCAAAGTATCGAAAGTGTCAACAGAGAAATATCAAAACAGAACCTAAGGGCATGCTTCTTATTCAATTAATACGATAGGAGTAAGTAATAACGAATGAAACGACGAAGGGCATGCTTTTCAAACTACTAAAATCTGCAGCAATAATTATTGAATAGCTAAAACATGCTTCCAAAAGAATAACAGCAAGAATGGTAAAAACGAAATAGCTATAGTCATGCTTTTCGGATGTCTACAACGTCAACGAATAATATGTTAAACGAAAACGGTGAACATATAACGAATAATCTATACACATGAGTTGCTAAATGGAAGACTACTCATACACAAAATCACCATTAGTATCAACAACAGAAATCCATTTGTCATTCAATCATATTTCTCATTCATTAAACATCTTCTCGTGTTTCATTCAAGCTCAACTTTGCACTTTCATTACTTTTCCAAGGACATTCTAGTGAAAGCAAATGAAAGAACATCCAAGGCACACTAACAAGGAACAATAGCAGGGAACAACTACACATAGGAGTTAACGCAACTAACAGTTACAGCAAACCCTTTCACAGTAAAAACCCAAGCAACTACAAGAACTACAAAGAAAAAAGTCACACACGCACACACATTTACTTGGGTGTAGGGCCTCCACCTGGCCAAGACAACCCATTCCTTATCTTTGTAGACGATTCAACACCCAGCAACAGGACCCTCCTATCTCCACTCATCACGCAGAACCCTTCTCCAGGAAGAACACCCAACCACACCCAGGAGATGGAGAAGCTAGAGATAAAATAGTGGCTCACCCTGGGGGACAGCCCATACTTCCAGCAGGGGAGGTACATGAGGATAAATCCCTACTGGTTGGCCATAGTCGTGCGATTTTGTGTCGAGAGGTGGCAATTTTATTGGCTAGGCGTCGTTTTCTTCTGATTTTAAATCAGTCCTGTCGCTGATCTGTGAGGATTCAGACGAGAGGGTGCATCCGAATTCTGCCCGTACCGTCCAAATTCAGAATTTGGAGGCGAAATGGAGTCCAAAATGTCATCTGCGTCGTCTGAATTTGTCCAGAATTCAGACAGATTCAAACTCACAACATCCGCCTGCGCCCGCTGTTGTCCGAAATCGTTCGAAGTCGTCTGAATTCTCAGGAGTTATTCCATTTATTTTTTGGACGACACATCACGTCCGTGGGTCGTCCATATGCGTCCGAAAATGCCCTGGACAGCTTTTCGTCACATTTTCTCACTTAACTCCTATCCCATAATATTTTTCTCATAATTACATGTCATAAAATTACACATATAAATACGCAACGTGATATCATCTGCACTCCATCATTCAATCACATCGCGTAATGGGAAAAATGTTACCAGACATCCTCCTCGACTTAACGCTCTGAAACGTCCTTGGTAATACCCCGATAGTTGACCTACTTAAAAAGTCGGGGTGTTACAAACAATGTGTCCCATTTTCCTACGCTTGTAGCATTGACTAAACGCAACCTCTAGACGAACCATCCTTTCCTTCGTCCATGGTTCCTACTCTATTAATGGTCCATTTACGCCACAAGAGCTTCCTTCTCCATGCATATCTTGAATTTGAGAGCAGTTCATTATATCCTTCGTACCTTCGACTGACTCCTCTATCCCAACAAGTTTGTTTAATGACCTTATACTTTGGAATTGTCGTTCAATGGTAGCAAATAGCTGATGGATGATCTTATTCCTTTCTTGGATATGCTTCCTCAAACCCTTTTCCACAGGGGTTTCCTGACAGGGAAATGGAATTGGTGAACTAATTTGGCAATAACAATTCTAAATGTATTTTAAATCTTTGTGAACTTCTTATTCTCCTAAATCCCTCCCATTATTATCGTCTCATTCTATGTTTAATATTAGTGGTTTTCAATTGTTAACTTATTATCGTACATTAGGAAGCAATTAATTTTAGTAGGCAAAAAGGGACACTTATATTTTATTATTTTTATAGTTAATGTTCCTAATCAAACCTTAAGTTAAGTATTCTAAGAAAGACTTAGTTAATTATATATCACAATATTTTATATATATAAAGATGTTAATAAAACAAAGCAATTAACAAACCAATATTTTTACTATAACAGAACAAATTCATGCTTAGTGCAGTAAGCAAAATAATAAAGTACTTACAGTTAAACAAGTATGTTGCGACCGATCTTATGTTACCAGTAGTCTACAGAATCGCATTAGACCCGGTTATCCTCTTATACCATAATTGTAACATCCCATTTTCATATATTGATTTGTTGTAAAATTTTAAACATTTTAAATATCACATTTCAAATATACCTTATTTAATCATATCAGAATACATTACGCAGAATAAAACATTTAATTGTTTTCATATTAACATAGTATAACACTTAAATTCAATGACAATATCTTATGTATTAAAAACAAAAATCAACTTTATTTATTAGAGCCCTAACCCTTGAGGTCGTCTTGCGCATGGTAACATAAGTTCGCATCACGTCACGCTCCTTCAATATTTACTTCAACCGGCTCACCATTCATACCTACATCACAAGAGAAATAATGAGCCTATTGCCCAGTAAGGAATAAAATGTAATGCCACCTTAACTCTATGACAATTCTACATGCTTTAGTTTCATATACTTGTAAGTTAGGTGAGAGCAACCTCTTTAGTTTCTAAACTCACCACTTGAATTTGTTTTTACATGAGAGCAACCTCTTCAGTCTCGGAACTCAATAAAAACAAATCCACCTACATTTACATTCATTACCATTTACCATTAGCTGAGAATAACCTCTTCAGTCTCCAAACTCACCACTCGTTGAATAAGAGCAACCTCTTCAGTTTCCGAACTTACTCAAACGAGCTGTTTCTACGTGTGAGCAACCTCTTAAGTTTCCAAACCCATGTTGGAACACCGTTATTATCTTCATTATTAGCCCATGAAATGCATGACATATATCTTATAACGTGTCAACATGAATGTCATACAAAGCAGTTCATATACCGTAACAAACAACACAATTATTTATAATCTAATAATAAACATGCTTTAATTACAGTATCATACATCCATGGCGTAAGTGCATGAAAACAATTTACAGAGAACAAAAATAATACCACTCGTTTGATTCTAAAGTTCATACTAACAATTTTTATTAAAACAATTCGTCTCTCCTAATGACAGTTTCGTTATACAAGGAAAAACAACAAACACGCAAATATATATAACAAGACATATAGCTTAGAAAATTCATAATATGTACACCCGTCCCTTACTTCAATTGATTATTCATTGACTACCCTTATCACCTTTTATACGTATATAAACTATCAAACAAATAGTATATAAGCATGAAAACCAATATCTATGAAGAACAGACTATACAAGATCATAAAAACCATTACTTTAACCAACTCTATGAAGAACAGACAGTATGAAAATTATTCCTTTAACCAACATATACGAAGAACAAACAACTTACAGAGAGCAATATATTCACCAAATCCTATTCCTGCGATGTAGGTCCCTACGGACAAAAGACAAGCGATATTCCTTACCTCGTACAGCGTTTCCCATCTCTAAAGCAGTTCATTGAAGTTCTGGTTCGTCATCAGCATATCCCAAAAGATTATTATTTCATCCATGTCCGATAGCATATTACTTTCAACCTAGTGACAAAACAGGTAGTGTAATAAGAATATACTCCAAGCTTCACTTCAGTTTCTAAAAACTTTGCTCTGTACCTCCTCCAAATCTTACAAAACTATGTCTCACTCACGACAACACTCTGTAACAACTTTCTTTCTCTCATTTCCTTTCCTATTCTACTGCTCTTATTTATAAGCCACGGCAGGTGACTCTTCAGCATTCAAATGAAGGTAGAAGGTTACAAAACGTATCAAAAATCATCCATAATCATCAAGGCATTCAGACGACGAATCATCACGTTAGTTATGCATTCCAGACGACAATTATAATGGCGGTCAATTGATTTCTCTTCATTGCCAATTGACTAGTCATCAGCCAAGTGTCCACCAATTTATATTTACTTTTTTTGTCGGTCGATTAACACCAGTGATTGACACTTCATCGATCGACACCTTCGATCGGCTATTGATTCCACCACTTGAGTATTATACTAAATCTTCTTCAGATCATGTTTATTCACGTTATTTTCTTAACCTGACACCCCTATATATATATATATGTCCTCCACGTTTTCATATCCTACTATATCCAAACTTCGAGTCTTTATACTATCCATACAATATACGAATTTTTCCAATTACGTTCAAACATATTTCCTCTTTGGCCAACATTTGAATTATTCAACTATCCTTAAATTTATTCCATAATACTCAAAATATATATTGTAGGCCTTATAACATCAACCTTATACGTTATGTAC
This sequence comes from Begonia loranthoides, assembly GCA_022433065.1. Classification (NCBI taxonomy): domain Eukaryota; kingdom Viridiplantae; phylum Streptophyta; class Magnoliopsida; order Cucurbitales; family Begoniaceae; genus Begonia; species Begonia loranthoides. The sequence goes on along the minus strand of CM039468.1, from coordinate 24,493,618 downwards.
TCTAGGTGCATCTTCTTTTACTAATCCAATTCCTTTCCTCATTATGAACATAACAGAGTATCATAGTTCACTTATTTCAAAATCATCCCATAAGCCTTGTCCTTAGCTCAAGAAAAATTTGGGATATTACAAACTATCCACAAGTCAATATACCAGAATCAACTTACAGCAGAACATAATTCCCTTGCCAATATAACTCATAAAACTTGAAGCAATTCACAACATATTAGCCACAGTTTGTAAGAAACAAAACCATCCTTCTTTTATTTCACAATCCAGATAATCCAATTCCAACGTGTAATAAACATAACCATTCTCTAACCTTTTATTTCACAATCCATAAAATCCAATTCCACTTTATAACAGAACGCATGGCATACAGGAAACAACAAATCAAACAAAACCCGTGATGTAGGGCCTCCTCTGGCCAACTACATCATTCAAATTCTTACCTTGAATTGTAGTGTCGAAGTCATCACACAACAGCTACTGAATCTGGACAACTGAACTTGGACAGAGTGGTCACGCCAAGGATTTTCCAGCAGCAACAAAACACTGCCAACTGATCTAAAGCACACGCAAGAAGAAACAACTTTCTCACCACTTGCACTCACCTCAACGTGGCTTGCAGAATAACCTCCAAAGGCAGCTCACTTCATCATCTTATAGACAGATGGAGAAAGAGGAAACGAGGGATAAGCTTTGCAGGGAGGAAGCAGTGAAATGACACACCCATACCAACAGAAGGAGGTCCTTTGTTAAGGAGCCACGTGGAACTCTTCAGCGGTTCAAAGTCATGTTGCAGGAGGGAGAAAAAGTGAACTTGAAAATAGAGAGAGAACGACATATTTAAAATGGGTTTCTCAGTCAATTTTTACCTTTCCGACGCGAGGAAGCATTCGCGCCTCGTCCGTATTCGTCCGAATGGCGATTTCGGACAAAAATAAGCATCCTCACCATTCGTCCGCGTCGTCCGCAACAATTTGGACAGATTCAAAATCGTTATGTCTGTGATCATCCATACTCATTCACATTCATCCGTATTCCTTTGCGGATGAAGTAAAGCATCCAAAGAACTCATCCGCAGCGTCCAAAACTATCCAGGAATTGGACAGAGTCGAATTCTTCCCGTCCGCAGGCGTCCACATCCGTCTGGACCTGTCCAAATTGATTTGGACGTAGAACCTCGTCCTCCTATCATCCCAAGCATTTGTGGACGCGATATCCCGTTCGTATATCATTCACATGCGTCCGAATTCTTCAGGTTATCAAGTTTTCCTTAAATTTTTACACTTGAACTATTTCCAAAGATCTAACCTCATATTTTCTAACAATTTTTAATCCGTAATATCACGTGACATGGGATATATATTACTTATCCAAAATTACATTCATCGAGGGGAAATATTCTTGCGATATTATAGTAGAAACAGGGTGGACTCTACCTAAATTTTTGGAAAATAAGTGAAAAAAAAATCTCACGTTAGGATAAATCAACTAGATAGGTGTGCGAAGTTGCTTAGGTAGTGACAGAAAGGTGTTGGATGTAGGAAAGTTTAGCTTAAGGAAGAAAGGAAGAACCTTTTGGGTTAAGCCGAAGTAGAAAAATAGGATTCTACTAACCCATTTAATTGCCCACTTAGTAGTGACCCTTGAAGAAGAAGTTAGAGAATAAGATTTGGACTTTTAGGAGGGTAGTTGAAAGAGGAACCTGTTGAATTTTGGATGAAGTTGTTTCCCTATAGATTAGTTGGAGAAATTTTGGAAGGTCTAGTCTTCTGGTGTGACCAGTTTGGATTTAAGGGTGAATTCCGACGTAAGTACATTAACATTGGATTAGGGTTGAAGGAATAGTAGGGCTTGTTAAGGACTTATGTCGGGCTTGGATTATGTTCTCCATCTCGGTTTGAACTCAATCAAGGTAACCAAGAACATGACTGCACAACTGAACGGCAAAAGGCGAAGCCAATCGGATGAACTTCTCCATGAATGAGTAACGTGAACAGAAACGGAGACAGGAATAGGAAAAGGAATAGAAACGGAAACGGATACAAAAACGGAAACAGAAATGGAAACGGCAACGAAGTTTTCCGAAATAAACTTCTAGAAATAGAAACAGAAACAAATACAGAAATGGGAACGGAAATGGATATAGAGACAGATATGAAAACAGGAATGGATATGGGAACGGGAACTGAAACGAAAATGGGAACGAGAACGGTTATAGATACAAAAAGAGAAGCAAGACGGAACGCCTCTAACTCAGCTATGGAGCAGTGTAGTTCATAACTCGGGAGAGCTTGGATGGACGGATTTGATGGTGGAGAGTACGTTAGAGTATGTCAAAGTTATGAGTGAGAGAGGAAAGTATAGGTACTATGTAACATCCCGTAACCTTTTTCCGTATAAAAATTTTCTTTTCTTTAAAACCATTGCGTAATAAAACCAGAGTCATAAATATACAGCAGAAGTCTAAATCATATAAAACATACAGCGGAAGTGTTTTACAATTAAATACCACAAACCCAATGTTTAACTGAACATTTAAATAAACACAATAACTTAAAACATTTATTTAAAGTCATAAAATACTTAAAAACATTTATTCCATCTTGTGAGCCATAACCACAGGTCAATGTCGCCAACAGCACAAACATCTACACAGCAACACTCCATCAGCTAAGTCCATCAATAGCTTTATCCACTTATCTGCTCCTTACCTACATGAACGAGACTTAACTATGAGCCTAACGCTCAATACGTGATATAAATGTAAAACATAAAATTCATATACAATTTCTATAATATTGCATAAGGTTTTCTATTTTGTTTCTTTTTAGTTCAAGTCTTATATCGTTATTTTATTTGCTTATATGTCGGGCGTATCAAACCAGACCATATAAACATCTATTTACTATTTATATACCAGGAGTATCAAACCGGACCACAGTTGACTTCCGTGCCGAGCGTATCAAACCGGTCCACAGTTGTTTACTTGATATCTGTGCCGGGCTTATTTAACCGGTCCACAATTATTTACTCATCTTTGGTTCCTATGCCGGGTGAAATTAACCGGTCTACAAGAACAACTATTTACATATCTTACTGTTTAATTTTGTTGTTTTACATTGTTTCAGTCTTTTACTATTTATATGTCGGGCGTATCAAACCAGTTCATATAAACATCTGTGCCGGGCGTAACAAACCAGACCACAGTTGTTATCTTTGGTTTCTATGTCGGGCATAACTAACCAGTCCACAAAAACAGCTATTTACGTTTATTAGTATTTCAAGTCTTAACATTGTTGTGCACATACAAATAATATCTAACGTGTTCCCTAATCATATACTTAAAACGTGATCTTTCCTATCTAAGGAATTGAACTTAATTCTAATAAACATGCAAGCAAATGACATATGTTTAGATACAATAACATAATTTATGCATTTAATAAACAAACATCAAACAAAACCCTAACTTCTCGAGATGTAGGTCTTTTTGGACAAAGCACATGCAATAGCACGTACCTGAGGTCTTTAGCTTTAATAAGTTAACGCTTTAAGATTCTTTCACGAAACCTATAATTATTAGCACATAAAACTATTAATAATTAATTTTCAATAACAAGATCTTCTAACTTCCCTAGCTTCAACTAACATGCTCACACAGCCATAATAAATAGTTTCCCCATTATATCTAAACTATCACTTTATCCAATAATTACAACCTTTAATTCAATATTTATTCCAACCTTATCTGTAACAACCCGGTTTTTATTTACTTCAAAATCGCGTGAAATTTAAAACTTTTTCTTTTATAAAATCAGAGTGAAATTTTTCTTATAAAAACCGATCATTAAAAACTCTTTACTTAAAACATTTTGCAGAAGAAGTAATAAGAATTCTTTTATAAAACACAGCGGAATTAAAACAAAACATTAAAGAATATTACATAATTTACAAACTATTTTACAAACCATTTCCTTTTAAAACTCTTTCGCCCAGCCAGCCACAAGATCCACCCGTGCAAATCCTTCATCAACTATCTTTGACCTGTTCACCTATTTCTCGTACGATACCTACATCACAAGACCTAAACTAATGAGTCTATTGCTCAGTAAATGATATAAGAAAATAAAACGCAGACATGATGCATGATCATGCGATGCATTACAGAGAAGAACCATATCTCACACCGGGTAAATCCTTAACCCTTCCCCCTCTTACTAAGACTACAGAATGTTCTTGTAAGTTATAGCCAATACCAGGTATATAAGCAGTGATTTCAAATCCAGAGGTTAAGCGTA
>CM039468.1:23738312-23878787 GCA_022433065.1 Begonia loranthoides | reverse complement strand
CCGTGAAGAACACCGGCCAAACCCCAAACCCGAGCCTCCGCCGTCGCCACTCCCCCTTTGTTCCCCTCTCCCTTTCTCCTTTGGTTTTCTTCACCATCGCTCACCACCCCCTGTCTCGCTCTCCTTCTCTTCTCCAAATGGCCCGAGGCCATTTTGCTTTGCCCCCCAAACTGGACCGATTCAAGGATGAACCAGTTCAACCCACCTCTCATTTCTTCAAATTATTTCCTCTTTTATTTTAAATTCCTTATTTCATTTTAATTAATTTATTCTTTTAATTAAACATTACTTTCAACACATGTATTTTCATGCGTCGATTATACGTACAACATATTAGTCGACCTAAATTCCAACTCACGACTTATCCCAAAGTCGATTAACAATTATTACGAGTATAATCTAAATTTCCTAATTCCATCAATGAAATCTCAATGACCATCCGATAAATTTCCTAAATAATAATCTATCGGTTACATCCTTGGTAATACCCCGATAATTACCCAATAAATTCGAATATTCTCAATTACTTTCCAATTATCCTTATTAATTCTGTTATAAAAAATCGAGGTATTACAATATATATAAAATGACAACTATTGAGGAAAAAAATTATTTCAGACGATCAAATAAAAAAGTATATCACACGAATATCATTACAAATATTTAACATTGCATATATTTTGATAGAGTACTACAAATTCAAAAGTAAAAAATTAAAATATAAACATTCTTGACGAAAAAAAATGAAGGAGAAATGTGCTCTTTATAGAAGAAAGACATCTAACGCGTAGTTATAATTAATGTTTTCAGTAATACTTAAAAAACAATATAAGCAAAAACTATTAATTAAAAAGATATGTAAATATCATTTTTTTTATATTTTAATGAACAATTTTGAGTTAATTAGTATAGTTAACAATGAGATTTATTTAAAATAACTTGATAGAGAACAAAAAAAAAAACTCATTTGGAAAGATAAGTGTTAGTTGAACAACTTACTTTCATCGATGAAAATTTTCTCTCAAGATTTATACAAATAGGCGGAAGGCATTTGAAGGTAGATGTGAAAAACGGGTCGAGCCTAAAAAAGCTCAACTCATCGAGCCTAACAAGCCAACGAGTTAAGCCTAACAAGCTTAACGAGTCAAACAATCCAAATCAGGTTCAGCCTACTACAATTGTGACGACCCGGTTTTTCACAACCTTTTAAAAATGCGTGAAATTTAAATCTTTTCTTTTCTTTTTTGTAAGCAGTGAAAAATCTCTTTAAAATATAATCAGAGTTCTTTTCTAAAATTCAGACCATCAAAACCCTTTCGTTATACTCATTAGGAAAATCGTTATGGTTATAAAATCGTTTATCAAAACACTATAGATGCGAAATCAGTTCAATTACGGAATACTTAACAATTAAATGTAGCTTAATTACAAAATGCTTTCTCTTTTACTCTCTTTCGCCTAGCCAGCCACAAGTCTCGCTCGTGTAAATCTCTCATCAACTGCTCCTTTCTTATGTTCATCATTTTCTCGTGTGTATATACATGTAACTACCACCATTAGCAACTATGAGCCCGAGACCTAGTAAGAAATGAGCTATGCATTATGATGTATGCCTCTCTTTAGTTTTTTGTAATGGGGGCCACCCAAACCAATCTTTTCTTACATTCTTTCTTTCGTTCGTTTATTCTTTACTTGTACTTTGAGCTGGAGATTGGAGGACCCATATGGGATGGTATAGTTGGCCGGATCTAACCTCTTGTGAACAACTAGGTCCCGTTCTCGACAAGGTAAGGGCATTTCCTAATTGCCAGACTAGAATCGCTACCCATCCGCCACCCAACTCCCTTTCAATCTTTCATTCATTCATTCTTTCATTCGTTCCTTTCGTTCGTTCATTTTCCTCACATCGTGCATGTGAATACCACCCCAAGGTGGCATTATCTACTTATTTCTATTATCATGATGCATGTACATAAGAAACGTTATCGTGATGCATGTCATTAGAAAACAGTAATGGTCATGATATAAATGCATGAAATAGGAAGCAGAAATCACAGTTTAATAACATTCAATTATTAATCTAATCGATTAATCAACTCATTAAATCTCGTCGTCTTTTTCTATCTTTAATTCTTATACATCGCTTAATAGACTTTCCTAACTGAAACAACTTCATTAATTACAACTCCGCTTAATCAATTAATTTCGATTGATAACGTTTAGAACAAAGTTTAATACATAGCGAAGACCAACATAATTACATCTATAATTTATAGACCCATAATTACTATCATAATTTTATCCATGAATTATTGGTCCATAATTCAACGCTCGACAATAATATCCGAAATGAGACATAAAACTACATTTATCCAATTTCCATAATATCTTATCCTAATTAGTGAATATTCTAGAACAACAAAGGTCATCACTACTTTTCATTGAAACAGCAGATTAACAGTTTAAACCCATTAATAACCTTTATCCACCAACTAGCACCAAAACTAATTCTCATTCCAACATATTCATGTTTAACCAAGTAACAACCCAAACATATCAAGGTGCAAAAAAACATTTAACTAACAAGGTATATCAATATCCAATAATGACTCCACGGCAGAAATCCAACCGATAGTATTATAATCAAACCAATCGGAGTATAAAACCACAATACACCTTATCCGTACCCTTATCTTCCAACAAAGATCTAGCCATAGTCAATTAATCTTTTAATACACCCATTAACAGAATTTAGGGACCCAATCTAAATGACATATCCAAGGTGAATATGATATTTTTCCTTATTGTCCAGCAACAAGAAATCAAAACACAAACACATAACCAAATCTAATTCAAGACATTACCTACCAACATTTTGAGTTTCATAACAAAGAGGAATTCAATAAAATCCTTAGGCATAAATTCTATTATCCACACATCCAAAGACAGCAGAGTCGCAACCCATTATTCAGCATCAAAACCCATAAGAAGATTAACATTTCTTCAATAATTTCCACTAATCAATTAACATAGAGTATATCCATTTTAAATAGAATCACAGAACTCCATTCCAACTTGCCAAAGTTATGCATAATCTCAAAACAGGAATTAAAGGCCAAAATAGAATCCAATCAACTAATTACAGAGAAGAAATCTCACCATCTGGATAGGCAGACCCGAGAGCTCTTTGTCCAAGCCATCTATACGTTTGATTAAAGGAGTAGGTTTATAAATTGAAATGATACCAGAACTGATCACAGCTCTGATACCAGATTTTACTATAAGCGATTCTAAACTAGATGGTCTATTTTTTTCAAAAGTCATTTTAATCTTGTAATTTTTTACTTAATGATTTGATTACAGTTTTTAACGATTGTAAAGATTGTTCTTTCTCTTTTTGTATGTCTTTTTCTATACGTTTGATTAAAGGAGTAGGTTCATCCATTTGAAGAGATTTGGGAATATCATTTATAAATGAATGTCTAGGAAGTTCATATGGAATAAATTTATGAGTTTGTGCAGAAAAAGATTTACTTCGTAAAGGGATTCTATCTTCGATACTAAAAGTTTGTTTTGTTAAGTGTTGTAGATGTCGTTTTAGTGTTTCTAGTTTTAATACGGGTTGAAATAATTTGTCAATAAATATTTTTTCGTCTTGTCTGAATGTTAGACTATGATGACTATTAGTTAAAGCATAATTAATCATATATGTGATTGTAAATGGACAATTTTTAATTTTCATGAAATTAGATCGTTTGAGTTCATAACGTACTGTGATAGATCTACTTAAATCGTGATGTCTTAAACTTAATCCTAATTGAACATTAATATTGAATTTAATTTTTCCTTGAGAGAGATTTCCTAACCCTGTTGCTATAATACTTTCGTGATGATTAATTAATCTGTCATCTCTTATTTCCAATTCAATAGGAGAGTCAATTCCTTCCATAAATGTGCTTTGAAGTAGAATTTGAATTGTACTACAATGAATATAAGAAATTTTTTCTCTTTCTTCAGAATTCATTTTAGTGATTTTTTCATAGATTCGTTCTTTATTAATGATAGGTATGATGATATTTCCGTGTGTATTTTCAATAAATATAGGATCTTCTCCTATCATAATTCCATATTTGATTATATTCTTTCGAGATAATTTTTGTTTAAGAATATCTAAGAATGAAATATCAAAGTTATGTTTTTCAGTTAAACTTAAATCAAATTTTCTAATTTGTTTATTGATATTACGATTAGAAATAATTCCATCGAACATATATCCTGAATTTTCTATTTCTTCATAGGATTCAAACAATGGATTAATTAAAGTTGAAGAAGAAGCTAAATTATCAGACATTAATAAATATTACCTGATTGATAATACCTGATAAATTGGCGATTGTATGGTATGGTAGAGATGCTAGACAGAGATAGAAGCTTTCGATCCCTCCAGAGTATTACCTCAAGGATCTTAACATTCAGCCAAAGCTGAATGGAGAGGAAGCGTTAGAGACTTATGCCACCTGCTGCTCTGCTTTCAACTCTGAGTATTGTTAATTACTAATACCAATATATAGGAGAGGGTCAAGCTCCTTACAGACCCTTAGGGGTACTATCCCCGACAGAATATTACATTTACAATGACATAAAGAAAAAGAATATATTCCCTGACAAGGAATATATTCGATACAATCCTGACATAAAGAAAAAGAAAAGCTAAAGCTAAGGGAATATATTCCCTAACACACACTAATGTACAAAAATAAAAAGAAAAAGTCAAGTGATTCCAGACAGTGGGAATCACCCGTACAATAATTACATTACATTATTGAAAAAGAAGATAGAAACAAATATATTCCTTAATAGTGTATAAGAAATATATCTGCTGGATTGTAGATATTCTTCTATTGAGAGATTCTTCTCTGATTGTAGACATTTTGTCTTCATTCTTCTGCAAAGAGACTGTAAACTTTGGGATGATCATAGGTGCATAAAACTTTTGATGCTTTGATCTTAATTTGATTTGATCTTCATTTATATCTTTCACAAGCTAATAGATACTCATTATACTTGATATCCAGTTCGAATGCTGCTTGATGATAATCTTCCTTTGATAGATGGATCGTAGTTGAGTATCATACGATTCTTGATAGAATGTTTCTCCTTGCTGATTGATATTTGATGATGAACTTAAAAATAATGTTACTTTTAGGAGAATAGAAAGTGATTGAATAATAGGTGTCATGATTAAAATGATCATGATTAGGTCTTAGGCTAGGCTTTGATAAGTCTAGGAAACCACTTTCTATTTTTCGGTGTATAAGAAAGAAATGTATTATTGTAATAGGTTTTTATGAAAAAGATAATAGGTAGGTTGTCACTTCCATTTTGAATAAGTTAATTTGAAATAAAGGTATGAGTGATTGGTCAAATCCATCACTCTAAAGGTGAAATAGGTGGATAAGTGAGTAGTCCAGGACATACGTCACTTGATATAATTGTGATAGGAAGTGTGAGCACAAGCTCTAATAAGTTATTCGAATCAAAATTCGATGAATATAAGATTCATTGAGCAAAAGCTCTAATTAGATATTGTGAACCGAAGTTCGTGAGCAAAGGCTCTAATTAGATATTGTGAACCAAAGTTCGTGAGCAAAGGCTCTGATTAGATATTACGAACCGAAGTTCATTTTGAGCAATGGCTCTGATTAGATATTGTTGAACCGAAGTTCCGAGCAAAAGCTCTGATTAGATATTTTTGAGTATAAAACTCGAGTAAAAGATTCATACCTGTTGAAGATACTAAATCTGAATATGTTTCCATTCTCTTGTAAGAGTATCTGCAAAACTGTTTTTTTTCAGATTTGATATATTTAATATAAGGTTGATATTGATGCAGTTGAAGCTGCCATCTGATTAATCTGCCTTTTCGATAATCTTCTTGTAATTTATATCTCCAGAAACCTGTTACATACTTAGAATCTGTTCTTAATTCAAATCTAGTTCCAAGTAAATCGATTTTCCATTTTTTTACAATTTTGAGACATGCATAGGTTTCTAGTTCTTGAATAGGATAATTTTGTTCAGTTTTGGAAAATGTTCCAGAAATATATTTGCATAATTTCGTTGGAAGTTTTTTTGTTTTATTTGTTAAATCGCTTTCAATATGATTTCCTTTAATGAAAGTTCCTGAAGAATCTAAATTAAGAATATTTTTTCCATTGATTATGGCAAGCATACATCCTGCCCATGTATCTTGGGAAGCATCTGTTTCGATGATAAGAAAATCTTGTATATTTGGATTATATAATACTGGGAATGTTTGACATTGTTGTTTAATGGTTTTCATTAATTCTGTATCTTGATATGTCCATGTCCATGGTATATTTTCTGATAATTTCTTTTGTAAAACCTTTCGTTCTTTAGCTAATGCTTTAAGAAATCCTTGATCTGATATATAATTAAGACATCCTAAAAATCTTTGTATTTGTTTTCGATCTTGTAGTTGATCAGGGCATTTATGTAATCCTTCTTTGATATTTGATGTAAGTTGAAGTTCTCCGTTACGATTAATTTTTAATCCTAGATATTCGACTTCTGTTTGCAATAGTCTTGATTTTTTCTGAGAAATAATTAATCCTTTTTCTTTGTATCTATTTAGAACTTTTAAGGCTGCATTAATATGATTTTCTTTATTTCCTGATGTAAAAATGATAATATCATCAATGTAAGCTAGACAAATATCATCTAGTCCTTCTAAATTGTGATCCATAAATCTTTGATATATTGAGGGAGCTTGTTTTAGTCCAAAAGGTAAAACATTCCATTCAAATTATTTTTGAGGTGGACAACTAAAAGCTGTTAATGGTTTAGTATTTTCATGCAGTCGTAACTGCCAATATCCTGATTTAGCGTCTAATGTGCTGAAATAAGTATTTCCTTTTAGTTTTTCTAAAATGTAGTCTTTTCTTGATAATTTATAACTATCTCCAATAGTAGCGTCATTCATTTTTTTATAATTTATGACCATTCTTCGTTTTCCTCTTTTAATTTCATTTTTATTTTCGACATAGAAAGCGGGGGCACTATGAGGACTATGACTTTCTCTGATAATACCTAAATTTAAGAGTTGTTGACATTCTTGTTTAAATTCTTCAACATCTCGGATACTATAAGGAATTCTATTAGGAACATTAATTTCATCAAGTGGGTGTTTAAGTTGAATAATAATTTCTTCTATATTTGTGTTTTTTAATTGATCTAATGGATTTTCACTTCATACAGTTTGAAGTGTATGTTCAATAATTTGTTGAGATGTATATAAAAAGTGAATAGTATTGATTGTTTCATGTGCTATAAGTTTGACAATTTCAGTTTGAGAAATAATTGGTGTTGTTATTTGGATAGGTCCCTTCCTCCCTGGAAAAGCCAGAGAAATGTTGCGAAGTCGTTGAATAAAAGGTTGATATAATTTTAATAAATTATTGCAGGTGGCGAGTGAACTGCAGAGCTAGGGCTCGGAATCAGAGTTCTTGCCGATTGCCGACGATGATTTAGGCTTCGGGAGTGGTGTGGATGAGGTACGTTCAGTCAATTTCTTCATCCTCTGTGGCTTTCTGTTGTTGGTCGTTGGCTGGGACGGATGGTAGGGGTGATCGAGAAGATTGGGGTGGAGACATGGCATCGGTCTAGGTCTGTTGTTTCCAAATTGAACCGGCTTATTCCCCCTCCCGAAACGATATCTACTTTCCTTGTGGTGTTGAAGCATTGGACCACTCTCCTTGAATTGTGAAGTGTTCCAGCCTTCTCTGCCTATATAGGTTCGACAATGTTTGGATACAGAAGAGAGTGCTCTAGATGTCAGTATTGGCGATGCTCTGAAGGTGCGTGGTCGAAGCTGTGAAGGGTGGTGAAGTCTGTGTGGCTGAAGCTACGAAGGGTGAAGTCTACTGGTAATGGATTTTCCCTTGTTCCTTGAATTAGTTTCTGGTTGATGAATGTGTTATTAAACTGCTCTACTGTGGGTTATTGCATTAGCTTGTTGATGTGCACTATTGGTGCCTGAAATGGTAACCTGTTATGTTAATGGGTAATCTTTAAAGGGAATAATCTATTGATGAACTGCTCTTGGGTATGTGTATTGTTGGTTGTTGAGCAATGGAAATGGGTTAAGTTTTATTTAGAGAGAGAGAGATCTGCCCGATTGTGAATTGTTGTTTGGCTGTGATCACTGATGATTGGATAATAAGCTACTGTTAGTGTTGAATATTTGTTGGATTGATCAGATTCGTGTCTGTTGTTTGATTTGAATGTGGTTTTGAATGGTTTATCTATTGGCTTCCTTAATTGATTCAAAGGATGAATAAAAATGCTTTGCTTATCGTTGTTTGGACAGCTGTGAATATCTATGCTCTACAAATACTGTCGTTGAATAACTGTCATTGTTTAGATTTCATTCTATTATTTCGATAAGTGATCTAAATGATGTTTAGAGTGTAAATTTTGCTAAGTGGATGAATGAAGATAAGGACTATGATTTTAGTAACGGGAAACGTTAATGTGATTGAAATTGGTTTTGTTGCTAGTAATGAACTATTAATCTATTGTGTTGTTATGTATTGGTGAAGGGATTACTAGTCATGTTCGGATAATAATGTTGTGGGAATATACATTGTGGTCATATATTCTGTGGGTTTAGATTCGGATTATTAATTGGAAAAGAATACATTATGTAATTTGGATTAAGCCGTCACACATTTGGTTTGATTGATAGATGTAGGGGTTTCATGCCTTGTTGGGATATTAATATTGGGCGTGATTTTGGATAATAAAGTTAAATAAATTCCTTGTTGGTTCCAATGGATTTTCATCAAAAGATAATGAATTGTATTATAAAATAAATTCTCTTTATTATTAGGTCACATTGAAGGAATGAGCAACTATAAATGGTTATTGCAAGGTTGCTAAGTAACTAAGTTGACTAATGGAAATTATTAAGTGTTAAGGTTTATGAAAATTCGGTTGTCAATAATTATTACTTAATTAGTCGATGAAAATAATAGGATGAAAAATGTGGAATGAACTTACAGAATAATGATATAAAAGCTAAGGTTTATAATGAGTAAATATATTAATAAATATATATTAATTATTTTGAATGTATTAACAGGAAAAGAATAGAGTGTCAACTGCGTTACGGACTGCAGGTGATACGCATGTGCTTTGGTCCTTAGGGTCCTACATCGCAAGAGTTAGGAGATGCATGTTTCGGTGTTTACAGTTTTACATAGCATGTTTTAGTATTTACAGTTTTAAATAGCATGTTTCGATGTTTACAGTTTTAAATAACACGTTTCATTGTTTACGGTTTTTATAAGCATGAATTATATGTTGGTTGTTTTATTAAATTCTTGGAACAGAGAATGTATGCATTCACGAGCATCATACATCATGGTTTTCAAATTTATACGAAAAAGGTTTTAAGCATGGTTTTGTAAAGAAAACGGATCGAATATTAAATGGTTAAATAATAAAGTAAAGAAAAAGATAAAGGCTTGGGCGGATTGTTCCCCCATGGTTAGAGAGGCTAGGCCAGATTGTTCCCCAATGGTTAGAGGTTTAGTTGACGAGCTTCCCATAGTTTAAGGTTTTGACACTTAACCCATAAATAGAGGCTTGGTGGACATGGTCCCCATGGTTAGAGTCTTTGGGTGGATTAGTCCCCCAATGGTTGGGTTATGTTTCCAATGGTAACCAGTTAACGCTTTGGAATGTGACTCATAAATAGAGGCTTGGTGGACATTGTCCCCATAATTAGAGGCTTTGGGTGGATTCGTCCCCCAATGGTTGAGTTACATCCTAATGTTAGACGGTTAAGGCTTTGGTGTTGAACTCGAACTCATAAATAAAGGCTTGGAGGACATGGTCCCCATGGTTAGAGGCTTTGGGTGGATTAGTCCCTCATTGGTTAAGGCTTGAGTTGAATACCTAAGACAGAACAATAAATAGAGGCTTGGTGGACATGGTCCATGTGGTTAGAGGCTTCGGGTGGATTAGCCCCCCATTGGTTGAGGCTTGAGTTGAATACCAAAGGCAGAACAACAAAATTAAGATCAATAAAACAGTAAAAGAAAAGACGGAAGAGAAATAGAAACATAAAACAAAAAGAGATTTAAAAGTTGTATGACATGTGTATCATACCTTTTATATTATATCACTTACTGAGCCTTAGGCTCATTAGTTAAGTCTTGCGATGTAGGTACACACATAGGTGAACAGGCTAAGAGACAGTTGATGAAGGATTTGCACGGGTGGATCTTGTGGCTGACTGAGCTAAAGAATTAAATGGGAGTTATTTGTAAAAGGATTTGTCAATTATTTAATATTCTTTAATGTTTTATTTTCATTCCGCTGTGTTTCAGAAAATGATTTTATTATTTTCGCTGCAATTGATAAATGTTTTAAGTAAATGGTTTTAATGACCAGGTTTTATAAAAGATAAATACTCTGATGTTTTTATAAAAAGAAAAGTTTTAAATTTATATGATTTTTAAAGTAAATAAAAATCAAGTCGTTATACACTCTCTCTCTCTCTGAAGGAATTAGCCGAAGGCCAAAATTAAAAAAACCAAATCCCCTCTTTCAATTGATTCCTTAATCGGACCGCCCAAAGCCATACAAACTGAACTGGTTCCACTGCTGAACCGGTTCATACTTCTCCCAATATTCCACTTTAATTTCCTTTATTCCAATTAATCTCTCTAGTTTCCTTTATTCCAATTATTCTTCAATTAATCACTCTAACATCTTAATCCTAATAAATCCAACAATCTCATTTTATTCTTCTTACAAATTAATTATTAATTATCATTCGATAATTTCCATAAATTATAATATTACGAATATGCTCTTGGTGATACCCCGATAATTATCTATTTTTTTACCCAATTTAATTCCTCTTTAATAATTTAATTAAATCTTTCATTTAATTAAATTATTCTCGATTTATTCCAAATATCGCTTGATGATAATGATTACTGATTATGTCTTTGGTAATACCCCGATAATTATCCAATTAATCCAAACACCCTTAATTACTTTCCAATTATCCTTATTAAATTCTAATAAAAAAATTTGAGGTATTACATTCCTCCCTCCTTATATAAATTTCGTTCTTGAAATTTGCTCAACGTAAATGCTCTCTTAATTCAACAACCAAGTCACAACTGTGTCCAAAAGGTACTTGGATAAACAGCACTTAGATTACATTCTTAATGGTTTCAAACACCAATATTGATCATAAAATTTGATACAATAACATAAATTACAAACTTTGAATCCCGACATACACTAAAACAACCCCAAAAACACATTTTTCTTTTACATGCACAAGGGTCTAAGTCACTACACTACAACTTTTGTTGGTTTTCTTTCCAACATTGGACAGTTCGTTACCAAATGTTCGATCTCATCACACTCAAAACATTGTCTAGTACTAACTTTACACTTTTCAAAATGTTTTTCCCGATAGTTAGCGCATAATCCAACATGAGGAACCTTAATCAAAGTAGTATTTGACTCATTCGGCGCTTGCTTATCCTTCGAATCTTGATCCCCATCGTTAAACTTCCTCTTAATTTCACCAGATGTGTTCGCTTCATCTCATTCATGTAGTTGTAATCTCTTAACAGAACCGTTACATTTCGAGATTCGATCCTTAATTTCTTCAATGTCTAAAGCTTTTGATACCACATCTGAGTAATCAACATCTTGAGTTCCTACAATTACAATAGCTTCGAAAATCTCTGTCTTAAGTCCTTGAATAAAATGTTATACCATATGCTCATTATTGTTCACCATGTGCGTGGTAAACAGTGATAACACCTCAAACTTGCGCACATATTCCAAAACTGATCCTTCTTGTCATAACTGAGTGAACTTTACAAATGTCCCCATCCTTGTTGAGCGATTGAAACACTTGTCGTAGAAAATTTTCTTGAACTCTGTCTACGTCATTGCAACCACGTCCTTAATTATCTTGACTGAGTCCTACTAAGATCTCGCATCCTTAACCAACATAACACGGCATATGTTATCCTTCTCTGCTGCACCACTCTGATTTATTCCGCGACATCGTTTAGGTTTGTAGTATCTCTGTCAAACTAAGGTGGTCGTAGTCCTTACAATTTCTCGCAACTTACCTCTTGTTGCTCAGCCACTTATTGCTCCACGACTTGTCCATTTCCACACGCAATTGTTTCCATAAGCTTCTCAAGGTTTTGAGATTGTCTCTCCAATTGATGCGATTGTCGTTCCACCAACATTGTCAATCGATTAATCGTTTCATCCGCAACATTCATATCCCCATCTTGCCCATGAGATTGTCTCTCCAATTGATGCGATTGTCGTTCAACCAACGTCATCAATCGATTAATTGTTTTATCTGCAACATTCGTATCTCCATCTTGCCCAAACATGTCACATGTCTTTCTTATGTTCATCATTTTCTCGTGTGCATATACATGTACCTACACCATTAGCAACTGTGAACCCGAGGCCCAGTAAGAAATGAGTTATGCATTATGATATATGTCTCTCTTTAGTTCTTTTAGAATGGGGGCCACCCAAACCATTCTTTTCTTATGTTCTTTCTTTCGTTCATTCATTCTTTACTCGTACTTCGAGTTGGAGATTGGAGGACCCATATGGGATGGTATAGTTGGCTGGATCTAACCTCCTATGGACAACTAGGTCCCGTTCCTGATAAGGTAGGGGCATTTCCTAGCTGCCAGACTAAAACTGCTACCCATCCGCCCACCAACTCCTTTTCATTCGTTTATTTCATTCTTTCATTTTCCTCACATCGTGCATGTGATTACCACCCCAAGGTGGCATTCCCTACTTGTTTCTATTATCATGATGCATGTACATAAGAAACGTTATCGTAATGCATGTTATTGGAAAACAGTAATAGTCATGTTATAAATGCATGAAATAGGAAGCAGAAATCACAAATATATACATAAAAGTAAGGGACATAAGAGAAAGCTACTAATACCCTAAACATGGCAATACATTCTAACATGCTTGGTAATTTAAGTAAAGGACATAAGAGAAAGCTACTAATACCCTAAACATGGCAATACATTCTAACATGCTTGGTAATTTAGAAGAAACAATAACAATTAAACATGCTTAGCAATTTAAGGAAAGCGGTAACAATACAAACATGCTTGGTAGTTTAAATGAAACAATAATCACATGCTAATATTCTAAACATGCTCGGAAATTAAATTATAATGTGTGATCCTAAACATGCTCGGCAATTAAACAATAATGGCGATCCTAAACATGCTAAAAAATTAAACTATAACGTGTGATCCTAATCATGCTCGATAGCAAAACAATAACATGAGATCCTAAACATGCTCGGAAATTAAACTAATAATGTGCGATTTGCATAGGCATGATATATATAAAGCAACATAGTGAAAATGTAAACAAACAATTACAGTAAACGACTCGGCTAATGGTGTAAGGACTCCACTAGCCAACGACTCTACTCAATTTCTTACCTCGAAGCTTTAACGGGTATTAGCATTTAGTCATTATTCTTCTTCTCTTCTTTGTACCTTTACAATTTAATAACATTTAATTATTAATCTAATCAATTAATCAACTTATTAAATTTCGTCGTCTTTTTCTATCTTTAATTCTTATACATCGCTTAATAGAGTTTCCTACCCGAAACCGCTTCATTAATTACAACTCCGCTTAATCAATTAATCTTGATTGATAACATTTAGAAAGAAGTTTAATACGTAGCGAAGAGCAACATAATTCCAACTATAATTTATAGACCCATAATTACCATCATAATTTCATCCATGAATTATTGCTCCATAATTCAACGCTCGACAATAATATCCGAAATGAGACATAAAACTACATTTATCCAATTTCCATAATATCTTATCCTGATTAGTGAACATTTTAGAACAACAAAAGTCATCTCACTACTTTTCATCCAAACAGTAGATTAACAGTTTAAACCCATTAATAAGCTTTATCCAATCACTAGCACCAAAACTAATTCTCACTCCAACATATTCATGTTTAACCAAATAAAAACCCAAGCATATCAAGGTGCAAAACTACATATAACTAACAGCGTATATCAATATCCAAGAATGACTCTACAGCAGAAATCTAACCGATAGTATTATAATCAAACCGATCGGAGTATAAAACCGCAATACACCTTATTCGTACCCTTATCTTCCAAAAAAGATCTAGCCATAGTCAATTAATCTTTTAATACACACAATAACAGAATTTAGGGACCCAATCCAAATGACATATCCAAGGTGAAGATGATATTTTTCCTTATTGTCCAGCAACGAGAAATCAAAACACAAACACATAACCAAATCTAATACAGGGCATTACCTACCAACATTTGGAGGTTCATAACAAAGAGGAATTCACTAAAATCCTTAGGCATATTATGCACATAATAAATTCCATTATCCACACATCCAAAGACAATAGAGTCGCAACCCATTATTCAGCATCAAAACCCATAAGAAGATTAACATTTCTTCAATAATTTCCACTAATCAATTAACATAAAGTATATCCATTTTAAATAGAATCACATAACTCCATTCCAACTTGCCAATGTTATGCATAATCTCAAAATAGGAATTAAAGGCCAAAACAGAATCCAATCGACTAATTACAGAGAAGAAATCTCACCATCTGGACAGGCAGCCCCGAGAGCTTTTTGTCCAAGCCATCTCCTTCTCTAGACTTTGACTCTTCACCTCACTCTTCTGTCTTTCCTCTCTGCCTTCATTTCTCACTTGGCCTCACTTCACCAAAGAGTTCTTCCTTCTCTACTCAACTCACCCACACGTTCTCAATTTATCAGAAAGCACAACTCCACCATCCTCAGTCGACAGCATCCCTTAATGCCATAAATCCCCAGCCCCTGACAGTATTCCCTTGATTCCTCCTCCTGCTTCTAAGAGGCTTCCCACCACGTTCAGTGCGATTCCAGGCTACAAGAAATTAAGGGGTTGTCTGTATTGCCGACAATGGTTCAACCCGAACCGTCCAGCCCGGGTTGGGACGGACCGAGTTATGGTTCGACATCCGTAGCCCGCTCGAAATCGCCCCAAGCCATCGCGAATCGCCTCTGCCAATCGATCCTTGCCGACGTCCGAACATCAGAAAACAAAGGAGGAGGAAAAATCACTGGCTTACCTCGACCCAACGCCGGAAATTGCCACGGTAGAATCTCCAATTTGTCCCGCGACTTGGCGATGCCGAACCCTAAATCACGACTCGCTTCGCCGACGGCAACCGCTTGCCTGGAAATCGTCACGCCGCTGGACAACTTCGCCCGATCTCGCTCCCTCTCTTTCGTCTTTCTCTTCGCGTCTCCCCTTCTCCCTTTCTCATCGGGTCTCTCTCTCTCTCTCTCTCTCTATCTGAAGGAATTGGCCGAAGGCCAAAATTAAAAAAACCAAATCCCCTCTTTCAATTGATTCCTTAATCGGACCGCCCAAAGCCACACAAACTGAATCGGTTCTACTGCTGAACCAGTTCTACTTCTCCCAATATTCCATATTAATTTCCTTTATTCCAATTAATCACTATAACATTTTAATCCCAATAAATCCAACAATCTCATTTTATTCTTCTTACAAATTAGTTTTTCATTATCATTTGATAATTTCCATAAATTATAATATTACGAATACACTTTTGGTAATACCCCAATAATTATCCATCTTTTTACCCAATTCAATTCCACTTTAATAATTTAATTAAATCTTTCATTTAATTAAATTATTTTCGATTTATTTTAAATATCGCTCGATGATAATGATTGCCGATTACGTCTTTGGTAATACTCCGATAATTATCCAATCAATCCAAACACCCTCAATTACTTTTCAATTATCCTTATTAAATTTCAATATAAAAAATTCGGAGTATTACAGCAGTACCAAACTGAGCTAGCAGGTTGGTTGGCGAGTTTAACATCTCTATATACTAGTAATAGAAGAGGAGAATTGAAAGTATTAGAAGTGATAAGATCTTGGGCATGTGATTACCATGAGTCAGTAAAAAGATTCCATAGAATTAGTGCATAAGATAGTAAATTGTGCATGTTTCAATGGACTTTGATAATTCAAGAGATTAAAATTTATAGCAAGCACATTTAGATACACTAAAGGAAAACTTCGCTTTAGGAGTAACCTAAGATCACAACGACCTAAATACTTGACAAGAAAGTCAAGTTGTAAATTAGTTGAGAGTTGAAAGCAGAACCTGAGATTTTTGAATCCCCTAACCTATTAGCATAATTGGAATATCTAAATAATTAAGGTTGTTAATTTTATTATCTTCTTTTTTTGCATTACTCGAGCACGAATGTCTCAAGTTTGCAGGTGTGATAACTCTTAAAACTAGAGTTATTATATCACAATATTTTGTATAAATACAGCTCAATTAAGAGTTATCATTTAAATAAATTGTGTTTTTACTGCAAGAAATTTTATAGCATCAAACACAGCACTCTAAACGGATCCTCCAAATTTATTTATAAATTCTTATTTAGTCACATTTTTTAAATGACTAAAACATCTCAAACTATGAATAAGTGTGGCAGCATAATCCATGTTGCATTGTGGTGTTGATTGCGTCAAACAAAGTTGAGGCCCTCCAACCCTCAACGTCGAGGCATTCCAAATCTTGGAAGTCGACAAATCTTAACCTCACATAACATCGTGCATTATGTTCTTTGAATGTCGAGGAGTTCCCGAGATTAAATTTATATTATTGTAGTCTTTTTAAATTTATGTCCTATTTGTTTTAGTTAAAAAGGCCCTTTAACCCTTTGGTTTTTGCATATCTACAATAAAATAAGAAAATCCAACAATTAATTAAATAAAAACAGTCTATGATTCATCTCCCCTTAAAAAAAGAATCAGTAATAAAAACAATTCAAGCATCGCCATAATAATTAAAGAATAATAAAATAAACAAGAAATTTAGACATTACCGTGTGGAAGTTATATGGGTGTTCTATGTGTTGAACTCCTCGCTCGAATGTCAAGTAAAATTATTTTTTTGTCTCTCCAAAACTCTCCTATCAAGGACCGTTCCTAAAAATCTCTAGTCCCAATCCTAACTTGTGGATTACTAAAATAGGAGAGCGTATGTGTTAATCTTTACAATAGCGTTGGAACATAACACACTCAAGCTCACTCAGAATTCTAAGTAAGATATAACACTCACGTCAACCATGCATTACTGTAAAATCTGGCCCAATAGGCTTAAAACAAAATAAAAAATAAAAAATAAATCCTATATTCTGAAACACCCCTGGGAGAAGAAGTTGAGCTCCACTCGATTTTCCTTCATATCCGTCTTCCCTTCTCTGACGTGCGAATTGGTAAAGGAGAGCACCCTCTCGATCGAACTATCCGTGGTAAGTCTGACCTCAAGCTTCAATCTGATTTCCTCTTCGGTATGCCCTGTTAATGGGATGTTTGCTCCCCTCAGGTCGGAGGACGTATCGCAAGTCTTGGGAGGTTCTTTTCCGGTAAGCGGAAGAATGAAGGGTTCCAACTTCACCAGTGTTCTTCAACAAGTAAGTTAACTCCTCTCCCCACATTTCTATCCTATCCCTTCACAAAATAAATTCAAATGAACGTTTTTGTTTCTAAAGGTTGGAGTTTGGAGGTCATTTTAGCTGTTTGAAACTTGGGGTAGTGCAAAGATCCTTTAAAGTATCGGAAGCTATAAACTTGAAGGTATGAAAAATCAAATTTTTCCATTTGATTTTCGTTTATGCTTGCTGGAGTTGGTCTGAATATTAGACATGGATTATCTATCAATTTCGTTCTTTTGAGTTGAATTGTTTGATTCTAAATAAGTTGTTGTTGATTGGATAATCTGAAAACTTTTCCAGTTATATTGTGCTAATTTCCGTCAATGTAATGCATTGGTCAGCGACTCAGCTAACACTGAGTCGCGCTGCACATGTTATCAAACCACCGTATTAGTTGATGAGCGACTGGCTGAGACAGGGAGTCTCAGCCAAAGAAGGTTTGTTCGCTAAATAAATCAAAATTGTTTGCGTTGGTATTGTGAATGGTGAAATCGTTTGCATTGAGAGCAGGATGGGATCTCCTTCTCTGCAGGTTGTAAAGTGAACCCACGAGTTTGGACCGTGAGCCATAGTTTGACTTGTAGGCTGGGCTTAAGCCCTGGGCCTAGTGGCCAAAATGGATCAAGACCTTATTGGGCCGCAATTGAAGTCTGTCTTTGGGCCTGATTTGGGATTTTTCTTTAACCCAATTGAATTCAAACAATATTGGAATTTTAAAGTTAACTCACAGAATTATTTAACTTCATTTTAGCTACCCGAACACTGAATTAAGTTGTGGACCCTATAAATTGGACATTTTGAGTAATTGGGCTTGGGTCGGAATAAACCACTTCGAGGTAGGGATTAATTATGCACTGCTTTTGCATATTTTTTTTTTATATATATCAAATTGAGATGAATCTTATAAAAATTGACGCGCCCATTTTTATGACTGTCGATTTTTTTTTTCATATTTTTCATTTGTACTATTCAAATTTCAAATAAGCATGTCTATAATTGTTTTTAAATCAACTTAGTCATGTGAGTCAAGTTTCATCGACCCGATTTGGGGTATGTTTCATTTTCACATATTCTCCTGTACGGAATGTGTTTGTTTGTTATTGAATTGGATAATATGAGATTTTTCAAATGTCATTGGATTCAAATCCCTAAAGTGCAAATAGGTAGTAAGACAGTTGTATGTGTTGTGTCCTTAGGTTGCAAATCCCTAAACTTGATCAGGGTGTTATTTGGCTTTTGCGATTGCTGAGTATCATTTTTATTCCTTTCTATGCCTATGGCATGGTGTACCCGGAGGCCATGAGTGGCTTCATTTTCACTGTGACTTTAATTAATGCAACAAGGGCATATTTTGATTACATACCACGTATTAGTGGGTCGTTTTAAACACGTGTCTTTTTGTACAATTTTCTTTAAAAATGAAATTATGAAATGTGATTTTTTTTAAAATTTATACATGCTTAATAACAATCATTTTAATCTAAAAATTGTAAATGCCTATTGAGTTTAGTCAACTCATTACAATGACAATTTTCAGGAAATTATCAACCAGACTTCCAGCTGCCGAGTCAGGATTAGATTTGGCAGAGTTATTTAGTTTCTACCATTTTAAAAATTTCCCTTAAGACATTTTTTGTGAAGTATACTTATTTATTTGGATAACTGTAATCTTTAAATTCTTGAATTATTTTCTGCACAGTTTTTCTTTTATTTGGATTATATTTTTTTACTATCTGATTTCACTTTTGGACCTTTTAAGCTCATTGTATTTTGGGCCTTGTCTTTAATAAATAAATTTTAGTCTTCCGCTGCTAAATATTAAATTCAAGTGAAATGCGTCGGATGATTCGGTCCTTTTAGGTCGGGTCGTTTCTCGTTCTATCTCGGGTCCCTTGCGGGCCATGAAAGAATTTTTGGTATCAAAACCAGGTTTCATCTTCAAAAGTGATATCAATGAGATAGATATTGAAGTAATATATAAGAGTTTACAATATATTGTGCCTATGGACATACTTTATCATACCCCGTGAATGTTTCAGCTTATCAAAATGCCTCCACGAAGAGCTCCTAGAAATCGTGTTCCTACTGCACCTACTGTACAATCAGCTGAGTCACAACATGTTAATTCTCTCGTAGCCTTGAGGGATCTACTACAGAACTTGCCTCAAAACAACGGTAGTCAGGACCCCGAGATGCGTTGCATGCAATTCTTTGTGCTGTTGGGATGCATGAACCATCCAGTATTTGTAGGCAGAGGCAACCCTCATAGTGCCAAAAATTGGTTGAAAGTGATGGAGAAGAAGCTGGTTGGTATTGGAGCACTAGCAGAGCATTGGGTTGGCCTTGCGACATTTTACTTTGAGAGGATGGCTGAAGTCTGGTGGAGATCTCTTAAGCTGGATTATCCATGAGATATGATGACCTGGACCCAGTTTGAGACTGTATTCTGTGATAAGTATTGCAATGTTGGTCACCACCAGAATATGATCAGTGCATATTATGATTTGGAGCATAAAGGTTTGACTGTACTGGAGTATTACACTAAGTTTCTGGTGTTATCGCAGTATATCATTGAAGATCCGGTTGGTCAAATGGTCAAATTCATGAAGTATCTGAGACCCAAGATTCGACATCAATTAGCCACTATGGAATACAAGTCTATTTCTGATGTCGTTGTTGTTGCCCAACGCATTGAAGCTATTTTGGTTGAACAGTTTGACGAGTATAAGGGTAAATCAACTAGAGAACAACAAGTTGGTGGCAAAATAAGCAAGAAAAATCAAAAGAAGAATCGAAACAAATGTGGACACACTCAGAGTGGAGCTAGTGGATAGACTAGTGACACTCCTTATTTTGCTAGTGGACGCTCAGACTCTTATGTATGTCATACTTGTAACCAGCATTGTCATCTGAGGAAGAATTGCCCAGCGTATCAAAAACATTCTCAGACTAATTTGGCGTCTGCTCAGTCAACATCTGTTAGACCTGATTTTGGAGCTGGCAGAGGATTTTCTAGTTAGAGTCAGCGCAGTTTTTCTAGATCACAAAACTTTGCTTCCCCACAGCTAGTTGGTTATAGCATCCATTTCAACAGCAGTATCAACATAATGGTATTGGTTTTCAGAGGCCTTCTAGACATCAGCAGAGTTATGCTGCTAGTATTACTCCTATAGGATCTACTAGTATGATAGTTGGCGCTGCTCTTAATTCATCTCGGGGTGGATTAGGTGGAAACAAGAAGGGCAAAGAGAAGATGTTCGGCCAAGCTTATGCAGTTTCTAACGCTGAGATTACTGATTAGTCTGGTCAGGGCGTCATTGATGGTACGCTTTCTTTGTTTAACACTATGGTACATGTACTACTTGATACTAGCGATACGCATTCATTTATTTATGCATCTCTTGTTTGTGTTTTGAATGTGACTATGGAGAAACTAGAGAATTCCTTAATATTGAGTGCGCCCCTGAATAAGAGATATGAAATATATCTTGTCGTCCGATCTGCTCCCCTTATTGTTGATGGGCACGAACTATTAGTTGATCTGATAGTTATAGCTATGGATCAGTTTGACGTAATCCTAGGTACAGATTGTTTGACATTATATAAAGCAAAGATTGACTGTTATCAGAAGAATATAACACTTTTATTAGAGAACGGAAAAGTTTTGGTGCATCCATGTAATATTCGTATGCTTCCTATTGACCCTGTTTTACGAGCCTGTTTAGGTGGTCGAAGGTGATTGGAGCCTTACAGGAGTATATTTGCTATTTGCGGTGAACTTGTTACGGTCAGGTGAGATTCTGATTTGTCAGTGGTTTGTGATTACCCTGATATTTTTCTTGAGGATCTGCCTTGGTTGCCACCCGATCGTGAGATTGATTTTTGCATTGATTTGACGCCCGATACCACTCCAATTTTGATTGCTTCGTTTCGCATGGCTCCTGCGGAATTAAACGAACAAACAACCCAGTTAAATGATTTGCTACAAAAAGGGTTTATTCAAAATAGTATTTCGCTGTGGGGTGCACCAATCTTATTTGCAAAGAAGCAGGATGATTCACTTCGGTTATGCATTGATTATCGCAAATTGAATCATATAACAGTCAAGAACAAGTATCCGTTACCAAGAATTGATGACTTATTTGATCAGCTTGGAGGATCTATGTACTTCTCGAAAGTTAATTTAAAATCTGGTTATCACCAACTGAAGGTACGCGAAGAAGATATTTTGAAGACTGCTTTTTGTACACGTTATAGACACTTTGAATTTATGGTGCTTTCGTTTGGATTGACTAATGCACCAGCTTCTTTTATGAACCTTTGAATAGGGTCTTTCGGCCACATCTTGACCATTTCGTTGTCGTCTTCATAGATGATATTCTGATTTATTTTAAAACTTGAGATGATCATATGGAACATCTGATAATTGTTCTACAGACATTGAGGGAACATCAGTTATATGCAAAGCAGGAAAAGTGCAGCTTTTAGATGACTGAAGTGAAATTTTTAGGCCATGTTGTTTCCCAAAATGGCATTTCAGTTGATCCAGTTAAGTTGAAGTGATGTTAGATTGGAAGCCACCCAAAAATGTTACTAGGGTGCGCAGCTTCTTGGTTTGGCTGGTTATTATTGGCGGTTCATACAAAACTTTTCCTCTGTTGCTATGCCGCTAACGCAGTTGACCAGAAAAGATGTGAATTTTATTTATGTCAAACAGCTTTTAATGAACTCAAGCGGAGATTGACTACTGCCCCAGTTTTAGTAGTACCTGATGAAACTTTACCTTGTGCAATTTTTACTGATGCATCAGGAGTTGGATTGTGTTGCATTCTGATGCAGCAAGATAAAGTTATAGCTTATACATCTCTACAGTTAAAGAGGTATGAGTGTAATTACCCTACTCACGACTTGAAGCTCGCAGCTATTATTTTCGCCTTAATGATCTGGCGGAGCTACTTGTATTGTGGTAAATTCGAGATATTTTCGGATCACAAAAGTTTAAAATATCTTTTCTTGTAGCGTGATTTGAATCTCCGACAACGCTATTGGTTGAATATATGGAGGACTATGACTTCATTTTGAAGTATCATTCTGGTAAAGCTAATGTAGTAGCTGATGCCTTGAGTCGTTATCCTCAAGGATCTCTTTCCTGTCTTGTTTTGGATGATTGGAAGAGATATTTGATCATTGGAGATTACGAGCTACACTACCAAGAGGATGATCATTCAGTTCGAGTTTTTAACTTAATTGTTATCCCTACACTTTTGCAGCGTGTGAAGAACTTGCAGACTTTTGACAATGAATTAAAAGAAAGATTTGAGAAGATTCAAACTGGTGAGCAGTTTGACTGTTGGAAAATCAGTTCAGATGGATTCCTGTTCTAAAAGAATCGAGTTGTCGTCTCTAGTGATTTGAATTTGAGGCAGTCGATTTTAGCTGAGAGCCATAAATCCAGATTTTCCATTCATCCCGACAATACGAAAATGTATCATGATATGAAACGTCAGTATTGGTGGGTTGGAATGAAACGTGATGTGGCTGAGTAGTTTCAAGGTGTTTGACCTATCAGCTGATTAATGTTTAGCTTTAGAGATCAGTTGGGTTATTACAGCCTTTGTCTATACCTGTGTGGAAATGGGATAAGATCACCATGGATTTCGTGACCGGTTTGCCTAGAACAGTGCAGAAGTTTGATGCAGTTTGGGTTAGTGATCATAGATTGACAAAATCAGCACACTTTATTCCAATCAGAATGGATTTCTCATTAACAAAACTGAGTCAGTTGTATATAGATGGTATCGTTCGTCTTCACGGTGTTCCCTTGAGTATTGTTTCTGATAAAGATTCAAGATTCACATCGAAATTTTGGAGATGCATTCAAAAGGCTTTGGGTACGGATTTAAATTTGTACAACATATCATCCTCAAACTGATGGCCAGTTTGAGCGTACAATTTAGATTCTCGAGA
This sequence comes from Begonia loranthoides, assembly GCA_022433065.1. Lineage (NCBI taxonomy): Eukaryota > Viridiplantae > Streptophyta > Magnoliopsida > Cucurbitales > Begoniaceae > Begonia > Begonia loranthoides. Next base: position 23,855,140 of record CM039468.1, on the reverse strand, counting down.
ATATGTTAAGATCATGTATTCTGTATTTTGGAGATAGTTGGGTGAATCACTTATCTTTAGTAGGGTTCGTTTATAATAACAGTTATCAGACCAGTATTGGTATTTCGCCGTATAAAGCCTTGTATGGAAAATCGTGCAGGTCACCTATATGTTGGGCTGAAACCAAGGAGCGTGTTACTCTCGGGCCTAATTTGATTCAAGAGACAACTGAGAAAGTTCAAGTGATTAAAGAGTGACTCAGTACAGTTCAGAGTTGACAGAAGAGTTATGCAAACCTTCGAAGGAGGGAAGTTGAGTTTGAAGCTAGTGATTTTATGTTCTTAAAGGTGCGACCTCGTTGAGGTATTAGTCATTTCGGTGTGAAAGGAAAGTTATCCCCAAGATATATAGGTCATTTTCAGATTATTGAACGGATTGGCCCAATGGCTAATCGGTTAGAATTAGCACCGTAGTTGAATTATGTTCATCATGTCTTCCATGTTTCTATGCTGAGAAAATATATTCTAAGTCCATCACATGTTATTTCTTGGGCAGAGATTCCTATTCAAGGGGATGTATATTATGAGGAAGAACCTGAAAGAATTTTGGGCCGTGAGATTAGAGTTCTGCGTCATCGTGAAATACCTCTAGTTCGAGTTCTATGGAAGAATCATAGTGAAAGAGAAGCTACTTGGAAAATTGAATAAGATATGATGGCTAAATACCCCCATTTGTTCAATGGTAGTCTTGAGATTGTTCTAAATTTTGAGAACGAAATTTCTTAAGTGGGGAAGAATGTAAAATCTGGCCCAAAAGGCCCAAAAAAATCCTATATTTTGAAACACCCCCTTTTAGGGGGTGTTTGCCGAGATATGGGTGAAGAACTCCCCTATATCAGTGATCGGGGAAGAAGAAGTTGAGCTCCACTCAATTTTCCTTCATCTCCGTCTTCACTTCTCTGACGTGCGAAATGGTAAATGAGAGCACCCACTCGGTCAAACTATCTGTGGTAAGTCTAGCCTCAATCTTCGATCTGATTTCCTCTTTGGTATTACTAGTTAATGGGATGTTTGCTCCCCTCAGATCGGAAGACGTATCGCTATACTTGGGAGGTTCTTTTCCGGTAAGCGGAAGAATTAAGGGTTCCGACTTCACCAATGTTCTTCGATGAGTAATTTAACTCCTCTCCCCAAATTTTTGTCCTTTCTCTTCACAAAATAAATTCAAATGAATGTTTTTGTTTCTAAAGGTAGGAGTTTGGAGGTCTTTTTCATTGTTTGAAGCTTGGGGCAGTGCAAGGATCCTTCAAAGTATCGGAAGCTGTAAACTTGAAGGTATGAAAAATCAAATTTTTCCATTTGATTTTCGTTTCTACTTGCTGGAGTTGGTCTGAATATTAGACATGGATTATCTATCATTTCGTTCTTTTGAGTTGAATTGTTTGATTCTAAATAAGTTGTTGTTGATTGGATAATCTGGAAAATTTTCCAGTTACATTGTGCTGATTTCCGTCGATGTAATGAGTTAGTCAGCAACTCAGCTAACACTGAGTTGCGCTGCACATGTTATCAAACCACCGTATTCAGTCGATGAGGGATTGGTCGAGACAGGGAGTCTCGGCCAGAGAAGGTTTGTTCGCTAAATAAATCAAAATTGTTTGCGTTGGTATTGTGAATGGTGAAATCGTCTGCATTGAGAGGAGGATGGGATCTCCTTCTCTACAGGTCGTAAAGTGAACCCACGGGTTTGGAACGTGGGCCATAGTTTGAATTATATGCTGGGCTTAAGCTTTGGGCCTAGCGGCCAAAATGGATCAAGGCCTTATTGGGCCACAATTCAAGTCTGTCTTTGGGCCTGATTTGGGATTTTTTTAACCCAATTGAATTCAAATTATATTGGAATTTTAAAGCTAACTCATAGAATTATTCAACTTCATTTTAGGTAACTGAACATTGAATTAAGTTTTGGACCCTATAAATTGGACATTTTGAGTTATTGGGCTTGGGTCGGAATAAACCACTTCGAGGTAGGGATTAATTATGCACTACTTTTGCATATTTTTTTTTTATATATAAAATTGAGATGAATCTTATAAAAATTGACATGTCCATTTTTATGACCGTCGGATTTTGTTTTTTTATATTTTTCATTAGTACTATTCAAATTTCAAATAAGCATGTCTATAATTGTTTTTAAATCAACTTAGTCGTGTGAGTCAAGTTTCATCGACTCGATTTGAGGTCTGTTTCATTTTCACACACTCTCCCGTACGGAATGTGTTTGTTTGTTATTGAATTGGATAATAGGAGATTTTTCAAATGTCCTTGGGTTCGAATCCCTAAAGTGCAAATAGGTAATAAAACAAATATATGTGTCGTGTCCTTGGATAGCGAATCCCTAAACCTGATCAGGTTGTTATTGTGCTTTTGCGATCGCCAAGTATTGCTTTTATTCCTTTATATGCCTATGGCATGGTGTGCTAGGAGTCTATGAGTGGCTCCATTTTCACTGTGACTTTAATTAGTGCAACAAGAGCTTATTTTGATTACATACCATGTATTAGTGGATTGTTTTAAACACGTGCCATTTTGTACCATTTTCTTTAAAAATGAAATTATGAAATTTGATTTTTTTTTTAATTTATACATGCTTAATAACAATCCTTTTAATCTAAAAATTGTAAATCCCTATTGAGTTTAGTCAACTCATTCCAATGACAATTTTCAAGAAATTATCATACAGACTTCCAGTTGTCAAGTCCAGATTAGATCTAGCAGAGTTATTTAGTTTCTACCATGTTAATAATTTCCCTTGAGAGACTTTTAGTGTAACACCCCGACTTTTTAAATTGAGTAATTATCGGGGTCTTACCAAGGACGTCTTCGTAAGATTATAAATTATGAAATTTATCGGATGATATTTAAGAATTTATTTGGAAGAAGAATAAAATGGGATTTATTGGATTAGTTGAGATTAAAATATTAGAGAGTGATTAAGTGAAGATTAATTGGATATTAAGTGAAATTTTGGAATAAAGGAAATTAAAAAGGAAAATTGGGAAGGAGAACCAGTTCTGGATGTGGCCGGTTTGGGTTGGTTCATGATGACTTATGGTCTGGTTCAGAAAACAAAAGAAAGGGGGAAGAATTAGGGTAATTGTTTTCTAAAGTGAAGAATCGGGAAGAGAGAGACGAAGGAGAGAGGGATCGCGAGGGAGATAGAGGCCGAGAGGGTGAGCGAGAGACAGACGCGTCGGGACTGAGAGCTCGCCGGCGGGTTCCACGTTACGACAAGGCGGGCTCCGGCGTGCGTGACGTCCAAGCGGAATGGAACGGCGTCAGTGGGTAGGGCTCGTGTTTCACTCGGGGGTCAGCGATGGGGCGTCAGGTCGTCTGTGCGGCGTCAAGCAACTGGCAACGTCTGGCAGTGATGAAACGACGATGGCAAAGAGGGGTTGAGATCGACGTGAAGGAATGACTGGGACAGGGGGTTTCGGTTCACTGGGCAGTTGCTGGTATGGTTTGCTCACGATTGGACCAAATTGGTCCATCCACTAGTTCATGCCTAGTGAATGTTTACAGCTTGCAGCTCCAGATATGGTCGAAGAATCTTCATTGTCACTTGAATCGTGAGATGGGTTGTTAGCGTTTCAATCCTTGCCAATTCTTGTATAAATACGGGAGATGTTGTGAGCTGTTGGTGTTCCTCTGTGAACCGAGGTAGGAGTGAGTGACTGTGAGGGACTTCTTGGGTGTTCTCGGGCAACGACGGTTGGTGAATTTATGTATGATGGATTGTTCGTTGTATGTGCTGGCCGAGAAGGTGAAGAAATGCAAAGTGATGGAAAGGCTACTCTCGGGTCCTCGGGTATGTTTCTGGTGAGGCGACTATTCTTTGATTTTTAAGGCAAAGTTTGATTGATGATTGATTTACTGTATTAGTCACGATAGTTGCTGTTTTGAATTGAGGACAAGGATATGTTGTGTTGGTTTGAACTATCCATATTGGATGTAGTTTTTCAAATTGGAATGAATATTCTGTAATCTAGTTGGATGGTTTTTAAGGCTGTAAAATCTGATACAATAGGCTATATTTGTATATAACCTAATGTAAGTTATTGTTTGGTTTAGTGGTTGGAAATATGCATGTGTTGCTAGATGGTCCTGCTATTGTCAACATTGAAGAATTAGATTTATGTTCCGAGAATTGGGTCCTAGAGTTGGTTGTTGGATACAAATTACTAAGCTATTGTGCGATTAGTTGAGGTATCGAAGAGAAGAAGAATAACGACGAAGTGTGAATGCGCGATTAAATTGGAGGTAAGGATTGGGTAGAGTCGCCGTCAAAGCTCTACCCACAAGTATTATGTGTGAATTGTATTTCTTCCCCTTGATGTCCATTGCTTGAATATTTTGTGCAGTGTATTCTCTTGGTAGTGATTCCTTGCTGTGTTGTTTAATTCCTATATATTTCCCTACTACAAATGTTGAATTAAGATACTTAGGAATGAAATGAATGATGAGTGGAAAGTGATAGGACGATAAGATGAGTATGAATGAGTTATGAACTGCATAAGTTAGAAATTCTATTTTGTGAACTATTTTTACTTACTATAAGTTCCTTGTGATGCTTATTGCTTTCCTTGGTTCTGGTTACGAAATAGAATTGGTATCTCTTATTGCTAATGTTTATTGTAGAGAAATGTGATGAATGAATGATGAATGATGATGTTAAGTTATAGGATAGAATGACGAAATGAAGGATTAAATGATATGCACGTATGATCAATTATGAATAGAGACTTTAAATTCTGTTTTGTACAATTAGTTTTATTCTCTTGCTGTAGTTTTCGTGCAAGTCATGATATTATTCGCTATAGCTTATTAATTGTTAATACTTGCTTCATTTCCATAAATCAAGCATGTATGATTCGTTAGTTTATCAAGCACGTTTCTAGTATTTGTTTGAGAAACATGTTTATATTCAATTTGGTTTGTGTTTTGTTTTGTTTAGAAGAGCATGTAAAGTTAGTCTTAATTTATTGTTGTGTGATGATAAATCAAGCTTGTTCTATTGTTTAGTTAATAAGCACGTTTCCATTTGTTAATTATTAAGCATGTTTAGGTTCGATTAGTGTAGATGAGCATGCGTAATTAGTTTAGCTTAATACTTTGTAATTGTAATTCAAGCATGTTTACAATTGTTGTTTGTTGAGCATGCTTCCTTTAATTGTTAAGTTACATCTAAGCTTTCGTAACACTGTGAAACATGTTTAATTTGTTTAGATATCTCGTATGTTATTAGTTTATTATTCTTGCCATATCCTTATTGTATGTTTGGTAGAATCAAGCATGTTATAGGTCGTTTTCACTTCACTTCTATGTTGCCTTCAATTATAATATTCTTGTCTTCGTTGATTCCCATTATTACTATTCTTGTTATTCGTTGTTTGTTACTTGTATTGTTAAATTACCAATTCTTTTATGTTATGTCAACATGCATCATGTTAATAGAAACAAGAAGGGAGTGCCCTCGGGGTGGTACTCACATGCATGAGTAAGGAAAATGAAATGAACGAATGCAATGAACGATGATGAATGATGCAATGGGGGGTTGAAGGGCGGATGGGTAGTTCAGATCTAGTCCACATAAGGTTAGAAGCCGATTAAACTATTCCATCTAGTACGTGTTCCTTCAACTTTCAACTCGATGTATGAGTAATGAATGAATGAATGAAACGTAATGAAAAGATTGGTTTGGGGCGGACCCATTCCAAGTGAACTAAAGAGAGACATGATCATATTGCATATTCCCTTTCCTTACTAAACCTTTGGGCTTACAATTTACTTGTGGTATAAGTATATGTGTATGACGAGAAGAACGATGAACAAAATACAAATCAGTCGATGAAAGGTTTACACGGGCAGAACTTGTGGCTGGTTAGGGTAAAGACGAGTAAAGTAATTTGTAAAACATAACGATTTACTTAGCATGTTTTAATTTGAATGTTTTCGCTTCCGCTATGTTTTAAATAAATTATTATTGCTTCCGTTATGTTTTGATAAATGACTTTCATAACGATGTAACGAATAGTTTTTGACGATTCGGTTTTAGCACTCTCATTATGAAGGATTTTAGTTGTCTTGCAAAAGTTTTAATTTCGCACATTTTTAAAAGCTTATGAAAAACTGGGTCGTCACATTTAGAGGTATACTCATTTATTTGGATAACTATAATCCTTAAATTCTTGATTTATTTTCCGCACAGTTTTTCTTTTATTTGAATTATATTTTTTTACTATCTGATTTCACTTTTGGACCTGTTAAACCCATTATATTTTGGACCCTGGCTTTAATAAATAAATTTTAGTCTTCCGCTGCTAAATATTAAATTCAAGTGAAATGAGTCGGATGATTCAGTCCTTTTAGGTCGTGTCGTTCCCTAATTTGTCTCGGGTCCTTTATGGGTCGTGACAATTACAACTGCACAATAAATTATAAAGATTAAACATAAACAATTTAAAACTAAAATCACATACGCCAGGGTGATTAATTAGTATACTAAACACACAATTTATTTTACAAGTCTTATTACATAGAAGATTTGTACCAAGTTAATTAACAAAAATACATTAGTCTTATCTTGTGTTGAGATTATCATACCAACTTTCCCTAATTTTTATGTGAAAAGTGTTTGCATGGTGCTGAGGTATATGATATTATAAATTTTAGCCTCAATGGAACGTTATATATGAATGCTCTAATTCTATGTACATCTAACTTTAAGTGCGATTAATCCTACACACTTAATCTCCAACATCAATTGTAACTATCCTCATGCACCTCTACGTGCAAGTGCCACTAACTTTATGCACTTATTTATTAATTTCATTTAGTGGTTGTATGAAAACAAGCCAAGTGCAATTATCTTAGTCCCAAGGTTGAACTCATGTGCATCCAACTATATGCATACAATGATTATGCATACACATATTCAATGAAAATGATAAATTTATATTTATTGCATATTCATTCATTATGTAAAACCTATGTGTGTAAATGTTTTGCATAATTTTTGGTCAAGTGTTGAAATTTTGTCGCTTAGCAAGCCATGTGTGATTTTTCGGTCAAATATTCAAAAATGGTCAAATTGGGTTTTTCCAGGCAATAATTTAATTGTGAAAATATTTTTCATAAATTATTTTGACTAAAGATTTGTTTTCAGTTAATGTTTTAAATGAGTCAGCTTCTAAGTCGGTATTTGAATCAAGTTCATGTAATAAATAATATGTGTTTTTAAAATATTTTAATATATATTTATATATATTATTATTTTTATAATATATTTAAAAGAAATGAAATAAAAAGGAAGAAATTCATTCTTCATTTCACGTCGTCGAGATTTCCAAAGATCAGATTTTAACGGATATATTTCCAATGGCTAGAAACGGTCGACCAAAAATGGGCAATTCTATATAAAGAGAGAAGCACTCCATTTGCTCAACACCGAACCGAGAATTGAGGCGAAACCTAATCAAATTCAAGACTCAATTCTATTATCACTGTGAGCATTGTAAATTCAACTCTCCCTATCCCAAACTTGATAATTACTTTAGGAGAGTTTGGACTAGTTAGTTTATGAGTTTATTTTTCCAATCTATTGTACGAAATTGTAAAGGGTGACGCCTTACTAATTAGTCATATAAGGGTGACGCTCCAAAACAGTCAACGACACGATTGAATGTTCGTAAGCTCAATCAAAGGGTGACGCGTCGTTAATAGTCAACGGTTGATGACCTGAAATAGTCAAGGGTGACTCCCCGTTAAAAGTCAAATTGCAAACGGTTTAATTGGCACCCGTAAGCCAATTAGATAGTGGATCTCCAAGTGGAATCTTGGAGCGCGGATGTAGGTGAGTTGCCAAACCGCGTATACAAATCTTGTGCACACTTTCTAACCCTCTTTTTACTTTGTTGCATATATTTGTGACTGTTTATTTAGTTATATTCATTAAATCACTTAGGGTTTTAGATAAAACAATTATCGTACGAAAAAGATTAGAACGCTATATTCATCCCCCCACCCCCTCCCCCTCCCCCTCCCCCTCTATAGGTGTGCATACGATCCTACAATTAGTATCAGAGCAGGTATTAAAAAAAAATTGTGTGATATAGTATATATTGTGCACATTGTTTCAATTTTGGTTAAATTCTATTTAGAGAATTGTCTTTTGATTTATTGGATTGCTTGGATATCATTGATTGCATATTTTTTACTATATAGTTTACAATGGCTTTCATCATGCATAATGAGGGGCAATCCACCTTAAGGCCTCCATTTTTGCAATCCACCTTAAGGCCTCCATTTTTTGATGGGAGTAATTACACTTATTGGAAGGCTAGGATGAAAATTTCCATTCAATCCACAGATTATGAGCTTTAGAGAATTGTAATTAATGAGCCTTATATTCAACATAAACTTGTAAATGGATTGAATCTGCCAAAAATAGATGATGATTACAATGATGTTAATTTTGGAAAATTGAGTTTAAATCCTAAAGCTATTAATCTATTGTATTATGCTTTGAATGTTGATGAATTTAATAGAATTCAAAGTTGTGATAGTGCCTTTCATATATGGAAAATACTTGAAACTACTCATGAAGGCACTATAAGTAAGTTAAAGAAAATAAATTGATTATGCTTATCCATGACTATGAATTGTTTTGTATGGATAAGGATGAAACTATTAGTTCAATGTTTACACGCTTTACTAAAATTACTAATGGTTTGAAGTTGCTTGGTAGAATTTATCCCAACGAAGAGTTGGTGAGAAAAATCCTTAGGTGCCTACCAAACAAATCACTTCCAAAGGTGACGACAATACAAGAGGCTCGTGATGTCAAGGTCTTAAAGATGGAGGAACTCATCAGTTCCCTAACAATGCATGAGATCACCCTTTTGAGTCACATGGAGGAGGAGCAAAAGGATAAGGGAATTTTTCCGAAGCCCCTTGCATTCAAAGCCTCCGCTAGCACCAAAGACGATTCCGGGGAAGAGAGCGAAGAAAAGGATGATTCCAAAGATGTAGATGATGAGCTAAAGATCCTCACCTGGAAATTGGATAAGTGCCTTCAAAGGAAGAAGGAAAAGGGGAAGAAAAGTATTGTATACTATGGGTGTGGAAAACCCGGGCATCTATCTACCGAATGTCCCAAGGCAAGAGGAAACACAAAGCCTTAAAGAAGAAAGCTCTAAAGGCCACTTGGGATGATAGCGAGGGGTCCTCTTTCAAAATTGAAGAAGTCTCTCACATATGCTTTATGGCCAAAGGTAGTGAGGTAACCTCTTCTAGCAATTCTAATTTCGATAGTGATGATGATAGTGATTTACTACATAAATTGCTAGAAAGCTTTAATGAGCTAAAAGATAAATATAAATTGTTGAAAAAGGAGAAGAATAATTTGATCAAAAAGCATGCAAGTATGAATAAATCTCTTGAGGATCAAATTATTGAATTGAAGAGCATGAATAATAATTTGAATGCTACAATTAAAACTTATGAATTTTGATAATAGTGATTTGAAGTTGAAAAATGATGATTTGAATGCATAGTGCTTAAATTCACTAATGGTAGTAAAAATTTTAATATTCTCTTAGGTAGGCAAAGGGTCACATTTGATAAAGCCGAAATTGGCTATGAACCCTTCGCAAAAAAGAAGAATTACACTAATTTCTTTACTAGTTCATCTACTTGTAATTCTTGCAATTGTAAAGGGCATAAGTTGTATAGTTGTCCTTTAAAATTGAATGTCAATTTAAAATCTAATGTGAATTCTAAAGTTGTATGGGTTCCTAAAGGAACCAAGCCTCAAACAAATGGACTCAAAAAGGTTTTGGTACCAAAGAAAACTTCTTAATTTTGTTGGAGGTTAGAGGTTCTCCCAAGGAGCATAAATGGTTTGGATGATTGGGTATCCAAAATGAAAAGGGGAGAAACTTCGAGTATGTGCCTCCAATGTATTAAAAGATGAAAATGAACTTTGGTGGAGGTACATATTTTTGTTTGGTATCTTACTTGAATTGATTTAATTTGATTTTTGAATTCGATTCTTTATTCTTGATTTGGATTGACTTGATAGTTTGCATATAGATTGAAATTTTGATTAAATTCTTGCAATTGCATAATTCTTAAATTGGTATATTTTTATGCTTAAGATTTGTGTTCCAACAATTGGATTTCTAGATTACATATATTGAATTGTTGGATGTTCATTTTGATAAATTGTATACCTCCCTTGGATTGAAATTGGGTAATGAAATAGGAAGAGAAAATAGAATTATTGAGAATTGGTTGAGATTATTGATTTGTTTTAAAATTGTTGAATTATAATGTTGATGATTTGCTTCCGCTAGGCTTAAACTTTGATAATTCCCCTTTGATTTCATTTTGATCATTAATTTAGGGGGAGAGAAATAAAATTGGTTGACTTATCTTGGTATCATAAATATCCCTCTTATATGTATGTTGATAAGTTTAAAGGGGGAGAGAAATTTATGACTTGTTTTTGTTATTGCTATAAAGGGGAGAGCAAAGTTTTTAAAGTGTGTAATATCCTCAATAGTATGTTTTAGTGGTTAACATGGGGCGAGAGATATTGGATTGATATTTTGATTCTACACTTTGATATCTCTCTTAGAAATTTGTTTTGAATTTCTTTGCACATTAACAAGTGGTATCATTCTTTAAAAAATTGATTAGATTTTAACTTTGGATTTACAAATTGGTGTTACTCTTTGAAAAATAAATTGGTTTCAATTGTAAATCATCAAGTGGTATCATTAGTTAATCTCTTATTTCTTCAATTGATATCGCTCTTAGAAATTGAAAATTGATATATCCTTCTTGGTTGCATTAATTGGTATATCTTATTTTGACCACATGTTTTACTTGAATGGATTAATTTGTTAAATTGTCTTCATTGTTTGCCTTTGGTAAAAATTTTCTTATAAAGGGGGAGAATTTTTTTCAAAAAAAGGAGGAATGATTTTATTTTGATAAGGTTGATTGTTTTTAACTCCCCTCCCCATGGGTTGCTTTTTGATTATGACAAAAAAGGGGGAGAGAAATATATGAATTGTTATATATAAATTGTGGATGGGTGAGTAGATTTATATGTTGTTAAAAGGGGAGAAGATTATATGAATTGAATAGCATGTTTGCACGGTTTTAATGTTTGAAATATTGCATCGATTAAGGGGGAGAAAACTTATATGCAATAATTGATGCACATGCTTAGCTTTAGGCATAACCAACTTATAAGATTTTGTCATCATCAAAAAGGGGGAGATTGTTAGCCTTTTTGTTAGGCTTAGTTTTATTTTGATGATGACTAAATGTTATATTTTGTTAGAAAATAATAAGTTTGTTATTGTATTTTTATGGATATTATTCTTAATATTTTTATTATAATATTTATACTCGTATTTATTGGAAATACTCTTAAAATGGGTATTATTAATGTGCTAACATATTTATCTAAGTCCATGTAGTTCATACATATCATTGTGGGACTTAGGAAAATTAAAGGGTTGAAATTAATATGTTGAGGTCGAGCTGTAGATGCAAGAGAAGCCACCAAACTGGGTTTTGGTCTTTCGGTCACGACACGGTCAAGGTAGAGGTCTTGTCAGGTGACTAATTCTACATGGAGTTTTGCTTCTGGAGCTTAGCGTGATTTTTCAGACGCACTGCGGTCAAGGTGTCAGATGAAGTTTCTGACCAAAACATCTCAAGTTTCGAATCTGCCATTTTCGATGTTTTTGCAGTCGAGACACGATCGACGTTTTTCGACGAGGTTGGCAACCGAAAGTGCAAAGCAGTAAGCTTTGAGTGTTTTCGGATGCGACACAGTCAAGCCAGTGGTGAAGGCATGCTGTAATACCCGGGGTATTTAGTTTCGTGTAGACATTGGATTAAGCAAAAATGTAATATATTGGTCATTGTCACATTATTGTTAGTGTTTTTATTATGAAGAATAAAGTGCTAAAGTGTGTTGGAATTATAGGGATGTAATTATATATTATTAGGGCAATAAGAATTTAAAATAAATGAAGGATTTAAAATAAATTAAATAGAACGTGTGTGTTAGAAGTTTTTCCTTCTGGAAAAACTTGTGAGAATCCTGTCTCTATGTTGGAGTTTAGTGAGGCATCTCGATGGTGAGGAGGACTACTACTGAGGAAGGAGAAGAAAAGGGTTAAGTGAGGTAAGAAATATTGTGTGTGATTGTCCATAAGGACCTACATCATGGGAATAGGATTTATTATGTTCTCTGCAAATTTTTAGGTCTGTTTCATGCAAGATATGGTAAGGGAATGGTCCACTACTTGTATTCTTGCTGCATGTTTTCTTGGATTCATTCCCTATCGTTAATAGTTCCCGGCTTGTACTATTCTCTGATTGTTTGGGTTACAAAAGATGTTGATGATAACAAACCGAGGTCAGTAGCATAAAGATAAGTTTGGTTATGCATGTTTAAGTTATTACTTGAAAGAATTGTTTAAGTGATGTTCTCTTCTGTTCATATGTCCCTCTGCCAAATTTATTCCCATGTTTTGAGTGAAAGGAGATAACCTGTTATTTGATTTGGTCCAACTTGTTATTGGTCACTTACATGGAAATGAAATTTTGAATGTTATTTGGCTCCTAGAATGGTTCTTTGTTAATAGACTGTTAGTATAATATTTTTATGCCGCTGTGAATTATTCTTTCTTGTTAGTGAACTTGTCCTTGGAAAATAAAACTCTTAGATGAATTAGTTTCTTAAATAGACTAATCTGTTAACAAATGAATATGAAGATATAGGTTCGTGTGTGATTTCTCCTATGGATAATATACTCATATGTTGAATTGGGTTTGAAGTAAAATATTCCCTGCGCTGCCCTCCGTCATAGTTTAGGATGGTTGTAATTATATGATTTATTGGAGTAATTGATATGATGTTAGTGAAAACATGCTTAGAGTTAATTTATAGTTGAAGTATGATAGTATTCATTGTTTGTTAGTTGTTTCTAATATTGTTTGCGATATATGAACTGCTGCGTGACATTCATATAGACATGTTAGTAAGATTGTACATCATGCATTACATGGATTAATAACAAAGATAATAAATGGCATTTTCTATGTGAGTTCAGAAACTGAAGAGGTTGCTCTTACTCAACAGGTGGGTGAGTTCGAAAACTAAAGAGATTGCTCTCATCGAAAAGTAAATAAACATAAATGTAAGTGGGCTCATTTTTAGTGAGTTAAAAAATTGAAGAGGTTACTCTCATGTAAAAATGAATCCAAGTGGTGGGTTCAGAAACTGAAGAGGTTGCTCTCACCCAGCTTACAGATATATCAAACTAATGCATGTAGAGTTGTTACATTTATATTTCTTACTAGGCAATAGGCTCATTATTCCTCCTGTGATGTAGGTATTGATTGTGATCCAATTGAGGTGAACGTGGAAGAAGTATGATGCGATGCAAGCTTGTGTTACTATGCGCGGATCGACCTCAGGGATTATGACTCAAAAAAATAAAAGTTGCTTAAATTGCATAAAGACTTATTTTATGATTTTTAAGTATTTCAAATTATGTTGTTTTCGAAAAATAGTTTAAATGTTCTTATTATTCCGCGTAACGTACTCTAATGTCTTTCTTAAGTCTATTTTAAATGGGTTTTAAAATATTCAAAAATTTTATGAAAATGCATACACGGAAATGGCATGTTACACATACGACTAGAAATGCACAGCAGGCATAACAGGCAGATTTCCAACGGTCAGATTTTAACGGATATATTTTCAACGGCTAGAAGTGGTCGACCGAAAAGATTAGGTCGACCGGAAATGGGTAGTTCTATATAAAGAGAGAAACACTCCATTTGCTCAACACAGAACCAAGAATTGAGGCAAAGCCTACCAAATTCAAGAGTCAATTCTATTATCATTGTGAGCATTGTAAATCCAAGTCTCCTTATCCCAAACTTGAAAATTACATTGGGAAAGTTTGGGCTAGTTAGTTTGTGAGTTTATTTTTCCAAACTATTGTACGAAATTATAAAGGGTGACGCCTTACTAATTAGTCATATAAGGGTGATGCCCCAAAACAATCAACGGCACGATTGAACGCCTGAAAGTTCAATCAAAGGGTGACGCCCCATTAATAGTCAAAAGTTGACAACCCAAAATAGTCAAGGGTGATGCCCTCGTAAGAGTCAAATTGTAAACGGCTTAATTGGCACCCGTAAGCCAATTAGATAGTGGATCTCCAAGTGGAATATTGGAGCGCAGACGTAGGCTAGTTGTCGAACCGCGTAAACAAATCTTGTGCATACTCTCTAACTCTCTCTTTACTTTGTTGTTTATATTTGTCATTGTTTATTTACTTATATTCATTAAATCACTTAGGGTTTTAGAGAAAACAATCATCGCACGAAAAAGATTAGGTAGCTATATTCATCCCCCATCGTGGATACGATCCTACAGAAAGGAGAGGAGGGAGCCCGATCGTGGTGTTTTCAACTTCCAACGGCGAATTCGAGTTCCCATCATCCTCACCAATAACTTTTGTAAAAGGCATGGGTAAGTATTTTCATTTTTCTTCTCTGTTTTTGAGTTCAAAGATTATGGTTTGATTTGGCTTTAGATTCGGGGTTAAAAACTTGAATCTAAGGGAAATATCTAGTTTATATTGGTAGAAATGGAGTTTATGCAGGGTTATTTGTCTATAGAAGTCAAAAATTAGGCGAATCGCATGAAAAAGGGGCATTTTTTAGCAAAATTGGTCAACCACAAATTGCCCAGTGGCTAAACTAGAAGAGCACTGGTCGACTAGCACTGGGAAATCATCCCAGTTTTGTCCCGTTGAGCCGTTTGTGCTTTGGTTGGGTTCCTAAAGTTGACATAGGACCCTACCACCTATTTCTTGTCACATATTGTTGGAAAATTATTATCTTTTAGCAAGGTTTTAGGCTTGGTTTGGTTTATGAATTTCGAGCCGGTTTTCTACTAAAGTCATACATTATTGACTTTAGATGAGTCTCCTTGACTGTTGAGTCTTGGAAGGTTGTGAGCATGTCTTATCAACAGTTGACGTGTCTCATCGACACGGAATGGTCTTGGTTGACCATTGTTGAGTTTGGTCGAAGTTGTGAGGTCTCGGTTGACTTTTGCTTTGTCTTGACGACTGTTGAGTGATCTCGATTGACCACCTTGATGCCTTATCAACCATGATTGCATTCAAATGGCTTCAGCTATGTCTTCTCGACTGCTGAGTAGATCAAGCGAGCGTGTCATGTTTCGTCTTTCATAACCATGTCTTGTCGACCTATTGGACTTTTTGGTTGTCTGTTGAGTGTCGGGTCAATTATAGTTATGTTTTGGTTGACCGCATTGCTTGTTCTTAGGGTTGGGTTTGGCGAACCCCATTTGGCTTAACCAGCCATACCTGGGTCTCGATCTGATTTTTATTTCGGTTTAGAACTCTTGGGGTATTCCTAGATTTGATTTTCTATTTGGGACTTGTGGTTGTCCCTAGAGACCATCTTAGGTTCCTAGTCTTGTTTGAGACTTATATGTTTCCAACATGTGATTGTTGGGATGTTAACATCGGTCTTGTTATAGATTTTGGAGATGTCAGTGGTGCGACCCTTACTTCCAATAGTGCATGAAGCTGGTTTGTCGAAAAGCATGCCATTGTCGCCTGTGAGGAGGGGATTTTTATACTTTCTACACAACATTGCATCATGTTTTTAAAACTGATATTTTGTGGGATACCACACTTGAAAACCCGACGGGAATTGTTCGACAGAATGTCTTTTACGTATATGTATGTTTTCTCACGTTTATGTTATCATACATGGTATATTGTTTGATATTCTGTGCACCTATATGTTGAGTTGATAATCTGTGCATATATTATGAAAGGATGAATCCTCTTGATGCTTTAGGTACTCTGGCGCTAATGTATCATGAGGCTATCTCGTGCAATCTTCTACTATGAGAAGAATGATTGTTTGTATGTGAGAAAGGGTGATAGTGTAAAATCTGATATTTTTATAATTTTAAATATCCACGTGTAAATTTTTCCCTTAATTTTTAGTCAAGCGTTGAAAAGTTGACATGTTTTGTCGCTTAGCGACCACGTGTATTTTTTGGCCAAATAGTCAAAAATGGTCAAATTGGGTTTTTCCGAGCTGTAATTTAATAGTGGAAATAGTTTTGATACATTATTTTGACTAAATAATTGCTTTTGGTTGGCATTTTGAACGAGTCGGGATTTTGAATCGAAACATGATTTGAGTTTATTTAATATATAATATATTTTAAAATATATTAATTAATTTATTAAAATAAAGTTTTTTTACATAAAAAGAAGAAGAAGATTTTCATCTTCTTCTTCTACTGTTAACCAAGGTCGAGAGGTGAGAAAGGGTGAGGAGCTGGCAAGAGGTTCTCGTTGTTTCTCTACCCAATTTGTGTTTGAGTCATCGTGTACTCCTCCTCCTTTTGTAAAGGCATTTTGTGAGTAAGTCGATTTCTAACCTCGTTTTTATCATTTAAAGTTCTGAAATTTGTTGGCTTCGGAATTGAGCTTAAAAACTCGAATCCGAGGGAAATTTATGGCTTATATCTGTACAATAGAAGTCTATGAGGGTTTATTTATCGTAAGAAGTAAAAAACGTAGTGTTTTCCTGTCGAAAACCAATGCCTTACACAATTTATGATCGACCGTTGCGCGATACGTGGTCGACCAATCTTTTGGGTGGCAAAGTAGTAAACCAAAATGCGATTTTAGTCTACTGGAGCAATCAGCATTATTCGTACGGTTGACCACATGAACAGTGACAGTCGACCTCCTAGACTATTCACACACTATTCACATGCACGGTTCACGTGGGGGTAGTGTTCATGCACATAGTTCATGTGCACTGTTCATGCGGTCGACCACTAGTGATCCTGGGTCGACCACACAATGTCAAATTGTCATGTTTTTGAATCGTTTACACGATGGTTGAGTCTTGTCGACTATAGTTGTGTCTGTGACTACTGTTTGCTCTCCGCTTAACTCTAGTTGAGTTTCATCGACCATTATGTGGCCTCGGTTGACCACCATAGTACCTTGTCAATGTTGTTTGGTTCTGGATGACCACCGTTGTTATGACTGGGTCAACTGCAAGTTTGTTTCGTGAAGTTTAGGTTTGGTGAACTTCACCCGGCTTCATCAATCATATCTTGTTTTTGGTCATGTAGGTTCGCGACTCAAAGTATAGGAAACTCGTCGTTCCTCGTTTGAACCAGGAAGTCTCGTGCTAATCTTTCCAGTCTGGTTTGGTTTCGAGTTTAAGATCCTTGTTGTATGTCTTGTATGAATGTTAGGATTTTGACATTGGCCTTGTTATAGGTTCTGGAGATGTCGCTGGTTTTGACCCTCACTTCCGATAACACGTGGAGCTGGCTACTTGGTAAGAATGTCGTGGTCGCCTATGAGGTATGAATTTTTATACTTTCTACACTGCTTTACATCATGTTTTCAAAACTGATATTTTGTGAGATATCACACTTAAAAACCCGACGAGTACTATTTTGACAGCACGTCTGTTTTTACATGTGTTTGTGTTTTTTTAATACCCCAATTTTTGTAACCAAATTAATTAGGGATGATTGAGATTTATTTGATAAGAAAATTAATTGGGAGAAATATTCGGAAAATAATCTAAGTATGGAAAATTTAGGAAAAATGTGCACTGGTGAGTTTCGGACGCCTGCGGACGAAGTGGACGAAGAGGGTTCGCGTCCACATTTAATCTGTACAATTCTGAGAACATTCGGACAATAGTAGACGAACGCGGACGAAGAAGGCCATCGTTCAATTTGAATCTGTAATAATTTCTGGACAATTCAGACGACTTGCAGACGAAGCAGACGAGGAGGGATCGCTTCCGAAAGACACCTGCGAACGGTACGGACGACATTTTGGGATGCATTCTCTCGTCCCAAATTGAGTTGCAGATGACTCGACTCGTTCGAACTATCGGGAATTTTGAGAAAACCCATTTTAAGTCCTTCTCTTTCTTCTGAATTCTTGCTAAAATTAGCAAGAATCTCTCTCTAGCCTACCCCCTGTGACGTTCGGCTCTTCTCTGAGGATGTGGAAGCTTTTCCACATAGAGCCCTCTCATTGGACCATTTCTTCTAGGGTGGGGTGATCCTGCAGCTTATCCTCTTCCTTGTTGCAGCTGCCAGCTTTTTCCTCTCCCCTCCGTCTATACGAGGTAAGGATTTTCCCTACCTTCTATTGAATGTGAAGAATAGGAAAGGTGTCTTGTGAGTGTGGTGTGGGTGTGAGGTGTTGGACAATACTTGTTATTCTGAAGGAGTCTTCACCGTGAGGTAAGAATGGAATTGTTGTTCGAATTATAGGTCTTTACTAGATTAAGTCAAGTTGGTTATAAATCATAAACTCAATCCTTAATGCCATAATTGCTAGGAAGTACTAAGAGTTGAAGGATTTTGGATATACTTGTTGTTGCTGTCTTACTTGGCTTGTTGTTGGTTTTACTGCTGGAAACTAAGGTAAGGATTGAAATATTGTTTTGGCTAAAGGAAGGCCCTACATTATGGGTTTGTGTCATTTAATATGCTATGAAATGTTTGGTTTGAAAGGATATATATTCTGTGGAAATCGTTGCTAGAAATCGAACCTGTTATATCTTCATTCGAACTGTTAAGCTTTGATTTCTTTTCTTTGAGGCAAGCATGAACCGCTAAATCTGATAGAGTGAAGCCATGAAAGTTTGGTTGATGAGTGTTGCAATCTTGGCCTGTTTGACATTGATATATATATATATATGTATTGTGATAGTTGCCATCAAATGTGAATATGAAATTACCATGGTTATTACTGTCAAAGAAGATGGATAGATTAAACATTTAAGGGATAGGTTGCTTGAAGATGTGAACTGCTCATAATGGTTATCTTAGGTACGATTACATTGTGAACATGTTAACAGTTTATCGGATTGGGTCAAGAAACCTACATGGAGTAAATTAGATAGCAATGAGTTGATTTCCTGCATTTGATTGGATCTGGTTAGGCTTTTATCTTGCTTGAAATGTAAAAAGGATGCCTCAAAACTTGTAATGTTGTCGTACTCTAACTCTAGTTAAGAGAATGCGATGATAACGAAATTTATAAGATGCCTTTAAATTGTGCCACTTTACAGTTTTATAGATTTGTTGCAATAACTGTATTCTTTCGTGCATTGTTCCTATGTTTAATTTATGACATTCATCCATCATCTTAGGGTTTATGAATTGTTTACATATTGTATGACATCATAAAATATATGTAAATAGGCATGTGGGGGTTCGGGAGGATTGGGGATGGTTCACGTGGTGACACCCCTATTGGAGTGCCTACTCCCACTTAGGGGGCGGTGAGGTACGGTTAAGCCACGGGAATCGTATGATTCTTAATTCTCTTGTACTGAAATCCCCAATGTCTTCAACAAAGCGACTGGGTATGGCTCGTGGTGACACCCCTATTTGTGTGGTTCCTCATCGGAAACATAGGTTAAGCCACGAGAGCAATTAACTTATCCATCGCCCCGAATAACAGAAAAGATACGGTTTTTCTCTGTAATACATCGTGTGATCATGCATCATATGCATTGCATTTATTATTCTGATTCTTGCTAGCCATTAGGCTCATTGTTTTCCCCGGAATGTAGGTATATGTGGGAGAACAAATTGTAGCCGTTGATGGAGTATTTGCACGATGGATCTTGTGGCTAGCTGGGCTAAAGAATTTAAAAATGAGAAATTATTTGTAAAAAGGGTTTGTAAATTATTTAATATTCTTTAAGGTTTTGTTTTAATTCCGCTGCGTTTTATAAAAAGAATTTTATTACTTCTTCTGCAAAATGTTTTAAGTAAAGAGTTTTAACGATAAGTTTTTATAAAGAAAAGTCTCACTCTAATTTTATAAAAGAAAAAGTTTTAAATTTTATGCGATTTTAAAGTGAATAAAAACCGGGTCGTTATAGTTGGTAGCGAAGCATCCCGGGTTTTTAAAATCGATTCTGTATACTGCCCACTAGCACAAGCTCGACGTGGAAATGCTTCGTCAACGGTGAGTATGACTTGTACTATAGTTTTTCCTATAATTTTTTAATGTATAATTGTTTTGGTTAATTATAAATAATTGTGAAGGGATAATAAGGAAAAAGAAACAAAAATGGAGGAGAATGTCATTAACCAGTTGATGGAACATATGGAGTGGCAGTTCCAATTTATTGGAAATGATGGTGGAACTGGTAGGCCTAACAGTGAGTAAGTATTTTGTGTGTGGTATTTTGTGTGTGGTATTTTGAAATGCTAGAAGACGTGTGACTAAGCTGAATTATGAGGACAAATGTTTATCCACTTGGTAAGAATTATGAAGGATTTGTAGAGAGAGTATTTTGGACCTATAACAATGGATCGTTGGGTACTTGATATCGTGATCACTGCTTGTTGGGTTAAGCTAGGAATCTATCTTGAACTAAGATAAGATACTATTTAGGGTGAATTGAGAAACTAATTGAATGTTGCTTCCCAGATAGGTTAGATTTTGTCATAGACTGAAGATTTGAAAATATAATATGTTCGTACAACTGACTTAGGATAAATTTAGGAATGGGAGGTTGTTTAATATTCTGGTGTTTGGGGTAATCATGGAGAGATAGAAAATGGATAATAAGGTTTGTGTTACATTTGGTTAAGCTCACTATCCCGGGTAGAATATGAACAAAATAACCAAAGATGTGAGTACAATGATAAGGATAAAGTTAGTAAAGAGCCGTTAAGATGAGGACCTTATTCACACAATAAGACATGTAAGTTAATAGGACTTACTCAGCTTCGGCTGTAAGGAAAATGGTTACGGTGTATGTAAGTTAATAAAAGTGTTGTCATGGCTACCTCGGATTGTGTAAGCAGTAATGAACATAAGTTATGCTAATTTGTACAAGGATGTGGGACATGGATGTATAAGTGTACGATGTGAAGGAAAGTTGTGATTTAGAAATATGATTGGAAAAATCTACGAGTTGGCTTTCAATTTACTTTTGTAAATTGATGAATTCGGAAATGGAAAACAACAACTAAATTTAGTGAACAAATTGACGAGATTGCCTTAATTGAAAATGATTAGATAGGGAAAATGATTTTATGGACAGAAAGAATGTTGAAGATTCCAAACTGAGGTTGATTTTAAGGCCAAATTTGGAATATTTAAAAAAAATGACGAGGAACATCATTAATTAGTAAAGTGTTTTGGATTAATTAAGTACGAAATTAGTAAATGATTGGAACATGTTTACACCTGCTAAGATAAAGGATGTAGAGAGAATAGTGTATGCGGTGTTCTTGTTGGTTAATGAAGTGAAATTTCGGTGGATTCCATCGAAATAACTAAATATATGATTACAATGACGTGGACGGAATTCAAGACAATCTTTTATGACAACTATTTAACCCACGTGATAAGGACAAATAATGTTCTGTTTGGATGACCGCAATTGATGTGCTGTTTATTTGGATAAAGTTGAATGATAGAAGTAATAAATGATAAGTCATGCTTGAAATTTAGTGCAGAAAAGTGGTCTAGGAAGATGAAATGTTAATTCAAAACAAAGTTTTAAAGATAATAAGGTTGGTCGTTTGGTGAAAGATAGTCCAATTTTGCTAGGAACCGAAAATGGTTGCACTAAAGGCGTTCTCTATTATGGAAGATACAAATACAGATGGAGTTTGACAGGTAGGATCAGCAATTCTGGTGCAAAAGGATGCTTTGGATGTCATCAAGTTGATCATATGGCAAGAATCAGTTATGATGTTAGATAAAAAGGAAGGACGATTTGGATACAAGCCTTTTTGTTACAACAAATGTAGATGAGAGTCAAAGGATTTGGTATTATTACGTCGGGTCGGGCTGCTGTCGGCGACCCGCGACCTGAGTGCTCCACTTGGATGCCCCAACCTAGGCTGGATGGTTAGGGTTGAACCGTTGTCGGTAATGCAGACAACCCATGCTCCATTTCCAGCCTGGAATGCACTCTGCATTGAATGGATGTAAATGCAGAGTGGGATTTGTGGGATTTCTGTCTGGAAATAATTGTGTGATTTTGGTTAAAGCTTGACAGAGGAGGATGGTTTGGCAGAAGAAAATCAGGAGTGGAGAGAGTTCTCCCCTTCGGCATTTTGAGAGAGACAAAGGAGTGAGGACGGGCTGGAGCTGGAGAAGGAGATCAGTGCTGAGAGAAAACTGACAGAGTTGGCTGGATTGAGAAGAAAATAGGAAAGGATGACTCTTTGATTTTGCTTTGGGTCTTCTTCAGGTAAAATGATTCCTTCCTACAATTGTAAATTTTATGAACTGTGAGGAATTAACTGGATGATGTTGTGTTGCAAGATGATTTGGTTCTGCCGAGAATACAGTCTCTGAATTCATGAATTGCTCTAGACTTGGGTTGTCTATTTTAGGATATATATTGCCTTGTGAATGCTTTGTTAGCTTTCCAAATGGTTCTGCTGTTGTGGTAAACTTAGAGAATGTTATATTGACGCTCCAAATATTGGACTCTGTGATGATTATTGAGCATCTGTTTGGGTAGAACTACTGTCTTTATTATTATTCTATATGAAGCATGAAATATCGAATTCTTGTGATAATGTGTTTATGCCTCTGTTGTTGAATAAAGATAATCACATTGAAGTGTTGTATTATGTACATGTGTATTATGCTCTTTCGTGGTTATTAGAACTGTTAGATGGTTGTTAATGTGAAAAAGTACCATCTGTCAAGTTATGGAGAAGTAATGTTATCCATGTTGGTTTCTTTATTATGTGAAGAATTGTGTAAGCTAAAGAGATGGATTATGTTCCTCATGTTGAACCATGTTAGTTTGTTGAACGTAAGGTTATGGATTGATATGCAAATACATGAAGAGATTAAGCTAGAATGTTAAATTATGTTGCTCCCTTTGGTTATGGTTGATAGTTCATGAATGCTGTAATGCAAGTATTTTGGATTAGATTCGTACACCAAGATTTAAAATTAAAGGATTCTACACATTGAATTTATCTGCTGCACATTTTTATGACTGTTGTTGTTTTGAAATTATCCTTAATGAAGTGAGAACTTACCCTTTTGGATGAATGGTGGAAATAGGAAGTGTTAAATTAATGTTGGGTTAATTCATGCATGTTGGTTTTGGTTTCGGTTCACTAATTGGAATAAAGATATTATGGGAATTTGGTAAAATAATTTATGACTCGATTCAGAAATTGTTATTGGGCTTTGGTTTATGGGCCAATAATTTATGGATGGAATCTTGTTGGTTTTCGCTATATGTTAAGCTTAGTTTTAGATGTTATTGATTGAGATTAATTAAGCCAAGTTATAATTAACGACACGGTTTCGTTTAGGAAACTCTAGTAAGCGACGTATAAGAATTAAAGATAGAAAAAGATGACGACATTTAATAATGATTAATTGATTTGATTAATAATTAAAAGTTATTAAATTGTGAAGGTACAAAGAAGAAGAGAAGAAGAATAATGACTAAACGCTAATGCACGTTAAAGATACAAGATAAGAAATTGAGTAGAGTCATTAGCCAGTGGAGGCCTTACACCATTACCCGAGTCTTTATTTTAATGGATTGTTACGTTCTGCTATGTTATTTTATATCTATGCTTTGTACGCCTTAACTTTCCGAGCATGTTTAGGATCGCTCATTATTAATTTAAATTCGAGCATGTTAAATAATTAGATTAATTAAGCATGTTAATTAGTAACAAGCTAATTAACTAGGCTAATTAATAAGTTTGTTAATTCACTAAGTATAGAGAAATTACTTAGCATGTTTAACTTGATTAACCATATGTTGATTACCTAAAGTAATTAAAGAAATTAAGTAATTCAAACATGCAATTAACTACGTATGTTAATTTTTCAGTTGTCTAAATCCATTAGTGGCATGCTAATAAGAAAAGTAGTTAAATTGAGTATGTTAGATAAATAAACTAATAATTATTAATTGGATAATAATTATTAATTGAATTTAAACATGTTAAAGAACTTAGATAATAATGGTAACATGTTAATAAACTAGTGTAAGTAACTAAAGTAACCAAACTTGATTATGTAAATCACCTAGAATAACTAAGTAGATAATCGCCTAGAAGGATAAATGTAGGAAGTAAGGAAATGCACTAGGGAATTAACTAGGATAATTAACCTGTTAATAAATAGTACATTTTAATTTCCTTATATGCTTCGCTGTCTACATTGTTATTACTTCTATGCGCACTTTCAATTTCAGTTGCTTTCAATTCCCGCTATTTAGTTCCTTTCCTTTATATGTGCTTTTATATCAGCTATTTCCGTTTATGAGCACTTTAAGTTACAAATGCTATGTTAGGTCATCACGCATCACGGTAGATTAAGAATGTATGGACATGCATCATGCTAATAGAAACTAATAGAGAATGCCACGGGGTGGTACATACACATGCATGAGTCTGGATAAACGATGAAAATGAGTAAAACGGTAAGATAATAAAGGCCTCTGTGGTCCGGTAGCTTAGCCCGACACATAAACAAAAAAAAAAAAAAAGGGAGTTGGGGGGGCAAATGTGTAATATCCCAATTTTTATATCAAAAATTTAAAGATGAATAAATTGGAAAATAATTAAGGATATTCGAATTAGTCGAATAATTATCGGAATATTACTAAAGACATAATTGTTATATATGGACTGAATCGGTTTTGATTTGGCTCAGTCCAAAATAATTAGGTGACTTGGTTTTGATTAAAAATAAAGAAAAATAAATAAAGTGGAGTTAAAATGTAGGAGAATAATTAATTAGAGATTTAATGAATATTATGTTAAAATTAAACTATAGATTAATTGAATTAATTAAATTAAAAGAAAAAGAAGAATTAATGAAAAGTGGGGGGATGAACTGGTTCACCCCTGAACCGGTTTGATTGGAATTAAGTGGCCTTTAGCCCTTTGTGAGAAAGAGACGAGAGAGAGATAGTGCGATTGAAGGAGCGATCGGGAGAAATGGGAGACGTGGTCGGGACAGTTTCTCCGCGTCGGGTGCGTGTTGTCTGGCGCTTGGCGGCGATGGTGTGTCTGCGGGGGACACGATGAATGGCAAGCTAGGGCTCAGGTTGCACCTCGTAGGACTATTCCTCCGGTGTGCTGTGATTTCCATCGTCAGGCCATCGTAGGTTGATTATTTCTACTCTGTTTCTTCTCTCTTTGGCAATTTTGTTGCTCTGTATTTTCGGTGTGGCGATTTGGCAGGGACGAATTGGCAGGGTAGCTTCGGTTTGATCGGCTGGGGTGGAGTTCTGACTACGGTTCGGTCCTGGCTAGTTCGTGTTGCTGGCCCTTATCTGGTAGTCTTCCTCATGGATTTTGGGCATTGGACCCCTCTCCCTTGAAATGGGCAATTCACGTGGGGTCTCCTCTTTCTGCCTATAAGTCGATGGCAGTGGACAGGACAAGCTCTATGCAGTGTTGAAGGCCGAGAGCTGGAAATGGGAAGGTGAGAATATTTCCTTCTGTGATGTTGTGTGTGAATTACTCTGTGCACTGTGGAGAAAGAAGTGAACTCCTGTTTGGTGTTGACGTTGCTCTGGACTTCAGCATTGAAGAAGTTGCCAGAGTGGCATTCTGTTAAGAGTAAGCGTTGGTTTTAGGATTTCATTGACTGATTATGAATTTCCAATGTACATCGGGTCTTGTGGGTTGATTTCCCACTGGTTCTGTTTTGTTTAGGAATCGGCTGGGAGTGCTCTTTGTAAATGTTAGGACCGAGAGCTGTATGTGATAATTGTGTTGCTGGGTGCTTGAAAGGAATGGCAATGTGTGGAAAGTGTGGAAGCTTTCCCTGTCTCGGGTCTGCTTGCTTTTAGTTTCAGGTAACTCCTTGCTTCCTTCATGGACTAATGCAATTGGTTGTTGAAAATAAATGGGTGTTCTCTGTAGTTTTCTTTATGCTTGATGGGTATTTTAGAAAGCTTGAATATGTGCTGCAAATGGCTTTTGGTCCTTGTTGTGGTTATTGCTGAAATATGTATAGGTTGAAGTGCTCATTGCTCCTTTGGAATTATGCCTCTATTGATTAGTAATGCATGTGTATAAGTTGGAATATATTGGGATTATGCACTGTCTCCTTGATTGTACCGTGTGGATAATCCGTTGGTATTGTTGGTATGGAGCTTGTGAAAGCTAATATTTTGAATAGGTTATTTAATGTTGAAGTACTTGGGATGCCTATGTTGGATAATAAATATCTGGATATTGGATTGGCCTTGTTTTGGATGTCTGTTAATTGCTAAGTCGAACTGTTGTTAATCAAGTTGTGGCTATTTGAGACTGTGCAATTGTTGAGCCTTTTCTTGTTGATTGGGTTTTATGTTTAGCACGAAAATGATAATGTTAAGCAGTGAGATGTTACACTAATGAGTTTTGTTTTGATAAATATAAAAGGATATGCCATGTAGTTTAAGAATGAGTTTTTGTGTTTTTACCTCTTTGGAAAATTATAGTGCTTATCTATTATAAAGTGTTGAAAGCATGAAGTTCCCTTGTTGAATATGGACGTTACTGCTTGTTGAGATTCTGTTGTTAGATAGGAAAGGCTTGTGAAGTTCATTGTCACTTGGAATATTATAGTGTAATAAGTTGACTTTATAATTATTCACTTGATCATTCCATGTTAAGGTAGGAGTTAAATGGTTCTGTACTCTACTATGGGAAATATGGTTTTGTGATAAAATGTTATTCGGTTTTGTAAAGTAAAGCCTCTATATTATCCTGTCACATTGATGGAATGAGCAATTATTGTGAGTTGTTGCTATCCAATTTGCACATGCTTAAGATATTTGAATTTGTTAAGGAAATGAGCCGTAGAAGTAAGGTTAAAGATATGTGATTTTAATGATGAATTATTTAATGACTTTGAAGGTATTAAAGAAAGAAGGATAACGTTAAATTCTGAAAAGCGCTAAGGACTCCAGGTAAGTTAATACTTACTGTGCTTTGGTCTTCGGACCCTACATCGCAAGAATTAGGATTTGCATGTTGTGTGTTCTTTTAATGATATGTTAATTAGACATTTATATTATCATATAGGATTGTATGTCTTCACGAGCATATTGCATGACATAATTAATATATGTAAATAGGCGTGTGGGGGTTCGGGTGAATTGTGACTTTCCATACGGTAGATTCCTCCCACATAGGGAGTGATAGGTTTAGAAGTTAGCTACGTGGATTCTAGGGTTCAGACTTACCCCGGTCTGAAACCCCCAATATCTTCAACAAAAGTGAGGATACCTGCTTGTGGAAACACCCCCGATAGATATATCTCCTCGTCGGAGTGACTGGTTAGGCCACAAGTCTCTAAGGAGTATTCCACCTTAACTTCCAGAAGAGAAATGGTTCTCTTCTGTAATGCATTGTATGATCATGCATATCATATGCATTGTATTTCATTCTATCACTCACTAAGCGTTAGGCTCATTAGTTTAGGTATTGTGATGTAGGTATGTACGAGAAACAGGAGAACAGGTCAAAGACAGTTGATGAAGGATTTGCACAGGTGGATCTTGTGGCTGGCTGGGCTAAAGAGTGTAAAAAGGAAATTATTTGTAAAAAGGAATTTGTAAATTACTTAATATTCTTTAACGTTTTATTTTAATTCCTCTGCATTTCATAAAAGGATTGTATTACTTCTGCTGAAATTGACAAGTGTTTTGAATAAAGAGTTTTAACGATCGGGTTTTATAAAGGAAGAATACTCCGATGTTTTATATAAAAAGAAAAGTTTTAAATTTCACGCTATTTTAAAGTAAATAAAAATCGGGTCGTTACAAGATGGGTAGCGGTTCTAGTCTGTAGCTAGGCGAAGCACCCTACCTTGTCGGAAATGGGGACTTAGTTGCAAGTAAAAGGTTAGGACCGACCCACTATTCCATCCCAAAGGAAATCCTCCAATCTCCAGCTCGATATATGAGTAACGAACAAACGAATGAAAGTAACGTAATGAACAAATGAATGACGTACTGAAATGATTGGTTTGGGTGGCTACCATTCCAAAAAGAACTTAAGAGAGGCATGTTTCATATTGCATAGCTCATTTCTTACTGGGCCTCAGGCTCACAGTTGCTAATGGTGTAGGTACATACACGAGAAAATGATGAACATAACAATGGAGCAGTTGATGAAAGATTTACACGCGCAAGACTCGTGGCT
Source organism: Begonia loranthoides (assembly GCA_022433065.1). Taxonomy (NCBI): domain Eukaryota; kingdom Viridiplantae; phylum Streptophyta; class Magnoliopsida; order Cucurbitales; family Begoniaceae; genus Begonia; species Begonia loranthoides. The sequence continues at coordinate 23,826,790 of CM039468.1, read as the reverse complement.
AGCCATGCTTAAATGAAAAGAGAAAACAATTGTAATTGAAATTATATGTAATTGTTTCGTTAAATTATTTACGCTTCCGCAACGTTTTTAAATAAATGATTTTTATAACGCTTCCGCACTTTACCAATTGGTTTTCACAACGAATTTAAAGAAGGGTTAGTAGCGATCCGGCTTTAGCATCGCACTCTGATTTCGTTTTATAAAGGAGACTTTTGAAAATTTTAAATTTCTTGCATTTTCAAGAAATTACGAAAATCCGGGTCATTACATCATCCGTCAGTGATGTTTGTAAAACCCCAGGAATGACAGTCTTCTTTTTCCATGAGGGACGTCCATTGTTCTATAAGGGATGTCTATCACACACCAAACGACGTTATCACACTTACATACTTAACATTCACCATCAGCAAGGGACGTCCGTTTTCCAATAAGGGACGTCCACTTCGTCCAAACGATGTCGTTCACCTAACATAAGACATCTGCCACTGACCAAGGATGTCCACCATCCATCAAATGATGTCCGTCAATCTCTTCGTCGCCACAGACATATGTTCCTCATGAGGGACGTCCGTCGCCTTAGTATTATAGACGTCCGTCATTCCACCTTTAACGACCGTCAGTTTCTTTGCTGCAACGGACGTCCGTCGCCTTCAGATTTTTGTCATCCATCAGTGATGTTCATAAAACCCCACGGATGACCGTCTTCTTTTCCCATGAGGGAGGTCCGTTGTTCTATAAGGGACGTCCATCACGCACCAAACGACGTTGTCACACTTACATACTTAACATTCACCATCAGCAAGGGACTTCCATTTTCCTATAAGGGACGTCCACTTAGTCCAAACGATGTCGTTCACCTAACATAAGATGTCTGCCACTGACTAGGGACGTCCACCACCCATCAAACGATGTCCATCAACCATTAAGAGATGTCTGTCAATCTCTTCGCTGCCACAGACATTTGTTCCTCATGAGGGACGTCTGTCGCCTTAGTATTCTAGACGTCCGTCATTCCACCTTTAACAACCGTCAGTTTTTTGCGCTACAACGGATGTCCGTCACCTTCAGATTTTAGTCATCCGTTAGTGATATCCGTAAAACCCCACGGATGACCGTCTTCTTTTGCCATGAGGAACGTCCATTGTTCTATAAGGGATGTCCATCACGCACAAAACGACACCGTCACACTTACATACTTAACATTCACCATCAGCAAGGGACATCCATTTTCCTATAAGAGACGTCCACGTCGTCCAAACGATGTCGTTCACCCAACATAAGACGTCTGCCAGACGTCCACAATCCATCAAACGATGTCGCACCTAATACATAAAATGTCCACCTTTGCTAAGAGACGTCTGTTGTCCTATAAGGAATGTCCACCCTAACCTCAAACGACGACGTGCTACTTACACCTTTCCACCCTGAAGGATATTCGTCCCACCATGAAAGTCGTCCACCTGATATAAAGGACGTCCGTCCTCAATTAAAGGACGACCATCATTCACACAAAATCACCATTGTTATTTTTGCCACTTAGTGCTCTTATCTCTCTTCACTTTTAATTAATTCAACACTTTTATTACCATAAATAACCCACTTAACCACTATTAAATTTTTTAGAATCCTAAAATGATAACAAAGATTTAAAAAGTCACAATGAAATATAAAATCCCTCTATCTGAATGTCAAAATCAATCACAATATGATTGGATTTTATCCACCTACCAACACAAGAATTTAGTCAACTTACGTCATTTGATTCTTCCTTTCATATCATAATCAAAAGATTTGGAGCAAGGGACAGATGACTGAGTTGCTTACATAGTCCCTTAGTTTTATTTATTTTTTTCTTGTATTTTTATTGGATAGACATCTTAGTACTTCATTTAAGAGTCCTGTTTTCTTATTTGGGATTTCTGTATCAATCATATGGTAGTTTATTGTATCGCACATACTTCAAATTTTAGATTTTTATTAATTTATTATTTGATGTTATGGTCATGCTTTTCTATTAAGTACATGGTTCTCTTTATGTCTTGGACAGCTAAGGTATTTAGTTGTATCGAATGATTCCATCCTCCTTATCGTCATATCGTTTCTTATTTCTGTCAGTGCTCTCGTTTTGGAAGGGGACACTTTTTTTTGTTACTGTCGTATTTCTCTCCGGACTATTCTTTCTCTCTTTCTAAATTATGTACAAATTTATTCTGCATTTATTTATTTTTACTTAGAATTCTTTCGTTGATGTCAAAATAAATATTTATTTTATACATTTCATAAATCTTTTTTATTTATTTGCAGAAATTTCAAAAGATCATCAGGTAGATTTTTTCTTTAAGCAATTGATTTGACAAAATGGTAATATATTTTAAAAAATTAACAAAATTTTTTTAACTATAAGTCCCTTACAAGTCAAACTTTACGCTAATTTAATTAATAAATAAAATATTAAATTATAGAAAATAAATAAGTTAAACATGAAAATAACATTTTTATTTAAAAATATGTCTAGGATGTTTGCATTTTAATTAGCGGACGTCCGAGTTAACCAACAACGGCTGTGCCAACCCGCAGACGTCTACTAATAAAAGTGTGAACGTCCACGGGTTGGCATGAACATCCACGATATTCAGCACACATTTTTTAAGTGCGCAAATTGGCACGAACATCTGAAATATCTAAATTATTTTTTTAACAGAAAATATAACTGTGATGTTTATTTTGTTTATTTTCTATCATTTAAAATTTTATTTATTAATAAAATTAGTTTAAAATTTAGTTTGTTACTGTAATTAAGGATTTTGTTACTAATTATCTTATTCTTTATATAAATATACTCTAATTATAATTAAATATAATAATTTAAGGAATATTAAAATTTCATTAATATACCAAACATGATGTGTTTTTTTCTCTAATAACTAATTATTTTAACTATACAACTACTAATAAGTGAAGAATTTATAATAACAGCAAAAGAAAATAATAAAATAGCTACTAAATTTTGGGTAAATTATAAGTTAATCACTAAATACTTGTCGTTAACAAATAAAATACTCAACTATAGAAAATGAACAACACAAACATTGCTGTCATATTTTCTGTTGAATAATGTTTTCTTTCTGCTACGAAACTTTGTCTTTCTGCAGCAGAATATTGTCTTTCTGTTGTGGAACGTGGACCTTGAAATAAGACTTAGGTAAAATTATTTTCCTCAGAATGAATATGACTTTCTACAATGGAAAAATGATTTTCCGCAGATGAAAGACGGCGTTTTGCGGAGGAAAAAAGACGTCTTTCCAATCAAACTGTGAATTCTTCTAAGTAATCTGACGTCTTTGGAGAATATTAATATCGAAAAAAAAAAGTTTTGATTGATCATTGAGAATTGTTCATTTACTTCGATTTATCAAACTTTAGTTCTTCCCTGAAATTATTGTTTTAAATTCATATTAGATGACAATAGAATGCTGAAATTGTTGAGAGGAAAAAAACTGGTCTTGTAGGTGATTCTCTGAACCAAAATATGTAGGAATCTCTAGTTTATATTATGAAAAACTCAATCAAATATCAAATCAAGATATTTGAAGTGTATGAGAGAAGATATTTTCAAGAAGAAAATTCCTACTATTTCATTTTTAAAATAAGATTGTTGTTGATAATGATATTTATGTGGTTTATTTTTCATAATTAATTATTTTATTTATTAGTAAAAATTATTTAATAATTAACTTACCATTAATCTATATTTCATGTTGTTTTGATAAATTCCCTTTTAGCAAATAACCTCTTTCCTTCTTAAGTAGAAATAAGGGAAAATGACAAATCAACCATCATCCTTTACTATTAGTGACAAACCAACCATCATCCTTTTTTTGCTAACAAATTAACCACAGAATTATGAGAAAATGACACCGCTAACATGTAGGAATCTCTAGTTTGTATTATGAAAAACTCAATCAAATATCAAATCAAGATATTTGAAGTGTATGAGAGAAGATATTTTCAAGAAGAAAATTCCTACTATTTCATTTTTAAAATAAGATTGTTGTTGATAATGATATTTAAGTGGTTTATTTTTCATAATTAATTATTTTATTTATTAGTAAAAATTATTTAATAATTAAGTTATCATTAATCTATATTTCATGTTGTTTTGATAAATTCCCTTTTAGCAAATAACCTCTTTCCTTCTTAAGTAGAAATAAGGGAAAATGACAAATCAACCATCATCCTTTACTATTAGTGACAAACCAACCATCATTCTTTTTTTGCTAACAAATTAACCATAGAACTATGAGAAAATGACGCCGCTAACATTGCTATCATGTTTGCCGTTAAACACGATAATGTTGAGTCGTGACAGTCCGTATACAAACCGTCGTGGCTCCATAGTTTTAAAAAAACAACACGACAATTTTGATGTGCCGTCGCAGTTTCATATTAAACCGTAGCACTGTGACGATAAACCACTGCAATGTCATATGAAGCCACTGCAGTTTATCGTCACACCGTTGCGGCTTCATAGGACAGCGCAACGGTTTATCGTGCCTCGTTCTTTGATCCTCTATCGTACTACATAAGACTCGATCGTGGGCTCTGGGCGTGTTCACCGCGAACAACGATATCTTTGGCGAACATTCGTACTCTCAGAACTTCGTTCCACACTGTGTAATCGATACCAATGGATTCCTGCGCAAAGAAAATTTTGACCAAGCGAAAGCTTGGTCCATCGTAAACTCACCCACAACCATAGGCAGAAACGACAGACTCTGCCCGTGAATGCTGTCGGCATGCAACTAATTTCGTCAGTCAGATTCACCGACCTATACCAGTCACGGTGTAAGAAGGAGCACCCGCGAAGCAAGAAGAAACCTCTGTGGTGCAACCTAGAGAAATTGTCGCGGTGCAAGATAGAGAAACCGCGGGGGGTGGATCTAGTGGAATTGTGGCACAATCTTAACCTCAACAATGACCGATCGGAGGTGCAGTTGTCTGTTTCCAACCCGTTGCAGCACGTTTCCACTCCCCCTCTTCAGGACAGCTTATGCGAAGGAACGGTATGAAGCTGATGCTAAACACCGTTCAATTATTGTTTCTAAAATAGTAGACTTGGAGTCCATGGCTGAGTTAGGAATTGACCAATTGTTTGAGAAGGCTTGCTTAGCCGATTTGTGCTGAATGGAGGGAAGTTACTGTGAGAGGATTGCAAGGTTGTTTTATGCAAATTTGAAACTGGCCACCTGTGGACGAGAGATGAGGTTGACTCCCAACGATCTTAACGTGATGCTTGGATGTGCGATGGAGGGACCAAGCGATCAGTATTACCAAGTGTCTCGAGAGCCACCTTTCGTCAAGCAAGGAGATGGGTTGGTAGTGCTTAAATTGTTGTACCGGGATCCTGAGATTAGCATGTACAGAAAGCCAATGTCCATTGAGCTGCATGTCATAGCCCGAGTGATCCACATTATCACGACGTACACCATTTTTCCTTGGGATGGACATCGAGACCATGTTAGCTACATGGATCTCTATTTGTTCGAGAAGGTGTTCACTAGGAAAAAGGTGGACATCAGATATGTCATTTTGCGTCACATGCACGAAGTGCTCAACATCCCAGCCAAGAGTCTACCATTTAACTCTCATTCAGAGGATTGTTGAGTAGTTTGGGGTATCGACCTCGGAGGATGAGCCAAGAATCAAAGAGATGGCCACAAACATCTATTACAGATTGAAAGTGGACCGAATGGGGGTCAGCAAAGTTGGAGAGGAATGGGTACACTAAGTCTAGTCTTTACTTTATTTGTGTGCGATGTAATAACATGTTTGAAATTTGCAGCACCATTGCCCTAAGAGGCCAACCTGCTCCTCCTACCGCGCTTGCCAAAGTGTAGGATACAAGTGCATCACAGCCTCGGACCCTTAAAACTATGTGCCTGGTACGTCTGTGATTTGGTTAGAAATGTGTGTCTGCACTTATTCATGCCTTATTATTCTGATGGGCTTTTCCCATTTTTTTTTGGTAGCCACGTGAACTTATGGATCTTTTCAAGAAGTATGTTTGGGGAAATACTCGAAAGAACTTGGAGACGTGCGCAATTTTTTTGGGAAAGCTGGTGGAGGATGAGTACACCATCATTGTGATCGTCTTCCCCGATCATGTAGGGATGCCAAACACGATGAGAAGCATTCTTTGTATCTTAGTTTAGAAGATTTTATCTTAGTACTCATCCAAACTTATATACAGTGCTATGCTGTGAACGATGAAAATGCCTTCACGTTCAACAGCAAAAAATCGCTACTCACAATAGGGTGGATTCATGTAAGTAACTATCTCGCTTTTCTAGGTTGTCGTTAATGTTCCATGGTTTCTAATGCGTGGTTTACATTTTAGTCACACCCAAAGTAGTCGTGTTTTATGTCGTTCGTTGACTTGCACACTCAATTTGCTTACCAGCAATTGCTGCCTAAAGCAATCTTCATCATCGTAGCACCCACTGACAAAGAGTGGTATATATTTTCCCTTTGTGTAGATTGTATTGCTTTCCGCTTATTGCTTTTCGCTTCTATACTGATTGTTCCCTTTGCATTTCAGCCTGCACGACATCTTTCGGTGTACGGGTGAAGGGATGAGGGTGATCTGAAATTGCGATAAGAATGAACAATTCCACGAGCATGATGATGAACCCATGGAGGGTCCATTATTCTCCAATGTGTCCAACATATACGTGGACCTGCAACTGTTTTTTGAACTCACGGATTTGCGGCTGAAACAGAGCAAGAAGAAGTGAGATGTGTAGGGATGCTGAATTTGTTGTAATAAAGAACTCATTGACTCTTTACATGTTTACGTTTTCTTTTTTCTGTTTGAATAATATCTGTTTGGGAAAAGTATCTGTTTTTTTATGATGTCGCAAGGGGGATAAACTTAAAAACAAGCGAAACTCTTGCAAAATTTTCAATTTTTTTAAAGTGAAATTGACTCAAACGATTCCATTCATCATCAACAAACAAGTAAGTAGGTTCATTGCATTCATTGTAACAATTTAAGTAACCTGTGCATAACACTGAAAGATACAAGGCATATTTAACTGGTAACTGGACATTATCATACTAATGAATTTCCATTCATCATTAACAACCAAATTTATCAAACCAATATATCAATTAAATTACAATGATAACGTGCATTACAACTACTAATCAAGGAAGGTTAAGATCCACATTTGTGTATGTTTGTGTTTGTGGACCTTGCGTATCATACTCCTGCAGAACACATTTCAAATGAAATTAGTATAGTTCAAATAACACTTCAAAACGTAAACATGATAATAGGCTCACCTGCATATCAGGAAGTATGTGGGGAACTGTCTCATCGACTCTCTCGTGGACTGTCTCGGGGACTATGTCAAGAACTGGCCCGGGGGCTGTCTCGGGGACTCTGAAACCCATAAATGTACTGTGTGAGCTTCCTCTACTGCCTCTGCCTCTGTCGCCTCTGCCGCCACATGCACTAGACTCTGGGCCTCCACCTTTGTACGTGCACGAATTGTGCCGCACGCCAGCCACAGGTCATGTTCATATGTCTCTTGGGCAGCCTATCTGGCTTGGAGCCTCATCCACATCCCATATTCTACGTTTTTGCGGCCTTCCTAGAAGGCTTTTAAATGGCGGTGGGATAATTGGATCAAGATGCATCACAAGAGGCCACATAATTTGTCCACCAACGGGGCGGACAAAGTGGAAGTACATCACCATGTATGTTTCCTGGTGATAGCACGCATGCACAAATTCCTCAAGAGATCTCCTCATGGAGTGAATCACAAGACTACATGGACACACGGGATGCTGGTTACCTCCCACCAGTAACAGTTACAAGTACGCCTATCGAAATCGATAGAGTACTGTTCGTTACCCTTGCTGACCTCAAACTAGGCAGCTCCCAAAAACTGGGGGCTCCAATTTCGACCGGCAAGTTGTAGTTTGGCAAGCCGGTTGTTGATCAGTCAAAAATAATTGTCCACCCATTGCCGGTCGAGGTGTTTAGATCGTCGAGCAACAATTTTAGAAACCAGGTCCAAAAAGCCTTATTTTCTGCTTCAACCACCGCTACAGCAATCAGATACATTTTATCATTCTCGTTCGATGGTGACAACAATGAGCAGGTGACCTGGAGTCGCTCCCTTCAAGTGGTAACTATCCATACAAATAACCACTCTACCACAGTTCTGTAGGGCCATCTTGCATGCAGCCAAACACATGTACATCCTTTTAAATGCACTCATCTCTTGGTCAACACGCACCGAGCTTCTAGGATTAGACCTTTGAATCTCCTTGACATAGGACCATATGAGCTTGAATTGCTCATTCCCATCCCCTTCGTTAATTTTTTTGGCCGCATTTCTTGCCCTTGTAGCAAGGCTAAGTGTGATGTTGACGTTAAAGTCCTTCATGACTATCTCAATTATGGAAGAAAGGTCTCAGTCGGCTTAAATTTTAAATATGTCCAAGTAATGCACTATCACCCATTTGGTAGAGGCATGGCGGCTTTCATTCTTTCTCGAGCAAGTGTGAACGTAGTTGTAGCACTTTATTTGAAACGTCATTTCACCTTGCCTTTTTTAGGCATGTATCTGTCACATGCATCCTTCCTAGCAAGCAGCCCTCAACTGATAAGCGTCAAGGTGGGTGAATTTTATCCCATACCCATTCTTCAACGCTTGATCGACAATTTTCTCTAATTTTATTCAGTGAACTATACTTTTTGCCAAGCTCCATACCAGCAAAAGTGCATTATGCTTGTAGTGGGCTAGGCCTACTCTCAGCCATGTCCATGTTTTCGTCACTACTGGATTCGCATAATGAACGGAGATCCTCCTTGTCCTCCTTGTGTAGAGTTGTTGAGATGGAATGCAACATTATAGCAGCTTCGTCTCCAATTCCGCGTACCTCATTGGCAAAAAATGTGGCTATGGTCCCCACTTCAACTTGACGATTAATAACAGATTCCTCAACACTCCGAGACGCCATTTGGTGTTCAACAAATTCTTCAACTTTGCCAAAATGCAGTTCACTTCAACTCTCAGAAATCTAGGTTCGCTAATTATTGACAAAATGTCTGAAAAAATCGCGAGGAGTTTACTGTGTATTTGTACAAGGCGAAGGAGGCACATTGAACCACGGCGTTTATTGAAAATTGTAGTCTTATTTTTTAAAAACTATAGAGCCGCGGTGGTTTGTAGACTAGCCGCTGCAGCTTGACACTATCACGTTTAACGGCAAACATGATAGTGATGTTAGCGACGTCATTTTTTCATATTTTAGTGGTTAATTTGTTAACAAAAAAAATAATAGTTAATTTGTTACTAATAATAAAGGATGATGATTGATCTGACATTTTCCCTAGAAATAATGTCTTAATCGACCTCAAGTAGAAAAAACATGTCAAGCCAGGTGCCATTGACACATGGCATCCACATATGATAAAAGAAAATTAGAAATGTTACTAGCTTTTAAGTACTAACTATTGTCTTGCTAAGTATTTCATTCATTTTTCATTAAATATTAAAGCAAATTAAAACTACAACCAAATTCTTTACCTTCAATGCATTTGGTGTTATATTAACTTTAAAGTAATACGAACAACTTTTTTTTTACTAACAGAATTTTGTCATATTTTAAAGTTTAAGATTTATGATTTATTTATAAGGTAAATTAAAGAATTAAGAAATCTAGATGTAGAAAGAAATTGTAAAGAATAAAATAAGAGTGTCCGTAGAAAGATTATATTTTTATCAAAATTTGAGAATTTTTAAGTAAATTACATAATTAGGAAAATTTGATGTGAAAAGAAATTTAAGTTAAGAATGTCTGCAGAATGAATATATTTTAATAAAAATATGAAATTTAGTAAGTAAATTAAGGAATTATGAAACAATAATGTGTCAAGTGTCTGCGAAAGAGAACCCACAGATTGGAATGGGTTCACAAAAGTATATGTGTCCGTGGATTTGAGGTGTTCACAAAGGAAATGTATACGTGGTGGACAAGGGATGAGAGGCAAATGTGAAAGGATTAGTACCCGTGGAAGAGTTGGTATCCGCAGGAGCTTTAGTGTCCACGAAAGTGAGATGTCCGTGAAGGTGACGTGTTTTAGGTGAATTTTGGAAGCAAGCAGGTGACTGGTAGCAGAATACGGTCGACCAAAAGTTACTTAACTTCAAATTAAATGGCTTTTGGACTAGATGCGGTCAACCGGATGCTGGATTTCCTAAATCAAGCCTCTACCCCAAAAATCCAAGGAAATTCCTTCACCATGATGAGAACTTCTTTCAAAACCTCAAAAAGAGCAACGCCAATATTCCAACAAAAAGGAATTCACAAATTAACAAATAAAAATGAGAAACAAAGGTGAGTCATGGAAACTCGCTCTCGTTCTACCCCATAATATGTTAGATGGAGATTTCACTAAAACCACCTCACTCAAACTTACCTGTAAACTCTAGAAAAATTTCTCTATGTATAATGTAATGAATTTTGGTAGAATATATGTATGTTTGGATAGAAGAAATGTGTTCATAATAGTGTATTGAAATACATATAAATATGAAATTAATATTAGAAGAATGGTTAATTAAGTGGAAGAAGATAGTTTTTTCTAAGGGTGGGGGTCGATCAGGTAGGGGTGGTTGATCTCCTCTGTGGAAAATTAAAACAGATTCTAGCAAATTTGGAAGTAGTCGATCACAGAAAGGAAGGTGATTGACCGGTTCCAAAGTAATTTCTATACAGAGTCTAGCCAATTCTGAAGCGGTTGATCATCCACTGAAGAAGGTGATCGATCGGATTTTTTGAAAAATGTAGAATTGTGGTCGATCATCAGAGGTTTAGCAGTTGGTTGTGGTCGGGGAAATTTATAAACTGGAAATTTTCGGTCTATCACATGAAGAAGGTGATCGACCGAGAAGTTTGACGGTTACCTGAAAATAGTCTGCTATCATCTAAAAAACGTCTACTCCCCCATTTTTACTTGTAGGTTGGGCGGTGTTGGACAAGTGGAAGCTCCATGGGATGCCACCTCCCTGATTTTGTGCCTATAAATGTTGAGCTTTGGGAGCTTATCAGTCACAGAAGAAATGTCTGCTTTGGAGTGTTGTGTGTTAGTTGTCTAGAGAAGAAGAGTTGTGATGCTACTGGCGAAAGAAAGAGAGTTCTGCAGGGTGGATTTGCAAAGGAGGTAAGGAATAGTGTATGTGTGTGGCCAGTGGAGACCTACATCATGGGATTAGAAATGCTTGTCTGATGGTCTGAGTTTTGTTCTTTACTTTGTCTGTCATAATGGTTTCATGCATCTGGTTACTACTAATTTTTGCCATGAGGAATTAAGAATGTTGGATAATGACTTGCTAATGTTCTGTTGATTTTTAAGCTCTATTATCTACTTTGGTTACTGCTTGTTAGCCGCGGAGGGATAAGTAAGCCTTGTAAATGATAAGTTATGCTTTGCTGGTTGGTTATTGCTACCTGGAAACTGTTGAAAATCTGTACTTTGATCTTACATCCTCTAGTTGATTACTGCTATGCTAAATAGTTAATGTGGGAGTGGTTTGTTATTTATTTCACTTACTAATTGCTTGTCAATATTGAGGGTCCATATTTTGTTGATGAAATGTTAGCCTTTGTTTAGTGTCTGCTTAATTAAAATGCTCTTTGTTGTTACTTGAATGAACATGCTCCTAGTATTATGAATTTAATAAACTGTGAAGATAAAGTTAACATGGAAGCTAAGTCAGATGGTTAGAAATGTACTCTGTTTGTTACTTCTGGTTCCATTTGCTTAAATGTATGTTAATTCAAGTCTCAAATTTCATGCTCTGTTCTGATTGCCTATTCTATTAAAGTTGTGCATTGTATGAATTACACTCATGGCATGCATCATGATTAGAAATACTATGATAGTATGGGCATTTACATGCATTGCACAAAATGAAATAGGTGTAATAAATGTATATGGGAGTGTGGGGATTCGGGAGATTAGTAGCGGTCCTAGGTGGTAACACCCCTGACGGATACAACTCGTCCCATGTAGGGAAGAGTGATGGTTAAGCCCAACATGGACTATTGTTCACATTTTCTTTCGTACCAAAAATCCCCAACACTTAGATTGACAAGTGGAACGTAAATGATAAGACAGAAAAGGCATCGTTTTCTTATACATATGTCATAAGCATACATTGATCATTGCATTTCATTCTATCCCTTACTAAGCGTTAGGCTCATAGTTTATCTCATGATGTCATGATGATTGTGATCTCAGTGAAGTACATGAAGAAGGAGAGTGAAATGACGAGCGCTTGTGTTACTCAACACTTTGACCTGGGGTTATGGCTCACAGAAAGGAAACATGGTTGTTCTAAACAGTTTTAAACTGGTGATTTAATTAATTTTTTAACTGTGGGAAATGTTTTGTTAAGTATGAATATTTGGTTAATGTGGTGAAAATTTATGTTTTGAAATCATTACCAACTTCCATTTTTTATTACTCTGATCTTTTCTCTTCACACGTTTTTCAATAACAATTATAAAGGAAGGAAAGTTTTTTTTATACATGGCTATGAAAAGGTAAAGATAAACGAGATGTTACATCACCACTCTTAAATGATAAGGTAACAATTCTTAAAGGCAACTCTCAAAAACCCACTATAGATAAACTTCTAATTTTAATTCAAACAACCAAATCACAAACCCTAACCCTAAACCTAGGCTAAAATAGCCATCATAATGGTCAAAATCATAAATAAGTCAAAGTACCATATTAACAACTAAAATTAAATAAAATAAAGAATAAAATAAAATTGATGGCTAGGGCGAGGCCTGTGGCACATCATCTTCCAGGGGTTGAGAACGATTTGACCTCAAATCAAATGGCTCCTTCAATGTTATCTTGATCGTTAACAAGTGGTCTCTCTTCTCTTTTCTTTCTTTCCAACCTCAAAACTAGGTATTATCCTAAGAGTCATTAGGCTTAATGGTTTTGATGATAATTATTTTAATTGAATTATAAGTTGTTTATGTTTTGAATATGCTTAATTGTTTTATCTTTATATTTATATTGATGTTCTTTGGAAATACCCCTTAACAAGAGTATTTATATGTATTAACATGTTTGTATAAGTCCATGTAGCTTATGTATTGATCATTGGGACTTAGATGATTCAATAAAGGCAAAACACAGAGTATAGGTTGACTTCGGAGAAGAGGTTGTCGACCAGCCAGGCTAAAGGAGAGCCAAAACAATGGAGGCGGTCGACCAATTTAAAGGCAGTCGACTAGCAATAAAGACAAATTTCTTGACAAGCTGAAATTGCTAAAACTGCGGTTGACGAGCGTTGAAGTCGTCGACCAAAAAATTGGACAGATTCGAGCCAAATTCTGCTGTGTGAAGAAGCGGTCGACCGAGGACAAAGGGGTCAACCGATCTGAATATGCCACGCAACGGTATCATTCCAACGATCGAGAGGCGGTCGAACGGTTTAGCAGATTTTATAGATAGAAGGCACTCCGAATTGAAGATTAATGAAGAGACACCATGTCGAAGCTCTGCCAAATTTTATCCTCGATATTTCTCTTCTATAATTGAGAGTGTAGGCCTAACTCTCTCAACTCTCAACTTGAGATTATACCTTTGAGAGTTAGGTTCTAAGTTGTAATTTTTATTTCTACATCTTTGTACTCAAACGAAAAGGGTGATGCCCCTTGAATAATCAAGGAAAGGGTGATGCCCTAAGAAGAGTCAATTTGTAAAAGTTTGGCTAGCACCTGTGAAACCAATCTTCACTAACTAGAAAGGTTAGTGGGTTAAGGATCTCTAAGTTGGGAACTTGGATCGCAGACGTAGGTAGGATTTGCCGAATCGCATGAATAAACCAGTGTCATCTCTCTATCCCTACTCTTTATGTTTGTTATTGTTTGATATTATATTTGTGATAAATCACTTAAGAATAGATTAATTAATATTGTACGAAAATGTTAGCGCCCATCCCCACCCCACCCCACCCCATAGATGTGTAGACAGTCCAACAAGTGGTATCAGAGCGAAGTTTTTTTTTTTTTTTTTGTGTGATATTGTGCATATTGATTTAGATTTGTTTAATTTGCATCTATTGAGATAAATTTCTTGTTATAAATTATTTGATAAATTTATTTGAATTCTTTGGTGGATAATTTGATTATGGATTTCAATATGTGCATTGAAAGTCAATCTATTTCTAGGCCTCCGTATTATGATGGAAATGACTGTGTATTGGAAGTCTAGGATGAAGATTTTCATGCAATCTATAGACTATGATTTGTGCAATATCATTGAAAATGGAATAAATATACCTAGATTATCTTGGGATTTCAATGATATTGATAAAAGAAATTTGAGTTTAAATGTTAAAGTTATGAATATTTTGTATTGTGCTTTAAGTAGAGATGAATTTAATTGAGTTCATGCATGTGTTAGTGCTTTTGATATATGGAGATTACTTGAGCTTGCACTTGTAGATGCAACTCAATTTGAAAGGGAAGAAAACACATCCTCTAAAGATGAAGAAATAGTCAATACATGCTTCATGGCCAAGGAAGAAAATGAGGTAAATGATTCCTCTAGTTATATGGATAATAAATTTGATGAGGATGAATTTCTTAGTGCTTTTATTGACAAAATGATTAGTTCTAAATTTGTTTGGGTTCTTAAAGAAACCAAGCCTAAAACTTAAAAACCCAAAAAGATTTAGGTTCCTAAGAAAGGCAACTAAGCCTAAGTTTTAGGTTGGAAGTTCTCCTACTATAAATGAGTTTTTTTTTTGATAATGGGAAACTTCCTTGATTGTGCTTCATAGGTTAAAATTTTATACTTTTGGTTAATATTGATTTATTGTTTATATATTATTCTTGGTATAATTGGTTTAGATTTTTTTTATCCTTCAATTGATTTTTATTCTTTCAATTGGTTTCAATCCAATTTCTGGTATCATAAATTTTGATTTTTGGATTGTTTTGGTTCTATTTAGTTTTATTGAAATGAGTTATTTTGATTTTGATTATTAAAATTGCTTTCCATTTATGAAATTGGATTTTAACATTTGGTATCATATAACTCAAAATTTTTGATAATCGAACAAGTTCTTTTTTATCCCCTTTCTTTTGAATTTGTACATTGAAATAGGGGCAGAAGAAGTTCTAACTTGAATATTCTTTTTGTCAAAGGTTAAATGTTTTTATTATTACAATTGGTAAGTTGAATTATTTTTTTCTTAATATTCTCTTATGTCACCCCCAACAATTGGTATTCTAAAGGGGAGAAGTGTAATTGATTTGTTTTGACATTTTTTGATAATGATCCCCCAATCTTTATGTATGCTTAATGCTAAAGGGGGAAATTAACTTGTTTGATTTGATTGCGTTGTTTTGATCTTTTCCCAATGTCTTGATTTTTTATATTGATAAAGGGGGATAGTCTATATTGAATGGTTTGATGTCTTTGATATGAATAATATTTGTTTTGAATCATATGTTGAATTAAATTGTTGATTTGATTTGATGATATCTTTGTTATTTTCCCTCTATATATTCTTGTTGATAATTCAATAGGGGAAGAGGAAAATTGATTATGTAGATTGAGTGTTAATTTTCCTCCAATGATTTCTATGTTTTGAATAATGACAGAGGAGGAGAAATCTTTTTATGAATTTATTTTAGACCTCTCCATTGATTTCTTTTTTTATTATGACAAAGAGGGGGAGATTTATATAAGTTGTTAGAGTAACGTGAGGTGCACAAAACTAAAAGTTAGATATATTACATAAACTAAAAGGGAGAGATCAAATTATGCAATACTATATGCACATGCTTAAGGTTGAGAATAAACAACTTATAATATGTTGTCATCATCAAAAAGGGGGAGATTGTTAGCCCAAGAGTTAATAGGCTTAATTGTTTTGATGATGAATGTAACATCCCGGTTATTTTTACAATTTAAAACTAATGATTTTGAAGACTTTTTCTTTTTAAATTACAGCGAAAGACTTTTTATTTGAAAACTAACTTAAATAAGAAATGAATAAATAAATTTCTTTTTGTTAAACCGTTTATTACTTAAAACATGTCATAATTTAAAGTATTATAACTTTAAAACATTTACAACAGCGGAAGACTTGTATTTACAAAGCCAAAGGAATTGAAACACAATTGAAAAACCTTCTTAGTAAAACAAAATACTACAATTATGGTTCACTTTCTTTAAAAGCATTATTACAAATCACTACGTTTTCTCTTTAAGCTTTTAGCCTAACCAGTCGCCAAACCTGCAACGTATAAATGACTCATCAACTGCTTCTATCCTTGAGCATTCCTACATTACAGGACTTAACTATGAGCCTAAAGCTTAATAAGCGATATCAAAATAAAAGTGTTCATGCAATGCTTTTTAAAACACATACAGTTTTCAATGTTCATTATTCCATTACTCTTTATAAAATGGTGATGAACTTTATACTATAACAGTGAACTTACTCCTTTATAAAAATAGTAATGAACTTAAATCACAATTAACTTTATACCCAGTGAACGTGTATTTTGGCAGTGAACTTGTACCTTACTGGTGAACTTAAACCAGATAGATGAACTTATACTGCAACGGTGAACTTGTATCATGATGGTAAACTTATTCCATCATGATGAACTTAAATCGTTTTCTTCCTTTTTAATAACTCGAGAATGAGCAGTGAACTTTAACCCAACTCAGACCCCCTTTTATTTTCTTTAAATATCTCTTTTATTACCATCTTTATATAAAATCTATCTATGAGAAATTCATTTTCGTATTTGAAAACAATGATGCATGAATGCAAGCATACAATTCTATCTAACATGTCCATTTATCGTATCCTCAAAACATGTTTGATTCCTAACTAAGAAACTGAACTTAAATCTAATAAACATACAATTAACATCAAGCAAAAATCAGCATTACATCTCCAAAATAACAACATAACCTAATCATCTAGTAAATGCAAGCATCAAACAAACCCTAATTCCCATGATGTAAGTCCTTTCGAATAAAACACATGCAATACCACTTACCTAGAGTCCTTAGCTTTAAAGAGTTAGCATATAAAATTATCATTCTTCACAACCTATTCACAATCAGATAAATATTTACTTATTAATAATAATTCTCCAAAAACTATCTTTATCAACAAGTTACATATCCCTAACACCTCAAGGAATATTATTCCCAACCACTACTTGCATCATTTTACTCTCCACAATTTAGCAATATAAAACCCAACTATAACAATATTACTCGTATCGGTACAACTCGTTACATTTTATTCAACCAAGGTCATAACAATTTTCACAACCACTGTTTCAACCCACAACCACCTTATCCAACAATTCGAATCAATATTTTATTCCACATAATAATAAACAATCATAAGCTTTAACTAACAGACAGAACAACATCCAGAATATTAACCACAGCCAATAGGTTTTCACAACATAACAGATTCCTTTCCTTAAAGTCTATTATGCATGATTATCATACTGGCTTAATAATGGGTTTACCAAATTGGCATAGAACAAACACAATATAATTCAACTAATAACCAACTTCACGGATATCATTCTAATATGCAGATTCCCAAACCACTGGAATAAACATAAATATATTATAAAACTCATTCATCTGCCAAGAGCAATACAACTTATCACATACTCCACAAGTAGGAACCAACTCTATCGTCAACCTACATTATTCAACAATGACATAACTATTTTTAAGAATAACAAAAGGAAGTTTAGCTTACCAGAAGCACCCGAGAACTTGAAACCTGAACTCCAAAGACTTTCCTTCACAAACACTCTATGTCACCTTCTAAAAATAAAACCCTTCACAGACTCCTCAAAATCATAGAGTTCCTCCATGGTCTCACACTCTGCTCTCCACCGTCCAAAACAATATAACTCCTGGTCACCTTCACAATTCCCAGCCACTTCTCTCTCTAAACTTCTTTCTCAAAACTCCAGAACCTTCTCTCTAAATCCCTCACAGTCTCTTCTCATCCAAAACAACACAGCACTCCATTGCATCTCTTATTTATAGACCATCACAGCACCCTTTCAGCTTCCAACTGAAGGTGGAAAGCCAAGGGATGCAACCCTTCGAGTGTCCATGAAGCGTCAATGGCCAATCCTTAAGTTTCCAGGCGACGACTATGTATTTCCAAACGACTTTCCATATTGCCGGTCGATCGATTCCATGGCAATGATCGACCGCCGTTTTAATCGATCAGCTGCTAATTCATTTTTTCTAGATTACCAATCGATCATCATCTAGTTGACGATCGACCGCAAACTTCATCGATCAGCTGCTAATTCATTTTTTCTAGATTACCAATCGATCATCATCTAGTTGACGATCGACCGCAAACTTCATCGATCAACCGCCACAAACTATGTCTACATCCAGTTGACAATCGACCGCAAACTTCATTGATCAACCTACATATATATATATATATATATATATATATATATATATATATATATATANTATATATATATATATATATATATATATATATATATATATATATATATATATATATATCATTTAATAAAACATAAACCACTTTTCCAAATTATCCAATCTATCCTTAAATTTATCCTCCTATACTTGAATATTATCCAAAATTCCTCATTCACATTATTCTTTAGTAAACTTAATATACACTTAAATATATTAACAACCTTATTATTCTCAACCTTATTAACAACATTATTATATCCCAATATAGTTTCTCTTACCAATAACTTAAACAAAAGTTTTCATCCATCACTTCCAATTCCACTGACTACACATCACTAATTCAATTCTATTATCACCTTTTCTAACAACAAATATCATCAATCAATTCTCCAATAACCTTAATCATTCCCATAATCTTAATATGAACATAATTAGAGGTATTATAATTCACTTCTTCTAAATATGTTTCTCTTAACCAACACCCTAATCGTCCATTTGAGCTCCAATATCCCCAGAATCATTACTTAAGCTTTGTGCTTCGCTCTATGAAAATTTGGGGTATTACAATGAATGTTTTAATTAAATTATAAGTTATTTATCTTTTGAATATGCTTAATTGTTTTATCTTTATATTTATATTGATCTTCTTTGGAAATACCTCTTAACAAGGGTATTTATATATACTAACATGTTTGCTTAAGTCCATATAGCTTATATATTGATCATTGGGACTTAGAGGATTCAGTATAGGTCGACTTCGGAGAAGAGGTGGTTGACCAGTCAGGCTGAAGGAGAGCCAAAAAAGTGGAGGCAGTCGACCAGTTTAAAGGTGGTCAACTGACAATAAAGACATAATGCTCGACGTTCTGAAACTGCTGAAAATACGGTCAACCGGGGCTAAAGTGATCGACCGGTAAAATTATAATACTCGGGTTTAACCTGGGACAAGGAATAATATTAATGACAAATTATTGAAAATTATGGAATGATTTTAATGGATTTTATTGCCCCGAAAATATATTAGTAATGAAGGTTGGAATGAAATTTAATGGTATTAGTATAATTAAATATATGTTGAAGGAATTATCAATAAACTAAGAAATGAAGATTTGTTGTGTGGCGGTCAATTATGTAGAATGCATAATGGACACCCCTTAGAGTCGATGAATGTCCCAAATTGAAGGAAATTTGGTGTTGAAATTTGTGGAGCGGCGTCATTTGGGCTATGATGGATGTCCCTCAAGGGAAAATGGACATCTGTTATAGAAGATGGAAAGCAGGCAGCATCGTTTGTTAAGAGTAAACAGAAAGCGGCATCGTTTTGATGCAAGGGATGTCCATAATCGACAAAGGACATACAAAATAAAAGTAACGAGAACGGCATTAAGATTTAAGTGAGATGGCATCATTTGAAACATAGGGAGAAAAGACTTATTGAAGAACGGACGTCTCTTATTGAGGAATGGACATCCCTCATAGCGAAGAAATTAACGGATGTCTCATAGGAGAGATAACAGATGACGGATAAGAAACATCAGACAAATTGTGGACCTTTAGATGAGGCCTAAGAAATATCAAATGAATTGTGGACCATTAGATTAGCAAGAGAGACGTCCATCATTCATAAAAATGTTTGTCGCTGAATTAAGGACGAAATCATGTGCAAGGCACGTGTGAATGAAAAGGAAAAATGAACGCATTTTATGACCGTCGAATGGGGAGCGAACGAAGTAGGGCCATATGATTTACGATGAGGGACGTCCCCTATGGAAAACAAACGTCCTTTATAACAATTTTCACGTTTAAATTGTGAGCGGCTAATCATGATGGTGATAAAATCTTTCGAAAAGGAAAACTGCTCCCTTCTAGCGAGCGTTTCGACATTTTGATTTCACAATCCTCCTTAAATGATATGCTCGTACATATGGCGATCGAATGTGGTGCCACCTAAGAGTTGTTGGCAAATGTCAAGGAAATTTACGAGATCCATGGAAATTCCTTGCTAAATCAAAGATAGAAGCAAAGAGAGATCATTATGAGCTTCCCTACTGTGAAAACAGAGAGAGAGAGAGAGAGAGGTACAGATAACGTGAGGAAGGAAAAAAGTTGTTGCTTTGGGTTGTTTGGAGATCGTTGCTTTCAGCATGAAGGAAAACATGCAACTGTAAGGAATCGTCAAGTGAGGTAAGGGATAATAGCGTGTTGTTGCCAGTGGAGGCCTACACCACAAGTATAGGATGTGTTCTACTTATTGCTTAGAATATTAAACTATTGATCTTGCTTTGTGATGAATATTCGTTCTTCAAATTGATTCTGATTAATGCATTGTTTAGTCTCTGTTAGGTTCACCATGTTGTTCCTTGTTATTTGGAATGCACTCAGAAACTATTCGGTTTTCTCATTGTGATGTTTGCTATGTTATTCCCTGTTATTTTGGATGCACTAAGAAGTTCTTCTAATTGATTTTGATTAATGCATTATTTAGTCTCTGTTAGGTTCGCCATGTTGTTCCCTGTTATTTTGAATGCATTGAGAAACTATTCGGTTTTCTAATTGTGATGTTCGCCATGTTATTCCCTATTATTTTGGATGCACTGAGAAGTTCTTCTAATTGATTTTGATTAATGCATTGTTTAGTCTCTGTTAGGTTTTCCATGTTGTTCCTTGCTATGTTGAATGCCCTGAGAGATTATTTGGTTCCTAATTTTTATGTTCGCCATGTTATTACTTATATTTACTTCTATGGATTTAAATGTGTTTCCTTTACCCATTATTATTACATTATTCATATATTATCGAGTTTGATCATAATTTGCATTGACATGCATCATGTTTAGAAACAATTAGGAATCATGCATTGCATGGGAGAGACCAGATTAAATGAGTGTAATGAAAAGTGGAATTGGGGAGTCTGGTGACGATGATGTTTGGGAGCATAGTATGATGTATCCCTTCCCACGTAAAGATTGGGTGGCCTATTTTACTCAGGCTAAACCACAAGGATGTATCTATTCTCCCCAATGTCCTAGCTTAATGATATGAAACTGTGAGTAAAGAATAGATTTGGTGGATTCCTTTCTGACATAATCAGATATATGCATGCATCAGACTGCATCTTTCATACTGTATCTTATCTCTTACTGGGAGATAGAGTCACAGTTTACTTGTGGTGTAGATGATGAACAAAATACATACTATATACCATAGGAATGAGCATTTCAGGATGAGCACGTGAGTTACCCAACGGATTTGACCAGAGGGTTATGGCTCACAGAAAATAAATTGGGATTTTAAAAGAATTGATGTTTCCGTTGATGTTTTCTTTTTAGGAATAAGAAGGATGTTTTGTTAAAAATATGGATTTTTGTTTAAATTAAAAGTATGTTTTAAATTGTTATCCATTTCCGCTTTATTTACTCTAAATTGTTTTTCCTTTCGTGTGTTTTAAATAGATTAAAAGAAAAATTTTTATTTGACTAAAAAAAAGATAAGGTTTGAGAATGAGGGTCGCTACAAAAATGGATAGATTCGAGCCAAATTCTACTATGTGAAGAAGTGGTCAACCGGGGATAAAGTGATCGACCAATCCGACTATGTCACACAATGGTAACATTCCAACGGTTGGTAGACGATTGACCAAATAGAGGGTGGTTGATCGATTTAGCAGATTTTATAAATAGAAGGCACTCTGAATTGAAGATTAGCGAAGAGAAACCATAGCGAAGCTCTGCCAAATTTTATCCTTGATATTTCTCTTCTATAATTGTGTGTGTAGGCCTAACTCTCTCAACTCTTAGATTGAGATTATACCTTTGAGAGTTAGATTCTAAGTTGTAATTTTTATTTCCACATCTTTGTATTCAAACAAAAAAGGTGATGCCCCATGAATAGTCAAGGAAAGAGTGATGCTCTAAGAAGAGTCAATTTGTAAAAGTTTGGTTGGCACCAGTGAAGCCAATTTTCACTAACTAGTGAGGTTAGTTGGTTAAGGATCTCCAAGTTGGGAACTTGGATCACAGATGTCACAACTTGGAGGCTAGCCGGACATAAACGTTAGGCCAAACAACCTAGTCCTCATAGAGAACCCAATCGCTCAGCCTAAGGCTTGTTAAATTATTGTGGAAGACTTGTATAAAATACTCAGTCATAGCCCCCCTATGATGGACCACAGTCCATATAGTGATTGCAAAAATAATTAATAATTGCGAAATAATAAATTTAAATGTCCAAATAAATACTGTACATATAATTCAGAATATCCAGCAACCAAGTTAAAGTGTTATACAGCCATCCAATAGTCCGCTTACTGATAAATAAATGTTCAACTAAAGAAACAGAGTGAAATAGATATAACGAAGTCTTCAACCAAATCCGTGCAAGCTCAATTACTCTTCCCTTTACCTGGAGTGGTAGGAGTCGTGGGGTGTATGACTAGATCAGTAGGAAATTTATACGAAATACTATGCATATGTAAAACTTGTTTTACCTTTTCTTGAAAACCATGAGTTTCGAATAATTATGCATGTTTTAATAAAACATTTAGATCCTTTTCATCTCAAGAGAATCAGGCTCAAAGGCCTCCAGCGAGATTTAAGAAAACATGGTTGTATACATAGACAACTATAGGTTAAAATACTCCCGTCGTGTTTTATACCGAAAACAAAATCCGTGACAAAGGAGGGTCACTCAAGGATTACTCTGAACAAATACACAGAAAGGTGGCTCTCGATACGAGCAACACCTCATGAGCCTGGAGAAAGAAAAATGACGGTGGTCCATAGACCGGGACCGTCACCCAGGTTGCCTGCAACCACACTCCGCGACGATACGCTCGTAATATATATACCCTGATGAGGTTTAGGGATTTGCAACCCAAGGAAGCATCATCACCTTCCTAGAACTCTTATTTCACATAGCGCGCAAACAAAACATCTCCACGCAGCATGAGATGTACTGGGATATCCCCTTGATACTTTGATACCGAGACCATCCAAAGTGTTAGGAGGATTTATCCCAAACAAGTTATAATCATCATATAAAAACAAGAAATCCAATGCACAAAAGTAAACGTTTTAAACTTGTACATATAGTATAAAAAGCTGACGTGTTGTCGAACAGTCTCCGTTAGGTTTTTCATGTGTGGTATTCCACAAAATACAGTTTTATTTTGAAACTATGTTATGCGATGCAAGTAGCTATGTATAAAGCCCCTACCTCGATGACGGTCCTTCCTCGTATACGAAAGAACATCTATCTCAGGCACTGACTCGAAGTCCATAAACTTGTCCGAGCCTACAACATGTTAACATGGGGAAATCTCATAAATATATCTCAAGGAATAATTGGAAGATTCTATACCGGGTTTAAGCATAACGTCTATCAATAGTCAACTCATTATCACCACCACATTTCACAAATTAGAACGACTCAGGGGGAACATAATCCTTAAAACAGTTTCTACATAACTGCACTACGAAAGAATCCACAACAATTTCGTCACACTCAGTAGAACTTCAACTCACCAATTTAACTAGTCCTCAACATCCTCTAACATTTATCAACATATCTACAATTTCCTCATTCAAACTATAGCAAAGATAACACATCCGACAGAGTTCATTTCCTGGCGAGCCATTAGCAATTAGAGAATACAAATAAACCAATTCAGCCATTATTTAATCCTTCAATCCCCCGTGTAATAGTTTAGCAACCAACAACAAAAACTAGTCCTCGAGTTATCAAACAAAACACAGCAAGCTAGAGATCATTCAAAGATAATACCAAAGAGTTTTCTTCAAATATAAAATAGCCACAACAATTCAATCATTTGTCCTTAGGAGTTATTAACAAAACTGTGTCTTAACACTCAGGTTCATGGGTTTGCAAGCACATTGTGGAGCAACATTAGTGCAAAGAGGAGGCAAGAAGGCGAAGAGATTCAAACTTGGATTCTATTAAAGAGACTCATGAGTGAGAAGTTCGTTCTAGGCCAATACGAGCAAGAACTCTACTATCAATTGAAACACCTCAAGCAAGGTTTCACCACTATCGAAGAATATGTTGTCAAGTTCAAAACCCTAAAAACAAGATTTGATTTGCAAGTGCCAAAAGACGAAACAATATCAAGGTTCATCTAAGGACTTCACAATGACATTGGAAGCATGATTGAACTACGACCTTACAACACATTTGAAGTTATAGTCAAGTTGACTCTAATAATTGAGAGACAAAAGAGAAGAAATTTCCTGAGGGGAAAATTTGCTCCGTTGTCACCACCACTCCCAAGGTATAAAATTTTTTTCGAAAGTCAACAAGCTCAACTTACTAAAATTAGTGCCCTGTTACAAAAACTTGAAGCAAGGATATTGAGCATCCCGATGTTGCCCACACAAAGCCATGATGAGGACTTAGAAAGTGAAGTAGATTGTCTCGAAAAACAAGTATCCGAACCTATAGAAAGCCAAGATGGTTCCTTGACAATAACAATACAAGAGGAACCACAAGAGGATTATCGTGAGGAACAAATTGTGCAAAGCCAAAGTTTCAACGATGACAAGGTTTGCTCTTTACTCATTAAGGATGATATTTGTGCTAACATATCCTCGATGTTTTTGATTAAAGGGTCCAGCTTGGAATTATTAATACAGGACATCACTTACAAACTTTGGTGGCACATTGACAAAAATTAAAATAATCATGCTCGAAGTTTAAACACAAGAAAGGGTTGTCCTTTAATCAAATATAGAAAGATTGACGACAACTTGCCCTCCATGCTTTTATAATCAATGTAAAAGCATGATTTTGTTGTTTGTTCTTGCTGCCATTATTGTCATATGAGAAGCATGTTATCACTATTCTAATTTGTTTCATTTTTGCTGCTATGATTACTGTTCAAGAAGCATACTCCCACTGTTCAAAGTTCATGATATTACTACATATTTCCATTTTTTTTCTAGTCGTTAGAAAGCATGTTTTTGCTGTTGTGTTTCGACATTTCTCGCTGCTGTTATTATAGATTTAGTAGCATGTTCCATTGTTCCATTTCATCATTTCAAACGTTGCCGTTTACCTTTGATTTGGAAGTATGTTTCGCTGTTCATTTTGATTCATTATCCACTGCTGTCATTAGTCGTTCCAAGAGCATGTTTCACTATTTTAATTTAATGATGTTTGCTGCTACCTATAGTCGATTGAGACGCATGTTTAATGCTTACTTACTGTTGTACATTAGTCGCTTGAGAAGCACATTTTGCTGTTCTAGTTTCGATGATTTTCTACTGCCGTATTAGTCAATTTAGGAGTATACTTCGCTGTTCTGTTTTCATTGTTTTACTGCTGATTAATAACACTCACGAAGAACGTTTCACTGTTTTACCACTAACACTTTTCTGCTGTATATTAGTCGTTCAATAAGCATGTTTCGCTTCCTGTCCTCGATATTTTGCTACTGTATATTAGCATTTGAAAAGCATGTTTCACTGCTTTCATTTGATTACTATTCACTTATGTATGTTATCATTTAAAAAGCATGTTTCGTCGTTCTAATTTGATATTATTTCGCTGCTATATGCTGCTGTTAATCTCATAGTATAAAAGCATTCTCTATTCTTCATTTTATTGGATATTAAGAACATGATTTATTCTTACTCCTTTGTCATGTGTTAAGTTCGATAGTAGTCTTTTCGATTCCGAATATTGCCTGTTTCATTTCATAATTGCCTATATATGTATATATATATATAAGAATTCATCTTCGTTCTCCCTATGTGTTTTGAATCCTGCTCCTTTATCATTGATTGTAAATTCTTTAAAGCATTGTCATTTACTTTTCATGTATGTGTTGTCTAATTTGAAAGTGTTATGCTGCATTCACATTAATAGAAACCAAGTATGGGGTCTCGCATTGGTAGTGGTACCCATTCATGCATGAGTGAGGAAAAACGCTAAGAAAAGAATGTTCAGGATGGGCGGGATACGTCTATCTCTGAAAAAAAACCCTGAAAGCGGGATACACCATAAGGGAAAAGAAAAAGGAGTTGGGGTAGATGGGTAGTTCGGATCTAACTTGGCAGCTAGGATACACCCTCACCTAGTCGAGAAAGGGGCTAGTACGCACATAGGAGGTTAGAAGCCGATCAAACTAGGTCATCTCAGAGGACAACCCCCAATATCCAGCTCAAAGTACGAGTAAAGGACCAAAAAACCAATGAACGTAATGAAAGGATTGGTTTGGGTGGCCCCCATTCCAAAAAGGAACTAAAAAGAGGCTTGTATAATTGTATTAGCTCATTTCCTTACTGGGCGTAAGCTCACGTCCTTACTTTTTGTGTAGGTATAAGTATCTTTACATGAAAATAAATGCAAAGGATTAGGAGTCAATGCAAAAATGATAAAAAGATAATCTAAAGCAGGGATAAAAGATTCACGTGCGAGGATTGGGGCTGGCCAGGCTGATAAGAACTAAAGAGGGAACGGTTGTAATCAAAGTGTATTTAATTCTTCAGTTTTCACTTCTCTTAAGTGTATTTAATTATTTAGTTCTTTCATCAAACTTCTCTATTAATGATTTACGCTTACGCAACGTTTCAAATAAATGATTTTTATTTACGCTTTCAAAAGGCTTTCATGAAAGAAAGTTTTAACAAAGGGTTTTAGTAGCGGTCCGGTTAGCCGCACTCTGATATGTTTGTTTCAAAAAGAAAGTTCAAATTTTAGCGCATTTTAAAGGATTTACAAAAAATCGGGTCGTTACAAATAATATTTCGTTAATTAATATAAACTCTTTATATTAATTAACATAATTATTAACTCTAAAGTAATTCCACTAAATACTTAGAGTTACACTCTAAAAAACTATATAGTATATTTACTCTAAGTAATGTCCATTGATATAGTCATTACATATGTATTAACTCTCCATTTAGATTCGCAATAGAGCTAGGTTTATAATCTGTTAACCTTTCATATTTCGTCTTTATCCTTGACTACCATTAGTTCTTGTTTGAATAATTAATTCATAACAATTATAATTGCGCGCTAATTATTCGATCCTTGAACTAACAAACAAGGGAATATATAGAAATGGATTTCATTGTATTGATATTAACATTCCCAGCTATTTATTTTAATTCACTCCCAATATACAAGGTATACGAATCGTAACTCATACAAAACTTTATCGAGTAAATTAAAGAATAAATTAAAATAAAATAGGAGTTTGTTAAATACAATGAATTAAGATCATGCATATATGACCATCATTATGATAAAATTAATTGTTCTATATTTAACAGAAATTATCATAACAATATAATTTTATCTGGTCCAGTCCTATATAATCATATTATATAAAATATATTTATCTTATGTCACTATATATATAGTCGGGATATGACTATACATTCTTAATGAGATAAACTATGTTTATGACTATGAACTATATGAAGATTCCATTCTTCAAATATAAGTCATGGACATATTTTTGTTATTACTCTTTATATTTTATCCCACATATATACAATATATATGTTAATATAAAGTTAGCATAAATAACCAAGGAATTTTCTATGAATTTTATAAAACATAATCTAAAATGTTAACATAATATCAATCAATATAAATTTATTCATACATTATAAAATTGTTCTATTACATTTGCTTGTTGGGCACATTACTCCCAACAATCTCCCACTTACCCTAAAGCAAATGAGACATGTCTCTAATCCCTAAGCCCTCTAGATGTTTCTCAAAACATTTTGTAGGTAATGTCTTGGTGAAGGGATCAACAAGATTCTCAACTGATGGAATCTTCAAAACAGTCACGTCTCCATGCTGCACTATATCTCTTGTCACATAATTTTTTTTTCTCTATATGCTTTGTTCGTTTGTGACTTCTAGGTTCTTTAGCATTCGCCATTGCACCACTATTGTCACAGTACAGAGACAATGGCTTATCAATATCCATAACTACTTCCAAATCACTAAAGAATTTTCTAAGCCACACAGCTTCTTTTGCTGCTTCACAAGCAGCAATGTATTCTGCTTCCATAGTAGAGTCTAAAACACCACCTTGTTTTACACTTCTCCAAACTATGGCTCCACCTCCAAGGGTGAAGACTGATCCAGATATCAAATTTCGATCATCTGTATCAATTTGAAAATTAGAATCTATGTATCCAATTAGAATCAAATCCCTACCAGAATATACTAGCATATAGTTTCTCGTTCTCCTTAGATACTTGAGAATATGTTTGACTGCTATCCAATGATCTAATCCTGGATTTGACTGGAACTGGCTAACTATCTCTACTGCATAACATATGTCATGCCTCATGCACAACATAGCATACATCAAACTCCCAATAGCTGATGCATAGGGGTAACATCTCATATCTTCTTCCTTTTGAGGTGTGTTAGGACACTTCTTTTTAGAAAGAATAACTCCATGTCTAGGAGGTAAATAACCTTTCTTGGAGTTTTGCATCTAATATTTGACAACCATTTTGTCAATATACAATGCTTGAGATAAAGCTAACATTCTATTTTTACGATCTCTTATTAGACGAATCCCAAGAATATAGCTTGCATTTCCTAAATCTTTCATTGGAATTGCTTAGCAAGCCATGCTTTTATATCTGATAATAATTCTATATTATTCCCAATAAGTATAATATCATCAACATACAGAACTAAGAAGATCACACACTTGTCATTGATGACCTTGTATACACAAGACTCATCAAGGCACTGTGTGAACCCATAAGATTTGATTGCTTCATCAAATCTCATATACCATGACCTGGATGCTTGCTTAAGTCCATAAATAGACCTATTTAACTTACAAACATTTTGTTGTGCATCTTTATCTATGAAACCCTCTGGTTGCTCCATATAAATGGTTTCTTCAAGATGACCATTTAGAAAAGCCATCTTGACATCCATCTGCCAAATCTCATAATTATAATGAGCTGCAATAGAGCGCAATATACGAATAGACTTAAGCATAGCTATATGAGAGAAAGTCTCTTCATAATCAACTCCTTCCCTTTGGGTATAACCCTTAGCTACAAGTCTAGCTTTGAATGTCTCTACATTCCCGTCCACTCCTCTTTTCTCTTATAGATCTATTTACACCCTATAAGTTTTACCCCTTCAGGTAGATCTACAAGATCCCAGACGGAGTTGGAATACATTGATTCCATCTCAACTTTCATAGCTTTAAGCCATACTTCTTTGTCAGCATCTTCCATTGCACATCTAAATGATAATGGATCATCTTTTCCATCATTAGTGACAGCAACTTGTGCTTCTCCTACCTACCTGTATCACGTTGGTGGTCATACTACCCTCTTGCTACGTCTAGGTGGCGTGATGGTCTGACTAGAAGTAGTTGTCTTCTGAGTACCATGTGGAACAACAACTTTTGTTGTTTTCGATCTGACCTCATCAGCATGATTTTCCTCCAAGACAATCTGGCTTTGAGGTTTGAAGTTTGCCATATAGTCATATTCAAGAAATGTGGCATTTGTCGATACAAATACCTTGTTATCTTGAGGACTATAGAACAAACCTCCTCTTGTGCCTTTTGCATAACCAACAAACATGCAAACCTCATATCGAGGTTCTAATTTCCCAGTCTTTTCTACTAGCACATGTACATGACACCCCCATATGCAAAAGTGTCTTAAACTAGGCTTGTGACCACTCCACAACTCTAAAGGTGTCTTAGGAATAGACTTAGATGAGACCACATTCAAAGTGTAAGTCACTGGCTGTATGGCATATCCCCAAAATGATTTTGAAAGTGTAGAGTAACTCATCATGGATCGAACCATGTTAAGTAAAATCCTATTTCTCCTCTCAACAACACCATTTTGCTGAGGAGTGCTAGGTGTTGTTAGCTGAGATATAATCTCATGTTCTAACAAGTAATCATTGAATTCATTATCAAGGTATTCACCTCCTCGATCTAATCGAAGGCACTTGATTGACTTATCTAATTGCTTTTCAGCTTTAGCTTTAAAGTCTTGAAACTTTCTAAAAGTTTCTGATTTAAACTGAATTAGATAAGTATAACCATATCTTGAGTAATCATCAACAAAAGTAATGAAGTTCTCATAACCACCTCTAGCTCGAGTTGTCATAGGGCCACATACATCTGAATGTATGAGTTTAAGTGGCTCTTGAGCCCTTCGACCCTTTGCTCAAAAAGGTCTCTTGGTCAATTTTTCCTCTAGATAGGATTCATAGACTGGTAAAGATTCAACATTAGATCTTTTAAAGGACCATCCTTTATAAGTCTATTAATTCTATCTAGATTAATATGGCCTAGACGAAGGTGCCAAAGATATGTGTTATTATCATAAAAAATTTTAAGTTTCTTGGACTTAGGCAATTCTACTTTAAAAATTTCAGTATTCAAGAGTGATTTATTGATAAGTTTTATCACATAAAGTCCACTTTCCATAAAATCAGAAGAAATATCTAGTCCATTTCTAGAAATAATAACAATATTATTATTAAAAGAAATTGAATAACATTGTTCAAATAAGTGAGAAATGGAAATGAGATTTCTAGTAAACCCCGGTACAAAATAAAAATTATTCAATAATAAAAATTTATTCTGAAAATATAAGTTTGTTTCTCCCACTGCTGAAGCTGAAACTAGTGTCACATTGTCCACTCTCATAGTGAACTCCCTATCTGCTAACTTTCGATAGGAACTAAGCATCTGTAAAGAACAACAAACATGATAAGTCGCACCTGAATCAACTATCCAGGGTGATAAATCATTCTCAACTAAACAAGATTCAATAACAAGTAAATCAGATTTACCTGTCTTCTTTTTGTTTTAGCTCGTCGAGATACTTTTTACAGTTTCTCTTCTCTTTTGTTGCATTTTCAGCAAGGATCGGAGGACATTCCTCAATCAGGAAAAACTTCAAGTTGTCGTGCACAAGAATCATATTCATGTTCTTTTTCCAGTTGACGAAATTATCGTCAGTCAACTTTTTAGTTGCGAGTAAATTAATCATAAAAGAAGACATTATGCTATAATGAATAAATAAATAAATATTAATATTATACATAAAATTCATAAGAAATATGGCAAGTAAAAATGATGCATGAGCATGCTAAATTACTAAATAAAATGCAAATCCTATTATTGCCTCAATACATAATATTTTTTCTTAGGGTAAAAATATTATTTATAATAAATTTATTCAAAATATCTCATATTTTCAAAATTTATTAACTATCGATTAGTTTTGGTCAAAATGTGATTAACTCATTATATCACATTTTTATGAGTATATACCATCATTTCAATTTTATAAAACTTAAACTTATAATTGCCGCCTTAAGGACGGTCAACTATAAAATACATTTTATAAAACCTATCTCTAAGAGATCAACCATGATATTGATCTAAGTGAACATTCTCCTTAGGGAGGACAATAACAAAGTCTTCTCGGAGACCCACTTAAATATCAAGTTGTTGTATTAACGATGGAGACTATGGAAAGTTACACCTAACTCTCCGCTCCCACTTATTATTTTGAATTATAGTGATTTTATAGAATATCACATATTGTATTAAATCTATATAAAAAAATATTTAATCAAAATAAATTTATTTTATATATAGATTATTAATTTTATAATCAAATTATAAAATTAATGATACTAAATAAACAATTTATTTAACACTTACAAAATAATGTAAAAATTTTAACAATTAAAATTTTGTATTTTATTTTCTCACATAATTCATAAATATGAATTAATAGTTTTAATCTAATTAAAACTATTTAATTTTTAACAAACTAATTTATTAAAATTAAATAAATAAAATATATGTTAAGAATGCATGTCAATGTGAGAAAACTAAATGACAAGTAGGCTTTTTATGCAAGTACTATATGACATGTGAATGCATGACAATGATAAAATAACTTATATCAAGCATAAAAGTAAATGAAATAATGACTGGGTTGATTTGGGTATTTCTAAAATTATATATAAACCAAAAAAAAATTATATAATGTCTTTACAAAATTTCACATTTTTGCGTCATACGTCGCAGTGACAACAATTGCACATCATAGTCTCGCTCTAAAATTTGTCTTATCCTCCTTCTTTCTTTGATCTCCATCAATATTACATAAAGAGCATTTACCCAAGACAAATTGGGTTTACATCAAAATTAAAGATAAAAAATTTAAAAAATATTCCTAACCAAATCGACCACATGAAATTACGATCATTATTTCAATCATGCATATATCCATACATTCAACATTCCAAAAATACATATATAAATTTAAAAAAAAAACATAAGCCTACTTATCATCACATATTATGATTTTCATAAAATTGCATTATTAATATATTATAACTACAGCGAAGCTCTGATACCAATTGTTGGTTTTTAGATTCTCTCGCACGACGGAATTCCTGATGTTCATAACAACGGTAATGTGCGTAACCTATGTATCATGAAAAACAATTTTAACGTGAACATAAAATGGATCGTTGTTATAATATATTAATAATAATATGTATTTAAAATCTTTATTTAGATCTAAGCTAAAAGATGAAGAATATTACCTTTGTAGCTTACTTCACATGGGTACAAAATCAACCTTCGATCTTCTCCGTCAATCCTCCCAACCTCGAATAAGCACGTGTGGGCGTGATGAATGAAACAAGATCACACTTAATTTATGATAGATCGTATTATCAACATATGAGACGATCTATTTGGATTTAGAAAACACTTCTCTAAAACCAACATGGAAGACACAAATTTTGCTCTCAAAATGGATTCCTTAATCTCAAAGACTTCAATCTCTTAACCTAATGAGGTTGGACCTCTATTTATAGTGGTATTACTCCATAATGGCTATTATGACATTTAGAGAAAAACACTACAAATTCCTCATTAAAGTTACAATTGATTTCATACATTTATAAAAATGTTATGTAAATCAAAAGGTTATGTCACTGTAGCTTAACACTTGGCACTATGATATTAACTTATTAATCTCTCATTTATGTTAAATACATTTATAACAAAAATGTTATGGCAAACAAAAGGTCTTGTCACCATAGCTCAACACTTGACACTATGACATTAACTCAAATTTGACAAAATCAATTTTAAAAACTATTTTCAAAAGTTACTTTATATTTTTTAATTAATTGAATAATCAATAATTCAATTATTTCATTTAATGAAATATAACAAATATATTAACTATGAAAACTTTTGTCATTTTGTCTTAATTAATTGAATAATCAATAATTCAATTATTTCATCTAATGAAAAATAATAAACTTATTATTGAGTGTATTAAATAATTAATTCATAATTAATTATTTAATCTTCTTTGTTCATTTTTTGTATTATTCGAATAATGATAGAAGGTGACGAAGGGATCGATGGACCTATAGTTTTAAGCTCCAATAATATTTCGTTAAGTAATATAAACTATTTATATTAATTAACATAATTATTAACTCTAAAATAATTTCACTAAATACTTAGAGTTGCACTCTAAAAAACTATGTAGTATATTTACTCTAAGTAATGTCCATTGATATCATTATTACATATGTATTAACCCTCCATTTAGATTTGCAATAGAGCTAGGTTTATAATCCGTTAACTTCTCATATTACGTTTTTATCTTCGACCACCATTAGTTCTTGATTGAATAATTAATTCATAACGATTATGAATTGCGCGCTAATTATTCGATCCTTGAACTAACAAACAAGGGAATATATAGAAATGAATTTCATTGTATCGATATTAACATTCTCAGCTATTCATTTTAATTCACTCCCAATATACAAGATATACGAATCGTAACTCGTACAAAATTTTATCGAGTAAATTAAAGAATAAATTAAAATAAAATAGGAGTTTGTTAAATACAATGAATTAAGATCATGCATGTATGACCATCATTATGATAAAATTAATTGTTCTATATTTAACAGAGATTATCATAACAATATAATTTTATCTGGTGCAGTCATATATAATCATATTATATAAAACATATTTATCTTATGTCACTACATATATAGTTGGGATATGACTATATATTCTTAATAAAATAAACTATGTTTATGAATATGAACTATTTGAATATTCCATACTTCAAATATAAGTCATGGACATATTTTGGTTATTACTCTTTATATTTTATCCCACATATATACAATATATATGTTAATATAAAGTTAGCATAAATAACCAAGGAATTTTGTATGAATTTTATAAAACATAATCTAAAATGTTAATATAATATCAATCAATATAAATTTATTCATATATTATAAAATTGTTCTATTACATTTGCTTGTTGGGCACATTACTCCCAACACATAGGTGGAAGTTCAAGAGCCATGAAAGAGATATAGAAAGACTTTCCAAAAACTGTCTTCCTTTTGACCTCTGATGAGTATTTGACTATTTCAGCATTTCAAACAACAACATTTCAAAACAAGTACTTAATGAAGATTGTAGCTGACTTCTTACGCTTTCTACAATGAGTTGGATCGATAAATTTGGACTTCATTTGCTATGTCAAAGGCCCATGGAACAGAGAGCAAAAAATAAGAAAAGTTCAAGTGTCCAAGCTTAGGGACCAAGGAAATCTCTACATGGAAACCATCTAAGTAACCGAGCACCAATATGGATTAGCTACCAAATACATCTAGAATTAGAGAGGAAGAAATAAAGATATTAATTTAATTTTTTTTAGTTAATTAACCTAGTTTCTATTAAATAGAAAATTGAACAACTTATTCTATGAGCCGATTTGAATTATTATTGCTTAATAAGCTTATTATTACTTTATGCTTTGTAATTGGCAATATAAAGCCACCTAATGTTTATGTTTTAGATGATTTAGTTTGAATACAAAAAGCTTTTGCTTATTTCGAAATTGGAGGGATTCCTTTTTCAAACCTTTGGTGAGTTATATCCGAAGTTCTCCCTCATGTGCGTTATATCATAGGATTAAGATTACTTGTAAGTTAGATAGCCTTTCTTATTGGCATCCGCATTCTTACTCCTTGGAGGAAGAAGGTGTGAAGTGGTGTCCAAATTTCCAATGACGCGTCATCGACAAATCATTCATACGGGAATATTAATCTCAATTGTTTCTATTTCTGGTGACTTATTTTGTATCACGCATATTCCTAATCTGTGGCTGATATTTATGTTATTCTTGAAGGTTTCTTTTCTCATCTTATTCAAGAAGGTTTGATCAAAATTTTAGCTCAAAAGCTTCTAAAACAAAAGAGTTACAAGCTTCCAAAGTCGTATCTTCCATAGTTGAAATTGCAGAAAAACAAGGAAACTCAAGATTAGGTGACCAACTCGACCGATTCTAGGACCGAAACATCGACCACCGCAAAGGATTGAATCTGTGTTGTTTTTAAGAAGAGGAATTCAACCGCGGCCTTAACCACCCTACGACTGCAAAGCCAGAAAATAGCCTTCATTGGTTGTTCAACATACTTCAACAATTATCCCACTTCTTCAACCAATTATTCAACACTTCTTCCACATATTTTTAGGTTATATTCTAATCTCCTTCTGTTGGTGCATCATTTTGTTGCTTGAACAAGTTAGATAATTCAATATTTTTTTTCCATGTTTATTTTATTCAATGTTTGAAAGACATGCATAAATATTTGGATACTTATTATACTTAACAATAAAAAAGAATTAAGACAGATATTGAATTGTGCAACAATATTGACTCCATATATGTCATATTGTTAATTTTGAACATCTACATATCATTGAATCACATAACTTATTTAGAACTGTATCTACATGAATTCCTTATAATATTTATCTTTCATAAGCATAAAGAATATATTATGAGAAGTAATCAAATGACTCTAGCAAGTCTTGTATGAAAAATGAAAATTCTATATCGTCTAACCTATTTTGTTGCACCATATTCATACCATTTGTAATAATATACACATAAAAAGGAAAATCAAATCTATGTCATACTTTTGTTATTGGAATTTCTCATTTGATTGTTTGCGCTCTAATTTGATTATTTAATTGATATCCAATTCACGTTTCTAAATTAATTTCAACTTTTAATCAATTTTTTTTTTAGATTAAAAATTGTGATAATATTGTCCTTATAGGATCGCCTTTTACTTATCATTTACTACTTGATTGCGACACATGAACTTGCGTTGTATTATAGTTTTGCACAACAAATCGACAGGTTAAGCCTAATAATTTTGAGGATTAGCTTTTCTAATGAATTATTTGGTTTTGAAGTATTTTGGTATGAATCATTTAATCTACCTCGAGTCGGATAGCTCCTCTCAAGAGTCAAATCGTTCACTATTTTCATGGTGACTTTTTTTTATTATGTTGGGACTTTTTTATTTAGTAGGAATGAAATTTTTTGCATATTACAAAGAAAGATTTGTGGGATGGATTGAAATATGCTAATTGCAATAATATTGACCTCTAAATTACTATAAGATGCATTATGTCTTCCACACCATTGCCTTTTTGCATCATATTTCAACCTTGATTAGTTACATAATTCATACATGAGAATATATACATCAACATTGTTCTTCTGAGTTTTCATATCATCTTTGATGGATAATAATATCGTTAGGATTGACCCGCATTCCATTCTATTTAGACACTAAATTGAGGATTTTGTTTAGTTCTTGTACATTGAGACCTACTATCATGGTTTTGACTAAAGTATTGTAAATTTAAATTTTGTTAGACCTAGTTAAGACTATATCTTATGACATCCCTTGCTACTTTGCATTGATTCCTAATTATCTTCACATTGGTGTTTTATCATTCAAAATTTCTTTTATGGGATGATATGGTTTGACACATTTTTCATAAACTTTATTACTTTTTTATTATTAGTAATTAGATTTAGCTAAGACTACTTATTTTTAGGCTTAAAAATTTAAGATACGAAGAAATACTATTATTTCATTTTGGTGTTGTTATAAATATGTATTATTTGAAACATTATTTTATCATGTGTTAAGAGTTAAAAAAAATACAGAAAGAAAAAATAGAATTGAAATAAAAAAAAAAAAAAAGGACAAAGAATGTTTAAAAAACAAATTAATTATATAGTTTAAAAGGGAAGGTAATTATATGATTTATAAGTAAGCACAAGACAAAAAGACAACTAAGTTTGAGGATGAGACGAGGCGAAGACCACACATGAAGCAATGACTTTTAACACTCTTATTTCGTGAATAAAGAAATTAAAGAGGGGTATTAGCGTCATTTCACAAAAGCGAAACTAAACGCTTCTTTGTGTCTTGTATATATACATGTAACCCGCCACCTTTCCTGTCATCTCCCAATCAAAGCGAGCTTTCTCTAACTTCAGACCATAGTAATTACCCTATTCAAAATCTCATCTATTTCTCTCTCTACAGGCAGAAAGAAAAGAGAGAAGATCTCGGTTCTGTGTGACTTCTGCTTGTGTGCAGGCTGCAATGGCGACCGAAGCCCAGAACTTCACTGAAACAGAGAAGCCAAACGGCGTGCCTATGGCGGATAGATGTCCGGTGGAGGAAGTGACCCTGGTGGTGCCGGAAACCGACGACCCATCTCTTCCAGTGATGACTTTCCGGGCATGGTTTCTGGGTTTGACATGCTGTATAGTACTTATCTTACTCAACACTTTCTTCACTTATCGTACGCAGCCTCTCATTATCTCCGCCATTCTTATGCAAATCGCCGTCTTGCCGATCGGAAAATTTATGGCGGCGATGATCCCGGCGAAAGAGTATGGGGTTTTCGGGTGGAGCTGCAGTCTGAATTCCGGGGCTGTTTAATATGAAAGAGCACGTTATAATTACCATATTCGCTAACTGCGGGGTTTCTTACGGCGGTGGAGATGCTTACTCGATCGGCGCCATTACTGTCATGAAAGCTTCCTACAAGCAGAATTTGAAATTTCTGTTGGCTCTTCTAATCGTCTTGACAACCCAGGTCATCACTCTCTCTCTCTCTCTCTCTTCTCTTACATTTCTTCTTTTTGTCGATGCATGTGTCATTTAGTTATATAATCGATCCAAAAAATAGTCCAATGTTGATTGTTAACATCACAGCTTTTAGCTCATCAATACCATTCTGCAAAATTTCTGGGTTAATTGCTCTTATATGTGTAATTCTTCTTCATAAATATGCAGATTTTGGGTTACGGATGGGCGGGAATGCTCAGAAGGTATCTGGTCGACCCTGCCGAAATGTGGTGGCCTGCAAATCTAGCTCAAGTTTCTGTCTTCAGGTTCTTCTTCTTATTACAAGTACAAGGGAAAGCTGAGTCAGCATAGTTGGTGAGGTTCAATAAATGAAGGACTGACATTTATTAAATGAGGAGTTATCTTTCATTTTTTTATATTTTCTTAAAAGAACTCTTTATAGAAGAGGAGTTAATTTTTTGGCTATTAATGAAGACGGTTTTTCTCTTCAGATCTGATATGGTATCAGAGCCTTTTGCTCTCCTTTCCGCAAATTTCTTCCATGACTCGAAGTCGGAACACTGCCCAGCCAGCAGCTGCAGGAGCTTCATCAAGTTCTCTTCCTCCGGTTGATTCGTCTGTTGCAGTTCAACCTTCCTCTTCGAGTCTACCGAGTCTACCAAACAACAACTCGTCTAGTTCTGCAAGGTCAGTAATGGAAGACCTTGCAAATCCATATTTTCTTTCTACTTCTGATCATCCAGGTTTAATCTTGGTTACTCATCCACTTCATGGACCTAATTACAATACATGGCGACGGACTATGACCATGGCTCTTAATGCGAAAAATAAATTCGCATTTGTTGATGGCTCCATTACTCAGCCTTTGCCCTCCGACGGTAAGTTTCACAACTGGAGACAATGTAACAGCATGGTAATTTCTTGGATATTAAATTCTGTCAATAAGGAAATTGTTGATAGTCTTCTCTATTTTGATTCTGCTCACTGCTGTCTGGAATGATATTGTTGATCGATTCAAACAAAGTAATGGTCCTAGGGCTTATCAATTACGCAAAATTTTAGCCTCTTTCTGCCAAGGATCCATGGACGTCACTTCCTATTATACTCAAATTAAAATTTTTTGGGATGAGCTACAAGAATTTCGTCCCATCTCAACCTGTAATTGTGGAGGTCTAAAGTCCCTGCTTCTGTATCAGCAACAAGAGCTTGTTATGCAGTTTTTGATGGGATTAAATGACTCATATTCTAATATTCGTGCTCAAATACTGATGATGGATCCACTGCCCTCAATTGGGAAAGTCTTTTCTCTGATAATTCAGGATGAACGACAAAGATCAGTTGTTGACAGTCGGGTTATTCAACAACAGTCATCTCCAATGATTTTTCAATCTGGTGCGAATTCTAATCAGTCTATTTTTTCACATAAGGGTAAGAAAGAACGCCCTTTTTGTACCAACTGTAGGCTGCAAGGTCATACTATTGAGAAGTGCTATAAGCTTCATGGCTACCCTCCTGGTTATAAGATTAAAAATGGGGGTAAGATCTCTTTTCAACAAGTTAGCAATGACGTTCTGCCAACTCCTATTGCTCAACCTGCCATTCTGAATTCTGCTGACGCTCCTTCTGCTGAGCAATGTCAACAGCTGATTGCCTTATTAAGCTCTCAACTTCAGCATAGTTCATCCACATTCAGCAGCAACTCGGATTGTACTTCTTCCTTGCCTTCAGCTTCGAATTTTACTGGTAACCTTTTTCCTTTCTGTTCTAATTCTAATTTTGCATCTTCTTCCCCACTGTCTTCTATTGTTTGGATTGTCGACACTGGTGCTACTCATCATGTGTGTACCAATTTTGATTTGTTTTCTCAGTCTTATGCTGTTACAAATCAATTTGTCACTCTTCCCAATCGCTCTATGATTCCAATAAAACGCATTGGCACTGTAAACTTGAATTCCACCATTTGTCTTTCCAATGTTCTTTATGTTCCAGATTTTCGATTCAATTTGTTGTCAATCAGTTCTCTGACTTCTTCTATGTCTTGTTCCATCTTATTTCAATCATCATCTTGTTCTATTCAAGACCTTATCTCGGGCCACATGATTGGGACGGGTGAAAGGCGTGGCAACCTTTACATCCTTCATCAAGCTCTTTCAGATTTACAACCCAGTTTCACTGCTCCAAATCATATTCCTTCAACTAAAGAAGAGTTGATTCATTGTAATACCACTTCTTGTAATTCAGATTATTTTTTGTGGCATTCCAGATTAGGCCATCCATCTGCCATTGTTACTCAACATGCTATTAAGACTTTTTTGCCAAAATCTGTGTCTGCTAACTCTTCTATTACCCCTTGTGTTATTTGTCCAATGGTCAAACAGCGCAAATTATCCTACATATCTCATAATCATTTTTCAGATTCAATATTTTCTTTAATTCATTGTGATGTTTGGGGTCCATTTGCTACTCCTACATATGACGATTTTAAGTATTTCTTAACCATTTTCGATGATCATTCAAGAGCAACATGGGTTTATCTCATGAAAATAAAATCTGAAGTTCATTTTCTTATTCCTCAATTTTGTCTGATGATTCAAACACAATTTCATGTTTCTATCAAACATGTTCACTCTGATAATGCTTCTGAATTTACTCTTACAGATTTTTATAGTCAACATGGTATTATTCATCTCAAATCATGTGTTGAAACCCCTCAACAAAACTCTGTTGTTGAGAGGAAACATCAACATATTTTGAATGTTGCTCGGGCTCTTTTTTTCAATCCAATCTTCCGCTTCAATATTGGGGTGATTGTATTCTTACCGCGGTCTACTTAATCAATCGACTTCCATCTCATATCCTTTCAAACAAATCACCTTTTGAAAAGCTGTATAACAAGTCTCCATCTTATCATCATCTTCGCTCTTTTGGTTGTTTATGTTTTGTCTCCACTCTAACAAATGGTAGAGATAAATTCATGCCTAGGGCTCGTGCTTCTGTTTTTCTTGGTTATCCTGTTGGATATAAAGGTTATAAGTTACTTGATATTGAAACAAACAACATTTCTGTTTCTCGAAATGTTGTCTTTCATGAGAACATATTTCCCTTTGCCAATAATTCTTCTTCAGATTCTATTTCATCTCTTTTTCCTGTATCTACAGATTTTTTGAAACAGTCTTCTTCTCTTCCAGAATCTGATTCTCATACATCTTATTCTCTTCCAGACTCTGATTCTACTAAATCTTCTTCTTCTCTATCTCCAAAACTTTCTCGTCCACATGCTAGAGTTGTTAAACCTCCTTCTTACTTAAAAGATTATCACTGTTCTTTGTCTGTTGCTGATACCTCTTCTACCTTTTTGAATTCTTCTGTTCAATATCCTCTTTCCCATTACTTGTCATATCATCGCCTTTCTCCTTCTTTTAAAGCCTTTAGTCTTGCCGTTTCTTCTCATACTGAACCAAAAACTTTCAAACAAGCCGAGAAAGTTGCTGAATGGCGTGATGCAATGCAAGCTGAGTTGCAAGTTCTTGAGCAGACTTCTACATGGTCGGTTGTCTCCCTTCCACCTAACAAACCTGTCATTGGCTGCAAGTGGATTTACAAGATTAAATACAAGGCTGACGGCTCCATTGAGTGTTATAAAGCTCGTCTAGTAGCCAAGGGCTTTACACAAACTGAAGGAGTTGATTTTTTTTATACATTCTCACCTGTTGCTAAACTTGTTACAGTCAAATTATTACTTGCATTGGCTTCTGTTCATGGTTGGCCCTTATTTCAGCTAGATGTTAATAATGCGTTCCTCCATGGTGATCTACATGAAGAAGTCTTTATGGCTCTACCTCCTGG
Source organism: Begonia loranthoides (assembly GCA_022433065.1). NCBI lineage: Eukaryota > Viridiplantae > Streptophyta > Magnoliopsida > Cucurbitales > Begoniaceae > Begonia > Begonia loranthoides. The sequence continues at coordinate 23,784,333 of CM039468.1, read as the reverse complement.
TTACACATTACCACCATCCTTCTGTCATTCTAATGCTGCATCACCATTAGTGTGTAAATTGCACAAATCATTACATGGTCTTAAACAGGCTTCGCGTCAGTGGTTCTACAAATTTTCCTCTGAACTTCTACTTCATGGTTTTCAGCAATCTGCTTCTGATTTCTCGCTGTTTCTTCGTTTCAAACCAGACTCCTTCATTGCAATTTTAGTTTATGTTGATGATATTGTGATGACAGGTTCTTCTATTGATGAGATGACTTTGTTTAAAGAAACACTGAACAACAGGTTTAAACTCAAAGATTTAGGCAATTTGCATTATTTTTTGGGTCTTGAAGTTGCTAGAAACTCTACAGGTATTTCAATCTCTCAACGTCATTATGCATTACAGCTACTAGAAGATTATGGTTATCTAGCCTCTAAGCCTATTTCTACACCAATGGAACCGAATTGCAAGCTCTCTATGGATACTGGTTCTATTTTGGAAGATCCTTCCGTATTTCAGCGCCTCATTGGTAAACTTTTGTACTTGACCATTACTCGACCTGATATATGTTTTGCTGTCAACAAGTTGAGTCAGTTTTTGGCCTGTCCTCGTTCTTCACATCTACAAGCTGCATATCGTATTTTGAGATATATAAAGCATTCTCCAGGTCTTGGTTTGTTTTATCCTGCCTCTTCCTCTTTACAATTGAAAGCTTTTTGCGATTCTGATTGGGGCACTTGTTCTGATTCTAGACGTTCTATTACCGATTTTTGTGTGTTTCTTGGCAATTCATTGATTTCTTGGAAGTCAAAGAAACAACATACTGTATCCAAGTCATCTGCTGAAGCTGAATATAGAGCCATGGCTAATGTTACTTGTGAGATTATTTGGTTGAAAGCTTTACTTACAGATTTTCGGATTGTATCCTCACAACCAACTCTTCTATTTTGTGATAGCCAATCCGCCTTACATATTACAGCTAACCCTGTTTTTCATGGACGCACCAAGCACATCGAGATTGATTGTCACATTGTTCGTCAACAAGTTCAACAAAAGCTGATCAAGACACTTCATGTTTCTTCTCGACATCAATTAGCTGACATTCTTACTAAACCAGTTCAACCTGGTCTGTTTCATGATCTTCTTTGCAAGATGGACATGATTAATTTATATTGTCCATCTTGAGGGGGGCTATTACAAGTACAAGGGAAAGCTGAGTCAGCATAGTTGGTGAGGTTCAATAAATGAAGGACTGACATGTATTAAATGAGGAGTTATTTTTCATTTTTTTATATTTTCTTAAAAGAACTCTTTATAGAAGAGGAGTTAATTTTTTGGCTATTAATGAAGACGGTTTTTCTCTTCAGATCTGATACTTCTTCCTCTGTTTTTTGTCCTACCTCTGTAATTTCTCGTTATTTTAATTTCTTCAGTGGGTGAACATCATTTTTGATAAGTCGCAATACTTAATTCCTAAACTCAAAATTTTTAAATTTAAAAATACATGTCTTCATTGTTTGCTTTGAAGAAAACGCATACCAATGTGGTTTGAAATTCTATTTTGACATATTTGTGATGAAAAATCAAAACACTTCTGGACAAAATCCATCTTATATTGAGATGAAAACGTTTAGAAATCAGAAAGTAAATTAAAAAGCGAATTTTCTGTAACAGAGCACTGCATGAGAAAGAGCAGAAAAAGAAAGGCCTGACGAGGATGAAATTCTTCCTAATTGCCATAGGAACAAGCTTCGCCTACTACGCATTTCCCGGCTACCTCTTTCCCATCCTGACCTTCTTCTCCTGGGTCTGCTGGACATGGCCGTTGCATTGACTTAATATTAATATGCTTAATGTGATGGTTGTTAAGCATTAAAGACATTAAGTTAATTGGGTTTTAATTCACTCACCTTAACCTTATTAAATGTGTATAACGTATAGTTTGAAGAGATATGATTGAAAAGGCATGAATGAAAAGACATGTATGAAAAGGTGTCTTTTGTAAAGGTGTCTTCTTCAATCACCTAGGGGAGAAAAAAAAAATTACTGATTGATTTGAACCAACGAACTCTCTCGAAAAATTCTCTCTCAAATCAAATTACGGTATACGGCATTTCTGTATCATCGGAAGCGACGACTTAAAGGAAAGGTCTTAAGGCTGATAAACGGAACTCAACATCGTCTACAAAAGCAGTTTATATCATGGACCAAGGTTGGTATCTCGTTTAAACTCGAATGGTTAAATCAAACACGTTGTATGGGACTTAAAGTATTGCAAGCATGTATAGTAAATAAAAAATGGGATTAAAGTTTGAAAGTAAAATGAAATATGCTAACAATTGGTATCAGAGCACGGTTAAATATACGAATTGATTTACCATGAAAAACGAGTTTCTATGAAAGTGATATGCATGAGAAATGATAGTTTAAATTTCGTAATGTTATGCATGTATGGATAGATGAAATCTGTAGAAAATATATGTTTTCTGTTGAATGTTTATCGGACTGTTCGTCGTGCGGATGATGGGTATCGAGATGCGGTCGACCTGAAGTGTGATCGGACGCATAATTCATGTTGAAAATGTGTATGCGGACGCATATATGAAAGGGTGCGGACGATGCGGATGCATGCAAGTTTCGTCCGCATTGAATCTGTAAAAAGATTCATCCGGACGATATAATGCGGACGTTGCGGACGCTACAATTTGCGTCCGATTTGAATCTGTAATTTTGATTCATGCGAACGCATCACACGGATGTTGTGGACGATAAAGCCATGCGTCCGATTTGAATCTGTAATTTTGATTCATGAGGACGCATCACACGGACGCAGCGGACGATAAGGTTAGCGTCCGCTATAGGCAGTTTCGGACGACAGTAAGAGATTGCGGACGCCATTACAACGTCCGCATAGTCGTCCGCAACGCTTAATTATACAGTTCAATTAAAGAAATTGAGTGAATGAATATTTATACAATTAATATATTGTTGTATAGAAACTATGTAGTCGCCAAAGTGACCTAGTTTGAAAGGATCAATATTGAATTGTGTAATTTATTCATTCAATTATAATGATGTTATGGAAATGTGATTATTAGTTATAAACTAGTAGGTCAACCAAAGGTGGACCATTGTTTATAATTAATAACATTAAAGTGACATATCTACATAGTTAATTGATGTGTTTAAATATCCAAAGATGTTAAACATGTTGTGTTAAATATGTTTATAAGTCAATTAAAGTTATAACATCATAAATTGTGTATTTCTTTAAGGATTACTCAAAGGTAAACTTAATGAAATTTTATATGCTTTATTTGGGATTTGGTTAGGATAGATTATTCAATGTATTGATATATGAGTATGTTTGTCATTTGCAGCTACTATGAATTTGTTTGCTTCTGGTAATTCATCTATTAAGTTCAATGGTCTTAACTATGCTGACTGGTCCAAACAAATCCAGTTTCAACTGGGTGTATTGGATTTGGACCTGGCACTAGTTAATGATAGACCACCAGCTATTATTGAGACCACTTCGGAGGCTGACAAGTCTTATTATGAGGCTTGGGAGTGATCTAATAGGCTGTGTTTGGGCTTGATGAGGATGACGATGGCTGAAAATATTAAGCCATCGATGCCTAAAGTAAATGATGCAAAGGAATTCATGTCAAAGATTAAGGCATACTCCCAATCAGACATTACTGACAAGTCTTGTTGTGGGAAGCTTAATGAGTGAGTTGACGACCAAGAAATTTGATTGGTCTCAACCCATTCATGACCAAGTAACGAGCATGGTCAATTTGGCTGCAAAGCTTAAGACGTTGGGTATGGATGTGAGTGAATCATTCTTGGTTCAATTCATCATCAACTCACTTCCAGTTGAGTTTGGCCAGTTCCAAGTGAACTATAACACCATTAAGGAAAAATGGAACTTTCAGGAGATAAAGGCCATGCTCATTCAAGAGGAAGGGAGATTGAAGAAGTTAAAGTCTCATACCGTCAACTTAGCTATGCAGAAGGATGCCAAAAGTAGCACATCAAAGCCGCTGAGTAAAAAGAATAAGAAGAAGGGAAAGGACCAATTAAAGATTAATGATGGTCAGATCCGTAAAGAAATTAAATGCTTCTTCTGCAACAAAACCGGACATGTAAAGAAAGATTGTCCTAAAAGAAAGGCTTGGTTTGAAAAGAAAGGTACATTATTTGTTTCAGTATGTTTTGAATCAAATATTATAGAAGTACCTAATAATACTTGGTGGTTGGATTCTGGTGCTACTACTCATGTTTCTCATGTTACGCAGAGACTTCTTTCGATCCATCCCATAAACGGAACTGAAAAGTTCCTGTATATGGGGAACAGAATGAAGGCACGCATTGAAGGAATTGAAACGTATAGACTGATCCTGGATACCAGATACCACCTGGATCTAGAAGAGTGTCTTTATGTTCCTGAGTGTGCTAGGAATTTAATTTTTGTTGCTAGGTTGGATTGTAAAGGTTTTTCTTTCAAGATTGGTGATGGTAGTTTTGCAATGTACAAACAAAATTACTGTTATGGTTATGGTGTTTTGAATGATGGTTTGTATTGCTTTAATCTTGATAAGAAATTTAAGAAATCTCTGTTTAACGTTGATCACATAATTGGCTTAAAGCGAGGTGAAACAAATGAAAGTTCAGCTTTCTTATGGCATAAACGTCTAGGTCACATTTCTAAAGAAAGGTTAATGATGTTAACGAAAAATGAAATTTTACCTCAAATAGATTTTGATGACTGGGACGTGTATAGATTGCATTAAAGGAAAGAAAACTAAACACACATCAAAGTATCCTGCCAAAAGAAGCAAAGAACTTTTAGAATTGATACATACCGATATTTGTGGTCCATTCGACATTCCTTCATGGAATGGAGAAAAGTATTTTATCACCTTTATAGATGATTTCTCACGTTACAGTTATATATATCTACTGCATGAAAAGTCTCAAGCGATGAACGTTATAGAAGTGTTCATCAATGAGGTGGAAATGCAGCTAGATAGAAAAGTGAAAGTAGTGAGATCGGATAGAGGTGGTGAATACTATGGAAAATTCGATGAAAGTGGACAAAACAAAGGTCCATTTGCAAGGTTTCTCGAAAGTCGTGGCATTTGTGCACAATACACAATGCCGGGTACACCACAACAAAATGGTGTAGCTGAAAGGCGGAATCATACTCTTGTCGAAATGGTAAGAAGTATGATTAATAATAGTAATGTACCTATATCATTGTGGATGCACAGTTTAAAAACCGCTGCATATTTGCTGAATAGGGTTCCTAGTAAGGCAGTTCCTAAGACTTCTTATGAACTGTGGACGGGAAAGAAACCTAGTATGAGACATCTACACATTTGGGGATGTCCAGCAGAAGTTAGGATTTATAACCCACATGAAAAGAAGCTCGATGCAAGAACCATTAGTGGTTTCTTCATCGGTTATCCGGAAAAGTCTAAATGATACATTTTCTATTGTCCAAAGCATAGTACAAGGATTGTAGAATCTGGAAATGCTCGATTCATTGAGAATGACATGTTCAGTGGGAGTAATGATTCACGAAATGTGAATATCCAAGAGAATCGGGTGACGGAAATGACACCCAATAATTCTCATCAAGTTGTTATGCCATATGTTGTATCACAGTCTAACAACATACCGGAACAACAAATGAATATTCAACCCACGCAAAATGAACGAGTTAATGATGAGCATGTTAATGTTGATCAAGTCATAAGTGATCAACCACAAGCAACAGAATTGCGAAGTTCTGTAAGGGAGAGAAGACCAGCAATTTCTGATGACTATGTGGTTTATTCACTAGAAGAAGAATGTGACTTGAGCATCGATAAGGATCAAGAATCATTCACTAAAGCCATGGAATGTAATGATTCCGAAAAGTGGTTTAATGCTATGAAGGAAGAGTTGAAATCTATGGATGACAACAAAGTTTGGGAACTTGTAGAGTTACCTGAAGGAAAGAAATGCGTTGGTTGTAAATGGATTTACAAAACCAAACGCGATTCGAAAGGTAATGTCGAAAGGTATAAGGCCAGACTTGTCGCCAAAGGTTATACTCAGAAAGACGGCATTGACTAAAAAGAGACTTTCTCTCCAGTTTCGAAGAAAGACTCTTTAAAAATAGTTATGGCTTTGGTGGCTCATTATGATTTGGAGCTTCACCAAATGGACGTAAAGACCGCCTTTCTTAACGGTGACTTAGAGGAAGAGGTTTATATGGATCAACCTTTGGGATTTTCCTTTCCGGGAAATGAAAAGATGGTATGTAAACTTAATAAGTCAATCTATGGATTGAAACAAGCTTCCAGACAATGGTACATTAAGTTTAATGATACCATTTTGTCATACGGTTTTATAGAGAACACTGTTGATCGGTGTATCTATATGAAGGTCAGTGGGAGTAAGTTTTGTATCCTAGTATTGTACGTTGACGATATTTTGCTTGTTGCAAACAATAGAGGATCGTTACGTGATGTAAAAGATTTTCTCTCAAAGAATTTCGAAATGAAAGATATGGGTGAGGCATCCTATGTTATTGGAATAAAAATATTCCGTGATAGAAAGAAAGGATTGCTAGGATTGTCTCAGAAAAGGTTATATCGAGAAAATTCTTGAGAGATTTAGAATGGATAAGTGTTCTGCTAGTGTTGCTCCAATTCAGAAAGGGGACAAATTCAGTTTGATGCAATGTCCGAAAAATGATTTGGAACGTAAGAAAATGGAACTTATTCCATATGCATCAGCAGTAGGAAGCTTGATGTATGCCCAGACATGTACACGGCCAGATATAAGTTTTGCAGTAAGGATGTTGGGCCGTTATCAAAGTAATCTAGGATTGGATAATTGGAAAGCTGCAAAGAAAGTACTCAAGTACTTACAAGAAACAAAGGACTTCATGCTCATGTATAGAAAATCGAGTCAACTCGAAGTGATTGGATATTCAAATTCGGATTATGCCGGTTGTGTAGACTCGAGGAAATCTACATTTGGCTACGTGTTCCTGTTAGCTTAAGGAGCCGTATCATGGAAAAGTGGAAAGCAATCTACGATTGCCACTTCCACTATGGAAGCTGAATTTGTAGCTTGTTTTGAAGCTACAATTCAAGCATTGTGGCTGCGGAACTTTATTCAGGGTCTAAGCATGGTCGAAAGTATAGAAAGACCGCTGAAAATGTATTGTGATAACTCCGCAGCTGTATTCTTCTCAAAGAACGACAAGCACTCGAAAGGAGCAAAACATATGGACTTAAAGTACTTGGCAGTCAAAGAAGAAATACAAAAACAAAGGGTGTGCATTGAGCATATAAGTACAAGTTCAATGATAGCTGATCCGTTGACGAAAGGATTGCCACCTAAAACCTTTAAAGAACATGTTATAAAGATGGGTTTAGGTGACAAGTCTATGTGATTGTAAAAGTGTGACTTGTAACTTGTATCTTATAACACTTATGAGAATTCAATGAAAATAATGTTTTTGTATGTCAATTTATTATTCATGTTATTGCAATGTACATTTAGATTATGATTAATAAATGAAGGGTTTATAGTGTTCCTCAATTACAGAATTAATGAATTATATAGTTTGTGATACATGGAAAGAATCATGTTGACATAATTCACATGTGCCTGCCATGATTCGATTATACAATTCATTATGAAAAGATAACTTGATATAATTCACATTAAAGTACACTATATTAATTAATTGTGAATTCGAGTTATGTCAGCTGGAATTAGTTGAAGCAGCTGAAATGTACTAGGTGCAATATCAATTGATATTAAAGTTTATAACATGGCCCAAGTGGGAGATTGTTAAATTATTTAATTATAATTTATGTAAATATAGTCCATGTTAATTAATGTTGCATTGACTTAATATTAATGTGCTTAATGTGATGGTTGTTAAGCATTAAAGACATTGACTTAATATTAATGTGCTTAATGTGATGGTTCTTAAGCATTAAAGACATTAAGTTAATTGGGTTTTAATTCCCTCACCTTAACCTTATTAAATGTGTATAACGTATAGTTTGAAGAAATATGATTGAAAAGGCATGAATGAAAAGACATGTATGGAAATGTGTCTTTTATAAAGGTGTCTTCTTCAATCACCTAGGGGAGAAAAAAAAAATTACTAATTGATTCGAACCAACGAACTCTCTCGAAAAATTCTCTCTCAAATCAAATTACGGTATACGGCGTTTCTGTATCATCGGAAGAGATGACTTAAAGGAAAGGTCTTAAGGCTGATAAACAGAACTTAACATCGTCTACAAAAGCAGTTTATATCATGGACCAAGGTTGGTATCTCGTTTAAACTCGAATGGTTAAATCAAACACATTGTATGAGACTTAAAGTATTGCAAGCATGTATAGTAAATAAAAAATGGGATTAAAGTTTGAAAGTTAAATGAAATATGCTAACACGCACAACATCACAGCCCAGCAGATCGGCTGAGGCTACCACGGCCTCGGCCTTGGAGCCTTCACCCTCGATTGGGCGGGAATCTCCGCCTACCATGGCAGCCCGCTGATTTCCCCTTGGTCCTCCATTCTAAATGTGGGCGTTGGGTTCGTTATGTTCATCTACATCATCGTCCCTCTATGTTACTGGAAGTTTGACACCTTCGACGCTAGAAAATTCCCAATATTTTCGAACCAGCTATTCCGATCGAATGGCCACAAGTACGATACAACCAAGATTCTGACGCCTCAGTTTGATCTGAATGTCACAGCTTACAATAGCTATGGCAAGCTGTATTTGAGCCCCCTCTTCGCTCTCTCCATTGGTTCTGGTTTCGCCAGGTTTACTGCTACTCGAACCCATGTTGCTTTCTTCCTTGGCGGGTACATCTCTTTTCTTCTTCAAAAATCTTACGAACATGATTATTTCATTTGAAAATTCATCGAAGAACATGAACTTGAAACTGGGTTCAAATGGTCATTTGATAAGTTCTTTTTTTTTTGGGAAAATGACAAATCAACCATCGTGGTTTCCGGTCAATAACAAGTCAACCACTGTGTTATATTTGCTAACAAGTTAACCACTAACGTATGAGATTGACAAATCCAACATCACACTCAAGTTAACCCAGGCAAAACTGCCTAGACACCGCAAACAAGTGCCTGGACGCCGCCCAGGCAAAACTACCTGGACGCCGCAAACAAGCGGCGTCCAGGCAAAGAAGCCTGGACGTGCGGCGTCCAGGCTTTTTGTTTGCCTGGACACCGCAAACCAGCGGCGTCCAAGCTTTTTGTTTGCCTGGACGCAGCAAACCAGCGGCGTCCAAGCTTTTTGTTTACCTGGACGCCGCTGGTTTGCGGCGTCCAGGCTTTTTGTTTGCCTGGACGCCGCAAACAAGCGGCGTCCAGGCAAAGAAGCAAGCCTGGACGCGCGACGTCTCTGGAGCTCTCTATTTGTCATGCATGGAGTTCTCGATCAATTGTGTTTCATGGTTACTTCGAATTCATTATGTATATGGTTTACAAATGCAATGTTTTTATTGGTTTTTTGACCTCTTTACCTTCAAAGGGGCATAACTTTTGCTACGAATGTCGGAATTGGGCGCAGAAGGTAACAAATCGAAGCTCTCTCAGAGCTCTATAATCGTCATGGGTAAAACCCATGACCGCCTTTCTTAGCCCCAAAATCAATCGTTTAAGCCCTCAAATTTGCGATCAAACATTTTTCTAGACTAAGCAAATGTTTGATCGCAAATTTGAGGGCTTAAACGATTGATTTTGGGGCTGAGAAAGGCGGTCATAGGGTTTACCCTATGACGATTATAGAGCTCTGAGAGAGCTTCGATTTGATACCTTCTGCGCCCAATTCCGACATCCGTAGCAAAAGTTATGCCACTTTGAAGGTAAAGATGTCAAAAAACCAATAAAAACATTGCATTCGTAAACCATATACATAACAAATTCGAAGTAACCATGAAACACAATTGATCGAGAACGCCATGCATGACAAATAGAGAGCTCCAGAGACACCGCGCGTCCAGGCTTGCTTCTTTGCCTGGGCGGTGTCCAGGCACTTGTTTGCGGTGTCCAGGCACTTGTTTGCTGTGTCCAGACAGTTTTGCCTGGGTTAACTTGAGTGTGATGTTAGATTTTTCAATTTCTCATATGTTAGTGGTTAACTTGTTAGCAAATATACCACAGTGGTTGACTTGTCATTGACCGGAAACCACAATGGTTGATTTGTCATTTTCCCTTTTTTTTTCTTCGGGGTTTGAACTGCTAAGTGAGATATGGAAGCAAAGTAGAACAGCAATGAAGAATGTGAAGTTAGACATCCATGGAAGACTGATGAAGGTGTACAAGCAAGCGCCTCAATGGTGGTTTATGATATTGTTGATAGGCAGCATTGCTTTGTCTTTGTTAATGTCTTTCGTCTGGAAAGATGAAATTCAATTGCCATGGTGGGGAATGGTCTTTGCCTTCGCTTTGGCTTGGCTTGTCACTCTCCCCATTGGTGTCATCCAAGCCACCACCAACCAAGTAAGCAACCCTTCGTCTTTGCTCATAAATTCCCGTCCGTTTGGACCAACCAAACCAAACCAATGTTACCAGTTCAATTAAGTTATTACTGAAGACTTACGATGAGTGTTTTTTTGGGTGGCAGCAACCCGGCTATGACATAATAGCACAGTTCATAATAGGATATGTGCTGCCAGGAAAACCCATTGCCAATCTGCTGTTCAAGATCTATGCAAGAATCAGCACCGTCCATGCTCTCTCTTTCTTATCCGATCTCAAACTCGGCCACTACATGAAGATTCCTCCAAGATGCATGTATACAGCTCAGGTTCTTACTTCAGATCTAGTTTGTATTCAATTCTCAGCAAACTAGAGCACAATCTGACATACCCTTTTACAATTTTTTCCCATTTTTCGGGTTTTGAGTAGCTGGTCGGGACTTTTGTAGCCGGAACAGTGAATCTTTCAGTGGCGTGGTGGATGCTAGAGAGCATAGAAAACATATGTGATGTCGAAGGGCTTCATCCTGAAAGGCCATGGACTTGTCCTAAATATAGAGTAACCTTTGATGCTTCTGTAATATGGGGATTGATTGGACCAAGAAGACTTTTTGGACCAGGAGGGTTGTACAGAAACTTAGTGTGGCTATTTCTCATTGGAGCCATCCTTCCAGTCCCTGTTTGGGTACTGAGTAAAATTTTCCCCGAAAAGAAATGGATTCCACTCATAAAGGTACCTGTCATTTCCTATGGCTTCGCCGGAATGCCTCCGGCAACTCCTACCAACATAGCAAGCTGGCTCGTCACCGGAACCATCTTCAACTACTTCGTTTTCAGATATCACAGGGGCTGGTGGCAAAAGTATAACTACGTGCTCTCGGCGGCCTTAGATGCCGGGACAGCATATATGGGTGTATTGCTGTTCTTCACGCTGCAAAATGAAGGTCGGGATTTGAACTGGTGGGGGGCTGGAAGGTCGGGATTTGAACTGGTGGGGGCTGAGCTTGATCATTGCCCTTTAGCATCTTGTCCAACTGCCCCCGGAATCTCTGTAGATGGTTGCCCTGTTTTCTAAGGATATGAATCGGAGACTGTGCCCAGGACAATGGTAGGGTCACGCCTTCTTCCCATCACAAAAATATCCCACCAATGCGCGAATGAGCGTGACATCTTAGTGTCACCCCAAGAATTTAAATATAAGTTGTCTACGAGTGTTTATTTCGTGATTTTAACGACCATTATGTATTTGATAACTAAAATAATAATTATTTTAGAAAAAATAACAAATCAACCATCGTGGTTTGTGATCAATGACAAGTCAACCACTATGGTATATTTTCTAACAAGTTAATCACTGACGTTTGGGAAAATGATAAATCAAATATCACTGTCACGTTCGCCGTTAACAATCTGACAGGGCGCTGTGGCAGTTCGTAGACAACACGCCGCGGCATCGTGCCTTGCAAAGAAAATAAGGCCAAAATTGGTCTGCACGCCGCAGTGTCCTTGGACGCCACGGCTGCGTCTTGAGACGCCGCGGCGGCGTCCCAGGACACCGCTGCGCCGTGGGTAGTGAATAAAAGAAGGCAAGGAAGCCACGGTGTCCTGGGACACCACGGCGCCCTAATGTTTAATTAGCGGTATACATAATCGTGAAAATGCTAGGGTTTGCCATATTCACTGCGAACAAACACAGAATCCTCTCAGCGAACCTCTCGGCGAACCATTTTCACTGCGAACAAACACCGAAATCTATCGACCATTTTCGATCAGAATGTATTCCTGAAGAAAGAAATTGGTGTCCAAGCGTGGAAAGGCAACGGTGCAACCCGCGGCGGTTGCCGATGAGCAACTTGCGGCGCCCTACGATGAGCAACCCGCGACGGTGCAACACAAAGACACCGCCGACTATGGAGAAACCATTGCACAATCGCAATGGCAAGCTGAACCCGAGCAAGTTGAACCCGAGCTTGAAGAACAACAAGGATAAGTCTGAGGATCAATTGTCCAGTTCGAACCCGTAAGGTCCAAACTATTCAGGACAAGATATTGCAAAGCACGGTATGAAGATGATATTCAACACCGTTCAATTATTGTTTCGAAAATAGTAGATTTGGAACCATTAGCAAGAATGGGAATTAAACGACTGCTTGAAAATGCTGGGTTAGCCGGGTTGTGCCAAATGAGGGGCAGTTATTGCGATAGAGTTATAAAATTGTTTTACGTAAATTTGAGAATGTCCACCAAGCCATTAGAGGTGCGAACATACGTTTTTGGACGGGAGTTGAGATTCACTCCCAACAATGTAAACGTAATGCTTGATGTGTACTAGAGGAGCCAAGCGAGGAATATTATTACGTGTCTCGGGATCCACCATTCGTTAAGCTAGGAGAAGGGCTAGCGGAGCTTAGATTGTTGCACCAGGATCCCGAGGTTGCCCAGTACAAGAAGCCGAAGGGCAATGAGTTGAATGTCATAGCCCGATTGATCCACCTCATTATGACCTACACAATTTTGCTTCAAGATGAACATCGAGACCATGTTAGTTGCATGGATCTTTATATGCTGGAGAAGGTGTTCACCGGAAAAAGGTGGACATTGGATTTATTATCCTCAGCCACATGAATGAAGTGCTCAACAACCCAGCGAAGAACCTCCCATACAACTGGCTCATCCAGAGTACGTTGATCACTATGGGGTACCCATCTCAGAGAAAGAGCCGAGAATTGAAGAGTCGGCCATTGACATCGACAACAAAGATAAATTAGACCGAATGAGGTTCACCCACTTTGGAGGGGAATGGGTCTGCAGATCCAAGAAGCAAGTAGCACCTCCACCCCCCCTCAGAGCCTCAACATTCAGCCCCCTCACATGAACAGCCGCCTCCTCCTCAGTCAGCTCACTTTACTCCAATGCCTGAGGAGACGTCCGCTTGGATGAGCAGGATGGAGGAGCTCCATCATATGTCGATGACCAGAATACAAATAATGGAGGAGCACCTGTAAATGCAACAAGTCCATATACGAAGAGGGGAGGAGCTCGCAGAAGAGAGGCATCGCATAGCACAAGAGTGGCATATGCAAGCAACGACGCTCGCAGAAGAGAGGCATCGCATATCACAAGAGCGGCAAATGCAAGCCGCAGATTGGCAAGTGTGAGCAGAAGAGAGGGACCATGAGATGGTGGCAGCACTTCAACGACGTGAGAGACGATCAGCCCGTATGGCATCCGCATCATCGTCCTCTAAAGCAATAGATGTCATATACCGCTTGTAAGTGATTTACTTTGTATGCAAAGTCCAGTATTTACTATATTTGTGTTTGACGTAATGACGTGTTGTTGATTTGCAGCACCGGTGCCGTAAGCCGCCATCCTGCTCCTCCAGCCGAGCTTGTAGAGCCTGCCGAGGCTCCGCCCCTTAGAACTGTGCGCGTAGTACGTCTTTCATTTGGTTATATATGTGTGTTCATTCATGTTCATGTTTTGTTAGTCTGACGGTGTTTTGCCATTTTTCTTGTAGGCTCATGATTTGATGAGCATGTTCAAGAAGTATTTTCAGGCAAATACTCGGAAGAACACAGAGACGTGCGCAATTTTTGGGGGAAATCTAGTAGGCGATGCTTACGTCGTCACTCATCTCATCTTCCCGGAGCAAGTCGGGACGCCAGATACGGTGAGAATCCTTCTTCGTATGTTAGTGTAAAAGATTTTATCTTAGTATTCATCCAAACATATATGCAGTGCTATGGCACAGACGAGGCAACCGTATTCATGTTTCATCAGGAAAACAATCTACTCTCATTAGGGTGGATTCACGTAAGTAACCATCTCGCTTCTCCGGGTAGTTGTTCATGTTAACTAAGATCATCTAAAGCGTTGTTTACATTGCAGACACACCCGAAGCATAATTGTTTTATGTCCTCCGTTGACCTGCACACTCAATACGCTTACCAGCGTTTGCTGCCGGAAGCAATCTCCATGGTCGCAGCTCTCACTGACAAACATCGGTGTAAATTCTTAATATTGCTTTCCGCGTATTTTCCCTTATGGCAATTGTTCCCTTTGCATTGCAGCCCGTACAGTGTCTTGCGGTGTACGAGTGTGAGGATGAGGGTGATGCGACAGTGCACTATTCAGGAACAATTTCACGAGCACGAAGAAGCAACCTTTTATTATGAGGGTCAGTTGTTCGAGACAGCTGAGCATGTATTCCTTGACCTGTAATTATCTTTTGCGGTCAAGGATTTGCAGGCGAAACGGACCAGAAAGAAGGACGCATAGGACTTTATGTTTATGTACACTTTATTGTAATTTGTTTACATTGACTTCGTAATGTATGTTTAGTTGAATTTGTGTACATTTACGTTGTAAGTGCTTTGTTGTAATTTATGTTTAGTTTAATTTGTTTATATATATTGGATGATACTGGAACTGCTTGGGATTTTTGTGCAGGATGTATGAGCATAGCTTTGGGGGAGTAAAGAAATAAGGAAGACTTTGGCAAAATTTTTATAAATTGGTGTGAGGATAAGTGAAAAGTAAATCATGTATGACTTAAATTATGTACATAATTAAACAAAAGTGTAGGGAGAACCTTCGGTGAATTCAGTGCAACAATTTCAACAGCTTCCATAAGAAAACCGCGGCGTTTTGCTCCAAAATTCACGGCGTTTTGCTCAATTATCGCGGCGTTCTGGTCATAAGACAGGACGGTGTGTGAGCACGCCGCGGCGGCGGCTTGTGAGCAAAACGCCGCAAGCAGCGCCTTGTGACCAGAACGCCGCGGCGGTTTGTGAGCACGCTGCCGCAGTTTGTACTCACATGCCACAACGGCTTGTGACCAGAACGCCGCAAGCAGCGGCTTATGACCATAAATGTGCCATTCGACCTTGCTCTGCCTCTGGCTCTGCCACTCCCTCTGTAGGCCTCTGCACTTGACTCACCTCCTCCATCGCAAGTGCGGAATTTGTGCCCCAGACGCCCACACCGGCCACAAATGACGTTCAGATGTCTTCTGGTCAGCACTGTCTGACTTGGGGCCTCGTCCACATCTCGTATTCTACATCTGTGCGGCCTTCTTGGAAGCCTTTCAAATGGCGATGGAATAATTGGATCAAGATTCGTCACAGGAGGCCATTCGATTGGTCCATTGACAGGGCAGAGAAAGTGGGAGTACATAGCCATGTATGTTTCCCTGTGATAGCACGCATGCACAAATTCCTCAAGAGATCTCCTTGTGAAGTGAATGCACGAGAGTGCATGACCACACGGGATGCCGGTCAACTCCCACCGGTAACAGGTACAAGTACCCCTGTCCAAATCGACAGAGTACTGTTCGTTACCGTTGTTGACCTCAAACTGGGCAGCTCCTGCAAACTAGGGGCTCCAATTTCAACTAGCAAGTTGTACTTTGGCGAGCCGGTTGTTGATCATTGGACACAACAGGTCGGTCAGCGAGCCATCTTTTCATTTTTTTTCATGATCCTACTCATGATGTCATTTCGAATGATCTCGAATATACTTAGAATTGGTTTGTCCCGGGCTGGTAGGATGCAGGTGTTCAAGGACTCGCTCAGGTTGTTAAGGCTTATGTCGCACTTTGGGATGGAGCAGAAAGCATGTTTGGCCCAACATGTCACATCTATTCCTCGTAGATAGTCATGGGTCGCCGGGTTAAGCAAAAATAACTTGGCAATCTCTCTCTCAAATTGCCTCACTGTTGTGACTTTAGATGCATCCCACATTGCATCCTTGAACAACCTACCTTTAAATTGTTTTTGAAAATTGGCATACAGGTGTCGGATGCAAAATTGATGGTCTGCTTGCCATGCCACCTCTCTGACAGCTGGCACTAATCTCTGCAAAGATTCATAATATGAGTCAAACATTTGTAAAAAAATGCATAACATAAACACATAAGGCAAAAGCAATCAACTGCACCTTTTGTCGATCAGAAATGATTGTCCATCTAATGCTAGATGAGGTGTTTAGATCGTCGAGCAACAATTCTAGAAACCATCTCCATGAAGCCCTATTTTCTGCTTCAACCACTGCTACAGCAATCGTTACATACCATCGTTCCCGTCGATGGTTACAACAGTGAGCAGCTGACCCAGAGTCGCTCCCTTCAAGTCAACCATCTAAACAAATAACCAGTCTACCACAGTTCGGCACAACCCTCTTGCATGCATCCAAGCACATGTACATCCTTTAAATACACTCATGTCAAGGTCAACACGCAGGGAACTTCCAGGATTCGACCTCCGAATCTTCTCAGCATAGGACCATATGAGCTTGTATTGCTCATTGCCATCCCCTTCGTTAATTTTCTTGGCTGCATTTCTTGCCCTTCTAGCAAGGCTGAGTGTGATGTTGACGTTGAAGTCCTTCCTGACTGTCTCAATTATGGAAGATAGGTCCCAGTCGGCCTGACTTTTAAATCTGTCTAAGTAATGCGTTGCCACCCATTTGACAGTGGCATGACAGCTTTCCATCTTTCTGGAGCAAGTGTGAAAGTCATTGTAGAACTTTATTTGAAACGTCATTTCACCTTGCATTTTTTAGGCATGCAGCCGCCACGTGCATCCCTCCTGGCAGATAGCCCTCAACTAATAAGCATCATTGTGAGTGAATTTTATCCCGTACCCATTCTTCAATGCATGATCGACAATTTCTTCTCTAATTTTATTTAGTGAACTATACTTTTTACCAAGGCTCATACCAGCGAAGCTACATTCTACTTGTGGTGGGCGTCTAGACCTACTCTCCGCCATGTCAACGTCTTCGTCACTAGTGGATTAGCATGCTGATCGGAGGTCTTTATCGTTCTCTTCGTTTGGAGTTGCTGAGACAAAATGCAATATAATTGCAACTTCATTTCCAATTCCACGTACCTCGTTCTCATTGGCAAAAAATGTGTCTGTGGGCCCCACTTCAACTTGACGGCTAATAACTGATTCTTTAACACTCCAATACGCCATTTGTTTTTCAAAAAAATCTTCAACTTTGCCAAAATTCTTTTTTCTTCAGCTCTCGGACTTCTCTAGGGTTCAATAATCGCTGACAAAATGCCTCTGAATATCGCTGGGAGTTAACTGTCTGCTTACATAATTCCAAGCCGATTCAGGACGCCGCCGTGAATTTTCAGGATGTCGCCGCGGCGTTCCAGGACACCGCGGCGGCGTCCCAAGATAGGGCCACCGCGGCTTCCTTACCTTCTTTTATTCACTACCTACGCGCACAGCGGCGTCCTAGGATATTGCGGCGTGCAGCCCAATTTTTGCCTTCTTTTCTTCGCAAGCCACGACGCCACGGCGTGTTGTCTACGAACCGCCGCGACATATTGTCTACGAACCGCTGTGACGCCTTGTCAGATTGTTAACAGCAAACGTGACAGTGATGTTGAATTTATCATTTTCCCAAACGTCAATGGTTAACTTGTTAGAAAATATACCACAATGGTTAACTTGTCATTGATCGCAAACCACGATGGTTGATTTGTCATTTTCCTATTATTTTATTTTAAAAGTTATGGCAATTTTGAGAATGCAATTACCATCTAATTTTTAATTTTCCAATCCTTTTATTTTCTCTTCAAATTTAATGTATTTTAACTAATAAAAAATGATAATTTTTTAAATAATTAAAATGGATAAATTACTTTTAAAAAAAATTAATTTATTAAAAAATTACTTTTTTTTTTACTTAAAGTTTCGACAACTCTTCCTAGCAGGGAGTCTGCGACTTTGCAGACAAGATTTACTTCTTTTTGTTTTTCTCCACACAACCAATACACAAGAACAAATGAAGTGAGTGGGTACAATCTCGTCCTCAGACACTTCCAGTTCCATGATTTTCATCCGAGTAATCTCACATTTCTAAACAAACACTTGAGATAGTAAGATTGGCATTTAGGCTTCGTAAATATATCAATGGATGATGATTTTACCTCTGCAAGGACTTGTAAAGGACGACTGTAACATACTTGGCTCGAAAGCGTTGGGTGGATCCAAGCGCCACAAAAGATGGTCCACTATTACTCTTCCCTTTCTGCATGTAAAGGTGATTAAGAACGACGTGTTGAGGTCTTGACAGTGGAGGAGGACTATCCATGGAAGAGGAGGGGGTATTGAGAAGTGTTGATTGCAGGTGTGGAGGAACTAGTGGCGGCTCCTTCGTATAATCATCAGATCCGAGGAGGATGTTGTTATAACTCGAGTCTGGGGACTGTGGCCGTTCAAACCCAGAAATGCTTTCAGTGTCCTCTGGAACATAGTCCTGCACAATTCATCGACATAATTATTGCATAGAGAGATAGAGAGAGAAGAGAGATCATGTACTCATGTAAATATGAACAATCGAATTACTAAATCCACAATGGTAAATATCCTAAGAAACTTCCAGATCGCCTTTCCCAAAGCACTTCAATGACTAGAATACCCAAAAACAACAACTACGCTCATACACAATATTTCTGCATATATTTATAAAAAATAACACTCAATTCATGTCTTAACCTGAGTCAGTTACACCGTCTTTTATTGTCTTTTACCTTTTCATGAATCACAATGAATTAATTGCCCAAACTAATACAAAGACAATGGTACTTAGAATCAATCAGTTGGGTTAAACGCAAGGGCCGTGAAGCAAAACATTTCCTGATAAAGCACATTCCATCTAAGAACTTTTTATTTATAACCAATGACGAATACCGATGAAATATGCAACAAAGATGACGTACAACTAAGTTTAAAAAAAATGAGATCTTTTGATGGCTAGAGAAGCTATAGATATCATTTCTGAATTTCTAACGTCTTGGGTGCAAAAACAATTTGTATTTGCGGAGCTTGTGCAAGTTGATATAGCTTTCAATAAGGGGATATACTTAGCAATCTTGAAAGACAATATTGTCAAAACATTGATGCACCTGAAACTCGGAGTGATAAACGGTTTGGCAAGATTTATGGGAGGAAAAAAGCAACTGAATGGCGAGAAGGGAAGTAAGGAGCTGAGTTAGCCAAGTTAGTTAAGCAGTAGGGTGAGTGGACGGAGGGTCTACGAGTAGGCCAATGGCTGTATTGGGAGGGTAAGATAAAAATGGGGGAAGAGAGGAGTATGTATTCATTATGTTGTTATTCTATATTCTGCATACTTTTCCCACGGGTTTTTCCAAGCTGAGAGTTAGAGCTCTACTTGTGGCAGAGTAGTTTTTTTTCTGGGTTTTTTCTTGCCAGGAGTCTATAATAGAGAGTTACCACACAAAATTGGTATCACAGCTATGAACAAACTAGGACCTGGCCGGGATGAGGCTGAGTCCAAACAACTATGGGCCAACTCTTAGTTTCGAGGAGCTAAGTTTCTCTGTTTCCTTGAATGGAAGAAACACGACAGCTTTCGCCAGAGTTAATGGCAGAATTCAATGTTTTGAGCAGCTAAGTTTCTGCGCTGCATCAATGATGAAGGACAAAGGGAAAGGGGTAGCGTCTGGAGGTCCTGACCTTGGGTTGAGGGGTTTTGATCTCCTTCTAAAGGAATTCGGAGCTGAGTTATCAATTATTGGCCAGAGTGTTGTCATTATGAAATCAGGAACATTTGCTCGACAAGATAAGATGGGAGACTGGAGACATGTTGAAACCACCCCTTGGGATGCACAGTGTTGAGAGGGGGTCACCTCCCTCCAGAGGTGGCGGTTGGAGTCCGGGAAGCTATTGTCGGAAATCAGGACAGGGCAGTCCACCGAGGGTAGAGATTCCCGCATTAGAGGAAGAGGATTGGAATGCTTGGATGAGAAGAGCAGAGCTCTTTTTTCGAGCGTCTCGCATGCATCTCAATAATCGAGATAACGTAGTCTTAGATTATTTGATGGCTGAGGCTAGAGATTTTTTCCTAAGAGTAGTACTATATTTAATCTCTAATCTCACATTATAATGAGATACTTAAATATCATTTACTAATTGGAAATATTATTATGTTATAATATAAATAATTAAATTAATAAATTACATGAATCAATGATACATAAATATCACATCATGGCTAAAAATTAAAATCTAAATATAATATTACTTTTTTGTGGAATGGATCAAAGAGAAAGGGCCAAGATGAGTTGAGATGACCAAAAGTTTGCTATGAATCACCATTTTGGGCCAAAGGAGTTCATGTCCCCCAAAACTAGTTCATGCTTGAAATAATTGGGAGTGTAAAAGACTATAGAGACAAGTTCTGGGAATTAGCAACCCATATTCACAGAATGGATGAGGTATTTTGGCAGCCATCCTGAATGGGTTAGCAATAGAACTTCGAGTTTCCAATACCAGTTGTTGAGGATTTAATAGATGGACTCCATGGCACCATTTTGTCCACGAAATTATACCTAAAAAGTGGCTCTTTTAAAATTTGTATGCATGGGGAGAATGTAGAAAAGACGAGTTTTCTTACTCACAAGGGGCATTACTAATTCCTAATAAGTAATGCTCATTGGTTTGATGAATCCTCCGACAATCTCCTAAGCCATCATGATGAAGATGTTTCATCTCTTCCTCCATCGATCTATCTCAGTCTCTTAGGATGATAGTTTGATTTATAGTACGGATCAATCTATTCCCTATGGACTCCACACTGCTTTTGGAATTCTGAAGGATGAGGGGTTTGTGTTGAACACAAAAAATGTGGTTTTTTAAGACCTTTGTCCACTATTTGGGACATCAAATCAACAATCTCAATGTGCTCACTAAAGGGATAAGTTGAAATGCATGCCCTAACAGCTAAGCCCTAAGAATGCAAAAGAGGTTTGTGGATTCCTCAGTCTTAACAGGTATTATTGCCATTTTGTTACGAGTTATGGGATGATTGCTTGGCCCCTATGGATCTTCTAAAAAAGGGGATGGAATGTGTCAGCACAAGCTGCATTTGAAGAGTTGAAGAGGTTAATGATGTGACCACTTGGTGTTATCTTTATGAAAATTTGAAGCAAGATTTGAGTTCTAAGTGAATGTCTTCGGTGAAGGATTAGGAGCAGTGCTCATGCCTTTCGAGAGACCTATCACTTTTTTCAACAAGGGTTGCCATTGAAACTCCTATGCAAGTAAGTTTGAGGACCTAACTTTCGAGTAGATTATTTACTATCTTTACCAACCCACATTTACTGAAATTGCTTCGAGAACAACATTTAACAACCTCTTAGAAAAAAAATGGTTGGTAAAACTCATCGTATGGGATGGATAGAATTCAAAGAATTGTAAGCTATTTCTAGCCCTCAAATAGAAGATATCATTGACTTGAATCAAGAAGTTCAGGCTAATGCTAAACCATCCAAAATTAAGGAGGCTATATTGCTGGAAAACACATAGATATAAGTTAATTAAAGGGAAAAGTTTGATTGCTCCAAAACAGTCCATGGAAAAAACCATTTTTGTAAGATTTCACTTCTCCCCCATTGGAGAACACTCTGGAGTTAGGGGGGTTTATAAGTGCATAAGCAATAATGTGTATTGGGAAAGGTTGGCCAATGACGTTCAACATCCAGTCTCCAACTACAAAAATTCCACAAAGAAACAAGAAGGAACTGGCCAGCCTCCAATAGACTTAACTTATTACAGATAGAGTTCGGGGAGGATATCTCCTTAGATTTCATCGAGGCCTTCTAAAATCCTTTGGTTATAAAGTAATCTTAAGGGTGACCGACTGCCTCACCAAGTTCACTCGATCACTTTAAAGCACCCATACACGGCCAAGAACGTGGCTGAGATTTCAGCAAGGAGGTCAAAATTCTCCGACTCAACTTCAAACTGGCCAAGAAAGAATGAATAAGTTCGTTGATGCTTCTTGAGTGGACAGGAAATTCAAGGTTTAGCTACCTTCAAACCTTATAAAAAATCACAGCCAATGATGGGAGAATAACAAACTGTCATGTAAGCATTTTGGTCCCTATCAGATTCTAGCACGATCAGGAAGGTGGCTTACAATCTTAAACTTCAGGAAGGTAAAAAGGTCCACCTGGACACTAATGTATCTAAGTTAAAGAAGCTGGTTGGCAACAATTTAGCACCCTCATCACCAGTAGTAGGTATTGGTTTGGAGTTTGGGGGATGGGGAAATCTCAATCTGAGAGGAAGTCTTAATTAATTTGGATGATGCCACTTGGGAGAACGTGAAGGTAATTAAACAGTGTTTCCCGTATAAGACCTTAAAGACATGGTTGAAGTTGAAAAGAGGGAGTATCCATGCTTTCGAAAGCACAAAGTGATGAACAATTTGGGAAGATTTGTGGGGGGAGGAAAAATACAGCTGAATAGCAATAAGGACAGCTTGGGAATTATGCTGCTAAGCTGACCAAGTCAGTAAGGCAGCAAGCTGAGTGATCCGAGGGTCTAAGAGCAGGCAAATGATTGTGATAAGCCACCAATTAGGTTGACTTATAAGAGACGGAAAAGAAGGGAAGAAGAAGTTAGTAAAAGCAGTTGAAGAAGTTAGATTGAATAGTTTTGGAAGGTAGTTGTATAAGAATGTATAAAGAGAAAGATAAGTAGAAAGAGAAAATAAGGAGGAATTACTCTGTAAAGAAGGGGATTCTAGACTCAGTCAGTCTGGGGGGAAAATTGTTGTAAAAATTCATGTTGAAATTCTAATAAAAATGCAAAAGTTCATAGATAGAAGTTAAGTTCTATCATTTTGGTATCAGAGCATCGATCATGGTGTTAAGGTCAGTGATTTCGAGGCCCGAGGGTTCCCAAGAAATTCTAGTGGAGCTATAGAAAGAAATCGCTGGAATTAGAGAATATTTATCAAGGATTCCCTTGTTGGAAGAATTTGTGGAGAGAATTCCGTTAATCGAAGAAAAGATCGAGAGACTTCCGACCATGGAACAAGATTTGGTTTACCTGCGTGAGCAAATGATGCGGTTGATTAAAAAATTGGATGGAAGCGTGCCGATTGCTTCTAATCTAGACCGATGAGAGGATTTTGAAAAGGAAAAATCATCGGAAGAAGAAACTGGCGCTAAATTCATCCGAAACGATTTTCTTTCTTGAAGGTTAGAGTTACCTATTTTTACTGGCAAAGACATACTTCTCAATCAATTGATTAGTGGATTCAGAAAAATTAGAAGCTGATGTTGTCTGTTTTGAGGGTGCCGCCTTAGTTTGGTATCAATGGGAGAGCAGCAAACGACCATTTTTTTCTTGGATTGAGCTTAAAAGAATGCTAATGGATCGTTTTCGGCATTCAAGGAGTGGTAACAATTGTGACAGGTTATTTACATTAAAGCAGGATGGTTCAGTAGAATCCTACCAGACGAATTTGGAGACCCTAATGTCTAGTTTACCAAATATTCTTGAAGAAGTTTTGATTAGAGCTTTTTTCCAAGGTTTAAAATACAATATTAAAGGGGAAGTTAAATTGATGGGACCAATTGGATTGAATGATTTAATGAAAGCTGCTAAGCTTGTAGAGGATCGAAACTCTCCTCTTACATCCGTTTAAAGGAGGGTGTAATGTAGGAGAAAGAGCAACAACTTCTATGGTAACTAAAGCTAACCCTTCTAGTGATTTTTCATTCACTAATAGTACACTTCCTTCGAATAATACGATGAATACAGCAAGGTCTGAATTTCCTAGAAGAAGATTGACGGAAAAAGAAATGCAAATTAGAAGAGCAAAAGGGTTATGTTATAGATGTGATGAGCCGTATTCAATTGGGCATAAAAGCAAGAAAAATTTTTTACAAGTCTTAATTTTACAAGATGACAATGAGGAAGATAATATTGTTGTTGACAGGAATTGTATGTTCATAAAAGAAAGAGTGGATATGGAGTGGGGCACACAGCTTCACACGCTATGAGAATACGGATCGGATTTAAATCTGTTATTGTATTGATAAATTGTGGTGTTACACATAATTTCATAGCTGAAGCACTAGTTAACGAGCTGGAATTACCGATTATTGACACCAATAGCTATGAAATAATATTGGGCAATGGACAATCGATTAAAGGAGCTGGTGTCTGTAGGAAGGTGATTTTATCATTACCTGAAGTTGAAATAGTGGTTGATTTTTTTACCAATAGAATTGGGGAATTCAAATCTTATATTGGGTATGAGTGGTTAGCTTCTATGGGAGATATACAAATTAATTGGAAGGAATTAACCATTAAACTGTTGGAAAAGAGCAAATCTGCAGTAATCAAAGGTGATCCCGCATTAGACAGAAGCCAAATGTCCTTGAAAGCAATGCAAAAGGCAGTTAAACAGGAAGGGCTATGGTTATTTGATTGAACTGGGAATTGCAATGCTGGAAGAGACTAAGGAAAAAGAACAAAGACAGCAACCTGTGATTGATCAGCTATTAAAAAAATATAAAGAAGTAGCAAATATGCCTTTGGGCTTACCCCCTAATCGTATGCATGACCATGCAATTGTACTGAGGGATGAAATTTCTCCTATTAATATCAGACCATACCGTTATCCACAAATCCAGAAGGATGCTATTGAGAAATTGATTCGAGAAATGTTAACAATAGGAATTATACAATCAAGTCATAGCCCGTTTTCTAGTCCTATCATTTTGGTTAGAAAAAAAGATAGAAGTTGGCGGTTTTGTGTTGATTATAAAGCACTTATTAAAGAAACCATGGCAGATAAGTTTCCTATTCCCATGATTAAGGAACTTCTCGATGAATTACATGAGGCAAAAATTTTTACTAAGCTGAATTTGAAGTCCAACAATCATCAATTCGAGTAAAGACATAGGATATACCCAAGACAGCTTTTAGAACCCATGAAGGGCAATATGAGTTCATTATAATTCCTTTTGGTCTTACAAATGCGCAATCAACATTTCAATCTCTTATGAATCATATTTTCAATCAACATCTTCGAAGGTTCGTCCTCATATTCTTTGATGACATATTCATAGCATTTTTTTGGAGCAACATGTTACTCACTTAGAAGCTGTTTTTGAAATTTTAAAAGAGCAACAACTTTATATTAACTTGAAAAAATGTGTTTTTGCAAAGGAACAATTGGAATATTTGGGCCAAATCGTGTCATCAAGTGGGGTGTCTTCTGATCCAAATAAGGTGAAGGCCATAGTTGAATGGCCTACACCTAAATTTGTCAAAGCATTGTCAGAATTCCTAGGTTTAACAGGGTATTACCGCAAATTTGTTGTTGAATATGCAATGATTGCTGCCCCATTAACGGAGTTGTTTAAAAAGGATCAGTTCTATTGGAATGTGAAAGCTAAATGTTCTTTCAATGAGTTAAAACATGCCATGTGTAAAGTCCCGATTCTAGCATTGCCTAATTTTCATCAAACTTTTACTGTTGAAACGAATGCTTCTGGTTTGGGTATTGGGGGTGTCTTAATGCAGAATCATCAACCATTGCCTATTTTAGCCGAAAATTATCTAAACAAGGCCAATTGAAGTCGGTTTACAAAGGGAACTAATGGCTATAGTTTTTTTGGTGCAAAAATGGAAAACACATTGATGGGAGCACGTTTCATTGTGAAGACTGACCAAAAGAGCTTGAAATTTCTTTTGGAACAGCGTCAAGTTGCTGCTGAACATTAGAGATGGGTAGTTAAAGTAATAGGATATGACTTTGAGATTCAATACAAACCTGGTCTAGAAAAAAAGCTGCAAATGCTTTATCAAGGCATCCTAATGTGACCTTGATTCTATGATCAGTCAATCTATTATTTCATTGGCAGATGAATACAAAAAAGTGGATGAAGATTTTAAGTTGAGCCAGATAAAATCAGACCTACAGCAAGGAAAGAAAGTAAGGGCAGGATTTATGTTGAAAAATAACATATTATTTTTTAAAGGAAGAATAGTGCTATCAGGAAATTTTTCTCAAATTGTTGTTATCCTTAAAGAATTTCATGAAGGATTATTGAGTGGACACTCTGGGTTCACACGAACTTGTCATCGAATAGCTAGGGAGCTGTATTGGAAAGGAACGCGAGAGGGTGTTAAACAGTGGATGGAAAATTGTGCAGTTTGTCAAATTAATAAGACAGAAACATTGTCCGCAACAGGTTTATTACAACCACTTCCGATTCCAGATTGTATATGGGAAGATATCTCTGTGGATTTCATAGAAGCTTTGCCAAAATCCGAACGTTATGATTCCATTATTGTGGTAGTGGATTGGTTAAGTAAATATGGTCATTTCATGACCTTAAAACACCCCCATACTGCATAAAAGGTGGTAGTTTTATTTCTGGAAAATGTGCTTAAATTATATGGTTTTCCTCGTACTATAATTTTTGACCGTGATAAAATTTTTCTTAGTGTTTTTTGAAAAAAATTGTTTCATTTGCAAGGGACAATTCTTAAACGAAGTACAACTTACCATCCACAAACGGACAATCCAACCGAGGTTGTAAACAAATGCTTAGAGACTTATTTGCGATGTTTTTCAACCAACAAACCAAAAACTTGGTATAAATGGCTACATTGGGTAGAATTTTGGTACAATACGACATTCCATGCCGATATTAAAATGACTCTGATTCAAGCAGTTTATCTTAGAGAACCTCCACCAATTTTACATAGTGAATTGGAAATGGATAAAGTATCGACAGTGGAATTGTTTCTTCAAGAAAGAGATGAAACTTTAGAAATATTGAAGTATCATTTGCAACGAGCACAACAAAGAATGGTTAGTACCGCAAACAAGAGTAGAAGAGAATTAATTTTCCAATAAGGCAACTGTGTATATGAAACTCAAACCTTATAGGCAACAATTAATGTCTAAAAGAATGAATGCAAAGCTGTCTTCCAAACTCTATGGGCCTTTTAAGATACTTAAAAGGATTGGAGTTGTCGCTTATAAACTCCAATTACCTAGTGACTCTCTCATTCATCAGGTATTCCATGTTTCGTGGCTCAAGCCGGTTAAGGGCAATGTAATTGATGTTTAGGCTACATTGCCAGTATCGAAAGAGTTAGTGCCTCAAATTTTTCCCAAAGCAATGTTGGATGTGTGAACAAATAAAGAAGGCTTTGATGAGAAAACAACAATGCTTGATTCTACCGTGTTGCTTAAATGGCATGGAGTTCCATCATATGAAGCAACTTGGGAGAAATTTATAGACATCAAGCACCAATTTCTAGAATTCAACCTTAAGGACAAAGTTGTTCTTTGGGCCGAGGGAAATGATAAGCCACTAATTACATTGACTGATAAAAGATGGAAGAGAAGAGAAGAAGTTTGTAAAAGCTGTTGAAGAAGTTAGAATGAATAGTCTTGGAAGGTAGTTGTAAAAGAATGTATAAATAGAAAGAAGTGTAATAAGAGAAAATAAGGAGAAATTACTATGTAGAGAAGGGGATTCTAGTCTGAGACAGTCGGGGGGAAAATTGTTGTAAAAATTGTTGTTGAAATTCTAATAAAAGAGCAAAAGTTCACAGATAGTAGTTAAGTTCTATCAGATTGTATCAAGAGGGAAGATAAAGAGTGGGAAGAGAGGAGTGTGCATTCATTTGGTTGTTCTTTTCTAAGGTTGTCCAAGCTGAGAGTTGGAGTGCTGCTTGCGGTTGACTAGTTGTTTTCTGGATTACTCTACCAAGAAATCAGTAATAGAAGGGTACCATGCTACAAACATTCATCGGTGTAGCGGTGAGAATTTACTTTCTTCATAGGACCATAGGTTGGTCACGAGGTTGCGTCTTCCATCATATGGAACAAGCTGTTTTTGCACTATCATTCATTTATGCTTTCCAGTAGAAATTTTTGCAACATAGCATGTTTCTTACTGATCAAAAAAATGGATAAAAGGCATAATATTAGTCACAAATTACAAATCAATCAGTTATGGATACACATAATGACATGGCTACTAATTAACTCATAATCTGAACAAGCCATCAGTATGAATGTAAAAGTGTCCAAGACGAGGAACACATTATTCTATAGTGAAAGCTTGCTAAAAAGAAATTCACCAAATGAGAGAGATGTATGTGAGAAAGACTCAGAGAGCTTATCAATATTTGTGAAGTTCATCACTCTATGATGAAGTACGTATGAAAGAAAGAAATTCTCTCAGAAAAATATATTTGAGTAAAATATGACCAAAAGTAAAACTAAATAAACAAAAAAAAAGCAATTTGAAGTATAAACACCCATTCAAATTTAGAAGAATATTGCATTAATAAAATCCATCAAATCAAACTCACATATAATTGCCTTGAAGATAAGAGAATGAATAAGTCAATTTATAAACCTAAGAAAAAATAGATATTCATTTAAGGTTTGCAGATTGGAAATTGAAAAATAGCAACTTTTTCTTCGGATGATATACTCGATCTATGCAAAAAAAAATCTTGAGGCTCGATCCACTTCATCAGCCCATTCCACAGGTTCATTTGTATTATCAGTTAGAGGATTTTTATATTTAAAGAAAATCTAATGGCTATAAATTGGGTATGGTATAGGAATTCAATCAATTTATTCTGCAAGTTCTTTATAGGGATTCTATTGGGGTAAAACCAACCAAAAAGCATTTCGACCACCAAACCGACAAGTCTATTTACAAAGAAACTTTTTCATCCTTTGCAGGCGAACAAGATGTCTCAAACAAATAAAATCACCTTCTTCCTAACTACCCTGTT
The DNA here is from genome assembly GCA_022433065.1 of Begonia loranthoides. Classification (NCBI taxonomy): domain Eukaryota; kingdom Viridiplantae; phylum Streptophyta; class Magnoliopsida; order Cucurbitales; family Begoniaceae; genus Begonia; species Begonia loranthoides. The sequence goes on along the minus strand of CM039468.1, from coordinate 23,755,204 downwards.
GGAAGCGAGGCAGGTTTCAAATGCTTTTGAACGTTCCAAAGACAGGGTCTCTTTTGATGGAATAGACAGATTGTCAAAAGTTTCTTCCTTAACAAAGTGACAGAAATTCTGAGTGAATCCTTTTAGGTGCATTTATTCAGTTTCTTGCACTTGCGTCGCTCAGGTTTTCTTCATTTTGTAAGCTGTTTCTCTCCAGCTCAATATCATAATAGTCGTTTTAAGATTTGTTCAAATTTTCTTTTCTAATTGAGATTGAGAAGAAGTTATATCACAGATAATGAGAACATGTATTATAAACTCACCTGCAAGTCCAAAATGTTGTACGCATTGCCTGCATCATCCTGGGCCCAAGGAAACTCAGGGGCATACCTCCATTGCCCATCAACTACAAACCTATAGTGGTAAACACCAGATGGCAGTACCTTCATAATAGTGAAGTCTTTTCCAGATCTCTGTAAGAGAATTCTGATCAATGACAAGAAAAAAAATTAGGAATTTTAGAATCAATCACAAGTCACAACTCAAAGTTTTAAATAGTTAAAAAAATTACCTTGATTTCCAGCCGTCCCATGATCCCTCCACAGCTACTTCCTTGCCTCCATAACTCCACGTGATCATCGTTGGTATTCCTTGCTCATTGCATTTTTCATCATAACCCAAAGTATTTTGCATCCACGAGTAGCTGGGCATGTGCATCTCATCAGGTCTCATTATCGGAAGAATTGGATCCTGGAAAGTGAAAATGGCATAACAATGTCTTAAAAGTCCAAAAATTAGCTGATAAGATGAGCAACCACTAGTGAACCATACATAAACCTCATTAACAAAATAAAATGAACACGCAATAACTGAAGAAGGAAACTAGAGGAACAATCAATTAAAAGTGAATGCCTTGCTTGAAATCAGTAGCTTTCGTTTTCTCAAAATCTAGTGTGACATACAAGTCCTATGCATATAAAGATAGAAGTTGTAATATAAATTCCCTGAATCGTAATTAAAGTTCATTCAACTGGTAACTCAGATAAATTCCAACTATTTGAGAAGATAAAGCACCTCAACTGGGTGCTATGTTTCTTTCAGGTCTTCTTTTTTAATACTGAAATGAAAGGCTCAAAAACTAAACAAGGCCTTTCCCTTTAAAAGAGTCAGCTAGAAAATAGAAAGTTAACATCCGACAGGAGCAGCAAGTGTACAAGTGATGTGATTGTTATATAACCTTGTCAGGAACATCTTCTCTAACTAATTACATTTACACCAAATTCAGACTTACTGAATAAAACATCTCAAACATTTAATTCGCTCCAAAACAATGGTTCCTAGGCATATAACCGCTGCAACGAAGATTTAAACTCTGCCATCAAAAAACAGTTGGCTTTTCTTCACTACCTTGTGGACAGGTTCCGATAACTGATTAGCTAAAACCATGAAAAATAAATTGCACCCACTACCCACAAAACTTACATCCTCCCTATTTTTTTAGCAATCAAAATAATAAAAGTGGCATTTGATCCCTCTTAGACTCTTAGAAAGATAAGGAGAACCTTTAACACACCGATGCATGGCCCTTCATCATTGTTAGTGCCTCCACCACCCCATCCTCTAAACAATTTTTGCCACATCACATTCTTCTTAACTGTCAAAAAAAACCATACATCCAAGCGCCAGCCTCAGTTTCTTCAGTTTAAAGGACAAAATTCTCATAAATTTTTAAATATTACAATACATCTTTTGCCATTGTGGTAGTCAACACTCAAATAGAATTCTTTCGCTAGCCGAGGACAAGTTATGGAAACTATATCTCCCAACGATTTTATCTCAAGCTAATCCACCCCACCATCAACAACAACCTCCAGTTTTCCTTTCACCTATTCTTCACTTGGTCTACAGATAATCCTCTGTTGGCCATGTGTTTCCAAAAGAGTGATGGATTGATGTCCTACAATCCAATTCCTAAAAGGATAGGCACATGATCTTAACCCATCTTGAAAGGAAGATTAAATGGAAACAGAGCATGGGAGAAGACAAATTAATTGAAAAACTAGGTGCTGGTTCTAAGAGAAAATCTTGAGCGTCCTGGTTGATCATCCACTTTTTTGATCCAGAGGATAAGCCTCCACCACAAAAATTTTACGTGGAGTATGTAACTCAACAAAAAAGCAGACACGAGCTACTCCTACAAGTGACATACCAGATAAATAAAAGAGTAAAAAAAAATGTTTACCCAAACTTGCCACCGAAAACTATAAACCGTACGGCGGTCTATTCACAAGATCTAACAAAACTGTTTAGATCTCGTCTCCAGTACAATGTAAAGGTAAATATCTTACGTCGAAATCACATGATTTACTCAAAGGAAATTTCATATTATACTAAGAAATCAGAAGTACATAGATGTATAGATAGATAGATACAAGGCAAGAGAGGGAACTAACTTGAGGAGTGAACATCAATGGAGACTGGGTAGCCCTTGGGCTATGAGGAGGGGACTGCCCCATCAACTCGGAAGAAGCACCGGGTGGATGATAGCCAACTTGAGCCCTATCTGGAGCAGCCATACGTTCATGCACACTATTATCGTCACCACCAATTTCTTCTTCTGCCCCAGATACACTCCCATTCACGTTGCCCATTTCTAGTCGAATCTAATCCAACCCCTCTCTCACCAAAAAGCAAAAAAGAAACGAAAAACAGCACAAAACCGAGTTGCAGAATCTAAAATTCAATTCTACCCAGAAAATAAAATTAAGTGATTCATGTGGAAAATCATGAGAAACCCAACCAGGAAAAGCCGTCACAGAGGAAGCTTGAGCAGGACATTGATGGGGAAATGAAGAAGAAATATTACAGATTGAAGATTTACTTGATAAAAAGAAGTAATTGGGAATTTGGGAGAAGGTCGGCGATTTCGGAGGATGGAGTGGTGCCCCAGCGATACTTAGTTTCGTAGGGATGGTGCGTAAGTCGTCACGTTATCATTGACGAAGTTGTCTCACTCCGTTATTTTACATATCTGACCTTTCTTTTTTCTCCTAAACTCATTTTCAGGATTACTAACAATGGCGGGTCTAGATTAAAGACATTCTGGCCCTGTCTCCTCAGTTTTAGCTAACAATAAGATAGAAATAGAAAAAGAAGGAAGATGAGGTAAAAGGATGGCAGCTGAGGTAAAGAGATGAAACAAGATTAACTTTGGTCGATTCATCTATGATCTATTACATCATACACAAGACTAATTCCAAATGTAGACCGATGATTGGAGGATGCTAGCAATGGACTCTCAAGCTCAAGCTCATGCTAGGTAAAGTTTTAGCGAGTTGTTCAAAGGGAATGCGGCAAATATTAAGGTCTCCAACATGAAAAATTAGATTAGAAGCAAGGCCTATGGCACTGATATTGTTGCAGAGATAGTTGGGGAACGGCAAGAAGGCATGATGTTGAATTCGTGCAACAATGATTCAATCAAGCGTCTACCATAGAGCGAGTTTTTTTTTTTGTTTGTCAGAGGATTGAACTACTAATTGCACACGCATAGAATCAATAAGCATTAATGATTTTCACATGCTGGCAAGAGTCCTACTTAACATCAATGTAACAAGTGTTCAAGAGGTCATTAAGTTGATTAAACACTCTGCCTAAGGAAGGAGTTACCCTTTAATATTGAAGCGCACCCAAGGAACTACTTGGGTTACTTAGAGTGCAATGTTGAAGCGCGCGTGCAATTTGTCTAAATATGATACCATCGAGGAAAGGGGAATCAATCAAATTGTTTTTTCATGCCATTTTTTTTAATCAATTCATCTCACATTTTTTAAAATTATTTCATAAATAAATGAAATTAAATATTACATTTGAAAAATAAACAGCAGAAGTCTTTTATAAATAGTCTAATTTAAAAATTCAAACGTAATTAAATCTCAACATAAATCCTTATAAAAGTATTTTAACTTATATCCAAACATTTAAGAAAACACAATTTAATAAAAGGTTTTTCTTTTTCAATATGTTTTTTTCAAGTCTTCACCCACAGGTCAATGTTACTCCAACAACTCTACAACCTCGTCCATGAGAATACTCCTTCAACTACCTGCTTCACATATTTTTGTCAATAGCATCATCAAAGTTTTCGTCACCTACATCACAAATTTCATATAAAAACCTAGAGCTCAGTAAGACGTGCATTTAAAATCATGAGCATGAGATGCAATTTGTAAAAACATATACTTTCAGTCTTTCTCTCTTTTTTTTTCCTTTTAGTTTCTAGTCTAGTCTTTGTGGGTAATTTAGTTTAGAGAAGAGATTGACACTATTAGGCCTATCTCATGTAGAGCAGCCAACTGGAACCCCACCCCATAAAAACTATTTATGTTTATTCATTCTTTCAATTCTTTTTTGTCTTTCTTAATGATAACATTTTTCATGCATGCATGAGATGAACATGTAACCATACATGAAAAATATAATATATAATAACAGTATGATCTATTATTATATGCAACGAAATAACCATATCAACTTCTCCAAAGTCTTACATCTAGTAAAAGAAAATGAAAGAAACAATCAAAATAGTAATACATCCTCGATCAATGTCACCACAGACTAAACAATATAAAACAATTACCACATTCTCGATCAACATCTTCACATACAATGTAGTAGAAAAAAAGAGAAGCAAATATCCTAGTACTTTGGGATGTAGGCCAAAGATCAAACGCATGCAAACATCACTGACGTAATCTTATCATCCATACTATAAACATAAAATAAACATCACATAACACATTTTCAATCCACGGTCGTAGAGCATCAGAAGCAAGACAATCATCATAATAATAAAATATCCTAACACTTTGTGATGTAAGTCAAAAGACCAAACACATGCATACATCATTTACCTTGGGGCCTTAATATAGTTTTAGTCACTTAGAATGATTATTCCCTTGCTTTAGGTTAACTTCTAGTCCACTTCCTTAACAACATGTTTTGTTTTCCTCTCGAGAATTTGAAAGAAAAATAAAGACCTTGCAGCTTCTCATGTATGAATGATTAAGGTTTCATCTCAACCTTCCTTTTTATAAATCAGCAACTTTCCTTTTCAGTAGTCTGAAAATATATTCACAGTTCAAAAATATATTCATAGTCCAAAAAATCCAAGGACAAACGCATCTTGAATTGTTCTATACAGTTATCGTTGACACGTGTGCTTCCTACTGGAGTAACATGTGCTTTTTACAGTAGACGCGTACGCTTTCAACATAGACACATGCGCTTTTGCAGCGGATATTAGCCTTGCTCACGTTGTCCACCAATCACTATCTGCCACATTCACATATCTTTGGTGGACAATCCTCATTCCACAAAGTCCACCTTTGCCGCGAACGCCAACACTTTTGCTGTGAATATCCGCTCACCTTGTCTCCCAAGAACATCTGTCACGTTCACATGTCTTTCTGTAGACCAACCTTATTTCACAGATTTCGTCTCACCTACAGACACCAACGCTTCCACTGTGAATATTTGCTTACCTTGTTCGCTAATAACAATTTGTTGTGTTGACATATCTTTCTACGAACAAACCTCATTTTCTGGATTCCACCTCACATCCGCAGAGATCAATGCTTCCATGAATGTCAATGCTTCCTCTGTAGATATCTACTTACATCATCTGCCACTCACAATCTGCCACATACCTCACTTTGCAAATTTCACTTCACATCTGCGGATACCAATATTTTCGCAAATACCAATGCTTTTACAGTCACCAACACTTTCGCTGCAGATATCAGCTTACATCGTCTGTCAATCACAATCTGCCACTTCCTCACTTCACAAATTCCACCTCATATCCACAGGACCAATGCTTTCGTGAACACCAATGCTTTTATCAACACCAGTGCTTCTGCTGCAAATATCTGATGTGGATATTCACTCCTTCTGCAAACACCACCAATGTGCAACCACTTGTCATCCCTAAACACTTCTGCCACAAACACCAACACTTCTGTTGTGGATACCAATACTTTTGCGAACACATTATCTCGTGGACACATTCTTTTTTGCGAACATCAACTCGCTTATGGACACATTTCATTTCACGAACATTTCATCAAGCGAACACATTCCCTTCTGCAGATACTTTTCCTTCTGCGACTTGTCCTTTAACTCTCCACGCCGAACTTTCTTAATTCTTAAAAATACATAATAAAATAATTTTCATTCCATATTTTCATTAAGATATACCCTTTATAATGCAAACTTCCAATTGTGATGCTAGTTATTTCATTTAAATTAAAAAAATAGTATTACACATGAAATTATTTGTGAAAATTTTTTGTGTGTTACAATATTATCATTTGCATGGGGAGGGTGATGATTTTTTGATGGGAGTGTTAGGAAAATATGACATGACATGGCATAATCATAGAAGAGAATGTTCTTATAATGTCGTATCCTGAAATCAAAATTCATACATTTAAACTTCCACATTTTCCTAATTTATTTCTCAATATTATTTACAAATCAACTCTAAAATGCATTAATCGCTCGAATCAAAATTCTCTCAATAAAACTTGTAAAAGTTTTTAAACATATAATCACTACCTAAATTGAATTCCCAAAACAAAATTTAACACTTTAACCTGGTAAACAAAGACTCATAATCATTAAATTTCACATATCTCATTCTAAATGAAAAAACATTGAGAAAATTCATGTTCGTATGACATAACCAATCAAGTTGAAAACTTAAAGTAAATAGTTGATACTTGTAGTATTTGTAATACCCCAGATATTTTTCCCCCATTTTGTTGATGTATTAAATTTTGGATAAGTAATGTATATGAATATTATATCATGTTGTGTGGTGGTACGCATTAAATTATGCTTGGGAAGTATAAGGTTAATATTGAAAAATAATCTAAGTGTGAAATTTAAGAAAAGTGTGTACAGGTGAGTTTTCGAACGCGTATTTCTCATCTGGAATCGGGCGCGGACGATGCGGAGGAGGAAGAAACGAATCTGTACAATTTTGGTGCATTTTCGGACAAAGTCTGGACGGCGCGGACGTGGAAGAAATGAATCTGTACAATTTTTGGGGACATTTCGGACGTGTCCTTCTCGTCCGAAATTGGGTGCGGACAATGCGATCAAGGAGGAAACGAATATGTACAAATTTTTAGGACATTTCGGATGCGTCCTTCTCATCTGAAATCTATTTCGGACAATTGATCTCGTCTGAAAAGTCGAAAAATCTGCGAAACCCATTTAAATTTCCTTCTCTCTCTTCCAATTTCGTGTTTGCCACAACGAAATATCTCTCCACTTTTCTTCTGCTGCAACATCCATTCATCTCTGGAGAAGTGGAGACTTTCCACCTGGCGATCCCTCATTTGACCTCCTTCTCTTGTTGTGGGTGAAGTGCCTTGAACCTTGCAGAAACTTATCCCCTGTAGCTGCACAGCCTCTCTCCCCTCTGTCTATAAGTAGTAAGTCCTCTGGCAACTGGGAAATATGAAATTACGATAAGTTAAGTGTTGAGTTGTGTGTAAAGGAAGAGTGTTGTGAATGTGAAGAGTGTTGGACAACTGTGTTGCTCTAAAGAATTTGCAGTGAAATCTGTCCACCATGAAGGTAAGAAGTGATTTTGATTTAATGATTAACCTTCAATAGTTAGGATAAGTTGGTTATGAGTATTGGAATTTATTTTAGTGTTGTCTTGTAAAGGAACTTTTGAGGGATTGGAAAGACAATAGGAGTACATTGGCTACTGTATTGTTGATTTTGGCTCCTGTTCCATTCTGTTAAGCTGCTAAAAGATTGAGGTAAGAATTAGAATATGTAGTTCGCCAGAGGTGATCCTACATTACGGGTTTTAGATGACATTGATTTGCTGTGAAATGTTTGACTTGAAATGCTAAGAAGTTGCTACAATTTGGATCTATTATGCTTTTACTAAAATGGTCAATATTTGGATTTTTGCTTTGAAGTAATAAGCATGGATTGTGGGGTTAGATAGTGGGGTGCACGAAAATTCATATTTGGTGATATGTTCATAATATAGACCGTATATGTTATCAACTAGCATGATTAGATGTTGTCAAATCTAATTGTTGTGAAGCATGATAAGCTGAAATGGGAATGATGTGAACTATCTATCTATTTTATAATTGGCATCAATGTTAATGAAAAATCTTGTTGCTACGACCCTCTATTGGAATGAGATTATGATGCACGTACAATGCTGAAAGTTTGTAGACTATGTTCATCAATTCAAAGTTCATGTGCATAGGGTTAGTCGATTTATAGTTGAGCCTTGTGAAAGGAATTAAAACGGAGTTCGTGCTCATAAATTGCCAATGGAATAAACAATAAATTATATTGTCTTTGTTTTGCATAAGCATGAAAGTTCCTTAGTTTCAATTGTTTTGCTAGTAGTAGTAATGTAATACCCCGAAAAAGGTATTTTCCTTTTTGATGATGTAATAATTCTGGATAATATCAATATATGAATATTGCGCCAAATTATACAACTGTAAGTGTAAGTTGTGCATGAAAAGTAGAGGGTTAATGTTGGAAAATAACCTAAATGTGGAAAACTTAGGAAAAATACACAATTTTTGGGTTTCAAACGCCGACAGACACTGCGGACGAAATAGGACAGCGTTTGTTTTGAATCTGTACAAATTTGGGACAATTTGGACAACTTGGGAAACGAAGCGGAAAAAGAGATTCGCGTCCGCAATGAATCTGTACAAATCTAGAACAATTCAGACGACTTGCGGATGAAGAAATTCTCGCCGCAATGAATCTGTACAAATTTTATGCGTTTTCGGACGCCTCCGTCTCATCCGAAATTTGGTGTGGACGTTGTCAAAACGAATCTGTATTCAATTTTGTGTGTTTTCGAACGCATGGATATCGTCCGAAATCTGGTGCGGACGCCTCATAACGTCCGAAAAGTCTGAAATCTGCAAAAATCTATTTAAGTTCTCTTTCTCTTTCTTCCGATTTCGTGTCTTACACTATGGAAGCTTCTCTCTCCAACCTCCTTTTGCAGCGTCTGGTCTCTCCCATAGGATTGGAAGGCCTTCCACATGGGTCTCTCTCTCGTTGGACCTTCCCTCCATTGGATTGTGTGATGGACAGCTTTCCTGTAGTTTTTCTTCTGCTGCTCAGTCTATCTTCTGCTATCACTCAATTCTCTTTCTCTCCCCTCCGTCTAGTGGTAGATTCCCTCCCCTGTATTCCTAATTGCAAAACGTAAGTAGAATGTGAGAGTGAAGTCCTGTTGGGAAGTGACTTGGTGAGTGAGATGGTGAACTAAGTGGGGTGTTACTCAGTCTGGAGGATTTGCTGTCTATCCGCGAAGTGAAGGTAAATGCTAACTTAATTGGTTTATTTATGGATCACCAAGTGGGTCAGGATTGATCTTTGATTTAGGGAGTTGAAACTAATATCACCCTTGCTTAGGAAACGTGTGGAGACTTAAGCGATTGGAGAACTCTTTGTAACTTTTGATCTGCTGTAGAATTCACTACTGGATATTGAACTGGAAAACCAAGGTAAGGATTAGAAATTTGTTTGGCCAAAGGAGGCCCTACATTACGGGTTTTGTGTGAAATTGTTGATTGGATGAAAAGCATGATTAGTAGAAATTGATAACTATTATGATGAAATCTGAACTTGGTGATTGGATGTAAACTTGGAATTGTTAGCTTGATAATCCACTATCATCATTCCCTATTCAGTTTGAGATTCACCATGAAAACGTAAGTTGTACATTGTTACTTTGTTAATGTGGATTACAGCATATGTTGGTAATGGATCTCCCCTATTCCTTGACTCATTTTCTGGTTGATGGATTTAATGATGTTAATAAGCTGCTCTACTATGGGTTTTTTCCTCGTTGTAGTCACTGCATGATAAGTGTTTAGAATCTGCTAATTGGTGGTTGAATTCACCTGTTGCCTTGGTTCTGTTGTTAGTCATTGTGAATAAATGTTAGTCTGCTAAAAGTGTTTAGTTCATTAGTGGGTTCTTGCCGAGATATATATTTTGAAAAAAAGATTGCTATGTGAATTGTCCAGCTTGGTTAGATTTAAGTGTTGTTCTGTTGTTGGATTGGTTATCTAGAAAGGAGTGTTCTTTAATGAATGTTGTGAAGTCATACGATTTATGTTGGATTAAATATTGGGTGTGTACTCTAATTTGGACTTGGAAATGTTTTGGCATGTGGTTGATAATATGTGAATCATGTTTGGACCTTATTGTTGGATTTTAGTCAATGTGGATATGTCGGTTCAATGTTTCTAGTTATATTCTATCGAAGTTACATTCTAATTGGAAATGGTTTAAAGAGAATAGCTCCAAAAATGATATAAATGATAGATTGTTTACTAGAGAATATTTTTGTGAGTTGTGAATTGTGATTAGTGTTAAAGGATAATGTTGACGGAAACAGTTAAGTGTCTAAGTTGAACTTGGGTTAAGGATTCTAGTAAGTAACAAATGAATGTGTTGAGATTGATGAGTTGTGATTTTAATGATAAATGTTATGAAATTGTGAAGGTATAAAAAGGAGAAGGACAATGTTAATTTTCGAACTGCACTATGGACTCCAGGTAAGTTGATACTTATTGTGCTTTGGTCTTTGGACCCTACATCGCAAAAATTAGGATTGCATGCTGTGTGTTTACTAGATTTATGTTCTTTTAATGATATGTTTATTAGACCTTTATATCATCATATAGGACTGTATTTAGGCACGAGCATATTGTATGTCATCCTAAAATATATGTAAATAGGCATGTGGGGGTTCGAGAGGATTGAGAATGGTTGTCGTGGTGACACCCCTATTGGAGTGCCTACTCCCACTTAGGGAGCAGTGAGGTACGGTTAAGCCACGAGAATCGTAAAATTCTCAATTCTCTTGTACTGAAATCCCCAATGTCTTCAAACAAAGCGACTGGGTATGGCTCGTGGTGACACCCCCATTGGTGTGGTTCCTCGTCGGAAACACAGGTTAAGCCACCAGAGCAATTGACTTATCCATCGTCCCAAACTAACAGAGGAGATACGGTTCTCCTCTGTAATGCATCGCATGATCATGCATCATATGCATTGCATTTTAGTCTATCAACTGAGCAATAGGCTCATTAGTTTAGGTCTTGTGATGTAGGTATCGTACGAGAAATAGACAAATAGGTCAAAGACAGTTGATGAAGGATTTGCACGGGTGGATCTTGTGGCTGGCTGGGATAAAGAGTTAAAAAGGAAGTTGTTTGAAAAATGGTTGTAAATTTCTTAATATTCTTTAACGTATTGTTTTTAATTCTGCTGCTTTTCATAAAATGATTTTATTACTTGTGCTGAATTTGATAAGGGTTTTAAATAAAGAGTTTTAATGATCGAGTTTTATAAAGAAAAGTTTTACTCTGATTTTATAAAAGAAAAAGTTTTAAATTTTATGCGATTTTAAAGTAAATAAAAATCGGGTCGTTACAAGTAATAATGATGACTATGCTGAATTGTGACTCTTTTGTATGTTTATATTATAATTCATTTTGTAGCACTCATGCATCATCTTAGGATTTATGAAATTATGTACATATTGTATGTCATACCTAAAATACGTAAATAGTCGTGTGGGGGTTTGGATGATTTGGTGACATTCCATACGGTAGGAAACTCCCACGTAGGGAGCAGTGAGGTGAGAGTTAGCTGCGTGGAATCTAGGGTTCACACTTCCCCCATTCTGAAACCCCCAACGTCTTTAACAAAATTGAGAATACCGGCTTGTAGAACACCCCCGATGGATATATCTCCTCGTCAGAGTGACTGGTTAGGCCAAGGGAGTATTCCACATTGACTTCCATAAGAGATACAGTTCTCTTCTGTAATGCATTGTGTGATCATGCATTCATCTGCATTGCATTTAAATTATGATTCTTGCTGGGCTCTAGGCTCATTGTTTTCCCGTAATGTAGGTGATATCTATAAAGATGATGACGTACCAATTGAGGAGGAGGTGTTCCAGGATGACCCCTCGTGTTATCAACCGATTTGACTTGTTGGGTGTGGCTCGCATGAGATGGGAAATATTGGTATTTTGGTAATTTGATATTAGTAGTATTTTGAATGTTACGAACAATTGTGATCAGGGACTTTTGCTAAAACATTGGAACTATGTTTTGAAATTTATATGATCTATTCCGCATTGTTTACTTTAATATGTTCTCTTCCAAATGAATTTCAAGCGAAGTACAATTTAAGCGAAAAATTTTATATGACGGATTTGAAAAAAAGATTTTAAATTATCGGGGCGTCATAGTATTTGAGGAAGGTAAATAACCCGAGTCGATAGACTATCGTAGTGACCTAAAACATTTTGGAATTCATTTAAAAAAACAACTTTTTTTTTCAAAAATCGGTGTTTCTAAACTTTTTTTAACATAAAATTCTTTTACTTAGCAGAAGACTCTTGTTTTCTTTAAATACTACGCAATGGAAAACATATAACTTGAAGAACACCTTGAATTTTAAAGAAATACTTAAAACAATAATTATTACATCTTACACCTTTCACAAAAACCTCGGTTTACATAAAACTCATATTTTCTTCTTCAAAGTTCACTTGAACTCTCTAATTATAACAACACCAAGTCATCACCATTATGGAGAATACTCCTTCAAATAATTCTTTTTTTCAGCTTCTTGCTCCATGTATCATCATTTAGTTCATTATCTACACCACAAAACGTATCTATAAGCCTAATGCTTAGTAAGTAATGAATACTAAAAACATGAACTATAATCTTTAAAAATATGTTGTCATCATTAAAAACATGCTATTTCCTTTCTTTTTTTGTTTTCTATTTCTATTTTTTCTTTTCTCGTTCTTTCTGTTATGTTTCTCTTTTTTATCTTTTCGAGAATAAGTAGGCTTGACTATGAGACAATCTCCTAACTTTGGTGGTAGACACTGTCACGACTTGGATGCAGGCTGGACGAATCGACCTGATTCTCGGAGAGAACCTGGTTACCTAGCCCAAGACGTAAATTTTAATGCGGAAGACTTAACGAGAATAATATGAAGCTCAAACCCAAATCACATGGGTTTGGGGTTCACAGAGTGATCAACTAAAGGCATGATAATGTAAATAAAGAAAAATACTGTATAGAAATTAAATCAAACAACACCAAAACTAAAATCCCAACATACTAAGAACAGAGGGATTGAACCGACGAACCTCCACCCATCCACGGGAAGATCGAGACACCCATCAGTGAACACCGGCTTCGTCTTGCTGCCACACGTACACGACCAATGCACCGAACCTACACCCTAACATGGGGAAAAATATAGTATAAGGGGTGAGTGACTAACTCACAGGGATATCTATAGTAAATGCAATACATGCTAAAACCATTTTCATGCTTCTCATTTATCGTACATGGATTTAAACATTTAAAACATCTTTATCATTTTAACAAACATGCCCATAGCCCTCGTTGTGACTTTATCAAAACCCATTGTATACATAGACAGCTATAATTGCAAAATATGCCAACATTGTTTTCTGTATGAAAACATCAATAGAGAAAAGAGATGGTCACACAAGGACCCATCCATCACTCATCATCAAAAATGGTATAATCGCTCGGATGTGCCAATGGGCCATAGCCAATTCCGATACGATCCAAAGATCCAACACATTACCCAAGTTGCTGGCGAACAAGCTCTGTGATGACACCACTTGTGTAACCGCCCAGATGTGCTGATGGGTCATAGCCACTGCCGATACGATCTGAAGATCCAGCGCATTGCCCGAGTTGTTGGCGAGCAAGCTCCGCGATGACACAACTCGTGTAACCAGATGAGTCGACGGGCGGTAGCCACCTCCGATATGATCTGAATGTCTAGCGCATTACCCGAGTTGCTGAAGAGCAAGTTTCGCGATGACACAACTCTTGTAATTGCCCAGATTTGCCGACGGGTCGTAGCCACCACTGATACGATCCGAAGATCTAGCGCATTACCTGAGTTGCCGGCGATTAGCTCAGCGGCGACACAACTTGGGTAATCGCCCAACAAATGTCACATAAATGTGGCTATCTGCCAATAGCAACCCCTCATGAGATAGGAAAAAATACCATTGACGTCGATCCGCAGATCTAGCATGTCACCCGAGTTACTAGCGAGTAGCTCAGTGATGACACAACTTGTATAATCACAGTAACAGATGAGGTTACTCACAATAGACCGCTTCTCACTAAATACCTTTATGTTCCAAATTGATGAGGGTTGTCGACAAGCAAGCTCAAGCCATCACGCCACCCATTAGTTTCGAACGGTACTTGAATAGGCTAAACTTCGCGACTGACAACCCTGCCAACTCCGTGTGAAAATACCCTGGCCAAGTTTAGGGACTTGCAGCCCAAGGAGATTTCATCACCCTCCCATCCTATTTCTAACATTCAAGACTTGCAACCTGGGTACACATCACAAATGTCTCATCCTCTTTTTCCACTTCTAGAGATCGAAACTCGAGGACATGTCATGAATGCCCCACGCCATTTCGCATGTAAACGACCAATCTTCACATAGTAGAAGATTACACTGGGATAGCCTCGTGATGCTTTAGCGTTGAGTGCCTAAAACATCAAGAGGATTCATCCTCCCAATGTACATAACAAATCTTCTCGCAGTAGAAGATTTTGAAGGATAGCCTCATGATGCTTTAGTGCTAGAGTGCCTAAAGTATCAAGAGAATTCATCTCCCCAAATGTACGTATCATATAACCCATCTTCTCGTATAGAAGAAGTCACCCGATAGCCTTGTGATGCTTTAGCGCTAGAGTGCCTAAAACATCAAGAGGATTCATCCTTCCAACACATGCGCAGATATCACATCATTAATATAGCAGATTATCAAGAATAAACCATGTACGAAATGTAAATGTGAGAAAACATACGTATACGTAAAAATTGACGTGCTGTCGAATAGTCCCCGTCGGGTTTTCAGGTGTGGTATCCCACAAAATAACAATTTTGAAAACCATGATGCAATGCAGTGCAGAAAGTATAAAGATCCCTACCTCGATGACGACCACGACCACAACATGCTTACCGACAAACCAGCTCCATGCCCTATCGTAAGCGAAAGTTGAATCCATGGCATCTCCAGAACCTATAACAAAGTCAATATCACAACCCATCAATCATACAAGGGATAACAAACAGATCTTAAACAAGATTAGAATCCAAAATGGTTTTTAAGGACAACCACGAGTCCTAAACTGAAAATCAAATCTAGGAATCCTAACAGAATCTGCAACTTTATTACTCAATTGAATATTACTCCTAATTATGCTCATCAAATCCATAACTGAATTATATGGCACAACCCCATGCAACATAATACTATCTCCAGTCACCTATATATCCAAGTAATAAATGAATATAGAACAAACCCCAAACAATGGAGTACAACTGCACAAGTCATTATATACAGCTAATAATACATAACTCCTGAACCACATAGCGTCATTATTATGGCAAACATAATATCAATGCCACAACAAGAAATTTACTCCTCGAGTTATCAAACTAGACAGAACAGAGATTTAAAAATGTATAAAAGCTTCCAACCAACAAAGCAAAAGAATAACCCAAAGCATCACTATTAACTATCCTCGGGTTTTGCCTTCAACGATTTAACACCTCAACACTTCAAAATTTAACTATCCAAGACAGCAGCCCACAACAGAACCCATAACCAAGGCAGAGACCAAAACTACACAATCGAGTACAACTCTTTGGAAAAGCACACTAAATTGTAAACGATCTCCAACTATCAAGTCCTCAACCTAAGCCTTAGTTAAATCACAGTAGTAAAATAGAACCCAAATTTATCACTCAAAACCACAGCAAGAATAGGGCAATCCGAATCAGAAATCAAAGTAGAACCCCAATATCAAATAGGAATCCACAAAAGAAATCAAATCGGGTATTTGAAATCTACAGCAAAACAGAACAGAGCTAAAGGGATGAAATTTCAATTCACAGCATTACCCACTGAAACTAAAATAGAATTGGGGTTCGACAGTGCTCACCAGAAATGGGAAATAGCGGATGTAATACCCGTGAAATTTTTAAATAATAAATTCCCTGTGTAAATTTTTTTTGCGTTAAAATCGATCATAACGTTGAAAAGTTGACCCAATTTGTCGCGTAGCGGCCACATATGCACATTTAGGGGTGGGCATTTCGGGTTTCGGGTCCTGTTCCGGACCGTCCAGAACTGAGTAGTCGGTTCTCGGTTCCGAGAAGCCTGTACCGAACCCGGAACCATTCAGGTCTGGAACCGAACCCGGAATCGATGTCGGTTCCGGGTCCGGACCCAGGGGTTCTCGGTTACGAGAACCTATTTTCTAGGAAATCTGTAATTAAAAGTTTTGACCTGGGCACGCACATCACAAATACATTTTCATTTGACATAGCCAGAAGCAAAATGCAAAATGCAATCACAGATTCTGCTGTCCCTGCACGAAGAACCACCGCTGCTCGTAAGTTCATCTTCTGTAGCGAAGAACTCCCTGTTTTCTGTGTGTCTTCATCTCCCCAGCAGCGACGACGAACGAAGCACTGCTAACGCGTCTGCCTCTCCAGCACCAAAGAATTGCTCGCCACGATCTATCTCTCCAATGCCGGCGATTATGTCCAGCGATGAGCACCGCTGATTGATCTCCAGTGACGAACGAATCTTGCGGTTGTCTCCCGACTCCGCGAAGAACAGATCTGTTGCCTTCTGTCGTCGTCGCGAGCGTCGAAGTTCCAGATTTAGGATGGGGTTAGGGCAGAGTAGATTCGAGGATTTGGGAGTGGCGAGCAATTC
>CM039468.1:23720229-23737401 GCA_022433065.1 Begonia loranthoides | reverse complement strand
GGTTAGGGCAGAGTGATTCGGGTTAGATATTACTAATTTGTCGGTTCTTGGGTATTGCCCTAACTACCTGAGAACCGATTCGGTTTTTTCCCCCTACCCGAGAACCGATTTTGAGGTGGTTTTTGGAACCGATTATGGGAACCGAACCAGAACCGACAGTCGGTTCTGGTTCGTTCCCGGTTCCTATCGGTTCTTGCCCAAGCCTATGCACATTTGGTTAGTTGGTCAAATTCGTGAAAATTGGAGATTTTCAAACGAAAAATTTATTTAAGAAACGGAATTGGACATCTAAATTGGAACTATAACATCGTTAGGTGGTGTGGAGACAAAGTTTGAACTTTTAGTAGACTATACAATATATATAATATATATAATTGATTTATATACATTCATGTAGGGTGGAAAAGAATTTATGAAATTATTGGTTCAAGGAAATAAATAGTTTGGAATAAGTGAGATAGAGGTATGAAAAGTTGAAAAATGAAGAGGGAGAATTAGGGGGGAAAAATCCCGCTCAAAAGCCTTGAACCAGCAAAGTCCATGGTTTAAGTTGTTGTAAAAAAAAAAGAAAATAAAAGAAAATAAAACAAAGAGAAGAGGAATTAAGGCATTCCTCTTCTCCCTGTTTCCTCATTCGGCCGACGAGATCCTGCGCGAGAGAGGGAGATCGATGAACGATCGGTGACTCCGGTGAATGACCAGCGAGCGACTCCTCCGGCGACGGCGTCTGACTGAGACGAACCATTGGTTGTGGGCGACAAAAGACGGCATCGAGCAGGAGTCCGGTTGAGGGGATGCCGGTCGAGAGCAAACCGACGTTTTCCAGCGACGGTGCTGCGACGACATCGGTCGTGAATGGACTACTCCGATCAGGCGAGGAACAAGCGCTCCTTCTCGGTGGCTGCGAGATTTCGATCCCGAACGACGCCGACAACCAAACAGCTCAACCCTGAGCGTGTTCTTTCGATTCTGGCGAGTGAACCGACGCGATTCTGCTTGGTTCAATGGGTGAGGTCTTTGATTCGAGTTTTTATTCCGATGTTAAGTTGGATTTGTGATGTTGTTGGTTGATCTGTGTTATGGGTTTACAGTGATCAAATCGAAAGATCCCAGACGGACATTCTCTAGCGAGGGCAACTTTGGATCTGAGCATAGTTCCGATTTCAGCGAGTAAATAGAACCCAATCCTGTTCTGTTCTATTGGGTCAGCAATTCTCACTAAGCCTTTGATTCAATAATGGATTTCAGAATGTGATTTTGATTAGTTTTTGGAAATTTTGGTTGGATTTTGGATGAAAGAGCCGTATGAATGACTTACTGCTCTGTTGGATTTTTATTGGTGAGATAATGTCGAAGTAAATGCCTCTGTTTAGATTATCTTATGTTAAGATTTTCATCCATATTGGATGTTGTTTCTGTTCGGTGGAAAGGATCCGATAGTGGATTGTTGATTGGATAATTTGATTCTGATTGTTGCCATCAATAGTGTAGCTGTTAGGTTTTTGTTTAAATTGCTATGATTATAGAAAATAGCTGGAGATAAACTGTCATCATTGTTTTTGGTTGTTTGGATGGGAATGTTGTAGTGTTTAATTCCTACTTGAAATTTCAAAATGTATTATGCTGTTGGAAATAATTGTTAGGTTCCCTAAATTTGATTTCTACCCTAAAGACGATAAAGAATGTAGATATGTTAGTTTAGGACTATTCATGGGCTCAGTTGCTTGTCTTTGAAAATGTTTGACTTCGTTTGTGTTGTTGGAGTTTACTAAATGTTGAAGTCGAAAGAGTAGAGAATAATTGTTGTTTGTCATTGGTGGATTTGGAGATCCTAACATGAGTTGTTATTTTGATTGATGGATTTTAATTATAATTGAAGGTAAGTAATCCAAGGAGTATGAATTAAACTTTGGTCTAGAGTTCTATATTGGTTAAAGTTGGATTTTAAATTTAATTATGATATTCTTGCGTTTATACCTTTGTCAGGCTTGGTCAATTTTAGCGTGTGTGATACGATTCTTGCGTAATTGTTTGCTCCGGTTGGTAAGGCAGACCGTCGTCGAGGTAGGGATTTTATACCTCTTGTGTTGCATTGCATCGAAATCCCGTTTTCAAAAATAATTATTTTGTGGAATACCACACTTGAAAAATGACGGGGACTGTTCGACATCACGTCAGTTTTTATTAGTAGTATGTTTTCTCAAGTTTAATTCTGTACATGTAGATTTATTGTGCATATGTTGAGGGATGGATCCGCTATCCCCTTTGATATCTTCTGCTGCGTGAAGGTTGATTGTTTGTCGTGCGAAAAATATAGGTGGGGCATTGGTGACGTGTTCTCAGGTTGAAACTCCTGAAAGTTGTAAATCTCGTATAGGAGAGTGATGACGTCTCTTTGGGTTGCAAGCCCCTAAACCTGGCCAGGATTTGTCCCACGGATCAGACGGTTGTCAGTCGTTGAGACTTGTTTATCCTAAATCCACATATAGAGAGCAACTGTATCCGTTTTATTTGATTATACAATTATACGATTATACGGGTTGTGTCGTGCAGCCAGGTGCGCCAGTAACTCGGATGACGTACAGAATCTTCGAATCGTCGTCATTATTCCTGCCTCATAAGGTGTTGTCATCGACGGGTGACCACCTCTTCTATGTTGTGTGGCGGGTGAGTCCATGAGTGATCACCCCTTTTCACTGATGACGTTTTCAATTTGGAAAACAATGATGGCCTATTTTAGAGGTATAGCTGTCTATGTATACAACGAGTTTTTGATTAAAGGCCTCATCGATGGCCATGGGCCAATTTGATAAAATGATAAAGAGTTTTGAAGTGATTTAAAATTCATGTACGGATAAAAGAGAAACATAACCCTGTTTTCGAAAATATAGAAAAACCAGTTTTGCATGAGGTGCATCTAGTATAGCTATACTTTACTGAGTTAGTCACTCATCCCAAACGACTCCTCCCCCAAAACTTCAGGTAAAGGCAAGTGCAGCTAAGGATTAGGATCGGAAGTTTATTTTATTTCTGATGAGCGATCATTATCAGTTGGTGAGGATATTTGTATTTTGGGTCTGTAAACCTTAAACACTGTTGATTTGGATTTGTTGCACAATACTTGGATTTCATTTCAATTTTTGCACTGTTATTTCCTCGTGATCCCTACTCGGACCTAGGCCCATATCTTATTGGGCTGAAACAAATAATTATAAGTCTTCCGCTAAAACACACGCCTTGGGCTGGGGGATCGGGTTCTCTACGAGGATTGGGTCGTCTGACTTGGTGGTTCTGTCTGGCCCGTCTTTGGGTCGTGACAGCGGAAGCTCAGCTCGGAATCTACTCATAGCCGAAGCTGCCACAGCCATCCGCGACCAGCCAACCAGCCATCCCGAGCTTCTAACTTGGCCAGCCTTCGCAAAATGTCCTCGGACGGACACGCACCGTCGCCAGAAGTCCCGAAATCAACATGACCAAGATAGGGCCTAGTTTATTGTATTTCACATTACCTTCATTAAATTTGACTCATTTAAACGCCAACTGAAAATAATTCGTTAGTCAAAATAATTGACTAAAAACATTCTCAAAATAAATTTCTACTCGGAAAAAGCCCAGTTTGACCATTTTAAAAAAAAAAACTCACATGTGGTCGCTGAACGACAAAACGGTTCCACTCTTCCACATTTGACCAAAAATTTGTGAAAAATTTACACATGTCATTTTAAAATTATTTAAAAATCTCGGATTTTACAAACATGGCATCAATCGAGTTCTCTATTAGCTACTACGCACATCAATGCACAACGACCAACATTGAATGCTATACCCTGACATCAATCATAGGCAAACTATAGGTATCTATGTCCCTGGGCAATAGACACGACATCAATCGAGTCATGTGTTAGCTACTGCGCACATCAATACACCATGATTAACATCGACTGCTCTGCCCGACAACAATCAAAGGCAAACTAACATGTATCTTTTCCCCTTGGTTTCTTTCAAAACAGCCCGTCCTCAAACCCATTTATATGAATTCGCTATTTCTTTAACTTTCTTAAATGAAAATTATTTGCATGAGAAAATTTTTTTATTCATCTTTCTGAAAACATATACATGAAATAACACATCTTACATGCAACTTAACACATCATCAACTAAATATATTATCACTTAAGAGATCATCAAAATCTCAAGATATCATCATCATCTAACAATAGACATTATCGAACAACATCTATAATATCAACAGATCCTCAAACACCTATAACATAATTAACAGATCATCAAATCACAGAACAACATCAAATATCATCTAATATATCAACAATTAGATCAACTAATCCTCTAACTATCTCAACTTATAACTCTATCTAACGGATCATCATACCACAGAGCACTATCAAATATCATCTAACATATCAATAGACATATCAACTAATTTCTTGAAACATCTATATAATAATTCTAGATCATCAACAAATTGACACTAGCGTTTTGTGGTGTAGACCCAGAAGAGCCAAACATAAGAAGTCATTACTTACCTTCGTCCTTTAGTACATACTCCACTGAAGTGTTACTTATATCCTTAGTTTGTGGATTCTTCAGCCCCTGTGATCAAATAGCCATTATAAAACCCGTGAATTTTATAATTTTAAATTTTCACGTGCAAATTTTTTGCGTAAATTTTGGTCTAGCATCATAAGGTTGACCTGTTTTGTCGCATAGCGGTTACGTGTGAGTTTTTGGTCAAATAGTCAAAATAATCAAATTGAGTATTTTTGAATGGTAATTTAATTGAGAAAATGAATTTGGTAAATTATTTTGGTTAAAAAATCTTTTACAGTTAGTCTTTCGAATAAGTTTGGTTTTGAATCGGATTTGGATTAGATTTAATTAATATATAAAATATATTTTAATATATATATATATATATAATATTGTTTTTTATTTGTAAAAATAAATAAATGACTAAGATACCAAATGTTCCTCTAGGCGTGTACTCCTAGTCATTTGGCGGATTATTTTGTGGATCATCTAATGGGATTAAATGATTAAATTAGTGTGTTGCTATGGAGTCTGGGCATTCTTGTAAATGTAGTTATAATATTTGTTTTAATCTATATAAAAATCGTTCAAAGGCTAAATATTCCTGTTTGGTATATTCTTTAGCTTCTAGTGTTGAATCAGCCTCTTCTAGTAGTCTATTATTCAGTTCGTTAGGAAAATCTTCTAGATATTCGTTAATAAATTTAATTAAATATTGTACTTCTTATTTATCAAGGAAATTTATAAATTCTAATTTTTCCATAATACTATTGCATATAGTGAGAGACATTTTTATTGCATTAAATATTCGTTATTGATGATTTTGACATTCCTGATTCTCATATTTCGAGTGTAATTTAGCCTGTATGTATAACTATACCAGTGCTTCATTTTAATTATCTGGAGATAGATTCATATAATCATTATCGAATAAATATTCATTAAAGTAGTAAATAAGGTAATCTAAAAGTTGTTATAAATATATATTATTTTCCATGTGTTGTATATTTTTGTAGTCAAAATTAACCCCATACAATGACAATTTTTTTTTATATTCTAGTGCTTAATGATCGAATGATTGTTTTTAATGATTGTAATGATGGTTCTTCTTTGTTCTTCTCAGGTGATCGTGTGATTAAGGGAATTGATTCATTAATTTGTAATGGTGCTTACTAGAGAATATCTAGAAAATTCATATGGTATAAAATTATTAATTCCTGAAAATGATCTGCTTCTTAAATGATGTCTATCGTTTGTTATAAATTTTCTTTCAGTATTTCGGAGGAATAGTTTTGGAGGAGTTTCTAATTTTAATAAAGGTTCAAATAATTTATCTATGGATATTTTGTCATCTTATCTAAATATTAAACTAAAACATAATTAATATTATATGTAATGGTGAAGGGATGATTTTTAGTTTTCATAAAATTTTTCCTTTTTAATGCATAACATAGTGTTATCGATCTACTCAAATCTTTGTCTTGTAAACTAAGTCCTAATTGAATATTTATATTGAACTTAATTTTTCCTTGTGATAAATTACCTATTCCTTTGGCTATGATACATTCATTATTATCTATTATTCTATCATCTCGAATTTCTAGTTCAAGTGGAGTATTAATTCCTTCCACTTTTAAATAGGATTTGAATAGTACTACAATAAATATATGAAATTCATTCGTTCTGATTGTTCCATTTTGTTCATTTTTTCATAAATTTGTTGTTTATTAATAATAAGAATTATGATATTTCATTTTGTTTGTTCTACAGGAATTGCTTATTCACCCATCATTATTCCATATTTGATTATATTCTTCCGTAATAGTTTATGTTTAATACTTTCTAATAGAGAGATATTAAAATTATGTTTTTCATTTAATGATAATTCACTCTTTCGTATATTCTTCATATCTATAATACTATGACACATATATCATAAGTTCTCTTCTTCTTCATATGATTCAATTATATTATTATTATTATGATAACTAGAAGATGCAGAATTTGACATAGAAAATTATGAATATACCTGATATGTTTTGCTGCTTGATAATCGGATATTCAGATGATAATATGATGACAATGATCCCTCCAGAGTATTACCTCAAGGATCAGAGCAACCAGCACGCTAGTTAAGAGAGTATTATGGAGATTTACACCAACTGCTCTTTAATAACTCTGAGTATTCTCAAACGAGAACACCCTTATTTATAGGAGGGGGTCAGTCTCCCTACAAACCCTAGAGGAATATATTCCTAGACACACTCTCATTTACATTGACATAAAGAAAAGAAAAGTTGCAGGGAATATATTCCCTAACTCACACTTTATTTTACATCATAAAAGAAGAAAAAGCAAAAGAGTACAATAATTTACATACTATTACAAACTTTAATTATTAAAACTTCATCATTGATTTGCTTTTGCTGATGGTGGTTTTCGAGATTCCTTCTTTTGATGCTTTAGCCATGTGATACTTTTTTTCTTTGGACCTTATCTCTTGTGATAATACTGAGTGATGTCTCTAATCAATCATTGATCTGATATGTTCTTGATCTGATGTGTTTTAACTCTTCCTTTGCTACTGGGTTTACTGCTAGGTTTACTGTCTTTTGAGTATAGTGCAGTGAATACATTTGTGAAGGTTGTTGATTCAAATCAGAGTAAATAATTGTTTTTGTATTCGTTCCGATAGTAGTTGAAGTGGTCCATCCAGATTATAAAACTGTTGCTCAAAGGTTGCTATGGCTCTTAAGTCGTCTTGAGAAATAATGTAGTTTCCATAGGAATATAGTAATATCGTTGGACTTACGTAATTGATCTTGGTAGTACTCTCTGATGTAATTCGTTGACTTTGATAAAAAACTCCTGCTAGTAGTTTTGCCTCGATGTCATATGGGATTATGTTATCTTCGTATATGTCTCTTGAAAGATAATCCTGATTTGAAATTCCCATGTTAATAATGGCTAGTGAGGGAATAATAACTTCACTATTGTCCTTGAATAATGGATAAGAGGAATCAATCCTTAGAAATATTTCTCGTCCTTTTGCGAATTTGTCAAAATATCCTCTGATGACTTGTTCAATTATGATAGGAAATTCTTCAATATATTTCATGCTATTTGAGTAAATAGTATCTACTAATCCATGTTGAAAATAATCAAACATCACAATAGGAGAAGCTCCTGATAAGAATACTACTTTTGGCCCTGGACTACGTACTTTTGGATAGAAGTTCATGGTTGTATGTAGATCAATATAATTAAGAATAGTATTCCAATACTGTTGAAACTTTCTAATTTTAGTTCCTTCATTTTGTCTTTTTCTTTGGTCGTAGGAATTCACCCAAGAACTGCCATTCTTTTTGCTATGGTAGTTTGTTTCGATCTTTCTGGTTCTTGTTGAGTTACAGCTCGATAAGATTCGGCGAAGGCTTTTTGTGCTTCTTCCATGGTCTTATATGATTTGTGTATGACATTCTGTCCATTGATATGTTGGGCTGCTATATTCTAGTCATTATATATGCCTTTGAATGATCCATTGAATATGACATACCATTTCTTTTTAGATTTGTTGGATGCAGTAATAGTTTCAATATTTGGTCCTTGGGAAATTATTTCTGCATCTTTTTCAACTTGATCAGCCCATTATAATATGTCTATGTTGGTGGTAGTCGCTGTCTTATGCTGAGTTGATGATGATGATAGGAAAACTAATACTGTCTTTATCGAGGCATTGAGTGCTTTATTTTCTGTTACTAAAGTATCTAGTAGAGCTGTAACTCTTGTATTTACTGATGAATTTTGAATATTTCTTTTTCCTTTGATTGCTGCTGTTCCTGTATAACTTTTATAGTGGCTTCCATGATAGTTGATCTTTGCGACAAATCTCTGTTTAGATATTGTGATCCGAAGTTCTAGTAAGACGTTTAAGCCTTTCGCTTTCTTCTTTTAATATGGAGATTTCTTTCTGAAGCTTCTGTATGTTCTTTTGTATGTTTAATATTTGTCTCCTTTTCTGCTTCAGTATTTGTCTCCTTTTTTGCTTCAACTTTAGTCATGTTTGTGTTGATAGTAGTCTGACAGTTGTGCTAATTTCTGATTGATTCATGATCTGATTTATTTCCTGGTTGTAATATTTCTGTTCATGATCTTGTTTACTTCCTGTTGTGAAGATAATAATATCATCAATGTATGCTAAACAAATATTTTCTAATCCTTCCAGATTGTGATCCATAAATCGTTGATATATAGATGGTGCTTGTTTTAGTCCAAAAGGTAATACATTCTATTGATATTGTTTTTGTGGAGGACAGCTAAATGCTGTTAATGGTTTAATATTTTCGGCTAACTGCAGTTGCCAATATCTTGATTTTGCGTCTAATGTTCTAAATAGATTATTTCCTTTGAGTTTTTTTTAATATATAATCCTTTCTATGTAGTTTATAGTTGTCTCCTATAGTAGCGTCATTTGATTGTTTATAATTTATTACCATTCTTTTTTTGCCTCTTTTAATTTCATTTTTATTTTCAACATAGAAAGCTGGAATGCTATGAAGACTCGAACTTTCTTTTATAATTCCTAATTCTAATAGATGTTTACATTCTAGTTGGAATTCTTCTACGTCTCTAATACTATATGGTATCCGATTAGGAACATTAATTTTAGCCAGAGGATCTTTTAATTTAATAACAATTTCTTCTTTATTAGTATTTTTATGTGATCAAGAGGGTTGTCACTACAGACTTCTTGTAATTTTTGTTCTAGAATTTGGTGAATAGTATATAAAAAGTGAATTATATTTAATGCTTCGTGACCTATGATTTTGATTACTTCAATAGGGGTGACTATTTTTGTGGTGATTTGCTGTGGTTTAGTGTCCTCCCCCAGGAAAAAGTGAGAGAAATAGTACGAAGTCGTTGAATAAAGGGTTGATACAATTTCAGAAAATTATTGCCTAAAATAATATCTACGCCAAGATCATGAAGATAAATAGTTTTAGTATTAAAAGGATATCCTTCAATAATAATAGGAACTTAAAAACCAACATACCATATTGGATGAATAGATTTATCAGCAACAATAATTTTAAGTGGAATTGATAATTTAGTCTAGGTAGGCAAAACATGTCGTTTAGCAAAACATAAAGTTGATCCAGTGTCAATATAAGCATAATAAGTTTGATTTCGAAAAATAGTTTGAATAAAGGTTGCATTAGAATTTTTAAGACGTAATTGTTTATAGAATATTAGTGGTATCAGAGCCTGGTTCGAACCAGGGGGAGTGGTCATCACCCATCACCAACCACAAAACACTAATTAATTAATACAATATTCATGGATTATAGAATAATTATTCTTATAACAGTACCATATTATTTCTTATCCTTAGCTTGCTAATTATTTACGGTGTCCTTTTATGTTATAGCATATTTTGGGATAGTTAAGATTTAACAATGAATAACATCGATGAAGCTGAAAAACTATAAACTAAAGATCTACACATTAGAAATATAACTACTGAAATCAATAACATACCAGGAATTCATTTTAAAAAAATGGTTATTCTACCAAAAAATCTACCTATCGGAACTAATTATGTTATAGGAAGTACAAATTCACATTTAGATACATATGATAATTCAAAAATAAAAGCTCTTTTAAATAATATTATGGAAATTCTATCATATCTCATAATTCATCATAATACAGACGATTTACAAGAAATACAAAACAATGTAACTCACACAAATGAATTACAGACTGAATATTACTATAAACTTAAACAAAAAATAAAACAAAATCAAGATATAATTATAGAAAATCAAGCTAAACTTCAAAAAATAGAGCAAGAAATTGTCAACTTAAAATCCCAAGCTACAGATACTCAAATAATGATAATAGAACTAGAACGCTATTTACGAAGTCAATTCGAATGAATAATAGTTTTCACGAAATAATTAAAAATATAGAAAACATAACTATACAACTTAACGAATTAAAACAACAAAATATAGCAATCCAACAAATGGTAAAAGAAATAAATGCCACTAGAGAAAATTATACAAAGTTAACAGAAGTAAAAATTATAGTTCTACTATTAGTTGATAAGTTTAAAAAGATCCAGAAAACAAAGTCAACCAATAAATTATGGAAAAGATATAGTAGAAATAATTGATAATCTTCAACAAATTATAATTAGACAAGAAAAAAAGAGATATATCACCATAGAAGATCTCGAACAAATCCATATAGGAAGAAGAATAAAGGAAAAACTAACAATTAAACCACTTCCTCCAATATAATGGAAGACTTAGAAGAACAGATATCTAAACTTACTAGTTTATTTGCCGAACTAGATATACCGAAAGAGGACACACAATATGATTATTTATTAGTGAACAGAGAAGCAGAAACAGAAACCAATGAAATAGTTTATGATTATACCTCAGACGAAAACCCATATGAAAATCTATATAATCTCATTATGTAAAACAAGATGTACTTGAATCTAGTCATTGTAATAGAAAAAGAATGCATGATGAAACCGAAGATGAAGACTTTAAAAAATACAACAAACAAGGATATTATTACAAAAATAAATAGACTAAGATACCCAACCAATATATTCCTAGAATCGAAAATTTACTAGAAAATGATATATTAAATTTAGACAGTCTCGAAAATGAATATAAAGTATTAGAAGATTGGAAGAACAGAATTAATATTTTCATACAATTGAATCAAGAAATTAAAAATTTAACTCCTAACGATTTATTTAATTACGTAAGTCATCAAACCACAGGAATAATATATAATTATTTGACAAATCTGAATCTCCCTTTGAAAGTAGTATTATTAGAAATGAATGCAGTAACTACATTAAAAAATATAATTCAACTATCAACTAAAGAATTCATAGGAAGATATTCCAAAGAAAACGAAAAAACAGATGCCTTTATTAATAATGCGTTCTGGCAATTAACAAATTTACAAATACGTGATCTTTGTTATTTAGAAAATTTTATTTGTGAGTTTAAAAATATATACTATAAATTAGATGATAAACATCAAAAGCTAGCAGATGAAATATTTTTCAAAAAACTTCCATCTCAAATTCACTTAGTGCTAGAAGAAAATTATAATAAAGGAATCAAAATGAATGCCATACCAGATTCCCTAGGTGCTAGAATTAGAGTATGAAGAGTATGGATGCAAGAGTCATGTAATAATGAAATAGCTAAAAGACAAGTAAAGATTAAGTTGTGTTGTGACAAAATAACAAATAGAATAGAAAAATATGGATGTAACGAAAGAAGAAAAAAGAAAAAGTGGAGAAAACTTCCCTATGCTAAATATCAAAAAAGAAATGGAAAAATCCTAAAAAATATTTAAAAAATAGACAACAATTTCAAAAAAAAAGGCACACACAACCTAACAAATTTTGTCCACCTAAAAAGAAAACATGTACTTGTTGGCTATGTCATGAAGAAAGACATTATGCCAATAAATGCCCTAAAAGATTTAATAATAATACTAAGACTCAAACTTTGAAATTAGCTTATGAAATAGGATATGCTCCTATTGAAGATTCTGATGACCACGCCCCGCGTAAAAATTCATTTCTTTCTTAATTTCTTCCTTTTTAAAATTTCCAAGAAATTTTTTTTTTACTTCCTATCTATTTTAAACTAGTAATTACTTCAAATTTTAAAATTTAACATAAAACTAAAGAATTGAATAAAAATCAGAGTGCGCGAAAGAAATTATAAATATTGAAATAAGTTTATAGTTGAAACGAGATCATACGAAATATCATGAAAATGAGGTTAATTCAAATCCTACCCATTATTAAAAATCCTTGCAATCTAAATAAGTCATTTATTTTTCTTTTGGACCGTTCATCTACTTTGGTCGTGATTCATTCGGATACACCTCAGGCTCCACAAGAAATGCATCCTCCTCCACTGCAGGCGTTATCATTTCATTACCAACACCACAAGTAAACTGTAAGTCTAAAAGGCTTAGTAAGGAAGGGAAAAATGCATATGACATGCCTCTCTTTCATTTACTTGGATTGGGTCCGACCCAAACCAAACTTGCATTACGTTTATTCATTCGTTCATAAACCCGTATATCGAGCCAAAAATTGAAGGAATACGTACTAAATGGAATAGTTGGTCGGCTTCTAACCTTATGGGGGCTAGATCCGAACTACCCATCTGCCCTTCAACCTCCCATCATTCATCATCGTTCATTGCATTCGTTCATTCATTTCATTTTCCTCACTAATGTATGTGAGTACCATCCATAATGGCACTCGCTACTTGTTTCCATTAGTATGATGCATGACACATACTAATATAATGAATTAAAAGTAACAGGAAATGAATAGCAATACAATTAATAGAAAAGAATTTCAACAGTGAATTACAATAGTAGTATTCGTAACAACAACTATAATTAATATTACGCAAGGAAGACAAAAATAGTGAATATCTAATATAGAGAGTAACATTCATGATTCTACTAATTATAATAATAATGACATGGCAAGGTGAATAATAAATATGCTTGACAATTATTAATCTACACATACCTGCTAAATGAAATGAGTAAGCATTAACAATTTAGGGAAATTCTGTAACGACCCAAATTTTCGTAATTTCTTTAAAATGCGTGAAAATTTGAGATTTCTTTCTTTTTAAAACGAAACGTATCAGAGTGCGTCTAACCGGATCGCTACTGACTCTTTCTTTAAACTCGTTATGAAAAACCAATTGATAAAATGTGCGGAAGTGTTGTAAAACCTTTAATCTAAAACATAGCGAATTTATCAAAACTTTTTGGAAGCGTAAATAAATCATTTAAGGAAGAAATACAAAACAAATGAAAATTGCGTTTGAGAAAGGAAAACTAAATGATTAATTACAAGTTCATTTATAACCTTTTCTTCTCTTTTTCTTTAGCCTGGCCAGCCTCGATCTCGCACGTGCAAATCTTCATCTCTGCTTTAGATTATCTCTTTGTTATCTATTCATTGTTTGTACTTACATCACAAGTAATACGTGAGCCTAATGGCTCAATAAGGAAATGGGGAAAACAATTATACATATCTCTCTTTAATTCTTCTTGGAATAGGGGCCACCCAAACTAATTCTTTCATTACATTCATTCGTTGTTCGTTTATTCATTCGTTCGTTCGTTACTCGTACTTCGAGCTAGAGATTGGAGGGTTCTTAGGGGATGGAATAGTTGACCGGACTTTACCATTTACTTGCAGCTAGGTCCCCGTTCCCATCGAGGTTGGGGGCTTCGCCTAACTGCAGACTAGTTCTGCTACCCATCTGCCCTCTAACTCCCTTTTTTGTCCCCTCTCCGGCATATCCAGCCTTCAAGAGTCCTCCCCTTCCGGCGTATCTCGCCTTCAGGGTTTCTTTCCTCCCGACGTATCCCGCCGGGAGGGTTTCTTCGGTGATGGGCGTATCCCGCCCATCCCGAACATTCTTGTTCTTAGCATTTTCCTCATTCATGCATGTGGGTACCACCCCCGAGGGGTTACCCCCTACTGGGTTTCTATTAACATGATCTCAACCTAACATGACACACAATGCATATAACATAACTTTAATAGGAATTGGAGTGCACATATAGAAGACAGTAACTGAATTAAAAGCGCAAATAAAAGAATGGAACACCCAATAACGTACAACATATGAATGAAGCAATTATAGAACCAATTGAACAATGGGGAACATGCTCGAATATACAAATCACAATAATAAAGGAGATACAACGGATCACAAGTGACGTGCATATTAAAGTAAGGCATAAATTAATTAACATGCTCAATTAAATTCTAACCATTAAACATGCTAAAATAGTCAATTAAACATGCTCTCTAGATGATTAAATATTCCTAAATGGATTGGCATGCTCAAGAAGTAATTAACAACTATTAATTAGTCAGGCGATTCGATTAACATGCTCAATTTCTAATTAAGTTAATTACTCTAATCAGATTATCATGCTCAAGTTGACTGATTTAGTTAGGCCAATTAACATGCTCGTACAATACTAATTAACATTTAAACATGCTAGTTAAACTACATACTTAGTCAATTAACTAGCTTGGTTGACATGCTCAATTGATTACAATTTATACGCTAATCATTAAATAAACATGCTAGAATTAGAGCGCTAATCATTAAATAAACATGCTAGAATTAGAGGAGTCGAACAACTAACTGATTTACATGCTCGGAAGATTATAAACATAGAATTAAGCGATTTACATGCGGGATTACACAATCAATTAGTTCACATGTTCAGATTAATCAACTAATTAGTTACCATAGATTAATGTTTAACTAAAGTGATTAACAAGTGAGCATACCAGTTCAGGGAGATAAAGCGGTTAATAAATGGCAGAGCAATAGCAAGGAATAACAACATGATAGCGGAAACTAAACAGCAAGTAATCATTCAGTATCGAAAATAGAGGTCCTAGCTTATTTCTAGATTGCACATATTCACTCGTCTTTCACATCCTTGACATTCAACACCTTTTTCTCATTCATCACTTCTTTCAACAAAGCATTTACATCGCTCAATAGTCAATAAAACAAAACAAATCAACGAAAAGAAAACATCACAGAGCTAGTAATGACCTACAACAAGAATTGACAAGGAAAACATAACGGGGAATAACCACTATTAGTAGCAAGAAGAACTACACAAAATCAGCCAGAAACTAACATATAAAATCGTCCAAGGAACTATCTAACAGTAAGCATTTCATGAACGGACACAAAAAGCACGCACTCTACTTGTGGTGTAGGGCCTCAATGGCCAAAACACAGCCAAATTTCTTACCACGAAGTTTTAATGCATGCCAGCACTTATTCGTTATTCTTCTTCGTCTTTTTCGATACCTTCACAAATTAATAACACTTGTCATAAATCTAGTAAATTAATCAACTTATGAAACTTCGTTGTTGCTTAATAGAGTTTCCTAAACGAAACCACTTCCTTAATTACAACTTCGCTTAGTAAATTAATCCCAATTGATAACATCTAGAATTGAGTTTAATACATAGCGAAAACCAACGTGATTTCGCCCATGAATTATAGACCCGTAAATCAAAATCCAATAATGATATCAAGATCAAGTCATAAACTATATCATCCAATTTCCATACTATTCATTAATCCGATTAATGATTTGAATCCGCCTCCGTAGAGCGTATCATTCAGACACACAAAACGCCTTTACTTTACCAAACTAAATCAACAATTCTATGTATGAAATTCAAGCCCAATAGTTTATTACTCTAACAAAATTATCCTTCATATCATAAAAAGGGCATATATAACATCTCCTGAATACCACACGATTCCCCTTGATTGACCACAAAACAATCAACTCTAACAATTGAGTATCACAATTAATATTTAGACTCCAAACTGCAACTCAACAATAATTATCCAGGGCAGCACAACCAAAATTATTTCCCATATATTATTGATTCCAAACAACATAATACTCATCCCTTAATATCAAAACCAATTCTAATTTATTGACATTCCAAGAATTATAGGACATGAAATCAATTCTTTGAATCAACGCAACCTTAGCTCATTATCCAAAAACATGTCCAGGATAAGAAATCAAGCATCATAGACAACAACTAAAAATGATAGAATCTCACCAATAATTTCAGAGCAATTCCTCTCTATAGTCCAACACTACTCGACGTCCTTCAGAAACCCCCAGAGGGCTCCTCTACCAGAACATCATCCCTCTTGCAGAAGCTCACCCTCGTTAACACTAACTCGAAGCATCACTCCATCTCTCGGCCACCTCTGGTTCGCAGCTCCTTTAGAGAGTGTCTCCCATCATAGCAACAATGACAATTAGCAAACCCATTTACCAAGCCAAGAACAAAAGCCAACCAACCAAAAAACCGAGAAGGAGACTTACCAGAAACTCTCGGCCAGAGCTCTTCCAAGAGGAAGCCTCCAGTTCCTTCACACTTTGCCTTCCCCCTCCCTATCTGCAATAGTTAACATCACTAGTCGACAACACCCTGCCATTCCAGGAGGCAGAGAGTGGCATTCCGCATGCCCGATAGCCTCTCTAGCTTTTTCAGAGGTTGTCCACCACCCCCGACGCTGTCGATTTCACCTAGAAAAGGAATGGCAAGGATCGGTTTGGCCGAACCGCTAGCAGTTTCAGTTGTTCCACCCGACTCGCTGCCCCTACAATCGACCCGTCGGCTCCAACTCGTCACCCTGAGGCTGGAATAGCCTCTAGCCAACGTCCGGACGCCATCCCATTCGATGCTCATTGCCTTTCACCATCGCCATTGCCAGTCTTCCGACGCTACATCGACGACCCGAGCTTGAAATCGCGACCAAAGCTTCGCATCGCATCCACCCGCGAAGCCCAAACTCCAACCCATAGTAGCGACCCGCGACGTCGCCACCTACTCGCTCGTCGGACCTATCTCCTCGCTCGCCCTTTGTCGCCGCGCTCTCTCTCTCCCCCCTTGTTTGATCTCTCGTTCTCCCTCACTGTCACACCCCTAATTTTTCGCCGTGCGGAATAGGGCGAATAGGTGT
>CM039468.1:23589078-23710242 GCA_022433065.1 Begonia loranthoides | reverse complement strand
GGGGGGGGGGTAAGTACGGATTAGTTAGGTAAATAGGAATTAGAAATGACGTTACCTTTCCCTTGTCGGGACTGCGAGACTGTCTACCCTAGGTAACTAAAGCCGACAAAGATCTACTCTCCTGCCACGGATTCTTCCAATCTCCAACTCGATGCACGAGTAAAAAAAAAAATACATAAGAAATGATTGGTTTGGGTGGCCCCCCATTCCAAGACAAACTAAAGAGAGTCATAAGCATTTGTATTCCCCATTTCCTTACTGAGCATAAGCTCACGTCCTTACTTGTGGTGTAGGTAACGAGGTGATTCTTCTGAAAAATTTAAAGTTAAATTATCACTTTACCTGATGCTTTAAATTACGTTTCCCTAAAATTATTAGTCATAGTTTTCCTTGACAAAATGACAGTTTTTGTAAGTTGGGTTTCTGTTTAGTTATGCTTCCGCAACTTTTATGAATAAATTTTTATATCGCTTCCGTAAATCGTAAATAATAGTTCTTCACTATTTAATGAATGATAAAATGAGCTTTTGGTAACGATCAGATTTTGGCACTCTGATAATTCTTTTACGAAAGACTAGTTTTTTTTTGAAGAAAATGCACCTTTAAAACGATTAAGAATCTGGGTCGTTATAGTTCGACTGGTCGACCATTACGTGGTGTTCAATCGACCGGTGAAACTGAGAGTGCACATAACGATTCTCTGTAGACTAGAACATGTCCGATTAACCAGTTTGGTGGATTGGATGTAGCCAGTTGACCACGAACGCAGGTCCGGTCAACCGCGCCTGTTGTAGCTGGCCTCCGTTTGTTTCTGGTCAACTACGAATTGGACAGATTTCCCAGGGGTGGTGTAACACCCCGACTTTTTAAGTTGGATAATTATCGAAGTATTAGCAAGGACGTATTCGTAGGATTATAAACTATGGAATTTATTGGATAAATAGGAATTTAAAACAGATGTTAATTTAATGAATTAAACTATTGTACTGAGGTATTTGTGATTAATTGGAATTATTTTAAATCAAGGGAAGAATTAGAATGAGATTAGAAATTTAATGGATTAATTAAAGAAGAAATTCAATTAAAAGAGGGGGGAAGAACAATTAGGGTTGGCTGAAGGAAGAGAGAGAGAGAGAGAGAGAGAGAGAGAGAGAGAGAGAGGCCGAAAAGAGGGAGAGGTGTTGGTGACGGCGACGGCGAGGAGCTCGATGGTGGCAGTGACTTCGCGAGGAGAGAACCATCGCCGAGGCAAGCTAGCGGACACTGTCTATCGCTGACGACGGTGGAACCGCGATGGTGAAGCTTTGATCGAGAGCTTCCGAGAGGCAGGGTTGATCTGTGGGTTTTTCCGATTTCGAATAGGGTTTTCGGCGATTCTAGAGCCCTGTTTGAAGGCCTTTTTGAACTGGAAAACCTGCGTTCTTCCACCTCTGACTGAGTGTGTTGCACTAGGCTTGTTTTGAATTAATTCTACGTTTGGGATTTCGATGGACGACAATGCCTTTCGTGATGGATCAGTGGCGATAGGGGATGATGGTTCGGTTTGTGATGAATCGGCTGGAAGGAGTGGTGGCAGTGCACAACTCGGCTGTTGATTGCTGCTATAGGCTTAGTGATGCTCAGAAGTTGTGAATCGTGAGAAAGAGCAGTGCTCTATAGAGCTTATGACCGAGGGTGAAGCTCTTGGATGCCTCGGGTCTGCTTTGTCCAAATGGTGAGCTTCCCTTCTCTGTAATTAGTCAATTGGATTCTGTTTTGGCCTTTAATTTGTGTTTTAGGATTGTGTATAACCCTGCCAACTTAGAATAAATAATTGTAATATAGTTGGATGGAATAATCTGTTGGTGGAATTGTTGAAAATCTGTTGTGTGATATTATTGAAAATTCTCTACCTTGATGAGATCAGAGAATATTGATATGAGGTTAACTTGGATATAAATTGTTGGACTATGGATTATGTTTCGTTTTGGGGTGTTAAATGTGTTCCTAGAGCTATTGTACGATTAGTTGAGATTATATTATTAAACTAAGTAATGTAAGAATTAAGAATAGGAAAAAGACATCGTGTTTCTAAGTTGGTTAATCGATTAGATTTAATGATTAATGTTATTAATTTGTGAAGGTACAAAAGACGAGGAAGAATAATGAATAAGTGCTAAACCGCGATAAAGAATTAAGGGAAGGATTGGGAAGAGTCTTGGCCGTCAAAGCCCTACCCACAAGTATTTGTGAATTGTATTGACTTTCCTTGATGTTCATTGTTTGAATTCATTGTACGATTCCTTTGATTTACTTGCTACTGTGTTGTTTCAATTCTTGTACATTTTCCTACTACAAATGTTGAGATGAAATGTTTAGGAATGAAATGAAGGAATGAATGAAACATTATAGGATGATAAGATGTGCATGAATGATTTACTGTATAAGTTAGAAATTCTATTTTTTTGTGAACTGTTTTAATTGCTATAAATTCATTGTAATGCTTATTGGTTTCCTTGGTTCTGGTTAGGAGCGATAAATGCTCTAGATTGAATTGATGTCATTCATTTCGTATAATTCTCGTTATATCAAATTGTTGAGAATGTTTAAAGTTAATGAACTAGTATGTTAATTTCGAATGTATAAGATCAGTAAGTCGTTTAAGTTATAGTTGATTAGGACTTTAGTTGGTATCGATTCATTAGCACGTTTCTAGCAATTGTTTGAGAAGCATGCTTATATTCTATTTAGTTCGTGTTTTGTTTTGTTTAGAAGAACATGCAAAGCTAGTTTTAGTTTATTGATTGTGCAATAATAAATTAAGCATGATCCCATTATTGATTCGTTTTTAATTATGGGCACGTTTCCATTTTTTAATCATTAAGCATGTTTAAATCGGTTAGTGTAGATGATGATGTGCCCCGAGAACCCGTCACTTGAGCCCGAGCCAAGGGCTCCTTTATTTTCTAACTTTTTATTTATTTTGTAGGTTTTTGAATCCAAATAAACAAGGAGGAGTGGGCATTTGGACTAATGGAGATCTTGAATTCTTTTGGAGGAAATTGTGGGTTTTCCAATTCCGCCTAAAATCTGACCCTCGGCTATTCAAGGGCAATTTGGACCATTAAGACGACTTCCTTTCCATTTTGGTTCTTCATACCAAATGTAGCCAACATCCATAGCTTTCCAACAAGCTATTGGACGTTATATTTGGTTATCTTTTGCTACGACAAATAGTTATTTTACAGAGACTAATTTCCCAAACTCGGACTTATTGTTTATGTTTTATTATTTAGGGTTATTTTAGTAATTTTCTGCTATGGTATTTTGGTCTTTGACCTATTTTGTAAACCCTAGGGTTTAATACCCCTTCTTGCTGATCAAAGAAGGAGTTTTTGAAGAATAGAATTTTGAAGAGCTAAGCTCCTCCAAAACCGCGGCCAACCCCTCCACAAGCGCCGATTCTCATCCATCCCTTGCAAGGGTCCTCTTGAAGATTCTCATCCTTGCTAACCCGGGTTATTGCCTCTTCCATTCCTCTTTTTCGTAAGGGGTGAATGTGGTGTGGAGGTAAGAGAATTTTTCCCCATTGGAGATAGTTGGTTTCGGCCAACCCAAAGAGACGCCCTCTCACTTAGGAGGTGCTGCAACTCCCTTGGTGTTCCTTTCTTTATTCTGGTGCTACTATTGGATTTTGTTATTGATTGATGAACTATGGATATGTGGATCTGATATAGGTTGGTTGTTGGAGGTATTTTTGTGGAATTTATTGAATTTAAAGGTGATGAATTTCGGAATAGAGTGAACTGCTGAATCTGTGTTTTCATTATTGATTGTGTTATCGCTGATTGAGGCTTCTGTTTGGAGTATTTGCGTCGCTCTTTTCTGGTTAACGTCTTCTAGAGAATTGTTTGAGCTTGAGTAAGGGAGCTACTCTCCAAAATTGAACTTTATTCGATGTATGCATCTCGAGTTATGTCGTTTTGAGTAAACGTTGCTGAAACTGCCCTGTATAAAAACAGTTTTTGGGTCATTGGTATTTAGAGCATAACTTCTGATCTAGAATGGTTTTCTTTATGGAATTTTGACACGAGTATTGTGGTTGTATTGAGGACAGCTCTACCAAGTTCCAGTTTGATCTCACGCACAAATTGAGAGTTAAGTTTGATTGATTGTTGCTGATTCAGTGAACTGTATTTTTCCCGAACAGATTTAACAAAGGTTCCCCATTTGTTTCTTGGAGCCTGTCAGATGAGCATGCATAATTAGTTTAGTTTAATACTTTATAATTATAATTCAAGCATGTTTACAATTGTCTTTTGTGGAGTATGTTTCCTTCAATTGTTAAATTGCATCTAAGCTTTCGTAACATCGTGAAGCATGTTCAATTCGTTAGATATCTTGTATGTTATAGTTTATTATTCTTACCATATCTGTATTGTATGTTCGTTAGAATCAAGCATGTCATAGGTCATTTTCCATTCACTTCTATGTTGCTTTCAATTATAATATTCTTGTCTTCGTTGATTTCTATTATTATTATTCTTGCTATTCGTTGTTTGATACTTATATTGTTTGATTATCAATTCTTTTATATTATGTCAACATGCATCATGTTAATAGAAACAAGTAGGGAGTGCCCTTGGTGTGGTACTCACATGGATGAGTGAGGAAAATGAAATGAATGAATGAAATGAACGAATGATGATGATGATGATGATGGGAAGTTGAGGGGCGGATGGCTAGTTCGGATCTAGCCCACATAGGGTTAGAAGCCGATCAGACTATTCCATCACATACGTGTTCCTTCAACTTCCAACTTGATGTACGAGTTATGAATAAATGAATGAATGAAACGTAATGAAAAGATTGGTTGGAGGGGGACCCATTCCAAGTGAACTAAAGAGAGGCATGATCATATTGCATATTCCCTTTCCTTACTAAGCCTTTGGGCTTACAGTTTACTTGTGGTGTAGGTATACGTGTACGATGAGAAGAACGATGAACAAAATACAAAGCAATCGTTGAAAGGTTTACACGGGCAGAGCTTGTGGCTGGTCAGGATAAAGATGAGTAAAGTAAATTGTAAAACATAATGGTTTACTTAGCATATTTTAATTTGAATATTTTCGCTTCCGCTATGTTTTAATAAATGATTTTCATAACGAATGTAATGAATGGATTTTGACACTCGGTTTTAGCACTCTGATTATGAAGGATTTTAATTATCTTACAAACGTTTTAAATTTTGCGTATTTTAAAAAGGTTATGAAAAACCGGATTGTCACAAGTGGTCCCAAGTTGACCACAGGAGGTCCCTGGTCGACCACACGATGTGTTTTGTCATTTTTTTAGGTTGTTTGTGCATCAGTTGGGTTCTTAGATTGGGTATAGGATCCTTCCACCAGCCCCTTTTGATTTAGGGAGGAAATTCTTGTCCTCTACCATGGTTTTAGGCTTGGTTCGATTTATGGACTTTGAGTCGATCTATAATAAAGTCATACTCAATTAACTTTAGCTAGGTCTCCTTGACTGTTGAGTTTTGGATGGTCACGGGCATGTCTTATCGACCGCTGTGAGGTTTCAGTTCACTGTCAACATGTCTCGTCGACAATGAATGGTCCTATTTGATCGTCATTGAGTCTAGTTGAAGCTGCGAGGTCCCAGTTGACCCTCGCTTTGCCTCGACGACTGTTGAGTGGTCTTGGTTGACCACTGAGATGCCTTGTCGACCGTGGTTGGGTTTGAATGGCTTCATCTATGTCATTTCGACTACTAAGTCGTTCAGGTCGAGCATGTCATGTTCCTTCGACTGTCACTACATCTTATCGATTGATGGGTCTTTCTAGTTGTCTGCTTAAGTGTCAGGTCAACCATGGTTATGTTTTGGTCGACCACACTGTTTGTTTCTGATGTGCCATAGATTGTCTCTATTCACAACCAAGCACGGAGATTCATTAACGATATTTATATTGTTTATTTTGAAGAGGTTCCAAGGAGAAAAAGGATGAATTACATTAATCCAATATTTAAATATATTTTGGTGTTCTTCAAGATAAAGCATAAATGGAAAATCAAGCACATGATTGAGAGACTTGTGGTAAAATGCAAAATCCGTGATCTGACCTTTAAGAACTATATGGCAAGTGTGACAACCTTAAATATTTTATATCAAAATGCATTCTTCATGAAAATTATATTTGATGTCTCAAGCTTTCCAGAATGGGGTGTTTCATTAAAATTGGAGTTTGTTTGCTATATCAAAAGGTCCACGAATAGAGAGCTACATTTCTGTTTTAGAGGCCCAATTTCACTCACTCAGATTAGAAGCCCAAATCAATATGAAGACCAACCTATGATGTGGCACAAGGAATTCTTACAAGATCTCAATCAAAGAAGCATTTAAATTATTATTTGGTTCGTTAATTTTCATATTGAAATATTCAAGATCAAAAGCACACCTAATGAAGTGGATCAAGAGATGCCAATACATGTGCTTACTTGGCAAATCGATGAGGAATCCACCAAAGAGAGGAAGAGTCATGAATTTGAATTCATTCAAATTAGAGTCTGGTTTAAATTCATTCAAATCTTTAGTTAGTTTAAATTCAAGTTATTTTAAAGTTTTTCTAGATAGTTTAAATTCAATTTAATTTAAATTTCACATAGATAGATAATGATTGGTTAGGAATAACTATAAGTCAATCCTATTCCTACTAGAATTGCTTTTGTGGTGGGCTATTTTTACCCCACCAAGACTCAATAGAAGTTTTCAGTTTTTAATTAATTAAATCCCTTGAGGCTATTTCTCTCTTTCTAGGATTGTTGATATTCCTTTGAATGAAAATCTAGAGTTTAAGTGTTGTGAGAATTACTTGAGCTTTTGAATTCTTCTAGCATTCATCCAACATTCAAATATAGTATGGTGTCCTTTAAGATGAAGCATAAGTGGAAAATCAAGCACAAGATTGAGAAACTTGTGGTAAAATGCAAAATCTATGATCTGACCTTTGAGGACTATTTAGTAATTTCAATGATCTTCAATATTTTATATCAAAACCCATTCTTCATGAAGAATGTAGCTGACATCTCAAGCTTTCTAGAATGCGGTGTTTTGTTAAAAGGGAAGTTTGTTTGCTATACCAAAAGGTTCGCGAACAAAAAGCTACTTTTCTATTTAAGAGGCTCGATTTCACTTACTCGGATTAGAAGCCCAAATCAATATGAAGACCAACCTATGATGTGGCACAAGGAATTTGTACAAGATCTCAGTCAAAGAAGCTTTTAAATTATTATTTGGTTTGTTAATTTTCAGATTCAAATATTCAAGATAAAAAAACACACATAATGAAGTGGATCAAGAGATGCCAACACATGTGCTTACTTGGCAAATTGATGAGGAATCCACCAAAGAGGAGGAAGGGCCATGAAATTAGAATGAGGTTCAAATTGATTCAAATCTTTAGTTAGTTTAAATTCAAGTTATTTTAAAGTTTTCCTAGATAGTTTAAATTCAAGTTATTATAAATTTCAAAGAGATAGATAAGGATTGGTTAGGAATAACTATAAGCCAATCCTATTCCTACTAGAATTGCTTTCATGGTGGGCTATTTATACCCCACCAAGACTCATTAGAAGTTTTTAGTTTTTCATGAATTAAACTCCTTTATTAGCTGAGGCTATTTCTCTCTTTCTAGGATTGTTGATAATTCTTTGATTGAAAACCTAGAGTTCAAGTGTTGTGAGAATTACTTGAGCTTTTGAATTCTTACAATTCTTCTAGCCAATTTTGATTGGTGAACATGATCGAAGATTGCAATCAAACTCACTTTTCTTGTTGGTGAGAATTCCCTTTTGATTCATCAAGGAGTTCTTTGGTGGAATAGAAAAGTTGTAAAATTAGCAACTTTTCCCCAAGTCAACGGGTTGATCAACCTCTCCACATTGATTGACCGCCCTTCATCCCTAGTTGGCAAAGTTTCCAAATCTGTGATTCAAACCTTGATCAATAGCTTTTCAATATTCCTTGAATTGAGTTTGATCGCACAGAACCAAGATCGACCTCACAAATCCAAAGTTCTTTCCAAAGTTGCTCGCTTTCTCATCACTTTCTAAGAGTTGGGCTTGGCAAACTCCCTTCGGCTTCACCAACCATACCTAGTTTTGGGTCTGGGTTTGTGTTTTGGTCTAGGACTCTTGGTGTATTCCTAGATCTTATTTTTGGTTTGGGACTGGTGGTTGTCCCTAGAGACCATCTTGGATTCTTGGTCTTGATTTAGACTTATCTGTTCTCCCTTGTGTGATTATAGGGATGTCGATATCAACCTTGTTATAGGTTTCAGAGATGTCATTGGTTCGCCCCTCATTTGCGATAGTGTGTGGAGCTGGTTAGTGGGTAAGAGTGTCGTGGTCGTCTATGAGGTAGAGATTTTTATACTTTCTACACTACATTGCATCATGTTTTCAAAACTGATATTTTATGGGATACCACACTTGAAAACTGAACGGGGACTATTTCGACAGTACGTCTGTGTTTTATGTATATGTATGTTTTCTCACATTTATTTTATCGTGCATGGAATTCTGCTTTGGTATTCTAATATATGATGAGAGAATGAATCCTCTTGATGTTTTAGGTAGTGTTGGCACTAAAGTATCACGTGGCTATTCCGTACAATTTTCTACTACAATAAGATTGATTGTTTGTACGTGTAGAAAGGGGATAGGGCATTGGTGAAATGTCCTTGGCTTTTGAGCTCTAGAAGTCAAAATGGAGATGGGACGGTGATGACGCATCCTTGGTTTTGAGTCCCATAATCTGGCCGGGGTTTTAGTCACACGGATCGGAGGGTTGTTTGTTGATGAGTTTTGCCATCTTGGTACCTTTCTATTTGATAAGTGGCATGATGGCTCGTAACTCTGCTCATCGGCAACTAGGTAGTTAGTTGAGAAGCAATCTATTATGGTTAACCTCATCCATTTATTTGATTTTACAAGTTGTGTCACTGCAGAGCTTCTCGTCGACAACTTGGGTGTTGTGTTGGATGTCCGGATCGCCATCATTTACTTCCTCTAGCTCATGAGGTGCTGCCTAGAGACGATCGGTGCCTTTCTGTGATGAGTGACAGATGGGTCCTTGTGTGACCATCCTTTTTCATTGACGATTGATTTTAGTATGAAAACATGATGAGAGTATTTTTTAGGTATAGCTGTCTACACATACAACATGTTTTGCACAAAAGTCTCATCGATTACCTTGGGCCTGTTTAATAAAATGGTAAAGAGTTTTATAATTTCAAATCCATGTACGGTAAATGAGAGGCATGACAATAGTTTTCAAAAAGATGAGAAAAACATTTGTTAGCATGCATTGCATTTAGTATAGATTCCTCTACTAAGTTTGTCATTCACCCCTTAGACTTTATTTTTTCCCACGTTCATGTATAGGATCTATGCTGGTATTTTGGGGTTGTTGTGGGGGTCCCTTTATGGTGCTTCGACCTTCCCTTAGATGAGTACAGGTTCATCGGTCCAAGTCCTTTCGTCTCTAGTATGTTTTGGATTTGTTTTGTTGTTGGTGTTGTTAGTTTGATTCCTACACAATACGTTCTTTGTTTATTATTATACTATCTTGCCTCATGTTGATCACTCAGTGGATTCCAACGAATGTGATTTGGGTTTTGGGCTTAATTTCATGTTAAGATTTATGCTTTCTCCCTAGCCTTGGGCTGAGCGATCAAATTCTCTCCGAGGACCGAGTCAATTGACTAGGCGATTCTATTAGGCCCGCCTCTAGGTCGTGACAACCATCCTCATAGGTTCTCCTTCGCTTCATTACTACAAGCCATAGAATCTTTATGTACAAAGATTTTTTTGATAAAAGATTGCAAGTGTACAATGTTTGGAGCACCCATCTTCGTAAAACTTAAAATTTCTTTTAAATACTTATATTTTTTTTTAAAAATCTCAACACTTATCATAAAATAGTATTTAAAATAACAACTTATTTTAAATCAATTACCATATCACATGGATTCCATTGAAAATGAAACCATGTCCTTAAAATAAAATATCAAGCTGAGCCCGAAAACCCAATGATTAAAATCTCTTTACAACATATATAAAACCCATCTTTAGAAATAACATTTCCCATTTTCAAGCAAACTCCTCACGAAAAAGGACCCAACATGAGGAAATATAAGAGAAAATGTTTCAAGTCTAAAATCACAATTAACAAATTTCTTACAACTACTAATTTTTAAGCCATAATCTTGTAAACTATAAAACATCAACATCATGTGCCACAACTCATGGTCGATGAATCCACAACCCCAAGTCTCCATCATGAGCACACTTCCTCAATGTGTATGTCATCCATAGCCATTTTCTCCAATACTTCATCACCTACAAACACAAGGTTCATATATAAGTCTAAGACTTAACAATTAATACATAAGACTGTGAACATGACATGTTGTGACATAAAATCATCTTTCTCTATCTTTATCATCTTTCTTTCAGATATGAGTAGGCTCGACAGTGGGACACCCGCCACTGTTCTCGGTCTGACACATTCAAAATTGGAACCCCGTGTAGTCAGATAAACTCTTGAACATATAACTCCAAATACTGATTCATTGAATTGGTTTTCTTAACTGGCA
This sequence comes from Begonia loranthoides, assembly GCA_022433065.1. Taxonomy (NCBI): domain Eukaryota; kingdom Viridiplantae; phylum Streptophyta; class Magnoliopsida; order Cucurbitales; family Begoniaceae; genus Begonia; species Begonia loranthoides. The sequence goes on along the minus strand of CM039468.1, from coordinate 23,699,602 downwards.
GAAAGGGAGCAGATTGTCAATCGATTAATGATAAGCCATATAGAGTCATGTACCTTCATAGTCTTCGGCAATCCACCCACAAAGTTCATCACAATCTGATCCCATGTCCACTATGGTATATAGATAAAGGCTATAATGTACCGACTAGTCTTTGATGTTCTACCTTGACTTGCGGGTACACCCAACAAGCTTCTACACACTTGGACACATCTCTCTTCATGTTAGGCCACCAATAATGTGTTTTCAGGTCTTGATACATTTTGGTACAACCCGGGTGAACGGTGGTTGCAAGGTGTGAGCCTTTGATAATATGTCCTGCCGTAAGATTTCATCCTTAGGTACAAACCACCTATTCTTAAACTTCACAATTCCATCCTTGAGTAGGATAAATTTTTCCACTGAGTCTGATTGCACTCTAGATTCGAGATCCTGGCAATTATGATCTTCCTTTTGAGCCACTTTAATTCTCTCCAACAATGTGGACTGTAGAGTCAATGCCGATAAAGCTGTGGTCACTTGAGTAGATATCAATGTCAACTCAAACATTTGAATTTCTCTCTCCAAGGGCAATGAGAGTCCGAACTCCAAGAGTTTGTTGATCCTGTCTTTCTACTCAACACATCTGTCATAACATTAGCTTTCCCAGGGTGATATTTAATTTCACATTCATAATCCTTGACAAACTCTAGCCAATGCTGCTGTATTATGTTCAACTTCTTTTGTAGGAAGATATACTTTAGGCTCTTATGAACAGTGAAAATCTTGCATTGTTGTCCATATAAGTAGTGCCTTTATATTTTTAGTGCAAAAAACCACCGCAGCTAACTCCAAGTTGTGTGTTGGGTAGTTTTGTTTATAGTTCTTCAATTCTCTGAAGGCATTAGCAATCACTTTACCTTCTTGCATCAAAACACAACCTAGTCTGACCTTGGATGCATCACATATAGACAAAAGTTTTCTTCTTTCATAGTAATGGATAAGATGGGGGCTGAAGTTAATCATTGTTTTAGCTTCTGAAAGCTAGCTTTAAATTCCTCTGCCCACTAGAATTTCACCCCCTTCTTTGTTAACTATGTTAATGGCATCACAATCTTGAAGAACCCTTCAATAAACCTTATGTAATATCTGGCCAAATCAAGGAATCTTCGTATCTCTCCCACATTCTTTGGTTGACGCCATTCCATTACCGCCTCTGTCTTAGACAAATCTACTGATATGCCCGCTTTAGATACTACATGCCCCAAGAAAGTAATCTATGAAGCTAGAACTCACACTTAGAAAATTTTTCAAATAACCAGTGCTCCTTCAACACTGTCAAGGTAAGCCTCAAGTGTTATTCATGCTCTTCTTCAGCTTGTGAGTAAATCAGAATGTCATCAATGAAGATGATGGTGAATTTTTCCAAGTACTCTTTGAAGACTCGATTCACTAAGTCTATAAATGTTGCTGGTGCATTAATTAGTCCGAAACGACATAACCAGTAATTCAAAGTGGCTATACCTTGTCCTGAACGTTGTCTTGGGCACATCTTCCTCTTTTACTTTCATCTAATAGTACCCCGAGTGAATTCTTCCAGTTGATCAAATAGGCCATTAATTCTAGGTAGAGGGTATCTATTCTTCATGGTTTCCTTGTTCAATTTGTAGTAAGCGATGTACACACATTGAGTCGTCTTCCTTCTTAACAAACAATATTGGTGCTCCCCACGATGAGAAAACTGGACGAATGAAGCCTTTATTTGTTAGTTCCTCTAACTAGAGTTTTAGTTCTTTTATCTCTACTGGTCCCATTCTGTAAGGGTTCTTGGATATCGGAGCGGTACCAGGGAGAGTTCAGATGGCAATTTCCACTTCTCATTTAGGAGGTAACCTCGACAAATCATCTAGAAAGACTTCAAAGAAACCCTGAACCACCGGTATCTCTGTAATACTCTTGTAGAGCTTAATCCGTGTATCTAATCCACGATACTAGCCAAATAACTCTCACTGCCTACTTCCAACATCTGCAATGCATCTAAAGACGTTATCATAGCAACATAATGGAACAACTAGTCTATGTCCAAAATAACATTGTATCCCTTCATGTCCGTCATAATAAAATCTGCCCAAGACTTTTTACCCTCTAGGTCGATTATGCAATCTTTTAGAACACACCTAGAACATAGTCTCTCACCAGACGGTAACGACACCTCATAACTCGACTCAGATTTTAGAAGTTCCCATTTCAACATATCAAGAAATGCAGATGATATGAATGAATGTGCAACACCAGAATCAATTAAGCTATAGATAGTAACTTCATTAATTAAGATCGTACATGTCACCACCGTAGGTAGGAAATCATGTAACACACCGAAGCATTAAACTTTCTTTCTTGCCATTACTTTTTTTTAATACATCATGCATAAAATTATACATTTAAAATCATACACAGGGGAAGTCTTTAAATTAAATCTCTTTTAAATCCAACGTAGTAAAAACCCATTATAAAATAAATATAAATATTTATTTTTCAAATCCAACTAATAATAACATAATTAATTATAAAGTCTTTGTTTTTCTTTTATTTTCTTTACATCCTTACCCACGGGTCAACTTCGCTTTAACAACACTTGGACTTCATCCATGAGAATTTCTGTTCAACTGTGCTATCCATTAATTCTACCATCAACATGTTCTTTAGTGAATTCATCAATGTCTGCATCACAAAGTTCAAACTATAAGCATAACGCTCAGTAAGAGATGTATAACATAAAACATGACTATGCAATGTAGTTTCATAAAATATGGCTATTTCGTTCTTTCTTTTCTTTTAATCTTTTAACTAACTCGCAACCTTTGCCGAGATTCTCAAGGGTAGAGTAGGCATGACTATGGGAAACACACTACTAAGTCTCGTGTACTTCAGTGAGACAATCCTCCTTATCGAGACCTTTGTTATTCTTGTGCACTCAATGTACAACCACTTGGTGAACTTCAACCAAGTCTTGATCTAACCTAGCCAACGAGCTTATCCCCCATAGGACCAACCTTTGGGACAACCTTTCCTCAATCCTTTGTATTCTGTCTTTCATTTCTTAAGTTTTGTTTTGTCTTTCATAAAAACATATGCATGAAAAACTATTTTTGTCATTTTCTTGAAAAACATGATGCATGCAACATATATGACACATACTAACTATCTAACATGCATGAACATAATAGTAAACATATTCTCAACAGTATCATCATGAATAGGAACAACAAGTCATCATCGCATATTTCAAACAAAAATCATATTAACATATCATAATCGCATATTTCAAACAAGGAACTAAATTAGCATGGAAATAGTAAATCATTGTCACAAATAATCATATTTGCTAATCAGCTTCACATATCTAAAACAAGGAGTCATATAAACATGGGAAACAATATAGCATCATCACAATTAATCAAGCAAGGAACCATATTTATCATAGAAGCAGTAGGTCATGGTCACATATTTTCAAGCAAGGAGTTCATATTATCATACCAACAATCATAAAAACACACCCTAGAGTATTTGTGATGCAGGCCAAAGGCCAAACACATACAACATCACTTACCTAGAAATTTTAGTGGATGTGTGACTAATCTTAGGCTTCCTTCACACTGTCTTCTCCCTTTAAGAATAAAGAGTTAATTACTAAAGGAATAATTCTACCATTATCTATTATCAAAGCTGCTATACAAACTACACAGTGAACCTACCTTGAAGGCTGGAAGGACACGTCTCACCCGAGAGCTTGAGAGAGAGCTCTCTCATTCATGGAGGTTCTCGGGTGATTAGAGTCCAACCCACACCCTCAAATTTAAAAGGCACTAACTAGATGACTTCGAGGGGTAGAATCCCACGAAATTGCATTAAAATAATATCCTTTCCTAGACAATCTAAGGGGTGAGTTGTGGCTTGCAAGAAATCTAGAAAATTACCTTATTCAAACCTACCCCGAGTTACAATGGATGCGTAGCCAGTAAAGGACAACCACAAAAGCAAGCTCGTCCAATGGTCAATAGGCACATTAGCCCTAAACTCATATTAATGATCGCCAAATCCATACCAGATGAGAACACTTTCGCGGTAGCCAACCAATTCACTGACTCGCCATCTACCACGTGTGTTAATCTATCGCTAAACCCATCCATGGATGCTAATGCTCCCATAGATCATGAATCTGATGTGCCATAGATTCCCTCTATTCACAATCAAGTATGGAGATTTTCTAACCATAATTTTAGTGTTTCTTTTGTAGGTGTTCATGGAGAAAAGAGTAATATAAAAATCAATTACTTCCATCAAGCACCCCAATATGGCCTAGAGTTTTTTAAGATAAGGCATAAGTGGAGATTTAAGTACAAGATTAAGAGAATTATAAACTTGTCGCAAAACTACCGACAATCTAACCCTTAGGCAGTATGTGACTTTTTTGATAGCCTATACAATCTTATTTTGAAATGGGTTCTTCACAAAGATTGTAGGGGACATTTTAAGCTTTCTAATATGGCTTCTTTTATATCAATTGAAGATGGTTTGCTAAGTCAACAGAGTTTGGATTAGAGAGCTTTGTTTCAGCAAATGAAGTCTTTTCTTCTCACTCAGACTTTAGGCCCAAATCCACTTGAAGATTAAAATAATTAGTTCTTTTCTTTATTCTTGACTTAGGACTCAAGGTAGGTAGAATGGAATATTTTTATGCATTATTTGGAACATTGGATGTAAAATGATAATGGTTGCTTTGGGAGCTCTCGGTCTAGCTTAATGACCTAGAGCCACTTTGTCTGTTTATTGTTTGGGGACATATTAGTCATTTGGTTGTTAGGAAATCCCTAATTTGAGGGGGTATATATACTCCTCTTTAAGGTTTTTATGAATTTAATTTTGAATTAGCTGAAAACTCTTTGAAAGAATTGAAGTTCCCTCCACAAATAGACCTTATTCCTTTGGTGAGAATTTGAGAGAGTTTGTGTCAAACATTGAATCATCATTGTTCCTTGTGAACCTTATGGTGATTTCTCTTATACTATTCCTTCATCCATTTCCTTCTAGAGGTGGACATCCCTAGTAAAGGTTTAGAAGGTCTACTAAGAACCAAGTTGGAGTGTCTTCCCCGTTGGAGACCATTGAAGTCGTTAGGTGCAATTTTGGCACCCATTCGAACTAGCTTGCATCCTTCTGTGCACAAATTTTGATTCCAAGCATTTATTTCTTTATTTTTGGAGGTTCCCTTGTTTACTAAAAGAGAGGTACATGGTTCAAATTTCATGCGTTTTAAACATTTATTGAGCAAGTTGCGTTTGTTACCATTTCTGTCCTGGTTCTGTTTTTTGGTTCTAGACCAATCTCAAATTCCTCTGCATAACTTCTTCCTTAGTATCTTCCTATGATTTTTGGAGGGTGCCATAATCTCTTAGTGAATATAGTCTGGTCCAAGATTCAAGTCATTTGGACGGCAAACGAATGAGTTGCACATTCGACCATTCGGGTTATGTTTTTCTAGCTACAATAACCGCCATCATCAAAAGGGTTCCAAGCCTTTCAACCTGTGGTGCATCAAAATCTAATAAGTCTAATGATGTCATTTCTATTTACTTAATGCTCATGAAACAACATCTTCCCTTCCACAGAAAAATCTTTCCCTAATCCAACGCCTCACAATCTTTCTGCTAAACCTGATCTAATGACTCTTCATTCTTTCGAGCCCGAGCGGCACCAAACACTCCCGTAGAAGAATCTTTCGTAAATCTAACAGTCCCAGTTTGTCCTGCTAATCTAATCCTACGGTCCATAACACTCTCGCACTTAAATGCATCAAACACGTCCATGCAAGCATCTTTTTCTTAATCCAACGATCCATGTTCCACCCGCTAAACCGATCCAGCTGTCTAGGGTCCTCCCGCATCAACTCTGCCATGAAGCATCTTTTCTCCATTCTTATTGATCTCGATCCTATGCTTCATCTGACGGCTGTTGAAGCATCCGATCTCCTACACTTATTTATCCTTAATTTTCAGAATTAAACTGTTAAATTATTAACTAAATCTTTTTCCTTAACTGTATATTTTACAATATTTTTTACTGATTCTCCTATATTCAGTTTTCCTAATCTTCCATATTTCCTATATTATTTTATTACCTATTTACTTAATCTTTCCTAATTCCTTAACAATTTCTTATTTTATTAATAAAATTATTGTTTAATCTTTCATAATTTCAACAATTCTAATAATTCTACTATTTTAATTTCTTCATTAAAACTCTCCAATTAACAATAATTAAATCTATTAAATTCTAAATTGTCCTATTACTTATTAAATTATTTGTGGAAATTCTGGTATTTCATAACATCACTGTGCTCAATAAGTGAGAAAACTTTGGGTGTTTCCCCTTTATGCGTCTGAGGCACACTTTGGTAGTTTTTAACCAAATGACTGTATTCTCCACACCTGAAGCATTTCTTGGTTCCATCTCGACACTCTCCATCGCGGTTCCTTTTGCACTTTGGACATTGGGCAAACTGAGGTGTCCCTTGGAGGTGCTTCGCTACCCCTTGATTACTATTCTTGGTAATAGGCATTTTAAAATTTTTGGCAATTGACAGTCACCCTTTTATTTGTTGGAAGGGAACCTTTGTGAATCATCTCTTAGCTGAATCCTGTTGTTTAACAAACTGTGTCTCGACCTCCTTTACCTCGAGTGCCTTTGCCACTATATGAGAATAGTGCACCCCTTGGGTACCGGAAATCTTTACTTCTCTCTAGACTTCCACCTTCAGGCCCTGGATGAACTGATGTACCTTATGTTCATTAGATGCCACCAGGTGAGAGACAAAGTCGGAAAAGGGCATCAAACTTCCATATATACTCCGCAATAGTGCCAGTCTGTTGGAGCTGTACAAATTCCACCATCTTCTGATTTCTTAATGTGCAGTTGAAATACTTTTTGTATATTACTTCCATAAAGGCCTTCCAAGCCATCACCCCAACATCATGCGTCATTTTTATTGAATCCCACCAAAATCTGGCATCTTCCACCAGTATGTAGGCTACACATGATACTCTCTCTTCCACCTCAATCTTGGTGTATTCAAACATGTCCTCCAATGACCAAATCCACTCCTATTCCTTTGCAGTATCAGAAACACTTCCATCAAAACTAGGTGGCTTCAACCTGTAGAACTTCTCCCATATTGCCTCCCTAGGAACAACGGTATAGGTGCTCCCTTGTGCCTCCCTATCCAATCAAGATATTGGGACTGTTTCTCCACCAGATCTGCAAGGTTGCTGATAGCCTCATCCCTCACGTCAGTATTTTGTGCCTGACCCCTCACCATAATTGTAATACCACAGTTTTTTATATTGGAATTTAATAAAGATTAAATTAGGACATTTGGATCTATTGAATACTAAAAGCTTTTGCTTTGTTTCAAAATAGGAGTGATTCCTTTTTCAACCTTTGTGAGTTATATCCAAAGTTCCTTCTAAGTGTTATATCACAAATTGAGTTTACTTGTAAGTTGAGTAGTCTCTCTTATTATCATTTATACTCTTACTTCTTAAAGGAAGAGTATGTGAAGTGGTGTCCAACTTTCCAAATGAGTTACATTGGTGGAGATATCCATACGAAGATGCAAGTTATGACTTCTTGTTATTTTTTGGCAAATTGACTTCTTCTGTGTATATTTCCAAATCTGTCAAATTTCTTATCTTTATTTTTAGAGAAGTTATTCTTCACTCATCAACGTGGCTACTTTCAAAATTTCATAAAAGAAATCTTCTAAATCGAGGAAGATATTGGTTTCCAAAGTCAGAGTTTCCATAAAGTGTTTTGAGGTAGAGTATGAAAAGATTCTACTCAACTGGTCGATCTTTGTCCTTCAGCCGATCAATAGCTCGAGTTGTGGGAAATCGACTCTATGATTTTTGGCCCGTTGATGATCGATCGCTTTTTTGCCTAAAAATTTGTGGACGTTCGAATTGTGATATTTGCTGTCATTCACCACCTTTGCTGATTGACTTGCATGCTTTTATTTTGCAACCTTTGGTCGTTCACACAACATGTTAAGTTCCTTACCCCTTCCATTGTCGCATCATTACCTTAAGCTCACTAGTGAAGAAAACTTCTCCCTCAGCTCATCCCTCTTTCGTCCGAGTACTCTGTCTCCTCGCAACACTCTCAAACCAATTTATTACAGCTGTTTGTAATGAAATGGTTTTTTTTTGTTATCTCCAAAATTCTCACTTTTATACTCTTGGTTAGGGCAAAACAGTCGCCATCTGCAGAAGCGTTCGCTACCATGGATGCCTAAGAGTGCACTGCGTTTACTTCTGTGGATAGATACACTTTTGCACTGTTCGTGTTTGCCTCTGCAACCCTAGTCCAAACAACATCATTTCATTTAATTTGCGGTGGTGTTCCACGCCATGGATGCCTATGCTCTAGCGACTTACCTTGTTTAACACATGTTTTTGTCCAAATGGCGACGTTCAACATTGTCACTTTAACCACGTCACGTGTTTTCTTTATTCAAACGACACCATTTAATTCTCTTTTCGTCCACGTCTCGTCCTTCGAGGAATCTTTCCATGCCTTAAAACCATCTTTTCTAACATCCTACAGTCTGTGTTTAATCATGTTACGCCATTCGACAGTTACCCTTCCTTCCGCAATGAAATATTTCTCTCCCGTGAGAACATTTTTTCATTCTGCCTTCTCATCCGACGGTCCCAAACTCATTTGTGCTTCTCATCCAATTACCATTGCTCCCTCCGCTCAATCCAAATATTTCCAAGGACATATTACCTTATGCAGTCCCCATCTGACAAGCCATATATCGCCCACGCTTTCCATTTGAGGGTCCTTATCTCCCCCTCCTTTTCAACCCCCCTTTCATCGACATGTTTCCATCTGTGGACGTTTCTCCTTAGCTGGCACTCCACCTAACAGGGAATATTCCCTTCCAGGACATTTTTTCCTTACTTCGATTACTCCCTATTTTCCACAACCCATATATTCCTCTTGCCAACATTTACACTAACCCATCCAGAAGCCAAGCACTATTCCCTTGTTAGATAGTTATGTAATTTTCTAGAATTTATTAGCTCCTTGATGCACCACCAATAAGGAAAGTTTACATGTTGCTTAGGATAGACAATTTATAGGCAGATTTTCTGGGTCAATTTGAGGGCACAATAATTCCATCAATTGAAAAAGTTTTCACACAAATTTTGGATGGCAACACTTGTTGTATGTGAAAAAACATCTCTCAAAAGTTCAGAGAAAAATTTGCTCGAAAGAAAGAGATATGAATGTAAAGATGACAACTTCTTGGATGTAAGCACCCACTCGACTGAGAATGAGGTCAAACGTTAGACAAGTGTATCTCAATTGATACGAGACTTCTTATTGTGATTTTTGGATCAATTCTTACCCTATAAGTGAAAAAGACACCCTAATAAAATGATCACATTTGATTTGATGAGTGAGATATGATGGACGAGCTGCAAGTTGGTCTGAATAGGCACTACTTTTGCACCTTTTGACTTTAATGACCTCCCTTCAATGGAGAGCACTCCAACCTGAGTTTCTTGCAAATTTCTAAACCTTTGCCATATCTTCTTCCTCAACAACACAATGAGTAAGAGATATCATCTAAACTTACAAAAGATGAAATTAATGCACAATACATAAGCTTGATCTGATGTAACTCACCAAAAAAGATTCGGCTATATAGAAATTCCACAATTTTGAACAAGGGTTCTATTATCTTAATCAACTACTTAGGGCAGCCCTTAGAGAGAGCTTAAATACTCCATCAAAATTAGGGCTAATGTTATAAAAAAGAAGATCACCAAAAATTATATCACAGCACACTTACTCGGTTAGAACATGCTTTAACCGAGTGACACTTTTACTCTGAGTTTTAAGATCATTCCAACTAGCACAAAGTAAATAAACATACATTTAAATTAATCCTGAAATGTAATTATGCAGAAAAGATCCAATTAAGTATCTTTAAGTTCCTCCTTCAAGTGACACAGGCTTCAACTTCAAGCTTGGAAGATGTCGGCTTCTTTGGCAAAATGGAAGCTCTCTGTTTAGGGCTTTTTTGGCATAACAAATGATCTCCAAATTTAACAAAAGACCACATTATATAAAGCTTGGGAAGTTAGCTACAACGTGTATGAAGCTTACTATTTGATATGAGATTGTAAAGGTTTTAAAAAATAACAAAGACTCCACAAAGGTCAAATTGTAGGAAGTTTTGGGTTGCTTCACATATCTCCTAAACTTGTACTTCAATTTCCACTTATGCTTGATCTTGAATAACTCCATATCATATTTAGATTCTTACTAGATGTATGGGATAATTTTGATGTCAATCCCTTCATGAATACCTAAAAAAAAAAACACTAAAATTATGACTAGTGAATCTCCTCGCTTGGAAGTGAATTGTTGGTTCTCGTGGCACATCACTCCCTCTACAAAACACAACACTAATCCAAACAACATTTTAAGTACCATTCCAAACACAACAGACTATAATTCACATAGTAAAAATCTCAATTCAACATCCATGAAATAACTCACCTTTCCATTAACATCAATATGGGGCACAACATACATATAAAAATAATAATCCTTTCCTAAAAGAAATTTCAGGTCACTACAGTGTCAACATAATCGAAATAAAAACAAAGAAAAACATGTAGAACATAAGAAGATCAAAGATAAGAAATAGGTAGAAGAGAAAATCATGAAGTCACCATAATAGTGTAACCTGTGTGTTGGTCTCCCCGTCTGATGTCAAAAATTCTCTTTGATCACTCTCCAAAACTCGTCTCGAGGTTGCCGAATGTACCCTCTCTGATTAGGTTATTTTGTATTTATAGAGCCTCCATTAGAGTTTCCAAAATCTCTTAAAGAATCTTTCAAAATGTACTGGATTTCGTAATTTTAGAAAGTGAATATGGTATTGGGTCGCAGCTCCGCATTTCTGAACAATGGCTTGGGCTCTGATTCTGTGCTTGGGCTACAACCAAGGCATCTTGAGCCACAGCTCAACCTCTACTTGTGTGTCTAGGCCGCAACTCAACAACTGTTGTTTGACACCAATTTTTCCTCTTTTTTTCTCTACTTAAACTTCTAAATCTTGCTATTTTCCATTTTTATTTTGCCTATTTGATTATTTATCTGCATCATAACTTAAAATAGGTTAAAATTACAAAAAAATCAAGAATAAACATCAATCTTTGCTTAGAATTATGATAATAATTATAATTTTCATAGAGTTAACTCACTCCAAAACTTAGTTTTTTGCTAGTCCTTGAGCAAAATAACATAAGAATTAATGAAAATAAAAATTCAAATATGGTTTATAGTTATTAAAAACTAAATGCCTAAAATGAAGAGTTAACTTATGTGCCATGGATTCCTTCAAAACACCATCGAGCATAGAAGTTTGCTAATATTACTTTTAGTGTTTTTTTGTTGGTCTCAATGACAAATAATGTACTCTCAATGCCCTTATCTTCCATCCAACATCCATGTGCCACATGGTTTTGTTCGAAGTGAAGCATAAGTGGAGGTCCAAACTCCAATTTAGGAGATAGATGAAACATTCAAAAACTGCCAATAATCTGACCCCAAGGAGTATTTGACATATTCGGCAGCCTATACAATTTTATATCAAAAGATGCTCTTCATAGAAAATGTAGTTGACATCACAATTTTTCAAGAAATAGTGTTGTATTAAATTAAAAATTTTTTTGCTATGTCAAATGCTCCTTGAATAGAGAGTTATTCCTAGGGATTTCTTGGCTTAACAAGGTTAAGGATTTGAGGAGGATATTACATGGAATCCAGGTAAATAGAGATTGCATGTGTGTGGCCAATCTGTAATACCCCGAATTTTTAAGTGGGTTGACTATCGAGGTATTACCAAGAACGTACTCGTTAGATAATATATTAGGGAAATTAACGAGAAATCAATGTAGTCAAAAATAAAATAAATATTAATTTAATAAATTAAAATATATAATAAATTAGGATTTAAAATGTAAAGAAGTTAAATTAATAAAAAAAATTAAAGGGATTTAATAAATTAATTAATTGGTGATTAAATTAATGAATTAAATTGATTAAAGAGGATTTAAAAATGGGAGGAGAAATGGGTTGAGGAGTGATGAACCGGTTCACTCAGTGAATCGGTTCAACCAATTAAGTGAATGGCCGAAGGCCATTCACTAGAGGGGAGCCCGATCGAGACAGAAACAGAGAGAACAAGAAAGGGTGAGATGAACAGGGGATCGACAAACACCGAGAACGGTGACATGACGATGACGGTCAGGCGAGCTCGAGAGCGGCTCCTTCACGGCAAGCGTCGCGGGTTGTGACTGTGAGCTTTGGTGTTGAGTTGGGGGTGCAATTCTAGGTGCTGCTCGGCAATGGAATGATGATGGTAATGGGTTCGTGACGGCGATGGGGCAATGGGCGTAGAGTGGATGGCGTCGGGTCAATGTTTGGTGGACGGCGATGTCTCGGCAGAGGTGATTTGGCGTCGGGATGCTGCGGGTGTTGCCTTGGGTCATTGGGCGATTTGGTGGTTCAAGCTGGATCGACTAAAGGCCCTGGTCCAGCTTGTGGTTCGGTTTCTTCTCCTAGCCCTTGCTTTGCTGGAAGCCGACAGAGGAGACGTTGTAGACCTTGTAGCTGTGGATGGCAGGGGGTGAGTGTGGAGTGCATCTACTCTCAGGGGTGTAGAGAGGACAGGGGTAGGGTGATGGGTACCCTCTAGGAGACGTTGAAATGCAGTAGAGGAGGGGTGATTGGAGAGTGTTTCGGGTGTGCTGGGTAGAGAGCAGAAGTTGCTCTCTAAAGGTTGAGCTGAGTGCATGAGATGAGGAAGGAGGAGGGAATTCTCTGGTGCTGGGGTTGGCCGAGAGGTTCATGGGTTGCTGGTGAGTTCTTCTCAGATTTCTTAGTCCTTGGATTCTGTTTATGGTGTTTGTCAGTCTCTAGAGTGTTTCATTTCCTTGGTTTGATGGTGATTGTTATGGAAATTATGGGTGAATGAGTTTGGGAATTTGCTCTGTAGGGCCTGAATACTCTCTGTTGGTTGGTTTAATAATATGTTGAGTTATGCTTTTGGCTATGTAATTTGGTTGTTGTTGGTTGGTTACATGTTCTGGTTGTTATATGGTTATTCTGTTATATTGGTGTTCTGTTGTTTAGTTAGGAATTTCTGAATAAGTCATTGAACCTGTTAGTGTTGGAAATGTTCCTGGTTGTTGTTATGGATAATCTTGAGAATTTCTGTTGATCAATTGTTTTGTTGGGTTGTCTGCCGAGTTGGGTTTTGTTGTGTGAACTCCATGTGATGAATGAATACACTATTTTGCTTAATGTTTTTGTAATACACTGTTTTGTGACGCACGATTTTGGTGATTTGTGTTGGGGTGTCTACCGAATTAATGTTGTTTTGTGATACACTGTTTTACTGGATGTGATGAATGGATTATAGAGCATGATAGAAATATAAGTGCGATACACTGTTTTGATATTTGGTTATGTTTGGATGTTGTTATTGGTTGGATATTTCTTGGACGTGGTTTGTGTTCTCTGTTTGGATAAATGTCCTGTCTTTTAAATAGTGTTGAATGGAAGAATCCTGTTATGTTGGAATACTTTATTTGTGTTGGATGTTACTGCTTTGTTGATTTTATTGGAAGCATTGGTCATTAATTGTTTGCTAGGTTATGATCGGTTAGGCTCTACTGATATGAACTGTCCATATTAGATGTTGTTTCTATCAAATAGAATAAATTGTTGAGATGGAAATATGCTCTGTTAATTATAGTTACGTAGTGTTAGTTGCGTGTTGTGATTGTTATTGTCACGACCCGAAGACGGGCCGAACAGAACCGCCGGGTCAGGGGACCCGATCACCCAACCCAAGGCGTGAGTTTTAGCGGAAGACTTGTAAACATTTAATTCGGCCAAAAAAGTATGGGCCTAGGTCCGAGTAGGGATCACGAGAAAATAACGGTGCATAAATTAAAATGAAATCCAAAGTACTGTGCAACAAATCCAAACCAAACTGTGTTTAAGGTTTACAGACCCAAATGTAAATATCCTCACCAAATGATAATAATTGCTCAATAGAAAAAAAGGAATAATTCTAATCCTGATCCTTAGCTGCTCTTTCCTTTGCATGTAGTTTTGGGGAGGAGTCGTTTGGGGTGAGTGACTAACTCAGTAAGGTATGGCCATACTAAATGCACCTCATGCAAAACTAGTTTTCTACATTTTTTGAAAACAAGGTTATGTTTCATTCTACCATACATGGATTTTTAAATCGCTTCAAACTCTTTATCATTTTATCAAACCGGCCCAAGGGCCATCGATGAGGCTTTTATTAAAAATCTTGCTGTATACATAGATAGCTATACCTCGTAAAATAGGTCATCATCATTTTTCAATTTGACAACGTCATCAGTGAAAAGGGTTGGTCACTCATGGACTCACCCGCCACACAACAGAGAAGAGGTGGCCACCCGTCGATGACAACACCTTATGAGACAGGAATAATGACGACGATCCAAAGATTCCGTACGTCACCCAAGTTGCCAGCGCACCTGGCTGCACGACACAACTCGAATAATCGTATAATAAAATAAAACAGATACAGTTGCTCACTACATGTTGACTTATTTAACAGCTAAGATACCTAGAGAAGCCGAATGAACAAGGGTTGCCGATGAGTAAACTCGACCGTCCACCGGTCAAATGGAATTGGTACTTAGGTTAACTAAGTCTTAGCGACTGACAACTATCTGATCCGTGGTACGAAACCCTGGCCAGGTTAGGAGGCGTCATCACCTTCCCATATTATTTACGAATTTCAGGGCTTTCGACCTGAGGAAACATCACCAATGCCCCGATCTGTTGTCGCACATCAAACAATTAACCTTCACACAGCATAAGGTATCAAAGGGGATGCGGATCCATCCCTCAACATATGCATAATAAATTCAAACCATGTACGGAATTTAAACGTGGGAAAACATACTACTAATAAAAACTGACGTGCTGTCGAATAGTTCTCGTCATTTTTCAAGTGTGGTATTCCACAAAATAATTATTTTGAAAACGGGATACGATGCAATATAACACAAGAGGTATAGAAATCCCAACCTTTTCGGCGTTCTTTTTGACTAAGCGAAGCGACTGCCTCCTCGGGAATTGTGTCACACTCGCCGAAATTGTCCAAGCCTAACAAAAGTATAATCGTGGGAATTTATAAATTAATTCCAAGAAAATAAGCAGAGGGTCCTACACCGAAAATAGGAACTCAACTGACGTGTAAACACCCATCTAAGAATCCCAACAAAATTCTTCAATTGTATCATTTGGTAAATAAATAGATCACCATCCAAACAACACTTAATCCTTAACATATTGTGTGCATTTAAACAGTTAACAATGTCACAGAATGTCTCTCAAACTTAGACATGATCAACTCTATCACATGAATAATTATAATAAAATCTCAACCCAATTCATTATTGCTACAACATAAATATCCTCAATATTTATAATTTCATGCCCCAAAACAAAGACACAATAATTATTCATCCTTAATTATTTCTTCCTAAACAAAACAAAACAACAACTCTTAAACAAAGGTCTGATCATCCCTCTCCCACTGTTATGCAATTACAACTTAACAATCGTCAAACCGTGAACAACAAATACTTCTCCGACTTTTATCATTTAACCAGTTGCAAAACAGAGTATGATATTCAACTATGTCCAATAAGCAACAATTGAAATGAATGAATCCAGCCAAATCAATAGGTAACTTAAACAAAACCCAAACCATCTCAACATTTACTCATTCTCGGGTCTTTTATCAATCAATGGCAAAGAACAGGGCACAAAATTCATTATTCTCGCTTCACAACATATCTTTCAACCTTATTCATTGACAGTGAACAAAACACAAAACAGGGCTTAACCCAACCAAACAACAAAAACAAAAATGTATTTTTGGCATTTCTTTCCAACATCAAACATGAGTCCGAATGACTCAAAATGGGGCATTTCTTTACATCCAAAACAGGAAAGCAGAAATCCAACATTAAGCCTAGAATCCCAAAACAGAAATCAAACGGAAGTCACAAAGCCTAGAGTTCAACATTTCCTTACCGAAATTAGATTAACAGCAGAGAAAAATCCCTCAGGCGAAGCTCTAGAGTCTCGGCTTCACCATTTCCCACGATTGACAGTTGCTCGTCCGAGTGTCTGTCTGTCGCTCGCTCGCCTCTCGCCGACTTTTTGCTCAGAGCTTGCTGCGTTCCGCTCAAGTTCGCAGCCCGTACTTCGTCATCGTGAGTCTCCCTCTCTCACGCATCTCACTCTCTCGGCCGAAGGAAGAACAAATGAACTTGCCCTATTTTTTTTCCCCTTTCTCATACCCTACTGCGAGTTCTCCTTCTCTCCCTTCACCCTTCTTCTTTTAGATTTTCTTTTTCCTTTATTTGTAATCTTTCTCCCTTTTATTTCCAAGTCTACCCTTTTTTCTATAACTTGTTTCGTACCTCTTTCCCACTTCTCATTCTTCAATCCTTTATTTATTCTATTCTTATTCTTTTGTTTTTCTTTTTAAAAAAACTATTTCTTTTCCAGTCAAACTCTTCCCCTTTTAAATTCTTTTCCTTCTTTTATTCTATCTCCTCAAACGGCGCACTTCTCTCTTTCTTTGAAAACCCTAAACCTTCTCTTTTGATTCAATTACTTTCTTGTCCCTCCTCACACAAACATGCCAGCATGGCACTTCTTCATTTAAATTGATTTCTTGTTTTCATTTCTTTAATTCATTTATCTACTATATATATATATACCCCAAATACACATCTCATGTAATTCCCGGCTCGTTCCAAGTATCGTCGAACGAATTTTATACCTTCAATTTAATTCTCCAAATTTCGTTTCTTAAATAACTTTTTCGTTCGGAATTTCCAAATCCTGACTTAAATCCTGATTTGCTCCAAACAGAAATCGACAAGGATCCTTTAATTTTCAGACTTCCTTTCTCAATTTATTTGACCGCTCGAAAATATTCAATTTTTCCAATTTGACTAATTGATTAAAATCCCATGCGTAGTTGCTAAGCAATAAATCGGGTCAAATTTTCCACTATTTAACTAATTGAGCAAAATTGAATACGTGGTCGCAACACGACAAATAAGGTCAAACATCCCATGTATTGACCGGTTCTAACGCAAAAAATTTACACGTGAAATTTCTTATTAAAAAATTTCATGGGTTTTACAGTTACAAACTAATATGGGTTGAGACTTTTAATTAAATGTTGAAATTGGACTCGTTGTATGAATAGCTGTATTAAGATATAAGAAAATTGTTATGTGAAGCTTATCCGTGAATTATCGAATATTATTAATTTGCAATTTAGTTATAGCTTAATGTTCATTGTATTGTTATAATGAAACGTTGATATGCTGGAATTGGTTAGTTAATCGTCTACGTTGGATAATCTATTGGCCTGATTTTTTATGCTAGTTAATATCAAGTGCAATGTATTGTAGGAATACTATGAGATTTAAGTGAGTGTTATGCACGTTGATAAATGCTTTAAACATTTGGATGATTCAACTGTTGTTTTGCATTAGGATAAAAGATAATGAAATGCATTTGTTGTTGTTGGATATCTACTGTTGTTTTGATTTGGTTTATGGATAATGCTCTCTGTTTGACAATATATTATTGTTGGGTTGAATTAATATATTTTGAATATCAAAAGTTAGGGCGTACATTGGTTGACCGTTAATGTCGTTGGTTTCATACCCTTCTTCGATATTAGTATAGGTCGTTGGCTTTGTTTGGGTACTAATTATGTGCGTGATGTTAGGTACAAAGAAGAAGAGAAGAAGAATAACAACTAACGGCTACTGTGCATTAAAGCTTCGAGGTAAGGAATTAGGGGTGTCTTGGCCATGTTGAGGCCCTACACCGCAAGTAGAGTGCGTGAGTGGTGTTGTGCTCTTTGGATGAATTTCTATTGTGAACTCCTTCGTTGATTTTCTTGACGTTAGATAATTCCTTTGTTGATAGTGTAGATTTTCCCATATAGCTAGTTTATTTTCTTTACTGTAGAAGTGCGACTTAGAAATCTAGCATGCTTACTTGTTAGCCAATGTAGCTAAAGGTGAATTGGTAAATGTAATCCATTGAGCATGCTAGCCACCTTAGTTAAATGATAATCAATTGAGCATATTAACCTAGCATGTTTAATTAACTTGAGCATGTAATTGATTAGAATAAAATATGCATGTTTAAACCGTCTAGGATAAAAACATGTAATTCACCTTAAGCCTGTAATTGATTAGGATAGTCAACCAGATCATTAATTAAAGGATAGTAAACTAGAACATTAATTAAAGCATGTTAATTAACCAGCATAATTAACTAGCGAAATTAATTGAGCATGTCATTTCACTAGAACAATTAACTGAAGTAATCAACTTAAGCATGTAAATCACCTAGGGTAACTAAGTAGAATAATAACCTAGAATGACAAATGTAGGAAGCATGTAAATAGACTAGGAAATTGACAAAAATATCTAATTAGAATAATAAATGTAATTAATCCTTGAACACGTAAATTAATTAGGATAACTAACTAGGTTAACAATCGTAACTCGAAGTGAGCATGATGTGAGCATAATAATTAATTAGGATATTTATTTAGCATGATAAATGTAGTTAATTGTTAAGCATGATAGTTTAAATAAATTACTTACAGATTTACCGTACTTATATGCATTCGTTGTTTCAATTCGATATTGTACTTGTTTTCTATGTACGCAGTTATTTCCTTCTATTATACGCTTTACTTTCCTTACATGTGCTTCCGTTACAGTTATGTTTTTCAATTACTTATATGCGCACTTCAATTATTATGAATGCATGTTTGTGAAGCATCATGCATCACGATAGGTTGAGAATGTATGTTCATGCATCATGTTAATAGAAAGCCTAGGAAGTGCCACCTTGGTGGTGGTACACAAGCATGCATAAGTGAGGTAAATTGTTAAGAAAAAGTAAAGTAGAAGAAGGGAATTGGGAGGGGATGGGTAGCGGATCTAGTTTGCGATCTAGGCGTAGCCCCTCCTTCATAGGATATGGGAGTTCTAGATGCGAGGAAAATGGCTAGGTTCAACCACTATGCCATTGCACGAGAAAGACCTTCCAATTCCAGCTCAAAGTACTAGTATGGAATAATGGAATAATAGAATAATGGATCCGAAGGGATAAAAATAACAAAAAGTAAAGTAATAAATGGATTAATGACTTAATAAAAGGATTGGTTTGGGTGGCTCCATTCTAAAACGGACTAAAGAGTGACATTCATATGCATAAACCATTTTTCCTTACTAAGGCTTTGGGCTTACAGTTGATTGTGGTGTAGATGTAGATGTAGGTACTAATACGCTATGAGGAGTGCACGGACTAGGAGTAGCGACATATAATAATCAAACAACAAAGACAGCAGATGATGGATTTGCACTCACGAGGGAGTTCGTGGCT
Source organism: Begonia loranthoides (assembly GCA_022433065.1). NCBI lineage: Eukaryota > Viridiplantae > Streptophyta > Magnoliopsida > Cucurbitales > Begoniaceae > Begonia > Begonia loranthoides. The sequence continues at coordinate 23,679,973 of CM039468.1, read as the reverse complement.
GGCCAGGCATAATGAGGGTAAAAGAGAACTAATGTAATTAAATTAAGTTTTCCAAATTGTATTTAATTGTTAGTTTTACTTGTGTAAATGCAGTATTTAAATTATGTAGTACTTCTTCCTTAATTGATTTATTTACGCTTCCGCAACGTTTTATATCATTGGTTTTAAACATAATGCTTCCGTATAAGCTTTATTAAATGGATTTTATAACGAGTTTTATGTTCGATTGGTAGCAGTCCGGTTTAGGCGCTCTCTGATTGATTTAAAAAAGGAATATAAAAAATTACACGTATTTTAAGGAAAAATGAAAAATCGGGTCGTTTCATAATCGACCTACACCGCAATGTGCTAGGAAATTGCGAGTGTTTTCTTTTATTGTTATTATCTATGTCATCTCAAGGATATGATGCTCTGCTTGCTATGATTGTTTTTACAATCAATAAACTCGAGGATATGTTGCTCTGTTGATGTGATTGTTTTTGCATTCAATAAAGTCGAGGATATGATGCTCTACTTGCTGTGATTGTTTTATATTCAACAAATTTTAGGATATGATGCTCTGTATTTGAGACTGCTTTTCTTGTAATAATCTGAGGACTTGTTGCTCTGTAATTTATGACGATTGAGGATTTTCTATCTGTTTATGCTGAGAGGTGCCTATTGTTTACTGTAGTAGTGATTGCTTGAGGATGTGCTAATCTATATAGTAGATGCTTTATACTGTATTGTCATTCCATATAAGAAAGATAAAAGATGATGAATATATGTAAATGGGTCTAGAGGATAGTCATTCCCCAAAGTGAACCAACGATAGAACGAGGAACGAATCGACCCAAAACGGGCCAAACCGTTTGACCCTTGTCTTAAATTCTTAATTAGCAGCGGAAGATAAAAAGTTGACTTACAAACCATGCCAAAAAATAAAGGTCCAATAGTGACATCAAGATAGAGTAAAAAAAACGAAGTCCAAAATTATGGGTAAATAAATTAAAAATAAAAATAATTCTAAATGCTAACCTTACGAAAAATAATTTAAATCTCTTAAGAAAAGAAAAATCTAGGCTGTTTAGGGAATCCTTCAAATCTATTCTTGCGGTGGCAACTGAGACTGACTTTGTTTATTTTCTGAAAGAGGGGAATCAAATTTGAGTCGACTAAACTTAGTAATGATTAAATTTTATGTTCGATATTTATTTTATAAAAATATGTGAGCATGCCAAAATTAATTTAAAAATAAACACTATATATGCAAGAGTTAGAATTGAGCTATAAAGTAGGTAATGAAAATAAACAATGGTGATACTCAGGCTATTGCAACAGCCAAAACAACCTTGATCAGGTTTAGGGTTTTGTGCCTAAGGATATGGCACATATAGTTGTCCCATTACTCTAGTTAACAAAAAAATTGCATAAATTTAAATGTAAATATAACTGAACTGAATATTAAATTAAGGGTAAATGACAAATCAACCATCGTGGTTTGTGGTCAATAACAAGTCAACCACTAGGGTATTTTTTTTAACAAATTAACCACTGAAATATTGTTAAAAAATTGTTAAAACAAATTAACCACTAGGGTATTGTTAAAAAAAATACCCTAGTGGTTGACTTGTCATTGACCACAAACCACGATGGTTGATTTGTCATTTACCCTTAAATTAAATATACATGCTAAAATTTAAAATATGTTTAGCAAAAAAGTTATACATAATATGAAACCAACGAGCCAAATAGGGACACGTCATTTAATACGAGAATATGTCTAAAAATATCATTTTAGAAATTTGGATTTCTAGGCAAAACAAGGATGACCCAAGAATGATAGGGTTGGAAGCCCAAAACGGTCCAAAATGGCCCTTGAAATGATGATTGGGTCAAAACTTGGGTAAAAACTAGATTCGGCCCAAAAACAGGGCCTGGGCCTTGGCCCAAAACAGCCCCCCCTGCAGCTTCGGATAGTTTGAGCTGCGACCTAGCAACACTGTCAACTCATTGATCGATAGAACTTCGCTAAAAGTTTCCACTACCGAAATTAAATCCAACAATGGCAGAAATTCCCAAATAAACAAATCTTTTAACCCACTTGAAGAACCTTACTTCTTTGCCAACTATCCTCGCCAGAATCGTCCTCATAATGTTGACTAAGCGTTCATCCCTTTAAGAAACAGATTTCATTTGTTAGACACAAACTTACAAACAAACACAGAAAATCCAAAAATTTGAACTCACTTCTGACAATGAACAAAACAACCCGGTTTTTCTTTTCCCTTTAAAAATCCGTAAAAATTCAAAACTTTTTATTAAAATCTTTTTAAGATAATATTAGAGTACAAAACTGGGCCGTTGAAACCTTTTTCGTTAGAACATAACGGAAAAAATTGTAAAATCTTTTGTGAAAATATAACGGATTTATTAAAACATAACGAAAGCGTAAATCGTTTGAGAAATGAAAACTAAAAGAGTACTAAACAATTAAATACTACATTTGAGAAATGAAAACTGAACCATTAAATACAACTTATTAATAACCGTTATCTCTTCTACTTTCTTTAGCTTGGCTAGCCACGAGTCTCGCGCATGAAAATCCTTAATTTGTTCACGTTTAGCTCATTCCCCTTTCATCTTCATGATCATTTTTTAATAAGGTAAAACATCAAATTGTAGAAGTTGCAGTAAAGAAAATTGCAATAGAAAACAATGTACAGAATATCAATAAAGAAATTCCACACTACTCAGATTAATTGGTTACTTGGTTAAACATGCTCAGATTAGTTATAGTTAATTACTTAATTAAACATTGCATAACTTAACATGCTAATATTATTCTAGTTAGTTAATTAAATATGTTAATTAGTTAAACATGCTAGTTACAAACTACGATTATTATTCCGTTATCGTAATTAATTACATGCTTAGATTACATGCTTAGTTAATTACATGTTCAGATTACATGGTTTTATTCTAATTAATCAAGCATACTTAGTTATTGGTGACTAGTTAGTTATCGTAAATTAGTTAATTAGACATATTAAACATGCTCAACTAGTTAATCGATTGTTGTCATAGTTAATTAACATGCTCAAAGAAGTGATTAACCCTTGTTAACTAAGCAACTAGTTAAACATGCTTGGATTAATTATTTAATGACTAGTTAATTAAACATGCTCAATAATTAGTTAATTACTTTGCTTAATTAACATGAAGGTCATAACATAATTTAATTCACATGCTTAAATTAACTAATTAGTTAACATTCTTAGATTAACTAGTTGATTAGTCGATTAATTAATATCTTATTCCAAGTGTTTACACTAAGAGATGCAGAACAACCATTGGCAGCAGCAACACAAAGTGAAGGAATAACAGCTACACAGAAATATCTAACTAACAACAAGTAATTATGCAGCTAGAGTTTATCATTTCACACATTTGAATGTTTGTCACCTTTGAGCATTAGGATTCATCACTCTTTCATCAACGTAAGGCATTTGAAACAATGAAAACAGAGCAAATCACTAAAGAAAATATCATAGAGCTAATCAACCAGAAGCAAAGCTATCAACAACGGAAATATCAACCAGCAAAGAAATCTATGAACTATAACAAAGGAAATAATGGTAATTTACCCAAGGAAATACTATAGAGCATCAATAATCTACCACTCACACACTCTACTTGTGGGTAGGGCCTTCATTGGCTAAGACTCACCCAAATCCTTATCTCAAACTTTATCGCGCATTGCACTTAATCGCTATCCTTCTTATCTTTCCGATACCTTCACAATTAGAAACATTTATCATTTGATAGCGTCTCATAATACATATTCAAACGTATAGGGTATATTCCTAACGTGCAAAACACTTACTTAAATCTCACAGTACATTTCACTTGGTAATTGCTAGCATAAATTAAACTAACAGATTATCCAACAATAGCAGATTAACCAACTAATTTTCAACATATTCATGCTTGTGGAAAACAACCAACAGAGTGCTATATTTATGATCCAACCTCATAGTTCCAGGACCCAAATTCTCGGAACATAAATCTAATTATTCAATCTTGACAATAACAGGATCATCTAGCAACATATGCATGTTTTTAACAACTCAACCAATAGTAACTATCATTAGGTCACATATAGATATTGCCTATTGTATAAGATTTTATAATCTTTTAAAGGCATAAAAGCCATTCAACCAGATTACAGAACATTCATTCCAAATTGACATATTATTCCATTCAACAAAATCATCCAATTAGCAGTATTGTATCCATCAACTAACTGAACATCTCAAACTAACTAAAGCAGTCCAGAACACTACTCAATATCACTGTCAGACTCCATCCAAAAATAAAAACCGAACCCAACACCAACATGGCATCAGTCACACATTCAATGTTAAAAAATCCATCAAGAACACTAATCCATCAAATTGCAAACCATCACAAGATTGTGTTACCTGAGGAAAACCGAGAACAGTCAACCCAAGCTGCCAACACCAACCCTGTAAAAGCCGTGAAATTTTAATGATAAATTCCATGTGTAAATTTTTCGCGTTGAAAATCAGTCATAGCATTGAAGAAGTTGACTGAATTATCGCATAGCGGCCACGTTCCCAAATTTGGTCAACTAGTCGAAGTCAGTGAAATTAGAATTTTTCGAACAAAGAATTCAATTAAAAAATGAAATTGGACAGTCTAATTGGAACGATAACATTGTTAGATGATGTTAGGATTAAATTGATAGTTTGTGTGGATTAGATAAAATGGTAATGTATACAATTGGTGTATATACATTTATTTATTTTTAATGGAAAAGAAATTATGAAATTATTAGTTGAAGGAAGTAAATAATTTGGAATAGTGAAATAGAGGTATGAAAAGTTAAAAATTGGAGAGGGAGAGTTTGGGGGGAAAAATCCCGCCCAAAAGCTTTGAACCAACAAAGTTTAGGGTTTAAGTTGATAAAGGTAAAATAAAAACCCTTATAATATGGTGAAGAGGAAAACTAGGGTTCCTCTTCACTAGACTTCTGCCCCTGCCGAAGAGAGGGAGAGAGAGAATGGCGGCGAGAGGGAGATCCCGTTGACAAGCAAAACCAACGACTTCCGACGACGAGGACAGCGACCTGCGAATGACGAGCAGGCAGGAGCTCCGTGAGCTAGCGACGTCGGCCGAGACAGGGAGCTCGGTTTCCGGCGATCCTTCGTGCTGTGAACCACAATGCACGCGACGTCGGCCGAAAGCAGATGGTCATCTTTTCGAACAGACGAAGGACGAACTTCCAATCTCGAGCAACGCCGGCGACTGAACAGCTCAACCCGAGCATGTTCCTCCGATTCCGGCGATCCGTTTTATGTGATTACACAATTATACGATTATACGGGTTGTGTTGTGCAGCCAGGTGCGCCGGCAACTCGGGTGACGTATGGAATCTTCGGATCATCGTCATTATTCCTGCCTCATAAGGTGTTGTCATTGAAGGGTGACCACCTCTTCTATGTTGTGTGGCGGGTGAGTCCATGAGTGGCCACCCCTTTTCACTTATGACGTTTTCAAATTGGAAAACGATGATGGCCTATTTTACGAGGTATAACTGTCTATGTATCAGCGAGATTTTTAATAAAAGCCTCATCGATGGCCCTTGGGTCGGTTTGGTAAAATGATAAAGAATTTGAAGTGATTTTAAAAATCCATGTACGGTAGAATGAAACATAACCTTGTTCTTGAAAAATGTACAAAACCAGTTTTGCATGAGGTGCATTTAGTATAGCATACTTTACTGAGTTAGTCACTCACCCCAAATGACTCCTCCCCAAAACTACAGGTAAAGGAAAGAGCAACTAAGGATCAGGATTAGAAGTGTTCCTTTATTTCTATTGAGTCCTTTATTTCTATTGAGTAATTATTATCATTTGGTGAGGATATTTACATTTCAGTCTGTAAACCTTAAACATAGTTTGGTTTGGATTTGTTGCACAGTACTTGGATTATATTTTAATTTATGCATCGTTACTTTCTTGTGATCCCTACTCGGACCTAGGCCGATATCATCTTGGGCCGAATTGAATATTTATAAGTCTTCCGTTAAAACACACGCCTTGGGCTGGGTGATCGAATTCTCTACGAGGATCGGGTCGCCTGACCCAACGGTTCTGTCAGGCCCGTTTTCGGGTCATGATAGAATTTTATGGTATCAGAGCACAAGGTTTCGAATTCCTAAGTAGTGATCACTCGAGAAATTGATAATGTAAAGTATGGTTCTACATACTGTGCACATATCAAGATTTCTAACCAAATGAGAATTTCCTTTTCTCAGAATATACATCATGCCACCAAGAAGAAGAGTTTCGCGTGCTGAGCCACTAGAGAGTAGTGTCGATCCTATGGCCGCCATGATGGAAGCCTTAATGATAGGCTCCAAAAAACAAATGGAGAGCCTTAGAGAAATCTGTTCCGGAAAATTAACAATACTCGAACCAGCAGCAATGAGATGAATCAAGCTCCAAATATACACGTGAACTAGAGCTGTATTTTGGAGAACATAAACTTAATATATTCAGGAAAGTTGTATAAAAAATCCAACCCAAAAAGCACTATGGATTAGGAGATATATCAATTTCAATAACAACCCGAAATCTGTTTCCAGCAGGACAGATTTACCAACGCAGATTCAAAACGGAATAACTTGAGCTACATAGACCAAATGAAGCTCATTTTTGGAGGGGAGCTCACTGACTTAATCTTGAACAAATCACTAGAAGACAAACCGAGACGAGTGTCGTAAGGGCCTCAAACAGATACTAGAATCAGTGATAACAACAATCCAACAAAATTATAGATTCAACACCTCAACAATAATCCGAAATTATCCTTCTACAATCAATAATCTCCAAAAGGCTTCTTCAACACATAAAAAGTATTTTATCACCAGGACATAGGTTATCCAAACAGCAAGAAAAGAGCATAAAGAACAACAAGAATCAAGAGGAAATACAATGGAGTCCGCGGACCTCCTAGTGAGAGGGGCGACTTTGGGGTTGGCCGAAAACCAACATTCTCCAAGGTTGGAAACTTCTGTTGTCTCCAAACCACAATCTTACCTCAAAGATAAGGATTGGAAGAAACAATATCCCAAGGATGCAAGGTTGAGAAGCTTCAAGAGAAGCCTTGCTTGGGTGATGGATGAAATCGGCGCTAAGGGAGGGGGAGGCCGTGGGCGTCTTCTCTCAAAAGAGAACCAAATTTTCTTAGTTCATCAAAGTCCCCTTCCAATTGAAACGAGGTAGGGTTTTAACCCAAAATGTTTACAAAAATATGACATAAGACGAAATTGACCTTAATTAACAAAAGACTAAACAACCCTTAATTAAAATGACAACAATAAATCCAAGTTTGAGTTTTGCTCTCTGAAACAAAGACATTTGACATAACAAATGAAGCCCAAATGCAACGTTCAATAGCTCGTTCAAAACCTCTGGATGTTGGCTACATTTGTTATGAAGGACTGAAGTTGAAAAGACGTCATCCCAATTGTGAAAACTCCACTTGAACTGTTGGAGGTCAGAATCTAAGCGAAAAAACAGCTCACAATTTTTCCCCAAAGATTGTAAAATCTCCATAAGCCTAAATGCCAACTCCAATGATGTTTATTTGATTCAAAAACCTGCAAAATAAATAAAAAGATAGAAAATAAAAAGAGCCGCTGGCTCGGGCTCAAGTTCTGGGACTTGGGGCACATCACTTAAGGAATATGGCCACAAATTTCCATACTCAGGATCCTGGCATGTTGAGGATGGCTTATTTTCGTGAGTTTTCGAGGTTAAACCCTCCGGTCTTTGAGGGTGGTGTTGATCCAAAAGGAGCGGAAAGTTGGCTACGGAAGATGGAAAGAAACTTTGGAACACTTAAGATTCTAGAGGAGCATAAGGTAGGTATTGCTACACACTACCTGGAAGAGATGGCATTAAATTGGTGGGATTCTGTTCAAACAAATGCCGACGTGCAGACCTTGGAATGGAAAGAGTTTAAGGAAATGTTCCGAGGACAGTATAGTAGTCATATTCACCATGAGGAAATGACCAAGTCTTTTCAGGATCTGACTCAAGGTCAACGGATAGTAATGGAGTATTATAGTAAGTTTCTCGAGCTTCTACCATTTGCTGAAGGACTAAATGAGAGAGGACAGATCATAAAGTTTTTATCTGGTTTGAGACCGAGATTACAACAGGGTATTGGAGCAATTCAGTATAATAGCCTTTTAGAAGTATTTGAAGCTGCTCAACGCATGGAAAGGATTCTAGATGCAAGTCTTGTCAGGATAGGCAGACAAAAAGGGAAGATAGGAAGACCACAAAGAAGAACAATGAGAAGTTTCAGGGGCGAGAATCTGGTGGGGGTCCAAGTCGAAGTACCAGCAGTGGATCGTCTGGTAGTGGTCGATATAGCCCTTACTCCTGTCATATCTGTGGTCAGCCAGGACACATGAAGAAAGACTGTCCACGAAACCAGCAGCCACAGCAGCAGCCGCATAGGCCTTTTTCTACCTCCCAGGGTAGTGGTAATTGTAGTACCCCTAGGGAGAGGCGTGATTTTAGCAGACAGTCTTATTCGCAGAATCAGAAACCGCTAGTCTTCACACCGCAGCAATCGTCAGGACCTCGTCCAGATTATTACCCTCAGTTTCGACCTGCAAATCCCAATTTCTAGAGCCCGTCTGGGTATCAGCAAAGTCATGGCTCAAATCCTTATTCTCAGCAGAGGTCAGGAAACCCCAGGGATCAATCATTTCAGAGTAGCGGCGTAGGCTCTAACGTAGCCAGAGGCAAACGTGGGGAAGGTCACAAGGGAAAAGAGAAAGCATCGGGACAGGCTTATGCAGTTGGCGGATCCAACTACTTCCATAGCTAGGATGATCACGGCGTGGTGGATGGTATGATCCTTTTATCTCATTCTTTTGCACGAGTGTTGTTTGATACCGGGTCGACACACTCCTTTATTTCTTCTATTTTTGTATCTGTATTGGGTTTGACAATGGAGAAGATGGAATCTCCGTTGGTACTTAGTACTCCTTTGGGTGTCCAGAGTGGGGTGGTTTCCATATGTAGAGCAGTCTACTTGGTGATTGATGATTGTAAATTTTTGGCAGACCTTGTTGTTTTACCCATGAGTCAATGTGACGTGATTTTGGGTATGGATTGGTTAAGAAAATACAAAGCCACTGTGGAATGCCATATGAAGCTTGTTACAGTTATTTCCAAACAAGGGCAAGTTGTCGTTTATCGCAACGGTCCTAGTGCGGTAATGACCAATCCTATTTTGCTAGCATGTTTGGGGGGTCGTAGTGGACTCGAGCAGTACGGAAACCTTTGGTCGATAGATGTTGAGGTTGAGACCGCTAGTCCGGATTTGGATGTCTCAGTTGTGAGAGATTTTCCAGATGTGTTTCCAGATGAGCTACCGGGGTTACCTCCATATCGTGAGGGCGAGTTTTCGTATTGATTTGGTTCCGAGCGCTACCCCAGTTTCCATTCCTGCATATAAAATAGCTCCTGCAGAGTTAGGTGAGTTGTGAAACCAGTTAGATGAGCTAAAAGGACAAGCATTTATCTGAGAGAGTGTCTTTCCTTGGGGTGCACCAATTTTGTTCGCTTAAAAGGTGAATGGCACCTTGACACTTTGTATTGATTATCGGAAGTTGAACCGGGTTACCGTGAAGAATAAGTATCCACTGCCCAGGATCGATGAGTTATTTGATCAGCTTGGTGGATCACGATATTTTTTGCAAAATTGATTTGAGGTCTGGTTATTATTAGATGAAGATTCGGGAGGAGGATATTCCAAAGACAGCATTTAGGATGAGATATGGACATTTCGAGTTCTTAGTCTTACCCTTTGGATTAACTAATGCCCCAGCAGCATTCATGGATCTTATGAACCAAGTTTTTTGACCTTATTTGGATCGGTTCGTTGTGGTGTTCATCGATGACATTTTGATTTATTCTAAGTCCCGAAGTCAGCATCAGGAGCATCTAAGGATTGTATTGCAAACTTTGAGGGACCACCGTTTATATGCCAAAATGAGTAAATGTGACTTCTGGATGTCAGTGGTTAAATTTTTAGGACATGTCGTTTCACGAGATGGAATCTCTATAGATCCTGCAAAGATCGAGGCAGTTGTACAGTGGCAGCCTCCGAAGAATGTGATAGAAATTCGTAGTTTCCTTGGTCTTGCTGGGTATTATCGGAGATTTGTGGAAAATTTTTCTTCATTAGCAGCACCATTGACGATGTTGATCAGGAAAGGGGTACGATTTGAATGGAACGACAAATGTCAGAGTGCCTTTGTGGAATTGAAAAGCAGATTGACGAGTGCAGCTTTACTGACAGTGCCCGATAGTGAACAGCCTTATGCAGTTTACACGGATGCATCGGGAGTTGGTCTTGGTTGCATTTTGATGCAGCAGGGTAAAGTGGTTGCTTATGCATCCCGACAGTTGAAGTCTCATGAAAGAAATTACCCAACACATGATCTAGAGCTAGCTGCGATTATATTTTCCTTAAAGATCTGGAGAAGTTACTTGTATGGTTCAAATTTCCAGGTGTTCTCGGCCACAAAAGTTTGAAGTATCCCTTCACTCAGAGGGATTTGAATTTGAGACAGCGAAGGTGGATAGAGTATTTGGAGGACTATGATTTCAGTCTAGAGTATCATTCGGGGAAGGCGAATGCAGTAGCCGATGCTTTGAGCTGAAATCCTTGGGGATCATTTTCTTGCTTGGTTCTCGATGGGTGGAAACAATCTCTGGTTATTGAGGATTATGATTTACAGTACTATGACTCAGGTAATATAGTTTGTGCTTATAATGTGGTTGTTATGCCGTCTTTACTTTAAAGGACAAAGCAATTACAACAGCAAGATGAGTTAGTTCGAGAGAAGGTTGAACGACTTAAAAATGGCGAACAACTGTATGGCTGGGAAATTAATGCTGAAGGGACAGTTCTTTATCGTAAAAAGGTAGTGGTACCAGGCATTCTGGAGTTAAGACAAGTAATCCTCGCAGAAGCTCACAAGTCAAGGTTTGCTATCCACCCAGGGCGTACAAAGATGTATCATGATTTGAAGCGACAGTACTGGTGGATGGGAATGAAACAAGATGTAGCTGAATTTGTGAGAAGTTGCCTTACGTGTCAACAGGTGAAAGTTGAGCATTAGAAACTGGCTGGATTGTTGAAGCCCTTGCCTATTCCACATTGGAAGTGGGATATGGTTACCATGGATTTTGTTATGGGTCTTCCTGTGACATAGCAGAAGGATGCAGTATGGGTTATTGTGGATCGTTTGACTAAATCTGCTCATTTTATACCAATCAGAATGAATTACCCTTTATCGAAGTTGACTCGCCTTTACATAGATAAAATTGTTTGTCTCCATGGCGCTCCGTTAAGTATTGTCTCGGACCGCGACCCTAGATTCACAGCCAGATTTTGGAGGTCTTTACAAGCAGCTCTGGGAACCGAGTTACACCTGAGCACAGCCCATCATCCTCAGACTAATGGACAATCAGAGAGGACTATTCAAATCTTGGAAGATATGCTGTGATGTTGTATCTTGGATTTTGGTGATAGTTGGGTGGACCATTTGTCGTTAGTGGAGTTTGTTTACAACAACAGCTATCAGTATAGTATTGGCGTCGCTCCTTACGAGGCATTGTATGGGAGACCGTGTTGCTTTCCACTATGTTGGAATGAGGTGGGGGAGCTGGGAGAGACAGAACCTCCTGCACTGGATATTATTCAGGAAACTACAGACATCATCAATGTAATTAGACAAAGACTTAAGACGGTGCAAAGTCGACAGAAAAGTTACGCAGACCTGAAGAGAAGGGAGGTCGAGTTTGACACAGGAGACTATGTTTTTGTAAAGGTTCGACCGAGGCACTGTATTAGCCGTTTTGGGGTGAAGGGGAAGTTAGCCCCGAGATACATTGGCCCATTCAAGATTAATGCAAGGATTGGCAACGTAGCCTATCGACTTGATCTACCACCTCAGCTTGGGTATGTTCATAATGTCTTCCATATATCTAATTTGAGAAAATATACACCAGACCCATCACACGTCATTTCTTGGATTGACGTTCCTCTTCAGGAGGACGTATCGTATGAAGAAGAGCCAGAGCGAATACTTAGTAGAGAGGTTCGAGTGCTCTGTCGCAGAGAAATCTTGTTTGTACGAGTGTTGTGGAGAACATCGTTAGATGATGTTAGGATTAAATTGATAGTTTGTGTGGATTAGATAAAATGGTAATGTATACAATTGGTGTATATACATTTATTTATTTTTAATCGAAAAAAAATTATGAAATTATTGGTTGAAAGAAATAAATAATTTGGAATAAGTGAAATAGAGGTATGAAAAGTTAAAAATTGAAGAGGGAGAGTTTGGGGGGAAAAATCCCGCCCAAAAGCTTTGAACCAGTAAAGTTTAGGGTTTAAGTTGTTAAAGGTAAAATAAAAACCCTTATAATATGGTGAAGAGGAAAACTAGGGTTCCTCTTCACCAGACTTCTGCCCCTACCGAAGAGAGGGAGAGAGAGAGTGGTGGTGGGAGGGAGATCCCGTCGACCAGCAAAACCGGTGACTCCCAACGACGAGGACAGCGACCTGCGAACGATGAGCAGGCGGGAGCTCCGTTAGCTAACGACGCCGGTCGAGATAGGGAGCTTGGTTTTCGGCGATCCTTCTAGCTGTTAACCACGATGCACGCGACGTCGGCCGAAAGCAGACGGTCGTCTTTCCGAACAGATGAAGGACGAACTTCCGATCTCGAGCAATGCCGGCGACTGAACAGCTCAACCTGAGCGTGTTCCTCCGATTCCGGTGACGAACAGACTTCGATTCTGTTCGGTGGGTGAGATTTCTCGATCTGAGTTTTACTCCGATGTTAAGTTCATTTTTGTGAGGCTGTTTGTTGATTCATGTTGTGGGTTTACAGCGGTCGATCTAAAGGATTCCGGACGGACAATCTCCAGCGACGGCAGCTTCGGATCTGAACATATTTCTGATTTTCTAATGAGAACAACAGGACGCAGATCCCGTCCTATTGGTGAGGAAATTTTTAGTAGGACTTTCTCATTTTGATCTCTAATCTTGGATGTGGATTTATTTCTGGTTAGGTGTAATTCATTGTTAGTGGATCTGAAATTTTACTCACTGATCTGTTACTGCCGTTGAATTGGTTCTGTTGGTGAATGAAGTTTTGATTTTGGATGAATTGTTAGCAAAGAATCTGTTTGAAATGAGTTGTCTTAAGTGAAGAACATTTTTCGATGGACTTGTAATGATATCTTAAATTGATATTAACGAGGATACTGTTAGTAATGGAATTGGATTCTGCTTTGGTATTGTTCGATGTGGGTACTTCAACGTAGTTCATGGGATTTTGCTTTTAAGTTGTCGATTTGTTAAAGTTGGAGATTTTAGTTAGTTCATAACTCTTATCTGGATTTTTAAATAAATCGTATGGCTGAAATAAATTGAGGTTAGGATTTTGTTATGAAATTTAAGGATTTTAGTTTCGAGCTCTACATTGGTTGCAGTGAAATCTATCGAGGTTAAGTAAATGGGATTTGGATATTAGAAATTGCTTAGGTATTTGAAGTTGGGTTTGAGTTAAAGAATGTTGTTGAATAAGGTTTAAAGAATTTATTGGGAGTTCTAGATTGTCACTCACACGTCGGTGGGCTCCTATTCCCGGTATAGGACTCTTCGCTTATTTTCTAGAATTAATTTATAAATTTCCGCATTCATACCTTTGTCAGGCTTTGATGATTTCGGCGAGTGTGCCACCATTCCTGAAGAGATAGTTGCTCCGCTCAACAAGAAAGAACGCCGAAAAGGTTGGGATTTCTATACCTCTTGCATTATGTTGCGTCCAACCACGTTTTCAAAAAAGTGATTATTTTGTGGAATACCACACTTGAAAAATGACGGGGACTGTTCGATAGCACGTCAGTTTTTATTAGTAGTATGTTTTCTCACGTTTAATTCCGTACATGGCTTGAAATTTATTGTGCATATGTTGAGGGATGGATCCACACTCCCCTGTGATACTTTCTGCTGCGTGAAGGTTGATTGTTTGACGTGTGAAAAATATAGCTGGGGCATTGGAGATGTGTCCTCAAGTTGAAACTCCTGAAAGTCGTAAATCTCGTATGGGAGAGTGATGACGTCTCCTTGGGTTGCAAGCCCCTAAACCTGGCCAGGATTTGTCCCACGGATCAGACGGTTGTCAATCGCTGAGACTTGTTTATTCTATGTCCACATATAGTGAGCAACTGTATCCGTTTTATTTGATTACATGTTATACGATAATACGAGTTGTGTCGTGCAGCCAGGTGCGCCGGCAACTCGGGTGACGTACGGAATCTTTGGATCGTCGTCATTATTCCTGCCTCATAAGGTGTTGTCATCAACGGGTGACCACCTTTTCTCTGCTGTGTGGCGGGTGAGTCCATGAGTGACCACCCCTTTTAACTGATGACGTTTTCCATTTGGAAAACGATGATGGCCTATTTTACGAGGTATAGCTGTCAATACAACAAGATTTTTAATAAAAGCCTCATCGATGGCCCTTGGGTCAGTTTGGTAAAATGATAAAGAATTTGAAGTGATTTTAAAAATCCATGTACGGTAGAATGAAACATAACGTTGTTCTTGAAAAATGTACAAAACCAGTTTTGCATGAGGTGCATTTAGTATAGCATACTTTACTGAGTTAGTCACTCACCCCAAACGACTCCTCCCCAAAACTACAGGTAAAGGAAAGAGCAGCTAAGGATCAGGATTAGAAGTGTTTCTTTATTTCTATTAAATCCTTTATTTCTATTGAGTAATTATTATCATTTGGTGAGGATATTTACATTTGGGTCTGTAAACCTTAAACACAGTTTGGTTTGGATTTTTTGCACAGTACTTGAATTATATTTTAATTTATGCATCGTTACTTTTTGGGTGATCGGATTCTCTACGAGGATCGGGTCGCCTGACCCGACGGTTGGGTCGTGACAAACCTACCCAAACCCGATAACAACCACTAGGTCCAATCGCCCCACACTCATCCGTCTTTCTTTCCTCTCCACATAGCTAAAATCTCTAGCGAACAAACACTTTGCCATTCTAGAAGGTAGAGTGTTGCACTCCGCATGCTTGACAGTCCCTGCCTCCGATCTGTCCATTTCCAGACATTCTCTAACATCCCCCCTGATTCCATTCAGCTTTTCAGAGGCTGCCCATCACGTGAGGTATGATTTCAGGCTGGAAAGGATGGCTACGTGGAAGATTTGCCCTTGATAGCAGACGGCTCAACCCAAACCTGCTAGACAGGGTTCGAACGTAGCAGGGTTGAAGCACCCGATCGCAACCAGACCCGTCGCCGAAATTTCCGCTAGCCATTGCCAGACCTTTCTGCAACACCCCCCACCTAATGTCCGATCATCAGAAAGCAGAAGAGGAGGAAGAATCGGCTGGCTTACCTCGAACCGAAGCCAGAGATTGCCACGACAGAAGCTTCGATCCCGAGCCCTAGCTGCGATCCGTGTCATCGCTAGTGGCTCGTCCTCACGCCACGCAGTGCCTCTCGCCCTGAAGGACCATCCCGAGCGCTGAGCTCCGAGCCTCACGCGTCGTCCCCTCACTCGTATCTCCCCCCTTCTTCCTCGTCTCCCTGCTCTCTGTATTCTCTCTTTGAAGAAAATGGCCAAAGGCCAAATTAATTCTTCCCCCTTTTCTTGTTTCATTTCCTGAACCGGACCAAACCGAAGCCACAACCCTGAACCGGTTCTCCTTTCCAAATTTCCATTTTAATTTCCTTTCTTATTTTATAATTCATTAATTTCATTTATTTACTTTAAATTACATTTATGTGTTAAATATTCGTATCAAATATTAACTGACTCAAATTCTAACTCCAGATTTATTCCAAATATCATTTAAAGATTATTAAAGGTCCAATTTAAATTTCTCAATTCTATTTTCTAAATTGATTTCCATCAATTAAACCTCTGATAAATTCTCTTAAATTATAACCTAACGGTTACGTCCTTGACAATACCCCGATAAATATCCCATTAATCTAAATACTCTCAACTACTTTCCAATTATCCTTATTAAATTCTAACATAAAAGTCAGGGTATTACACAAAGCTTCAGGAGAAATCAAGAACTTATAAGAAATTGATTTGTCTCACTGGAGAGAACTCGAAAGAAATGGGAGAACCAAGAGAAGAGAGGAGTGGGGATTGTTCTCTCCCCACTTCAGAGATATAGGGGAGAGAACTTGATGGACCACATATCTACTCTATCAACAATCAAGCTTTCAATAATATTATGAAGAAGTTCAAGAACAAATGTAGAATATTTGATGGGCTTCACAATTTTGTCTACTTTCAGACCTTTAACAAGTATTTGATAATTTTGGCATTTGAAACGATGTTATATCAAAAAGTACACTTCAGACTTCTTAAGCTTCCTATAATGAGCTAGATTGTTAAAATTGGAGTTTGTTTACCATATCAAAAGCCCATGGAATAGAGAGAAAATATTGCACAACAGCACAAGTGATGAAGTTTGGAGAGCAAGGAAAGTCAATACAGGAAACCATCTAAGTGGCTGAAATCAAGAAGGAAAAGCTGCCAAAGGACATCAAGACTTGAAGAAGAAGAAATAAAGAAATAATTAAATAATCTATAAGATAAGTTGCCAAGTACCTACTAAGTAAAGAATTGGCCAACTTTGTATTATAGCCGAATTAGTGTTATTGTTCTTATTTAATATTTACTATTATTTAGTTTGTAATTAAGCTATTTATAGCCACCTTATGTAAGTGTTTAACACAGTGAAATTTAAATAGAAAAAGCCTTTGCTTTATTTTCAAAATTTGAGGGATTTCTCTTTCAATCCTTTGGTGAGTTATATCCAAAGTTCCTTGTATGTGTTATATCACAAGATTGAGGTTACTTGTAAGTTGAGTATCCTCTCTTAGTGTAATGACCCGATTTTATTTACTTCAAAAAAAATCGTGTAAATTTAAAATTTTTCTTTTTATAAAAACATCAAAGTATTTTCTTTTTATAAAACCCGATCATTAAAACTTTTTACTTAAAACATTTATCAATTTCAGCGAGAGTAATAAACTCATTTTATGAAAACGCAGCAGAATCAAAATGAAACATTAAAGAATATTAAATAATTTATAAACTCTTTTAAAAATAAATTCCTTTTAACTCTTTAGCACAGCCAGCCACAAGTTCCATCCGTGCAAATCCTTCATCTACTGTCTTTGACCTGTTCACCTGTGCATGTACCTACATCGCAAGACTTAACTAATGAGCCTAAGGCTCAGTAAGTGATATAAAATAAAAGGTATGATGCACATGTCATGCAGCTTTTAAAATCTCTTTTAGTTTTCTGTTTATGTTTCTCTTCTGTCTTTTCTTTTACCGTTTTATTGATCTTAACCTTATTGTTTTGCCTTTGGTATTCAACTCAAGCCTCAACCATTGGGGGACTAATCCACCTAAAGCCTCTAACCATGGGGACCATGTCTACCAAGCCTCTATTTATTGTTCTGTCTTTGGTATTTAACTCAAGCCTCAACTAATGGAGGACTAATCCACCCAAAGCCTCTAACCATGGGGACCATGTCCACCAAGCCTCTATTTATTGTTCTACCTTTGGTATTCATCTCAAGCCTCAACCAATGGGCGATTAATCCACCCAAAGCCTCTAACCATGGGAACCATGTCCACCAAGCTTCTATTTATGAGTTTGAGTTCAACATCAAAGCCTTAACCGTCTAACATTGGGATGTAACTCAACCATTGGGGGACGAATCCACCCAAAGCCTATAACCATGGGGACGATGTCCACCAAGCCTCTATTTATGAGTTACATGCCAAAGCCTTAACTAGTTACCATTGGAAACATAATCCAACCATTGGGGGACTAATCCACCAAAAGCCTCTAACCATGGGGACAATATCCATTAAGCCTCTATTTATGGATTACGTGCCAAAGCCTTAAATTATGGGGAGTGCGTCAACTAAACCTCTAACCATGGGGGAACAATCTGCCCAAGCCTTTATCTTTTTATTTACTTTACTTTATTGTTTAACCATAGGGGAACAATCCGCCCAAGCCTTTATCTTTTTTCTTTACTTTATTGTTTAACCATTTAATATTCGATTCTGTTTTCTGTACAAAACCATGCTTTAAACTCATTTTCGTAAAACCATGCTTTAAACTCATTTTCGTAAAACCATGACGCATGATGCTCGTGGATGCATACATTCTCTACTAGAGGAATTTAATAGCGCAACCAACATACAATTCATAGAACATGCTTATAAAAACTGTAAATAATAAAACGTGCTATTTTAAAACTGTAAACACTGAAACATGCTATTTAAAACTGTAAACACTGAAACATCCATCTCCTATTCTTGCGATGTGGGGCCCTAAGGACCAAAGCACATGCGTATCACTTACCTGGCGTCCTTAGCGCAGTTCAGAAATTAACTTGTCCTTCTTCTCTTTTATACCTTCAAAATAATTATCGTTTATTTATTAATATTTTTATCAATTATAAATCTTAACTTTGATACTACTATTCCTCGTTTATTATTTAATAATTTAATTATCGCCTAACGAATTTCTTATTAATTTATCTTCACTAATTCCAAGGTCAATAAACGAATAACTTTAATTTATATTTTTCCCTTAAATCACAATTGTCCAATTTAACTGATATTTATTCATTGATAACAATCACTGAAGTTCCATAAACCTTAATAGGTGCAACGAAATAACAATAACTAACAATAGTTGTTCATTTCATCAATGTGACCCGATAATAGAGAGAATTTACTTCGTAAAACCGAATAGTAGCAATTGTTTAACAATAATAATTTTGAACCTTATATATTCACAGTTGTCCAAACGATAACCAACATAGCACATTTATCTATCATTTTTATCCAATTAGAAAGGCCGTAGATAAATCATCCAAACAAATAACCAGAAGCTAATATGAAATCAATCACAGCAGTAACCATTCAATAATTAATCTAGAATATCAATCCAGCATGTTTCTACGTCCAACAATCCATTTTTCAGTACATAGTTGTCCAATGACAAACTGAATTTAAACCAACTAAATTCTATATATTTTACATGCACACCACTATACAGTTTAACCAAGAATAATCCAATCAAAGAATGACTTCATTGCTTGGCTCCAAGTAACAGAATAAATTCATTATCCAGAAAATAGAAATCCAAAGATAGAACCAAGCTTCATCCATAAAACACCTCCCAACAGGACTAAATTTCATCACCCCAACGGAGACTATTTTCATTCAATAAGCAACAACCCAAGTGTAGAGCAAGACACTAATGCTATTCTTGGTAGAAAACCAATCATCCATCACAATAATATCATCCTTAAACAAAGACAACAGAACCAACAATTTCCATTTGAACATACATATTTCTTTTGTGTATTAACAACTTCCTATTCTCGGCAGAAACCAATCATCCATCACAGCAATATCATCCTTAAACAAAGACAACAGAACCAACAATTTCCATTTTCACAGACAGCTTTCTTTCAACAGAGACAAAATCAAAGAGGGAAGAAGTCCATTACCTGCAGACAACACACGACTCTCCACAGCTTTACAATTCTCCAGAGAAACACTCGGCCACCATCATCCTTCAACACACTTCACTGTCACTTTTCCCTCTCCATCTCC
The DNA here is from genome assembly GCA_022433065.1 of Begonia loranthoides. Lineage (NCBI taxonomy): Eukaryota > Viridiplantae > Streptophyta > Magnoliopsida > Cucurbitales > Begoniaceae > Begonia > Begonia loranthoides. The sequence continues at coordinate 23,660,159 of CM039468.1, read as the reverse complement.
AGAGAATTCCTCTGCACCAACTAACTGCCGAGAGAAAACAGCCACTGCCAACCTATATAGGGAGAGAAAAATTACACAACTCAAGGAGGGAGGTCCAACCTGCAAGAGTCGCGTGGAAGCCTTATCTTGCAGTCAAAGCAATTGGAACAAACTGATCCAGAGTGGACCAACAGTCCTGGACCGATGCCCTGCCCAGCCTCGCCAATTCGTCTTCGCCAAATCGCCACTGCCGACGCCAATTCATCCCTAATCGGAAGCCAAGAAGATAAATACCAAACGTAGGGCATCGACTTACCTCCACCGGCAATTTCGCAGCTCCAAATCTGACACCAAGAGTCACGGAACACCGTGCCCTAGCTCGCCGGTATGCCAATGATCGCTGCAGCAGCCAGTGCCGTCGCCGGCCGTTTCTCGTTCGCCAAACGTCACCGCGAACTCCGTCGATCGCCGTCGTCTCCCCTTCTCGATCGCTTTCTGTCTCCCCCTCGATCCCCCTCGATCTCAATTTAATAATTAATCCTCAATTTAATAATTAATCCAATTTTTCATATATAAATTTTTCTTCCATTTAATTAACTTATAACTTTTCTTTCTTTTAAATAATTAATCATCTCAATTCTAATTTTCTTTTTTCCGAATATTGCTTGATGATAAGTATCGGTCCAATTAAAATTCTTCAATTCGGCTTCTAAAATAATTATCCAATAATTGATATAATTATCTCTCAACAATTATTTTTCTAAACTTATTTTCAAGATAATATATTCCATTATAAAATTTCTCCAAAAAATCCAATTATACCCCAATCAATTTTCTTATTAAATAAATCTTGATTATCCTTAATTAATGTTTATAAAAATCGGGGTATTACACTTAGAGTTCGTCTTCACTAATGAAGGACGTAGTGGTCCAAATTTCAGATGGAAAGCTTCTAAAACAAGGGAGATATTGATTTCCGAAGATAGACTTTCCATAAGAGGTTTTGTGGAAAGTTTAGTAAATTTCAACTGACCGATCAATTGACTTTCCTTCAACCGTTTGACCATTCATCCAACTGGTCAGTTGCGAGCGTTTGAATCTATCTATTTTCTCCTATTGCTGAACGACCGCTTTTTTGACTTTGAAGTTGCGGATGATTATTAGTGGTCGTTCTCCACCTATATTGATCAGTCGCTCCGCTTACGCTTTGTAACGTCCGGTTTTTCCCTCCCTTGAAATGAATGACCACTCACAGGTTATTCTCTTACCCTCCTTCCGCTATCTCATCAGAACTCCCTTGCTCTCTCGGCAACTACCACCCTAGATAAGGGGGGTTTAAAATTTTTTAAATTATATTTATTTATCATTTATTATATATATATATATATATATATATATATATATATATATGCCGAATTTCATATTTTTCCCCACTTAATGAATTTCATCACCAAAATTTAAAACAAACTCCATCGTACAATAAAATAAGTGAGGATATTTGGCCATCATTTTTTATTCGATTTTCCATGTAGCTTCTCTTTCATTATGGTTATTCCACTGCACCTGAACTAATGGTATTTGACGATGACGAAGAACTTTTATCTCATGACCTATTATTTTCTCAGGTTCTTCCTCATATAAAACATTCTCCTAGGTAGGCACCTTGGTCAAGGAAATTACATGCGATGGATCAAATACATACTTCCTTAGTATAGAAACATGAAAAATATTATGAACATAGTTCAACTATGGTGGTAAGTCTAGATGATACGCCATTGGACCAACTCTTTCAATAATCTAATAAAGACCAATATATCTGGGAGTCAATTTGCCTTTTACTCCAAAGCAACTTATACTCCTCCTGGGTTTGACTTTGAAAAATACAAAATTCTCAGCTTCAAATTCAACTTCTCTTATGTATAGGTCTACTTAACTTTTCTGGTGACTTTGAATTGTTCTAAACTTTTCTTTTACTAATTGAACTATCTCAGTACTCTCTTGGATCACATTATGCCTGAGAGTAACACACTCATCGGCCTCTGCTCAACACAACAACTATCTACATGGTCTTCCATATAAATCCTCATAGGGAAAAACCCTAATACTGGTCTAATAGCTGTTGTTAGAAACAAACTCTACTAAAGGCAAACTTTAAGGAATATATGACCTTAACATGTCCTTCAGAACCTGAATTGTACGTTTAGACTGTGTATTCTTCTAAGGATGATGTGTAGTACTGAAATTGAGTTCAGTGTCCAAAGCTCTCTAAAGGGCTTTCCAAAATTTTGAGGTGAACTCAAATCTCTATCTGAAACAATATTTGAAGGAATACCATTGTAATACCTTGGATTTTTGTAATACTAAGAATAAGATTAAGTGAGGATAATTAGAGCTATATTGGATGTTCTAGGATTGGTTTGGATGATTGGGGTATCTGGTGTTATGGTTTGTAGAAGAAGTACTAAATTAAGTGGTTAAGGAATTATCGGCCAAGGAAAAGGCCGATTGATGAAAATTGAGTTCTTTTAAGAGGAGTGGTTGATCAATGTCATGTGTGGTTGATCGGCTTCATGTTTAATTACTATAGAGAGTAAACATTTTGGAAGCGGTTGATCAGCTGAAGGGCGGGTGATCGACTTCTTCCAAAACATATTGTATACAGAGAGCAGCGTTTTGGAAGTGCTCGATCACCCACTTGAGGGTGATTGACCCGGTTGCAGCAGTTTTATGAAGAAATGTGAATTACGGTCGATCAAGGAAATATTTGTATTTGATCATGATCATTTAACATGGAAAAAAGTGGAATTGTAGTCGATCATGAGAAGGAAGACGATCGAGTAGTGTTCACGAAGATTGTTTAGAATGATGTCTTGCGGTCGATCACCTAAATGGTTTGATCGACTGAGACACAGATAGTCACCCAAAAAATGACTAACTGACGTCTAGAAAACAAAGTAGCACCTGAAAATCAAATTGTCGTAACTTGTCGCCTTTCCCTGAACATTTATAAATATATTATGGAGAGAAATTTGGCAGAAGAAGAGAAGAAAGTTTTCTGGTATTCTCTAAAAGTAGATCCTGTGTTTTTGGCTTTTTGGAGATACTGCCATGCTGCTGGTGTGATGAAGAGTTTTGGTAGAAGAGGGATTAGCAAAGAAAGGTAAGAAGTGTGTGTGTGTTTTCCCTTAGGGGCTACATCACAAGAAGTAGGTGGTTTGTTTGGTTTGTCTACTCCTTTGACAATGAGTAAATATAGTGCTTTATTCGCTTCTAAAATGCTATGTTTCTATTGAGAATAGTGTCTGCAATTATGGATGATACGTTATTGATATATGTTAAGTTCTGGAACGTCATACTCTGTTCTTGCTATTGAGTAGAATGTGCTTTGTTTATCATGTCAACTGTTGTGTTTGATATATATGTGAACACGTGTTATTGTTTCTTGCTGGTTCTAGATGTTATTAAGAGCACATATTATAGGTTGTAGAATTTATGGTTAATTAAGAGCATGTTGAGGATTGATACTTTACGTAGAATTTTAGAAAAAGATTATGTTCATGCTAATGGAGATGTATTGTTCTGGATTGTTGTTGAGTTAAGTATCATTATATTCTTCTAGAGGTGATGTTAGATGTGGTTGAAATGCTAGATAGATTATTGTAGTTGATGTTTGATTGTGTTTGATGTTATTTGTTTGATACTTGGGTTCATTCGATAGAAGTTATGATTCAGTTGTTGTTCGAGGATGTATTGTTTTGATGTGTTGTTTGCTATTACTATTAAGAATGTGGTTGTAAGAATCCTGTTGTTGATATTATGTTTCATAGATATTGAGGATTTTTATATGTTAATGATATACTAGAAATATGAGGGATTGTGTGAATTCATACATGTTCATGCATAATAATTTGTAACGTTCATGCATCAAGATTTCTAAAAGAAAATGAGAAGGGTTTGAGTTGGATGAAAGTTCACCACTCACTCCCGAGATGTTAAGAAGAAATAAAACGGTAGAAGTTGATCATGATGGAATAAGTTTACCATTATGATATAAGTTCACCAGTGTGGTACAAGTTCACCGTTAAAGCGTAAGTTCACCGATGTAGCATACGCTTATTTTGATTAAAGTTCATCACCTTTCTCCTAAGCAAATAAAAGTTAAGGAAGGAAAGGAAAATGTTTTATAATGTGCATGTCATGTTCATTATGCGTTTCACTTCTTACTAATCATTAGACTTATAGTTTAAGTCTTGTGATGTAAATATGCATGGTAATAAGGATAGGAGCAGTGGATGGAGTATTTGTACGTTGCGGACTTGGTGGCTTGCTAGGCTAATGGTTTAAAGGAAATGTAAAGGGTTTTCAATTTGTAAATGGTTTATAGTGTGAAGTTCAATTTTTCTAAGTTCGTAATGTTTTAAAGAAAAGAATTTTATTCATGGAATTTACAAATATTTTAGTAAGAAAAATCTTCCGATGTGATTTATAAAAGAAACAGTCTTTCAAAATTATATGTTTTAATTTGTATGAAAACAATATGTTACAAATGGTATCAGAGCATCCAGGTTTTAAAATCAATTATGTAGACTGCTTACTAGCACAAGTCTCAACATGGAAATACTCCATTAACTGTAAGTATGTTTTGCTTTGTTTTCAATTAATAGTTATGTTTATTATACACTGGTTGCATAGAAACAAAATGGAGAGGGGAACAAGACAAAATGAGGATCCAAGAGATGAAATGATCAGTAGATTGATAGAAGTGTTGGAGCGTCATATTCAGTTTGTGGAACGGAGTAGTGAATCGATAGAACATAGAAACCTGCAACTGATGGTTCCCAAAGATTTAGAGTGTGAAAGGTTTCAACTATTAAAGCCTCCATATTTTGAAAGAGATATCTCTGATCCAATAGGTGCAGAGAAATGGATATGAATGTTGGAGAGTATGTTTGAGTACACTAAGACCAAAGAACAAGAGAAAGTTGTTTGTGTCGTGTTTAAGCCTCCATATTTTGAAGGAGATATCACTAATCCAATGGGTGCAGAGAAATGGATCCGAATGTTGAAGAGTATGTTTGAGTACACTAAGACCAAAGAACAAGAAAAAGTTGTTTGTGCCGTGTTTATGTTGGCAAGGGATACTTGATTTTGGTGGGATTCCATGAAATTAGTGCATGATATGAAGAGTATGGAGTGAGAAAAGTTTAAGGAAATCTTTTATGACAAGTATTTTAACCGCGCTACAAGGACATGTAAGTTGGTAGAATTTACTAAGCTTCATTAGGAAAAAATAGTTTTGGAGTATGTGCGCAAGTTTGAAGCATTGTCATGGTTTGCCTCACATTTAGTGAGCGATAATGAGCATAAGGTACACCAATTTGTGCAAGGACTTAAGGTGGAAATTTATAGAGGTGTTAAGATATCAGGTATTCAAGATGTGCCTTACTCGGAGGTTGTGTCAAAGGCTCTTGACATTGAAGAAGTAGAGAATCAATTCTCGAACCAAAACAATTCTGTAACAACCCGATTTTCCTTTCTCAAAACGTGTAATTTTGAAAATATTTTTCTTTTATAAAAACAACGGAAGACTTTTATTAGTAAAACAAAACAGTTCAAAATGTGATAAATAAAATTTTTTTCTTTTACAATTTAAATACTTTACAAAACTCTTTACAAACATTTTCTCTTTAATCTTTTAGCCTAGCCAACCACAAGATCCGCTTGTGCAAATCCTTTATCAACTGCTCCTTAACCTATTCTCGCACGTAGCTACATCACAAAACTTAAACTATGAGCCTAAGGCTCAGTAAGCGATATAACATAAAACATGTGATGCAACTTTTAAAGTTTGTATATAGTTTTCTATTCTTAAAAACATTTTCCTTTCTTTCCTTTATGTTTACTTGTTTATAAAAATTGTGATGAACTTTAAATCTGAAAGTGAACTTAGGTTGTATAGGTGAATTTAGGCCCTAGTAGTGAACTTGTATTAAGATGGTGACATTGGGCTAGTATAGTGAACTTGTACCACAAACGACGAACTTGCATCATGATGGTGAACTTAGTCCATCATGATGCACTTTTACCGTTTCCTTTCTGCTAACAACTCGGTAATGAGTGGTGAACTTAATCTAACTCAACCCTTCTCTTTTTCTTTACATATTTCTCTTTACTCTTTATCTTTCTTATACATAACATATACAATTAAAACCATTTCATTTGCAAAACCATGCTGAAATGTAATGCCCCGCATTAAATTTTGATACCTTTTCCCTTTTAATTTTTCATGTAAAAATTTTCTTTTTACTTATTTAAAACGTACGAGAGGAAATAAATTAAAGTGAGCGAATAAATTAGAGTGTTTAAAATAAATCAGAGTAAAAAGCATAAAGCATTAATTAATTCAAAATACGGTTTCACAATTAAACATGAGTTCGTAGTTCACAAAATGTTTATCGTTTCTCAAACCATTTCAAAATAACATTTTTGCTTCTTTACGAGCCATAACCCCTCAGTCGGTTCAGCTGGGTAACCCAAGTGCTCAATAGGTAATGTCTCCTCCTCGACTTCGAGAATGCTAATATCCTGACAGTTACCTGCACCATAAGAAAACTGTGAGCATAACGTCCAACAAGAAATGAGATGCAATATGATGCATGCCTGTAATTGTTTATGTTAGAATGGAATCTATCCAATCTATTCTTTACTTATAGTCATATACATTAACTCATACACTGAGTTGGGACATTGGCGGTCTCTGTCACAGGGAGAATAGCTGCTTCTCAGAATTTAACCCTTGGGCGGACAGTTTCTCGCCACCTGACAAGGGAAGGGCATAACCTAGAGTTTACTCGGTTAGATCCGAAACTACCTCCCCAACCTCCAATTCCCTTACATTCATTTACTTTATCCTTTTTTCTCACATGCAATGCATGTGAATACCAATCCAATCATGGCATTCCTTATTGTTTCTATTTTCATGATGTATGTCAATGCGGCACAATTATCACAACAATATGTACATCAGTATCATTCAACGGGGAATAAAACGAATCTAATTAAATCAAGTCCAAGCAACAACTAAAAGCAAGTCAAGAACCTATATTACTAGGTCACATAATATAATACATTGGTGATGAGTAATAATCCAATTAACTAAGATTAGCGAATTAAACGAGGCAATATAATATGATTGCAATTAGCATGGCATAATTTTAAATAGAAAAATAGCAATAAAGCATGGATCACTGTATGAACTAACAACATGCTTTAACATGAACTAATGTTCTAAAATAGGATATTTCGGAGTTATCTAAATATGAGCTAACAATTCATTTTATTAACAAAGAGGTAATATATCATGGATTACAAGCCAACACAGCAGTATTTTAAGTACAACAGTTAAACATTGGCGGAAACATGCATACTATATCAACAAATCGATGGCATGAGATGAGCATAGGCATAATGACTTGAGGTAGCATAATATCGAGGAGATAAAGCATTAGTGCATAGTATATTTGAGATTTATAATTTATTGAAGCATTATCCAACAATCAACGGTACATAGAAGAATTTAACTCAAAGCAACAGAGTCTAATAAACCTATAGCAAAGTAGGAAACTAACTAAAATATTACTTCCAGAGCAACAAAGAATTATCCACAGAGAACCAACATGCAATTCATGACAGAAGGTTAAATGACAACCAATAGTTTCCAAGTTGAGAATCAAGAGAACAATAAAATCCAAACTACATAGTTTGTACATTTCATAGAAGGGAGTAAAATTCCTAAACTAACAAGGTGATTATATAGCAGAAAATATAAGTATGCAAAGATTATGAATTTAACAGAGAGCAATATCGACAAGTCTACAAAGTTAGGCAGTGGGTAGCATGAGCTTGTTCAAGCAGGACCAACAATAAATTCTTCATAAAAGATATGTTCAATCTGTAACACCTTGGATTTTTAAGTTGGACAATTATCGGGGTATTATCGAGTACGTGTTTGAAGCATTAAGTTTAGGGGTATTTTTGTTATAATTTCCCCGTAAATGCGATGTAATTAAAGGATGGAGTAAGTAGGACGTTACATTGAGTATTTTTACGTGTCATTTTATGACATGTATTTATGTGATTGGATTTAAGTGGGAAAAAAAATGCAAAGAAAGGCTGTCCAGGGACATTCGGACGCTTGAGGACGACTCTGTAGATGCGATATGTCGTCCGCAAGAGTGTTGTGTGGTGTCCCCAGAGCTTGAGACGAGAAATATCATCCTAAAGTGCCTGACCTGGACTTTTGGACGACTATGCGAACGATGCGGACGAGGATGACTGCGTCCGCATCGAATCTGTTCCCATCTGGGGACTTTCGGACAAGTCCGGACTCATGCAGACGAGATGGGACTGCGTCCGCTTTGCCTCTGTCCAACAACTGGACACTTTTGGATGACACTGCAGACGCTGCGGATAGAGGTGGCTAACGAGCCGAGCCGAGCCGGCCGAGCCTGAAAAAGTCTGGCTCGTCGAGCCTGCCGAGCTTAACGAGCCGAGCCTAACGAGCCTGCCGAGCCTAACGAGCCGAGCTTAACGAGCCGAGCCTAACGAGCCGAGCCTAACGAGCCTGCCGAGCCTAACGAGCTGAGCCTTAACGAGCCGAGCGAGCCTAACGAGCCTTAACGAGCCGAGCCTAACGAGCCAAATATACATAAATAATAATATCTTATATAATGTTTCGTAATTGATAAATACTATTGTTGCATACTATTGCATACTATTGTTGCATACTATTGTTTCGTAATTGGTGTGCGGTATCATTTATTATTATAATAATTTATTATAATGTAAAAATACTATAATTAATAATTTAATTGAATAAATATTTTTATTGAATTGAATAAATATTTTTATTACAATTTCAAAATGAAAATGAAAATTACAATTTCAAATATAAATTACAATTTCAAATCACAACTTACAAGATAAAGAAAATATATGAAAATGAAAATTACAATTTCAAATTTAAATAAAAATTTAGTCTTCGACATCCAAATTTTTGAATTCTTCAACTATGTCATCTTCTCGTTGTTGATCTCTCGTCACAGCGTCGTTCCAATCCTTCATGCAAATGAGTGCCTCAACGATTTCTGGTGCAAGTCTTCCTCGTTTATCATCGTACACACGTCCACCTGCACTAAAAGCAGACTCCGATGCTACTGTAGAGACCGGAGGTGTTAGTAGATCACGTGCCATTCTAGAAAGAATAGGAAATGAAATAGAGTTGACTTTCCACCAAGCCAAAATATCAAAATCCTCGGGGCAAGAAATGTTATGGTAGGTGTTAAGATAAATATCGAGTTCATTTCTTTGTGAATTATAAGAATGAACATTGCTATCTATTTGCTTAAATATATCATACATAAAATCTTGTGGATCTCCACCACAAGCACCACTACTAGAACTAGCATGCATATCATATGACGGAATTGAACGATTATTAGAATATTTAATTTCATAAGAAGAAAATAAATTATCAATTTCATTTCTTAATTGAGCACCATTAATTGAAGAAGAAATACCTAAATTAGAAGAAATTCTATCAAGCATTATACGCACTCCATCTAATTTAAATCTAGGATGCATTATGCATGCAAAACAAAAAATATGAGGTATGTTAAGCCAATATTTTTTAAATTTTGTTTCCATTTTTTCAATTAATGCACAAAATTCGTTTCTTTGTTTAAATATTTGAAAAGTACCCGTTAATTTTATAAAAATTGGGAGAACAAGATGAGTAGTGGGATAATAAATTCCCGAACATTTATTTGTAGCTTCATAAAATGGTTTTAAAAAATCAAGAAATAAATTAGCAATATCGCAACTATTATGATCAAGAGTAATACATTTTGTTTTTTCACTAATATAAGCACAAATAACTAACCAATATGGCTTAGCATTTTCTAACATTAAATAAGTCGAATTCCACCTTGTATCTACATCGGTTTTTAATTTTCTTGGTTTAAGTTGAGCAATTTTACAATATTCTTTATATTCTTGTTGTCGCGTATTAGATGAAGTAATAAAAGAAATTGCAGATCGAATAGATTCAATATGTAGCGAAATATGTGACATGCCATCTCGAACAACTAAATTTAAAATATGACAAACACATCTCATATGAAAAAGAGTATTATGAGCCGTATCTAATTGAAATAACCTTTTAAATTCAAAAATTGCAACATCGTTAGCAGCAGCATTATCTAGCGTAATACTAAAAATTCTATCTCTAATAGCATATTCTTGCAAAATTCCAACAATATATCTATAAATGGTAACGCCACTATGTGGATATTCACAACTACGAAATCCTAATATTCTTTTATTTAATTGCCAAGAGTCATCAATAAAATGAGAAGTTACGACAATATATCTTAAAGCATTAGGTGCACTCCATAAATCAGAAGTAATACAAATAGACATAGACGGAGCATTTGAAAAAAACTCAATTAATTCATTTTTCATATGATTATACATTTTAATAATATCACTTCGCGTCGTACTTCTAGGGACTCGTCTAAAACTAGGATTAATATACTCTTACATAAAATTTTCAAATAACTCGCTATCAAACATAGATAAAGGTGCTTCAGATTGTGATATATATTTTGCTACTCCTTCTCTCATTTTATTATGTGAATACATAAAATTGCCACTGCCACTAGCATTTATGAGTGTTTGTGTAGGGTCTTTCACTTGCTTGTTAGCGTGACATTTTTCATAATGCCTACCAAGTGTGCTAGTAGAACTACCGGATATGTATGCATAATGTTTAATACAATATTTACATTGTGCTCTACTTTCTATTTTTCCACCAATTTTAATATCTTTTATTTCAAAATTATTCCATACCTCCGATGTTTTACTTCTTTTTTTTCTAGGTGACGATGTGGATGCATGTGCCGATGATTGATCAATTGCAATTGTGAGATTATCTTCCCTAATTTCTTCAATATCATCGTTAGTGTCATTAAAAGTGTCAATCAAAAAATCACGAGGATCCATAATTAAAAAAATTGACTACTACGAAACAATTAATAAATAAAATGATACCGCACACCAATTACGCAACAATAGTATGCAATTGTTGTGAATTGTGATCACCTCCTCCCCGAATACGAGTCCTACAAAAATTGCAAAAAAAAAAATTAGTTGTTTTGTAATACACATTAAATTAAAAAAATTAAAATTATAAAAATAAAATATACCTTTGAAATTGGGAGAATGATGGAGAGATTAAGCAATTGAGAAGGAGATATTGAGAGAAAATGAGAAGAATTTGTGAAAAGATTGAGAGAATGTGAGAAAGTTGGGATGAAAAATTTAAGAGATAATGAGGAGTATATATAGAAATTTTTTTTTCAACCGTTAAATTTTTCAACCGTTGCCAACGGTCCGTTGGCATTTGGCAGTGACTCACTGGCCACTGCCAGTGAGGGGGCTCGCCATGCGCTCCAACGGTCTGCCAGCGAGGGGGCTCGCCATCGCCCCTCGCCTGCTCGCCAACGGTCTTCAGACCGTTGCAAGAAACGGTCTGAAGACCGTTGCTTCTCTGTGAGAAGTTCTCACAGAGAAGCAACGTTGCTTCTCTGTGAGATTTCTCACAGAGAAGCGGCGAAGGCTTCTCTGTGAGAAATCTCACAGAGAAGCGGCGAAGGCTCTGCCGCGACGTCGGGACAGAGAAGCGGCGAAGGACAGAGTCGCGAGTCGCGACGTCGGGAGTTCGCGACGTCAGGAGTTCGCGACGTCGCGAGTTCGCGAAGGCTTCTCTGCGTCGGGAGTTCGCGTAGGCTTCTCTGCGTCGGGAGTTCGCGACGTCGGGACAGAGTCGGCGAGCTCTGTCTTGCCGGCGATCGCCATTGACGCAGTCCTCGTCGTCCTCGTCGTCCCGACTCTGTCCTCGTCGTCGCGAGCCCGGTCCTTCACGCGAGCTCTGTCCCCGTCGTCGCGAGCCCCGTCCCCGTCGTCGCGAGCTCCGTCCCCATCGTCGCGACTCGTCAGCTCAGGCCAGAGGGATCCCGTCTCCCCGTCGTCGTGGGATCCCGTCTCCCCGAGTCGTGAGCTCGGGCTCACAGTGAACATCTGGCGGGCTGGCTCGCCTGCTGGCTAGCCGGGCCAGCCCGCCAGGCTCGAGGCGCGCGCGCCAGCCCGCCAGGCGGGCTCGCGCGCCAGGCTCGCCGAGCTCGCGAGCCCGGGTGCTCGGGCTCGGCTCTGCCCGTCTACCGGGCCCGAGCTGAGCCCGCTCGGTCCTGTAGCGATCCGAGCCGAGCTCGGATCGCTACAGTACCGAGCCGAGTGGGCGGGCTGGCGAGCCAGCCCGCCCATTAGACACCACTAGCTGCGGACGAGGATGACTGCGTCCGCAATGACTCTGTCCTAATTATGGGCACTTTCAGACGAGGCGGACGATGTTGCGGATGCAATACCGCATCCGAAAGATAGCACCTCTATGAAAATTAAGGAATAAAAATTGGACAACTGACGTTTAGCGAGTTAATACTCTCACTTTCGGCTAGAAAAAGTCGCCCCCCATGCCTAGAAGCACGCTTGTCCCCTAGGTGTCCAAGACGTCCTTCTCCATCTAGGTAAGCCTCTCCATTTAATCTCCAGCTGCTCCTCCCTCCTGCATTTTTCTTCTTGCCCTCTGTGAAGCAATTGTTTTTCATCTGATGTGTGAGTAAGCTGCAAGGGCTAGAGTTGCAGACTAATTCTTCAACACTTTGGATTCTTCAACACTTTGGTAAGGATTAGGGATGTCTTGGCCATGAGGAGGCCCTACACCACAAGTGTGTGTGTGAGTTGACGTTAGTTTACTGATGTTAACTGTTGAATGATGTTAGCTGCTTTTAGATGATAGTTTATTGATCTTATATCTTCCTTGGATGATATGTTGTGAAGAATATGAGTAGATTAATATACCGAACTGCTGTGAGTAGATTAGTATGTCTTCACCTGCTGTATTATTATTCTCCTTGTTGCTTCCCTGTTGGTTGTCATTTTCTGTTGGTAATATAGATTCCTTTACTGTTAATTGTTCATTGACTGTTGTGATAAATGTTTAAGGTTTACATGTGAAAGGTGAGGAAACATTGAATGATCAATGGGTATGAAAAGACTGAAAATGAGCTAAAGAGTTCTATGATATTTTTGGATGATTTCCTGTTATATGTCCTTGATATGTTATGTAAATTTTTACTAAGTGCTGTGAACTTTCCTTTCATTGTTGGTGTGCTCTGTTTCATTTTTTTCTGATACAAATGCTTATTAAACGAAGAGAAATGATGTATGCTAAATTCTAAGGATGACAATGTTCAAATACTTGAAAAGATAAGTGTTTGATGCATAGTTTCCTGCTGTCAAAAGTCCATAACATTTTCTGTTATTTCCTTGATGTAGTCCATAGGTTTCTTTGCTGGATGAATCGTGCTGTGATAATTTTCCTTGCCGTTAGTATGCTGTAGTTTATGAAATGCTTAGATAGTGAGATGATGATTGAAATGAAAGGATAGGTATTAAAAGATTATGCAACGTAAAGTCTAAAAAATAACTAAAGGATGATTGGATGTTTATATACTGTGTAGTTGCCGTTTTAATTCCTTAAGCATGATTAGTTGACAACGTAAAGTCTAAAAATGAACTAAAGGGTGATTGGATATTTATATACTGTGTAGTTGCCATTTTAATTCCTTAAGCATGATTAGTTGACTGTCAAATCAATTAGAAATGCATGTTATATAAATATGAGTAATTAAACATGTCAATCAGTTTTGTGTTTTCCTTACTGCCAAGTGATATTGTAGTGAAGGATGAACTAAAAAGAGGAATGCATAAAAATGAAATAGAGTTAAGAGGTTATAATGCTATTGTATGTTTAAATACTAATAATTCTTCCATTTTGTCCTATCAATTAAGTTTAACTAATTAATGATTTAATCAAGCATGTAAACTATTAAATCTGTATTTATAATCTTTCGAGCATGTAAGAGCTAAGCATGTAAAACGACTCATAAGTATTGGAGTAATAAATTATAATCTTCCTTCTAGCATGTTAATTATTGATGAAGTAATATCATGTTTTAATGTTAATTAATGAGCATGTTAACCGGATAGGGTAATGAAATAAATTGGATATGGTGCATGTTAATGAACTAAGTTTAATTAATTAAAGTACTTTAAGCATGTTAAATGATTAGAACCATTAACTAATTAAACTTGAGCATGAAACTAAATGATAATTAATAATGAACACTTGAGCATGATAATGAACTAGCATAAGAAATTAAAGTAATTGCTTGAGCATGTGTAATTAGTTTGTAATGGGTGTTCAAGGCATGTCTAAATCACTTAGATAATAAAAGTAGGAAGCATGAAAATGGACTAGCTTCTTGATCGTCTCTTTACTGCCTATCTAATTTCAATTACCGTTATTATTATATTAGTTTGCTTTTACTTTCTTTTATAATGTATGTTATAGAATGTATGTAATAGTAATGAAGATGAAAATGGAACGAAACAAAGTTGAAAAGAGAATAAATGACATGTGAATGAGTTAAGGATCTCAAGGATTTCAATTATTGTGTGAACGTATGCTTTTGTTATTGTCTTCTTGGTAGGATATTGTTTATAATCTAGAATTGAATCATGTAATTAATTCCGAAGCATGACTTGGATAACCGATTAAGCTAACGACCTCGAATAATAAAATAGGGAGCATGTAAATGGACTTGTTTTGTTATTGTCAGAAGCATGTTAAATGGTTTGAGTAACCAAATAGAATAATTACCTAGACTAATAATAGTAGGAAGCATGAATTGGATTAGGAAGTTAACTAGATGATTGACATGTTAATTTATAAACTCTATTGTGATGGTTCATGTATGGATTGTCTTCATTGCTATGCGCTTTCAATTCCAATGATTCTTTTATATGTGCTTTTATTTCAGCTATTTCTGTTTGTGTGCACTTTAAGTTAGAACGTTGTGCTATGTCATCATGCATCACGATAGGTTGAGAATGTTTGGACATGCATCATGTTAATAGAAAGAATAAGATCCATGCATGAGTGAGGAAAATGTAATGAGAAATGATGGAATAGTAAGGTGATCGGGTCTAGTCTGGCAGCTAGTATGCACACAGGAGGCCAATGGCCCGGCAGCTAGTATGCACATACGAGATTAGTTTCTAGCCTAGCATATAAACCGCACACAGGAGGGTAGTTATAGTCTTGCATCGAGTATGCACATAGGAGACTAACTCGCAGAACGAATGAATGTAAGAAAAGTAATCAACTAATGAATGACGTAATGAAAGGATTGGTTTGGGTAAACCCCACTCCAACAAGAACTAAAGAGAGTCATAAGAATAATGCACTAACCCTTTTCCTTACTAAGCCTTTGGGCTTACAGTTACTTGTGGTGTAGGTGTAGGTATGTGTACGTGAAAAGAAATACACAGACTTAGGAATAAATGCGAAAGACGATGAACAAATAATTAAGCAAGGATGAAGGATTTGCACGCGCGAGACTCATGGCTGGTCAGGCTTAAATGAAAAGAGAAAATGGTTGTAATTTAATGATATTTAATTTGTCAATTTCATTTATTGAGTGCAGTATTCTAATTGAGTTCTTTTTATTAAGTTTCTTTCATCAAATTATTTACGCTTCCACAATATTTTAAATAAACAATTTATTTTACGCTTCCGCATTTCATTAAATTGGTTTTCATAGTGAGTTTAACGAAAGGTCAGTAGCGATTTGGTTTTAGGCGCTCTCTGATTTGTTTTAAAACAAAATTTTTAAATTTTCACACATTTTAAAAGAATTACAAAAATTGGGGTCGTTACACAATCAACGATATCGCTAGCAGAGAATTAATTAACAACAATGACAGGGAGTTAACAAACTAGAGAGTATCCAAGAATTCAAGTACTATCAAATCATCCAGAAAACATATATTCAAGCAACAATCAGGAAAGACACTGCTTTGAGGTGTAGGTCTCCACTGGCTATGACTTAATCCCATTTCTTACCTAACTGGAGATTTCAAGCAGTAGAAGATTTTGTGCACTAGACGAACACCCCACAACAACCCATGGTTTTCCCCCAAAATCCAAACCACTGCAGCTAAATCCCACACCTTCACACCCACAATTCATCGAAAATGGAAGAGTGCACACTCCTTTCTCACACACTTTCTCTTTCTCACACTCAGACTCTCAGCTCACAGCAAAGGAGAATGACCCGAGACCGTCACACCCTACCATTTAAGCAGAGAGGAACTACCAGCGGAAGTGAGGGTTGATGGATAATCACTTGGATCAAGGCAGAAGGTCTAACACAATGATGCCACATGGAAAGCTCCATATCTTCTCGGGAGAAAAGGAAAACTTTGGGAAAAAACAAAGAAAATGGCGGCAATATAAGCAACGTTTACATTAAAACCAAACTTTTTTGTCGAGGAAGTCAACCGAACCGTCAACTGCAATATCGACCGATTAATCTAATTTCGCCTCTGTTTTACATTTCGGTTGAGAAATTCAACCGAATGATCTGATCGAAAACTAAAATGCAATATATAATACATTTTAGTAGTGATATGTGACCACGACCAAGACCACCATCCGACTGAAAACCAGAAATGCAATATGTAATGCATTTCGGTCGCGATATGCGATCTCGACCAAGACCGCCATCCGATAGAAAACCAGAAATGTAATATGTAATGTATTTCGGTTGCAATATTCGACAGCAACCAAGACCGCCATCCGATTGAAACCAAAAATGCTTTTTGTAATGCATTTTGGTTGAGACATTCGACCACGACCATAAACGCCAGTCGACCATAAACGCCAGTTGACCAAAAATGCCAATTACACTTTAATTAATCCAATAATATTTCTTCTCCTCATTGCATTTTATAAAGTGTACAATAGAAAATTTTGAAACGCATCCAATTGTTCATTTCGTAAAAGTTTTTACATCATACATAGATGACTTATCTGAGTATTACAGAAAAGTATTTTTGTAATATTTTGAAAACCATGATGCATGAATGCTCGTGAATGCATACAAATTTATATCCTCAATATAATCCTCAAACATGAGCAATATCCAAATCCTATAATCCTTAAAGCACGATCCATATCAAATCCTTAACTTAAAGAACTTAAACCTAATAAACACATCATTAAAAGAACTTAATTTTAATAAACACAGTATCAAGCAACAATACATCCTCAGGACATGATCACAACCTATTACATCTAATAAATGCAGGGAACATACATATCCTAACTCTTGTGAATTAAGCCTTGCGGCAAAACACAAACAATATTGCTTACCTATCATCCTTATAGAGCTTAGCACTTTATTCTTCTTCTTAGTACTTTCAAAATCATTAAATGAACAATTATCAATAATCATATATTACTAATCTCATTTCCATAACTCATTGCCCTCAAGGAGTTCGACACCATTATTTCCTATAATAGAATTCCATCTAATCACTTAATAGTTCCAAAACCTAAAACTAAATAATAACAGTGGAGTCCAACAACACCCTGTCAAAACATAAACAATATACCAACTTAACATTGTTAGCCTTTTTGTTAGGGTTAGTTTTATTTTGATGATGACCAAATGATTTAATGTAATGAAAATAATAAGTTGGTTAATTGTGTTTTTATTGATAATGTATTAAATGTCTTATTCATTATACTTATATTCAAATTTATCAAAAATACCCATATTGAGGGTATTAAAATGTGCTAACATGTTTATCTAAGTCCATGTAGTGAATACATATCGTTTCGGGACTTAGGAAAATCAAGAAGGGGAAAAAGGAGCAAAAGGTCGACGAAACAACACAAAAGGTCGACCTCGATGGGCACCCATGAAGGAAAGGGTCGACCTTATAGTCGACCTAACTATGAAGCAGAAAAAAAATAGCTTGCCGAAAATTTCTGCACTGAAGGAAACGGTCGACCGCTTTGACAAAAGGTCGACCGCAGCAGTTGGAAACTCATTTTTCTCAACCGTCTTCAAAAGTCCATTGGAGGTCCGCAAAATGGACAGATTGCTCCAAAAGTTCTGCATGAAGGAAAGGGTCGACCGCACGGTCGACCGCAAAATGGACAGATTGCTCCAGAATTTCTACATGAAGGAAAAGGTCGACTGCACCATAGGTATTTTCCCAACGGTCAAATCTCAACAGGAAGAATTGCAAGGCTAGTAAAAGGGTCGACCGTTTAGGGCAAAAGGTCGACCGTTTGAGCAGTGTCTATAAATATGAGATCACTCCAAGCTCTCCACAACGAACCAAGGATTCTAAAGTGAAGCTCTGCTGATTTTCATACGCGATAAAATCTTTGTGAGCCTTAGATATTGTATATCCAATTCTCCCTATTCCGAACTTGCGATTTATATTTTGGGAGAATTCGGATTAGATAGATTTGAGAGTTAATCTCCAAATTATCATTGTGCTTGATTGTAAAGGGTGATTCCCTTAGAATTCATCACACTTGGGTGACGCCCCGTAATAGTCAATTTAGGGTAACGACTCGTAAGAGTCTAAGGTTGACGACCTAAGAATTAGTCAAGGGTGATGCTCCGTTTAATAGTCAATTTGTAAAAGGTTTTATTGGCACCCGCAAAGCCAATTATTTAGTGTATCTCCAAGTGCTACTTGGAGCGCAGATGTAGGCTAGTTTGCCGAACCGCGTAAACAAATATTGTGCACTTTCTTTATCCCTTACTCTTTAGTTTATGCATTTAATGTAATTGTATAGTTAATCGTATTCGATAAATCACTTAGGGATTTAGAGAATTTAAATATTGCACGAAAAAATTTAAAACGCTATATTCACCCCCCTCTATAGGCGTATATCGATCCTACAATTGGTATCACAGCAGGGGATTTAAATTTTTGTGTGATATTTTGTTGATTGTGCACATTGCTAATATTTGTTGAGTTGAATCTATTGAAAAATTTTCTTGTTGAAGTTTATGGAGAATAACTTTGATAGTGTTTATAATTGATTATGGATTTCGATAGAATTGTTGAAAGTCAATGCACATCTACACCTCCACATTTTGATGGTAGAAATTATCTTTATTGGAAGTGTAGAATGAAAATATTTATACAATCTATTGATTTCTTTTTATGGAAAATCATTGAAAAAGGAATAATTCTTCGTCGACCAACTTGTGATTTCAATGATATAGATAAAGAAAATTGGAATTTAAATGCCAAAGCTATGAATATCTTATTTAGTGCTTTGAGTAAAAATGAATTTGATAAAGTTCAATCTTGTGATAGTGCCTTCAATATATGGAAAACACTTGAGCTAACATATGCAGGCACAAATCAAATAACTAAAAGTGAAGTGAGTTCGTCCTCGGAAAAAGAGGAGGAAGAAATCAATGTATGCTTCATGGCCAACGACATTGAGGTAAATGACTATGATAGCAATTCGGATTCTAATGATGTTGTTGATGATGATGATTTATTTAATGAATTGCTAGATAGTTTTAATGAGCTTAAAGATAAATACAAAGTATTGAAAAAGGAGCATAGCAATTTGATCAAAAAGCATGCGAACTTGGATAAATCTTATGAGGATCAAATTGTTGAATTGCAAAGCATCATTGATAAATCTAATGCTTCCTTTAAATCTCTTGAGCATGATAGTCGTAATTTGAAATTATTGAATGATAAATTGATTGGTACTATCAAATCACATAAAAATGAAATTGACTCATTGAATGTTAAAAATTGTGATTTGATTGCTATAATTAATTCTCATGAGCATGAGATTTGTGATTTGAAAATTAGAAATGATACATTGAATGGTTGTATCAAATCACATGAAAATGAGATTAGCCTTTTGGATACTAAATCTAAATCTATTTTTGATGCTAAGGCTAAAATTGAATTGCTTGACGTTGATATTTGTGAATTGAAATCATAGAATGATGATTTAAATTCTATTGTGCTTAAATTCACTAATGGAAGTAAAAATTTAAATATGCTCTTGAATACGCAAAGGGTTACATTCGATAAAGCCGGAATTGGATATGAACCCTTTGCAAAGAAAAAGAATTACACGAATCTATTTGTTAGCTCATCTATTTGTAATTCTTGCAATTGTGTAGGACACAAATCATTTTGTTGTCCATTGAAATTGAATACTAAATTGAAATCAAATTTTGAATCTAAATTTGTTTGTCCTTCAAAATTGAATGTAAATTCTAAAGTTGCTTATTCTTTGAATGTGAATTTTAAATCTAAGTCTAATTTAAATTCTAAATCCAATTTAAATTCGAAATTTGTGTGGGTCCCCAAAGGAACCAAACCTATAACAAATGGACCCAAAATGGCTTGGGTACCAAAATTTGCAAAATGATTTTTGTTGTAGGTTGGAGATTCTCCTAATGAGCTAAATGGATTTGGATACTTTAATATCCAATACAAAAAAGGAGAAGCTTCAAAGAATGCCTCAAATGCGGTAAATGAAAATAAACATCTTAGAGGTACACAATCTCTTTGTTATAATTGAATTTAAGTGTGGAATTTGATTTGGATTAGTATTTAGAGTTTGATTGATTAGAATGGATTATATTATTGATTGATTCAATCTTTATTTTTCTTGGGATTAAAGCATAGATTGATTCAATTCTATTGTTCTATTCTTGATTTAGGATTGAAAGTGTTTTAACTTTGATTAGTACATAATCTTCTTGGATTAATAGTTAGCTTTAATCTTTTTGTATATATAGGTTGAAATATGCTTTATTCATTCAATTAGTATTTTGATGAATGGTTCCAACAATTGGATTCTAAATTGCATATCTTTGAAAGAGTGTTAGATGTTTAATTTTGTTGATTTAGGATTGCATTGAGATAAATTGATTTTGTCTTTGGAGTGAATGGATAGATATCATAGGTTGTAAATTTGATTATTTCTTCACTCGATATCTAGGAATTAAGATGTCCTTATTCCTTCAATCTATATTTTGATAGTTTGCATTCCAACAACCTAGTCTCTAAATTGAACATGCTAGTGCAAATTTTGGATTGTTGGATGCTAAGTTGGATTCTAAGTTTGATGATTGTTTGAAATAAATTGCTTTATATTTTTGAGAATGTACTTCTTCCATGAATTAAAATGAACTAGATATAAGGGGAGAAGAGTAGGAGATTTGCTAATAATGGTATTTTGTTGATTTCTCCATTGGATTGAACTTGAATAATGAAATAGGGGGAGAAAATAAAATTGCTAAGAATGGTTTTAGGTTATTGTTTTGCTCTTGAAATTATTTTGAGATCATTGACTTTGTTTTAAAATATTTGATTGAATTTGCTTCCGCTAAGGTACACTTTGATGTTTCTCCCTTGTTTTTAAATTGATTAATACTAAGGGGGAGAAAAGTAATTTTGTATAGAAATTATTAATTTGTTTTCAACTGTTGATTTTATTAAAATTGACTTAATTTGACTTTCTGTTTTTGATTGAATTTGAATTGACTTAAATTCTTTAATACGTAGCTTTGAGCTTATTTTCGATATTTTTAAGTTTGGAAAAGAAGATATTGATAGTGTGCTTATAGGTTGAAATTTGTATTTTACGATTGGTATCTCTAAGTTAAATTTTGCATAATTCTTGTCTTGGATTATTTTTGTTGCTTGAGATTTCGCCTCCAACAATTATATATTGAATTATATATTAGTTTTCTAGTCTTATATATTGAATTGTTGGATATTAATTTTGACTTGGTTTCTCCTTTGGATTACATTTTGTACATGGATAAAATAGTAGAAAATTAAATTGATAGGAGAAAATTGATTTGCTTGACAATCGTTTTTGGTTTGAAATTTTAGAACTCTCTCTTAAATTACTTTTAACTATTGATATAGGATAAGAAAAGTAGAAAAGATGTTTTTGTGCTCTTAAATGTTGATTTTAATTTTTAGTTTCGATAAACTTGCTTCCTCTAGGCTTAAACTTTGATATTTCTCCTTGAATTGAAATGAGATAAATGATTTAGGAGAAGAAAAATACAAATGTTTTAATCTTGATAAGTTTGCTTCCGTTATGACTAAAATTGCTTAACATCAAATGGAAGAAGAATTTGTATTTAACTTTCAAATTGGTTTTTCATAATCTTCATTTTTAGTTTCAAATCTTTAAATGAATGTATTTATTTTTTCAATTGGTATTATATGGTAAGACCTTGTTTTTGGTATCATATTCCCCAAATGTTTTCAATTTTTTGATTTGAAAGGGGAAATAACTTTTGTAGTTGACATTCAACTTGATATCAATATTGACCATGGGTTTAAACTCTCTAAATTGGTATCAATAATTGTTTTGCTTTAAACTTCTACAATTGGTATTTATCTTGGATTTCCATCCCCATTGTTTTAATTGTATGCAATGATTTAGGGGGAGAGGAATGGTTCTTACCTTGAATATCCTTGAAAGATAGATTATATCAATTAGTATTTTTGAAATTAGATTTCATTTCATCAATTGGTATAATATTCTTTGGATTTTTATTTGGTATCATATTTAGATTCCCCAAACTACTTGGTTATGTGCAAAATGATAGAGGGAGTAAAATTTTGTTTGTGCTTACAAAATGTGAATTCATCCATAGATTGTTTTTCAATTGATATATTTCTAATTAAACTTGGATGGTTCGCTTGAGTTTTTAGATTCTCTCCTATTTGCTAGTTAATAAAGTTATAGGTGGAGAAATTTATGAATTTGTTTTATTATTGCTCTAACGGGGAGAGCAAATCTTTTGAATGTGTGGAATATCCCCAAATGGGTTGTTTTTTGTGTTTAACATAGGGGGAGAGATAACTTGATTGAGTTTGTTTTTAAGAATTGGTATCTCTCTTCGAAATTTCACTTTTGAATTTACAATTGGTATCAATACTTTGCCAAAATGATTTGATTTTAACTTTGGATTTACAATTGATATAAACCTTTGAACAACTTGTTTGGCTTCAAATTATGAATGATCAATCAGTATCCATTGTTGATCTCTTAACTCTTAAATTGGTATCCCTTGTAGAAATTGAAAATTTGTTTACAATTCTTAATATGTAAATGTATTCCAGTTCTTACATTTGGTATTCAATTCTTGAATCTCATATTTTTTTGTGCTTATGGGTTGAACTTAAATGCAAAATACCCTCATATATGTTTAGGCTTAATGAGCAAAAAGAGGGAAAATATTTTTGATTGAATATTTCTTGTGGTGATTTTTCAATTGGTATCATACTATACACCACAAATTGAATTGGAATGCTAAATCCCTCCAATAAATAGTGTATGCTTAATGGAAAAACAGGGAAGACTACTTTGTTAAAATAGAATTGTGATTGTGGTTGCTTAGATTGATATCTTATCTTTTACCACTCATTGAACTTTAATGACTATATTCCCTCAAATGAGTTTCTATGCTTAATACAAAAGAGGGAGAATATTTTTGTCAGAAATCTTTGTGATTGTGGTTCTTTACAATTGGTATCTTTCTTTTAACCACAAACTGAAATTGAATGTATATTTCCCTCCATGGTTTGCTTCTTGATTATATTCATTGATTGAGGGGGAGAAATTTTTTTTGTAGAATTATTTGTTGAAATTGCCTTTAGATTCTAATGCTAATTCCCTTCATTGATTGATTTTTGGATAGATTACTTGAAAAATGGGGAGATTATGTTTTAAAGAATACTTTTGATTCTTTTATTAGAATTTTGCCTTGGGTGTGGTTTTATGAACTCGGTATTGTATCTTTGACCATATATTGGATTATAATGTCATTTTCGTCTATTGCTTGAGTTTTTGATTTAATTGTTTGATTAAGGGGCAAAGATATTTTTTTTATAAAGTTAGTTGTTGAACTTGGTTGAGATTGTTTTTGGACTCTATTGTCTATTCCCTTACTTTACTCATGTTGATAATGTTAAAGGGGGAAATTTTCTTAAATGAATATTTTGATGAATTTAAGTTGATAATATTCTTATTTGTTTTTGGACTCCTCTCCCATAGAATTACTTTTTGATTATGACAAAAATGGGGAGAATGGTGTATAAGTTGTGATATATTTTAGGGGGACTTTAGTAGCATGTTGCATGAATTAATTGGTTGATAAATTGCATAACTTAATTGGAAAAATCTAATATGCAATATTTGATGCACATGTTTAGATTTTAGTATAACCAACTTATAGGATTTTGTCATCATCAAAAAGGGGGAGATTGTTAGCCTCTTTGTTAGGCTTAGTTTTATTTTGATGATGACCAAATAGTTTAATGTAATGAAAATAATAAGTTGGTTAATTGTGTTTTTATTGATAATGTATTTAATGTCTTATTCATTATACTTATATTCAAATTTATCAAAAATACCCATATTGAGGGTATTCAAATGTGCTAACATGTTTATCTAAGTCCATGTAGTGAATATATATCGTTTCGGGACTTAGGAAAATCAAGAAGGGGAAAAAGGAGCAAAAGGTCGACGAAACAAGACAAAAGGTCGACCTCGATGGGCACCCATGAAGGAAAGGGTCGACCGTGTGAAGCAGAAAAAAAACAGCTTGCTGAAAATTTCTGCACTGAAAGAAACGGTCGACCACTTTGACAAAAGATCGACCGCAGCAGTTGGAAACTCATTTTTCTCAACCGTCTTCAAAAGTCCATTGGAGGTCCATCAATGAAGGAAAGGGTCGACCGCACGGTCGACTGCAAAATGGACAGATTGCTCCAGAAGTTCTGCAAGAAGGAAAGGGTCGACCGCACGGTCGATCGCAAAATGAGCAGATTGCTCAAGAATTTCTACATGAAGGAAAAGGTCGACCGCACCATAGGTATTTTCCCAACGGTCAAATCTCAACGGGAAGAATTGCAACGGCTAGTAAAAGGGTTGACCGTTTAGGGCAAAAGGTCGACCGTTTGAGCAGTGTCTATAAATATGAGATCACTCCAAGCTCTCCACAACGAACCAAGGATTCTAAAGCAAAGCTCTACCGATTTTCATACGCGATAAAATCTTTGTGAGCCTTAGATATTGTATAGCCAATTCTCCCTATTCCGAACTTGCGAGTTCTATTTTGGGAGAATTCGGATTAGATAGATTTGAGAGTTAATCTCCAAATTATCATTGTGCTTGATTGTAAAGGGTGATTCCCTTAGAATTCATCACACTTGGGTGACGCCCCGCAATAGTCAATTTAGGGTAATGACTCGTAAGAGTCTAAGGTTGACAACCTAAGAATTAATCGAGGGTGACGCCCCATTTAATAGTCAATTTGTAAAAGGTTTTATTGGCACCCGCAAGCCAATTATTTAGTGTATCTCTAAGTGCCACTTGGAGCGCGGACGTAGGCTAGTTTGCCGAACCGCGTAAACAAATATTGTGCACTTTCTTTATCCCTTACTCTTTAGTTTATGCATTTAATGTAATTGCATAGTTAATCGTATTCGATAAATCACTTAGGGATTTAGAGAATTTAAATATTGCATGAAAAAATTTAAAACGCTATATTCACCCCCCCTCTATGGGCGTATATCGATCCTACAAACATAACTTAATATTTCTCACCCCAACAAAGTCTATATATCAAAGCTGTAAAGCAGGGAATAGTCTCACTAATTTCCATAGTCAACCACACTAGAGAGACATTATCGACTTCTCGAAGAATCATCATAGAGAAACAACCTCAAACAACTAAGCATACATAAACCAAAATGTTCATAAATAACACAGAGAGCATTACTAACACTCAACCACCAATATGCATGTAGCAGACTAATATCCCATCAATATTCTTCACAAAACCAAGAAGAAGCACACACTAGGGAACATTATCCAACAACAGAGCATACATATATCAATTGACAAAAAATAATTCCTTTCCAACTTTATGCCAATCACAGAGAGTCCATAAAATCATTCTGGAAAGAGTTTGAATACCTAAAGACCAAAAAGTACCCCAGAGCTTCCATTCTCCCTTCTTCTTCTTTCTTCTCCTCTCTTTCTCTACTTTTCTCTTGGAGCTCAGTCGGCCACTGGCAAAAATCCCAAAATAATAAAACTCTCCTAGCAACTCACTCTTTCTCTCTTCTCCTTTCTCTCTGTTTCTCTCATTCTGTTTCTCTACTTTTCACCTGGAGCTCACTCAACCACTCACTAAAATCCCAAAACAATATAACTCTCCCAACAACTCACTCTTTCTCTCTTCTCCATTCTCTCTATTTCTCTCAATCTCTTTCTTTGCTTCTCACCTGCAGCTCTCCTTCCTCTCTGTCTCTTTCTATTAGCAGGAAGCTTCCTCACTTGCAAAACTCTCTCTTTCTTTTTCTTTTCTATCCCCAGCAGCTTCCCTAATACGCATCATATAATCCCCAAAAAATTCACCAAACCCCATCTAGACATTGTTATGTGTAAAGGAGGACGCGTGGAGTGATCATAGAAAATAGCCATATCGCGATGCACGTTTTTCTTGAATTTCAGTGGCGCTAGTCGATCACATGTTAGACCAGTGAAAATCAAGTGGAGCCAATCGATAACATGATCGACCAGTACCACACTAAAACTTAATTTCTGCATTTTACCTTGAGGTCGGTCAATCATATGATCGACCGCCATCAAGTATTCCAGGTCAATCGTTGATCGACCAGTCCCATGCCATTTCGAGCAATTGCCATTTTTTCTAAAACGCCACTGTAACTTTCATGGTCGACCTATTAGTTGATTGTTTCCTTCATGCCATGCACACTTTGTTGATCCAAGATTAACAAATTTTACATCACCAATCCTCACAGCCATTTTCATACTAACTTCTGCACTACTTCACCAAATCTCTTAACAATTTATACTTATTCTTTAACCAATCTATAACCCACTGCCATTTACTCATCAAATACTATAACCTCCCAGTTTTCATCCAATGAATCCAATTAACGTCCAATGTAGTTCTTAATTATCCTTACTTAATAAATTCTAATATCTCCCCTATTGATTCTAAAATCATCTAATAAATCTTCAAACTACTCCAATAATCGTCACAATTATACAAACTTATTAAGTTTAATGAACTTATTTTCAGGGTATTATAATCTACAATAAAATCATTCCTAGTTTAAGCTCAAGGTGAACCAAACATTTGGGTATTACAAATTTTGTTATAAAAATTCAACCACATTCATAAGAAGAAGAAGACACGTCTAGAGGAGTAAAGCGATTTGAAGAAGGAAGTCAACAAGGAAATGAGAAGATTGCTAAGATGGAATCTATGATTAATCAAAGCCCAAAGTGTAAGAAAAATCATAAGGGAGAATCCATTGTTGGATCTGGGCAATATTTTAGGTGCAACAAAGCCGGTCTTATTGCAAGATCTGTCACACGCTATCTAATGAAAAAAAGAGGTGTTGGCAAAGGCTTTTTCTCTTGCAACAAACATAGCTGACGATCAAATGAACTAGATGTGAGTTTGTATTTTGATAAGAAGTTATGTTTTATGGAATTAGGAACAATGTGTCTCTTGGAAAGTTTTGTGAAATATTATGATAAGAGGAATCGTTTGGGGTACTCCATGTTATGACTGCTAATAGTTAGTTTTTTTTTTATGAGAATGAGGAAGTATTTAAGTTAGCCAAATTTTGAAGACAAAATTTATGTAACGGGGGAGGATTGTAATGCCTTGGATTTTTGTAGTACTAAGAATGAGATTAAGTGATGATAATTAGAGCTATATTGGATGTTCTAGGATTGGTTTGGATGATTAGGGTATGTAGTGTTATGGTTTGTGGAAGAAGTAGTAAATTAGTGGTTAAGTGATGTATACAAATAGATGTGTTTTGTGGTTTAAGTTGCTAGAAGTATAGAAGTTATATGTTTTTAGTGAGTTAAAAGGGAAGTGTATGTCACGACCCGGAAGGGGGCCGAACAGAAACGCCGGGTCAAACGACCCGGTCTTCGTAGAAGACCCGATCGCCCAGCCCAAGGCTAGTTAAATTGTTGCGGAAGACTTGAATAAATACCCAGCTGCGACCCACTTGTGATGGGCCACGGTCCATATAGTGATTGCGGGAATAATTAATAATGCGAAATTAATAAGCTTTAAAGTCCAAATGATACTGTGCATCTAATCCAAAAGATTCAACAACCAAGTTAAGCACTTTTACAGTCATCCAAATTAAAAGTTGAAGTCATCCAATGTTACGCTTACCAATAGATAAAGGTTCAACTAAAGAAAACGGGAAGAAATGGAACAAGGTTTACAACTAATCCGCGCAAGCTCTGCTACTCTTTCCTTTACCTAGAGTGGTGGGAGTCGTGGGGTGAGTGACTAGCTCAGTATGGAATTTATACTAAATACTATGCATGTGTAAAACTTATTTTACCTTTTCTTGAAAACCATGTGTTTCGGGGAATCATGCACATTTTAATAAAATGTTTAAAACATTTCCGTCTCAAGGAAATCAGGCCCAAGGCCTCCGACGAGGTTTAAGAAAACATGGTTGTATATATAGACAACTATAGGTTTAAATACTATCGTCGTGTTTTATACCGGAAATCGTAGTCCGTGAAAAAGGAGGGTCACTCAAGTACTCCTCCGAAGAAACGCATAGAAAGGCGGCCTTTAATGCAAGCAACACCTCATGAGGCAGGAGGAAGAAAAATGACGGTGGTCCGTAGACCGGGTCCGTCATCTGGGTGGCCTGCGAGCACGCTCTGCGAAATTATACCCGTAAAAAAAAACACCATGATCAGGTTTAGGGATTTACAACCCACGGAAGCAGTCAGCACCTTCCCAATGTCTCCTATTTTCACACAGCGCGCAAACAAAACATCTCCACGCAGCAGGAGATGTATAGAGGGTGTCCCCTTGATACTTTGACGCAGAGACCGTACAAAGTGCCGAGAGGGTGCAGCCCAAACAGGTTATAATCATCATATAAAAACATGAAACCCAACGCACGAAAGTAAACGTGTGAAACTTTCGTACATGTATAGTATAAAAAGCTGACGTGCTGTCGAACAGTCCCCGTCAGGTTTTTCATGTGTGGTATTCCACAAAATAGAGTTTTATTTTGAAAACTATGCAATGCGATGCAAGCAACTAAGTATAAAGCCCCTACCTCGATGGCGGTCCTTCCTCGCACGCGAAGGAGCAACTATCTCATGTGTCGGCTCGAAGTTCTCAAATCCTTCCGAGCCTACAATACGTCACATATAGAAAAACAATCTCATAAATACATGCTAAGAAATGAGGGAAGATCCTATACTGGATTTAAGCTTAACCTCTACTCTCATGCTTATTTTTGTAAATAAACTCATCTAAATCTACAACATAATCTCCCAACTTCATCACTTAGTAATTATCCAAATTGTATCAAATATGTTTGTCAATGCCAACTATGCACAATTCCTCAGGATTCAACAATTATAATCAAAGAGTAACCAAGGTTACAAATCCTTAGATGATATTAACCAAACATAAACCAACTTCAATCTTAAATCCTCAACAATCAACGGTGAACTAATATCCAAAACAGAGAGCAAAAATGAACAATCAGCTATTTGAAATCCCATTTAGCACATAAGCCAAAACTACAGCCCTCGATTTTTAACAAACATCATATAGGAACTATACCTAACAATAACCAAATGAAGAATGTAAGTTCAATCAAGGAACCAACTCCCAACAATCCTCTTCAATACAATCATAACCAAACAGCCAACAATTTAATAATCTCCTAACTTTATCCCTCGATTCATTAGTTACATAAACCAACAAATTCTCAAACAAATCAACAAAGCACAATTCCCCATTCTATATGTCTGAATTAAACAGAGAGTATAATGGAATCAATCAAATAACTATTTTCCCTAAATCTCATCACTCAAACAGAATCCCAATTTCAATATCCAAAGCACCAAACAGAGAGCTAAAATTTATTCTTTCATTAATCAACCGAGATTGTAAAACATGCACAACCCATTAGTAAATGCTCCCAAAACAACTTCATCAGTGGACTGTAACCAAAATAAGGCAGATTATTGCATTTTGCATGAAACAGAATATTTTAAATCTACTGCTATCATTATCAAAGCAGGAACATCCAATGGAGAAATCAAACATCCCAAAATAGAGTCCAAGGACGGAGAGAGACCTTACTCCGTGGTTCGTCTCTTCAAAAAGCTCTCGAAGGAGCTTCACAGTTGCTGGAAGCTCAAGCCTCGTCTGCTCGCAGCTGCTTTAAGAGGAAATCAAAAATGAAAACACAACCATAAAACCCATCTCCATCTTATGGGTGACAGGGAACAAAGCAGAGCCTCACCTAAATCGAAGGATGGAGGAGTCTACTCCACGGTGAGAACCACTGTCGTCACCTATTCGCTGCTCAGGCGCTACCCTCTTCGCCGAAATGCACTCGGATGAAAACGCCAGCTGTTTGTTGCCCAGACGCTGCTCGTCTTTCCACCGGAATCGCCGGCTCGTATTGGCCCGTCTCTCTAGCATGACTTTGTCTCCCGCGCTTAAATTGTCTCTGTCGGCCAAGTGAAGCAGGGAGGATGGGAAACAAAAACAACCCTATTCCCTTTCTGCAATTTTTCTTGCAGCAGCGAAGCTCCTGCCCTTTTTAACCTAAACCCATTTCTCCTTTTCTTTTCCTCTCACTTTACTTATTTCTTTTATTCAACTAACTTCCATTTATTCATTTAATATATAATACCTACATACTTAAATATAAATATCACATATCATTTAACCTCTTGTTCAATTTCCCATTTTAATACCGACTTCTGCCGAACTTCGCCCAATGACATTTATCGACCAAATTTCATTTTCCAATTCTGTTTCTTAAATCAATTTTCCATTCAAAAATTTCCAATTCCACCGATTCGACTAATTGACTAAAATTTCACATGTGGTTGTTACGCGACAATTCAAGCCAACTTTTCAACGTTATGACCAAATTTTAACGCGAAAAAATTAACTAGTGAAATCTATTATCTTGAAAATTCTCAGGTTTTACAGTGTAGGTTTTTATATGTTTTAATAGTTCATGTGAAGGAATTAATTGACCAAGGAAAAGCCAGATTGATGACAATGGAGTTCTCTTAAGGGGAGTGGTCAATCAATGTAATGTGTGGTTGATTTGCTTCATGTTCAATTATTACAGATAGTAAACATTTTGGAAGTAGTCGATCAGCGGAAAGGGGGGGAGGGGGGGACTAATAGACTGGTAATGTGTGGTTGTATATAGAGAGTAGCTCTTTTGGAAGGGGTTGATCGTCCACTAGAGGGTGATCAACTGAGTTAAAATAGTTTTTGTGAAAAAATGTGAATTACGATTGATCAAGGCAATATTTGTAGTCGATCATTGTCATTCAACATGGAAAGTGGGGAATTACGGTCGATCATGAGAAGGAAATCAAACGAACAGTGTTCACAAAAATTGTTTAGAATGATGCTTTGCGGTTGATTACCTAAAGGTTCTGATCGACCGGGACATAGAAAGTCGCCTAGAAAATGGCTAACCAATGTCTAGAAACAAGTGGCACTTGGAAATTGAATTGTTACGACTTGTCGCCTTTCCCTGAATTTTTATAAACATATTATAGAGAGAAATTTGGCAGAAGAAGAGGAGAAAGTTTTCTGGTATTCTCTGAAGGAAGCTCCTATGATCTGCGTTTTTTGTGTACTTCTTTGACAATTAGTAAATATAGTGCTCTATTTGCTTCTAAAAGGCTATTCTACTATTGAGGATAGTGTCTACAATTGTTGATGATACATTACTGATATATGTTAAGTTCTGGAACGTCATACTCTGTTGTTGCTATTTTGTAGAATATACTTTGGTTATCATGTTAATTGTTGTGTTTGATAAATATGTGAACATGTGTTATTGTTGCTTGTTGGTTCTGGATGTTATTAAGAGCACAAATTATAGATTCTTGATTTTATGGTTAATTAAGAGCATGTTGAGGATTGATACTTGATGTTCATGCGTAATAGAGTTTTAGAAAAAGAATATGGAGGTGCTATTACATGTGGTTGAAATGCTGGATAGATTATTATAGTTGATGTTTGATTGTGTTTGATGTTAGTTTTTTGATGCTTGGATTCGTTAGATATAAGTTGTGATTCTGTTGTTGTTCGAGAATGTATTGTTTTGATATGTTGTTTGCTATTACTATTAAGAATGTGGTTGTAAGAATCCTGTTGTTGATATTATGCGTCATAGATATTGAGGATTTTTATATGTTAACGATATGGAAGAAATATGAGGGATTCTGTGCATTCATACATGTTCATGCATCATAATTTGTAACATTCATGCATCAACATTTTGAAAAGAAAATGAGAAGGGTTTAAGTTGGATTAAAGTTCACCACTCATTCCTGAGATTTTAAGAAGAAATAAAACAGTATAAGCGGATCATGATGGAATAAGTTCAACATTGCGGTATAAGTTCACCAGTGTGGTGCAAGTTCACCGTTAAAGCATAAGTTCACCGATATAGCATAAGTTTATTGTGATTGAAGTTCATCACCTTTTTCCTAAGCAAATAAAAGTTAAGAAAAGAAAGGAAAATATTTTATAACGCACATATCATGTTCATTATGTGTCTCACTTCTTACTAAGCATTAGACTTATAGTTTAAGTTTGTGATATAGGTATGCATGGTATCAATGATAGGAGCAGTGGATGAAGCATTTGTACGTTGCAGACTTGGTGGCTTGCTAAGCTAAAGGTTTAAAGGAAATGTAAAGGGTTTTAAATTTGTAAATGGTTTATTGTGTAAAGTTCAAGTTTTCTAAGTTGTGAATATTTTAAAGAAAAGAATTTTATTCATAGAATTTACAAATATTTTAGAAAGAAAAGTCTTCTACTGTGATTTATAAAAGAAAAAGACTTTCAAAATTATATGTTTTAAATTGTATGAAAAATGTTACAACCATGAAGACTAACAATGTTCTCAATATAAAATTTACTTAACCTTGTTAATGAGAAATTCATTCTGAGCAGAATAAAATGCGCATATTTTGTCAATCTATCAACTATTACCCATACTGCATCAAATTTCTATTTCATCTTTGGCAAGCCAGTCACAAAATCCATTGTAATTTTATCTCATTTCTAGTCTGGAATGGGTAAAGGTTGCAACAATCCTGCCAGTCTTTGATGCCATGCTTTTATTTACTGACAGATCAACACTTAGACACATATTTTGTTACATCTCGCTTCATTCCAACACACCAAAATTGACGCTTCAAGCCCTGATACATTTTTGTGCTGTTGGGATGAATAGCAAATCTAGATTTATGGTTCTCTGCTAAAACTGTTTGTCTCAGATCCGAATCACTGCGCACGCCAACTCGATCTCTGAAATATAGAAAAACATCCAAATTGATCTGCTAACCATAAAAGTGTTCGCCCACTAGGATCTTTTCAAACCTTTTCTTGAGTTTATCATCAAATTTCTGCATATCCTTGACATGTTGCAGAAGTGTAGGAGTTGCTATCAAATTAAATACTCTTATTGTCTTGTCATCCTTCTAATATCCTAGCTCGTAGTCTCCAATAATCAAACACCAATACCAATCTTCCAATACAAGGCAAGGTAAGAAACCTTAAGGATAATGACTCAAGGCAACGACTATAACGCTAGCTTTTCCGAGATGATATTCCAAAGAGAAATATCTCCTATGCATTCCATCCATCGGTTGTAACGCCCCGAGATGTTAAAAACCTTTTTCATGCTATTTTTTTTTTAAAAAATAAAACAATAACACGTCATTCATAAAATTAATGCCTTTAAACCGTATACAACAAAAGTCTTTAAAATAAATCTCTTTTAAAATCCATCATAATAAAAGCCATCATAAATATAAATATTTGTAAAATATTTAAACTAAAACCAATTAATCAAAACATAATAAAAATCCTTTCTATTTTATTTTTATTTTCTTCAAATCCTCCCCCACGGGTTAAATTCGCTTCGCCAACACTTTACCTTCGCCCATGAGAATTGCTCTTCAACCGTGCTATCAATTATTCCTATTATCTTGTTCCACTAGAATTCCATCATTACCTACATCACAAAGTTCAAACTATGAGTCTAACGATTAGTAAGAGATGCACAATGTAATATGAACATGAAATGCTATAAGATAAATCATATCTTTTCAGTTAACAAATTTTTTTCTTTCACTTTACAATCCAATCGTTGTGGATAATGTAGTCTAGGCGAGATATTGACACCAGTAGGTCCACCTCATGCGGGACAACCATTTCGAACCCTGCCCACAACAACCATTTATGTTTATTAAATATTTTGTCTTTCTAAAATGAATGCATGAAACGTACACATGACATGTAATATCAGCCTAACATGCATAATATACTACATAGCAACAGTAAGCGAATTCTTGATCAACGTCATCAATCGTAAACATAAATTAAATAACATATGGTAAACAAATAGAATAACAACAGTAGACATATCCTCAAATTAATGAGACGTAACATATCATCCAACAATATATCAAACATACATGAAAACAGTTAAAACATCTCTAAAGTCATCACCTTTTATCCTAATGTTGCATATTTTTAATAAAGAATTCATAATAATAATCAAAACACATCTTCAAACACATTTGAGTGACAACAATAATCATATTCTAAAACCACAACATGTAGGCAACACAACAATATCATTAAAACTCACTACCTTACCCTAACACTTTGTGGTGTAGCCGAAGACCAAATACATGCAAAACATCTCTACCTGAAGTCTCTAATAGAATATGAAATTTCCAACTCGTTTGATTCCCTTAAACCAAAGAAAGAGAATCAGGTTAACAAAAGGAAAAAATGAGACTTTGACAACGACGTACTATTTCAAGACTCTAAAACAGTTTGATAATCACCATCTTATATTATGGCAATTTCAATAGTATGGGACCTACCACCAGAAAGCTAAAAAAGAAATCATCCAAGAGCTGAGAGAGGAAAATCTTCTCAGCCTCGATGCTCTAGAGTAACTAGGGTTTCAACCTCCTAACATTAATATTTCTAGAACTTTAATCTAAGAACTTCGTGGAAGAAAACCCATAAAATCGTATCTTAACTTTATCTTTTCCTAAATAGTCTTAAGATCGAATCGTAGCTCACAAGTAATTTGGAAAACTAACTTATTTGAAACCTGTCTGAGGTACAATGGACGCGTGAATAGCTACAAGGGAAGTTCGCTACAACTCGACCGTCGAATGGCCAATAGCAACGTTAACCATATCTCTAACATTCGCAATCACCAAAGCAACTGCGAGCGACAGCACTTCTACAGAAGCTAATGCTCCGGGGAAAACTCCAATTTGCAAACTTGTCCTTAAATGTTCGTCTACCACGTGTTCTTTTCCATTGCAAAAATCTCTCTTGCGGACTCTAACGCTCCCTCTCCCATTCCCGTTTCCTCTCTAACACTACTATTGTAACTCACTAAACCAAACGACTCCGTTCTATTACCTAAATTCATAGCAGTAGACACAAATGAAGCCGTAGAAACATGCTAAAACATAAAATGTCAACATTCCTGTTTACTTAACTTATCCGAACGACTTCTTTTCTTATGCGAAATAATTTTTTCCAAATCTAACAGTTCACACTCCTCTCGCTAAACCAAATCCAATGGTTCACACTCCTCCTGGTAAACCAAATCCAACAATCCAACACTCTTTTATGTCCAAGCGATATCTAACACTCCCGTGGAAAAATCTTTCCTAAATCTAATGATCCACTGCAATACCTGAGAAATTCAGCTAAATCTAATGATCTACTGTAATACCTGAGAAATTCAGCTATGTGTAAAACCTAGATTAAGTAAAATGTAAGGTTTGGTCATAGTGAAATTGTCACTCCATGTAGTTGATATCATTGTGAATGATAATGTTTTTAATACTTAGAAGTGTATTGGATTTATGGAGTCGTGATTATTATAATTATATTAGAAAAATAAAGGATTATTGTGGGATGCGGTCGAATGTCCATTTAATCGATGATCGATCGGTTCTAATGAATAAATAATAAATTGAATCAGGTGATTTCACAGTCGATCATGAGGTCGATCTTGGCAGTAAGAAATGGTAATATGTTGGTGTGACAGTCGATTATCAATAGGACGATGATCGACTAGTAAATTCGAAAACTAGATTAGCGACTGATTAATGGGTAACTGCAGTCGATCATGGATGTGGAATGATCGTGCAAAATGGTGACCGTTAGTCTGGAAGCATGTAACTAGTGGTTGAAAGTTTGAGGAGTCACTGGAAACCAATGAGTCACACCTCCTCGACATCTTCTGAGAGATTTAGAGTGTATTTAGAGGGTATTAAGTTGAAAATTAGAAGGGAATGGTTGGCTTAGTCTTCTGAATTCTCTTGAGAATCTTCTGGTTTTTCTTTCGAGTTTTATGTTTCTGAGAGAATTGTTTCGACAGTGAGGGGGTTGCTGCTGAGTGGAAGAGAAGGTTAAACAAGAAGAAAGATAAGAGATTTGTTTGTGTTTTGTCTGAAAGGACCAACATCACGGGAGTAGGCTTTCTTGTTTGTTTGATTTTCTTGATATGTTCTTTGCAACTATGAATTGTCTATAAGCCTCTATTAATTGTTTTTCCTTGCTAGTGAATCTGTTCCTTGAGAATGAACTCCTTAAATGAATCTTTTTTCTAATAAACCAACTTGTTAGTAGTACAATCCTGAAGGAAAAAGTTTGTATTATTCCCTTAGAAATATATGTTGTTGTTGAGTTGATAAAACTTATGGTTGAAG
Source organism: Begonia loranthoides (assembly GCA_022433065.1). Taxonomy (NCBI): domain Eukaryota; kingdom Viridiplantae; phylum Streptophyta; class Magnoliopsida; order Cucurbitales; family Begoniaceae; genus Begonia; species Begonia loranthoides. Next base: position 23,623,267 of record CM039468.1, on the reverse strand, counting down.
GTGTTCTCTATCGATAAATTGCTCCCTATATGGTTTTAGGATAATTGTAATTGGTTGATTTATGTTAGTTAACATTTGTTAATGCTCTGATGAGAAATAAGTATTGTTGTTCAATTATTAAAATGTTGACCATAACATGTAATTGCTCCCTATAGGAATTGTTTTCTATGAACACTAAACTGTAATTGTATGATGTAAAATAAGTATTGTTGTTCAATTATTAAAATGTTGACCATAACCTGTGATTGATAAAATGCCTTACTCTTACTGCATAGTAGGTTTTGTGGTGTGTGTTATGAACATATGATTTCTTATGTCGGTACTTTACTACGGAACGGTTATGTTAAATAAGGTTGCCCTGTCCTGGAGATAATTTTGTGAAGAATCTATTGATGAATCTTTGAAAAGACAAAAGAATTATAAACTTATTAAACCCCTGTTAATGTGAATTGGTAAAATAGTTGAGTATAGAGAGTGATATAATGGCTGCATTGGTTGTTTATGAAATAGGTGAATTTCATGCTTTGATAATATGTTAGTGACAACATGCTTAGTATTAAATCATAGTTGATTCATAAGTCATGCCTCATTGTTTGTTAGTTGATTGTATTGTTTTTGCGATATATGAACTACTGTGTGACATTCATTTATATCATGCATCATATAGGCATGTCAGTTAGGGTTGCATATCATGCATTACATGGGATAATAATGGATTTAATATATGTAAATTGACATTTGGGGGTTGGGGAGTATAGTGACGGATCTGCTTGAGAGAACTTGCCTCCTCCCACGTAGGGATGGATCAGGAGTTGTTGTTCAAGTTGTATCCCAAGGATGTAACTATCTCCCTGTGGGAAATATCTCCAATGTTCTTGATGAAAGTGAAACTTTAATTAAAGAGAACGGATAAGTTCTATTCTATCAGACATGTGCATATAGAGTTGTCATAGGCATTTGCATTTATTCATTTATATCTCTTACTGGGTAATAGGCTCATTATCTCTCCTGTGATTTAGCTATTGAATGCGATCCTTGTGAAGTGAACGTGGAAGAAGTATGATGTGATACAGACTTATGTACCAGACTTGGAATGACCTTAGGGATGATGGCTTATGAAAGAATAAAAGTGTTTAATTTCGTTCAAGTACTTTATATTATGGTTTTTAAATGTCTTAAACTTGTTGGTTGATGATGTTTTTAAGAATAGTTTAACGTTTTAAATATATGTTTTAATTATTCCACATATATTTACTCAGATAATTTCCTTCAAGTGTTTTCGAATGAGTTTTAAATGAGAAAATTTTTATTGAAATGAGAAATGGAATTGGGATGTTACATCTATGTTACTTCTGATATGTTACTTCTGCTAATCTAATCCTATAGTTCAACATTCTCTCGCACCCAAACGACATCAAACACTCTGGCAGAAACATCTTTCTTAAATTCAACGATCCACATTTTTCTACTAAATGGATCCAACGGTCCAACGGCCTCTCGCATCCAACATTTCCATAGAAGAATCTTTCTCCATCCAGAATGATGCACCACCGATAGGGGAAAGATGGAAACCCCTTGATGCAAGCACCTAATAAGGAAAAAAACTGACCCAAAATAGCAGAATGATGAACTCAATCAATACACATCCTCTTAATGTGAAATTTGGACCACTCCTTACTCTATAAGTGAAAGTGAAGCCCTCCAAAAATTGTAGGTAAAATTGTTCGGGCGAAGAAGTTATGGTTGAATGGGTGCAAGCTCATCTGAATAGGCACCTTGGTTGTGCCTATTAACTTCAATGACCTCCTTAGATGGAAACACTCCAACTTCAGTCTTCACAAGTTTTCTACTCCTTTGCTGGGCATGCCTATAATGCCCAGATAAATCCTCCATATACTATGTAAAAGATTTTATGGAATGAACAAATATTTGATACAAGAAAATACATTTCGTAATTGTCAATTTCATATTCAATACAATGGGAATGTGGGTTGAAATATTATTGGAATTGTTAAATTGTAAATTGTTGTGGGAAGTGTATTTTGGGTTTTCGATTGGCGGGCAATCAAGGTTGCGATCGAGTATCGCGAGCGAATATGCATTACAGATTGCTCCCTAGAATTTTTTTCATCCTATGGTCGAAGTTGAGGTTAAAGAGTTCGACCGAAATGCATTCAAGATTACTTTTTTTGGTTTTCGACGCAATGCGATCGAGGGTGCAGATGTGATGCGTAGCCGAAAAGCAACATGTTTTGAATCTGTCAAATTCATCGATTTTACGGTTGAGTCATCGGTTAGGACACGGTCGCAGGGTCGGAAAGAAAACACAAAACAAAGGCAAAATTTGGAAAATTGATCGTTGTACGGTCAATGGTTCAGACGACTCCTTCGACTGAAAAACCTATTTTAAACAGAAAATCTATTTTCTGTCAGCCATTTCTCTTCTCCTCCAATAAAAATTTCTCTCCACTAGCAGAGAAGATAGCAAACTTTCCATGTGGCCATCTCGCGTTGGACCACTGTCCTTTGGTTTGGGTAACTATCCATCAAACCTGGTGTCCACGTGAGTCTCCCTTCATCTATAAGTTGATGGCAATGGATGGAGTGGCATTCAGAATTTTGCATTAACCGAGAGCTGGGACCAAGAGGAAGTGAAGGAGAAAGGTGAGGGTGCTTCATTTTCCATCTTGTGAGTGAAGAGTGTTTTGTGAGTTGAGTGGAAAAAGGAAAGCTTCTGTCTTAGAATTTCCTAGGTGTGCTGCTGCTCTGTATGGGTGTTGTGGCTGGAAGTGAGCTGACTGAGCAGTGGCTTTTCTATTGAAGGTAAGAATCAGGATGTAGTTGGCCAATGGAGGGACTACTTCATGGGATTTTGTTGGTATTAATTTCAGCTCTGGTTATTTGCTGCAAAATGTGGATTACTGCCTTGATTTCTTGCTGATAATTGCTATTATGTTGCTATTAAGAGAAACAAAAATTGTCAACGATAATTGGATGAGATTACTGCTTTGAATTCTTGTTGTCAAGTGTTTATAAGCTGCTAAGTTTAATTCTGCTTTGGTTATTTGCTGCCCATCGTTAACATGTTGCTAATAAAGAAATTTGAAGGTTGTCAATAGCCACTGTCATTTTTGTTGGAAAACTAGTTGCTGTCATGTAGTTGGTTAAGGGCTGCCATGGGTTTTGTATGAAGCATTTTCCCTTATTGCCTCTCTGTGAAGTATTGGATTATCATTGGTTTTAATTTCTATTAAATATAACCTGATGGGAAATGGAAAGAGGACTTAGGATTGGTTGTTAACCGTCAAGAAATGGACAATGAAGAAGTGAGTTAAATCATTATCATGCGGATTGTTTGCATTAGTACTTCAGGCTTGGAGGATTCTTACGTTGTTGCGTTGAATGTTTTTCTGAATCTAGAGATTTTTCTTTGTTAATCGATATATATTGTTCCCTGTTAATTTACTTGAACTCTGTTAAACTGATTGTTTTAACTTAAGCATGAACTATTATATCACTATTTTCATATCATGTTTCCATATTTTTTCTATTGTTGTGAACTGTATATGACATGACATCCATACATCACAATTAGGGCTTATGAAATTGTTGACATATGCATGACATGCATAATAAATGTAAATATGCATGTGGGGATAGGAAGATTTGGTGGCAGTCCATCGGTGGTGACACCGCTAATGGATGTATCTCCTCCTACGTAGGGAGCGAGTGACATTTGAGCTACATGGACCATAGGATGTATCCTCTTCTCTTGTACGGAAATCACCAATGCTTGGCAACAAAAGAGATTGGTGATGGTATGCGGTGATATCCCTTATGGATATATCTCCTCGTTGGAGTGACAGTTTAACCGCATGACCATAGGATGTATCCTTTCTCTCGGTAATAACAGAAAAGAGAGGTTCTTTTCTGAAATGCATTATTAGCATGAGCACGCATGAGAATTTACATTGCATTTCATCCTAATTCTTGCTGATCGTTAGGCTATTGTTTTATCCCGTGATGTAGGTGATTATAATGAGACCTGTGACATGCAAGTAGAGGAGGAGGCATTACAGGATGAGCTTTTGGGTTATTAGCCAGGTTCAACCTGATGGTTATGGCTCACAAATAACAATGCTGGTTATTTTGAACACTTAACTTTGGATTTTGAATGTGTTAAAGGATTTGTAACCATGGACTCTCATTGGAAATGTTGAAACTATGTTTTGAAAATTGCCATCTATTTTTGCTCATTTGACTCTGATATGTTTTCAAATCAATTTTCTAATACACGTTTTAAATAAATTAAAGGATTTTTTTTATATGGCTAAAAATGAAAGTAAGAAAAAGGGTTAATAATGCGGGGCATTATAGTTGGTATCTGAGTATAACCAGGTCAAATGCAGTTTTGTAGACTGTTGGTAACACAAGACTCATCGTGGAATACTCCTCCAACTGTAAGTTCTGTTTTAATTTTAAAATTATTTTCTTTAAACTTATTACTCCCTAATGTGAAAATGTAGAGGACTCTAGGATGGCAAGGAGAGCAAGAACCAATATAAGAATTAGTGATGAGAGGGATCAGGCGCCCGATAGATAAGAAAATATTGACGGCTGAGCGGATGTCAGGATTCACAATAAGAGAGATGAGACCCTTAATCGAATTGTCAATGTGGTGTAGTGACAGTCCCATTATATGGAGCGGTAGCTTAAAGTCATGGAGCGTTTTATGGAAAGAGAGAATGGTAACGGGAATTGGAATCACTGTGCTATTGGGGGTCCTGTGGAAGCGAGCTGGGAAAAGTTCTTGCGGCTTAAGCCTCCTAGCTTTGAGGGTAATATTTTCGATGTCGCCGGAGCTGAAGAGTGGATATGATCAATGGAAAATATGTTTGAGTATGAGAAATTGAGAAAGTAAGTGTGCTACTTATGTACTGACCCAAGACGCCCAGTTTTGGTGGGATTCCGTGAAGATGACATAGGAGGTTTGAACTCTCACGTGGGAGAATTTCAAGAAACTGTTGAACAAAAAAAATTTCAATTATACGATCTAGAATCAGAAACTACTGGAGTTTATGCGATTGCGCTAGACAAGGACTGTATCCAAATGCATACGGAAATTTGAAGCATTGTCTAGGTTTGCTCCGCTTTTGGTGGCAAATAATGGGCACAAGGTTCAACATTTCATCCAAGGACTTAAAATAGAAATCTTGAGGGGGGTAAGACTGGCTGGCACACGAGGTATTCCATATGCGTAGGTTGTGGCTAGGGCGCTTGATACTGAGGATGTAGAGTCAATAGCGGCAAAAAAAAAGGGAGATAAATCAGAGAGTCTAGCAGAACAACCAGAGCCTACAACAGCGCGATGCTCTATCGGCAAACAGTGGCATGAAGAGGCCATTAGGGAATAAAATGTAGCAGGGGAGAGACAAGCCTAAATGTCAGAAGAGTCATTACGGGTAGTGCACAGTGGGCTTTGGTGGATGTTTCAAGTGTGGGAAGCTGTGGTATGTGTCGAGACATTGTCCAAATTTGGTGGGAGGATCAAGTGGGGTAGCTCCGCAAGTGTTCTCATTATTTGGGAACGACTAAGAGGAGGAAATATTGGTGGTCGTATCAGGTACACAAAATATTATGAAGTTATTACCCATATGCTTTTATATGATATTAGAATATCCTCCCATAGCATTAGAAATTTCTGCATTTAAATAAATAAATTTTCTGATCACCCTAGGTACTATATATATTAATAATGTTGCTGCATACTCCTTAGTTGACACTAGAGTTACTCACTCATTCATCTCCACCAAATTTTTTGCGAAGGCAAATTGTCCCCCTAGTTTTTTGAGGAGTCGATATAGAGTACTCCTACCTTCAGGAGATTATATTACTACTAGTGGTATTTTGGAAGCATATGCAGTTCAAATAAACGGTCGCGTATTCCATATTGATCTAATTGCTATGCACATAAAGGGATTTAATATCATTCTTGGCATGGACTAGTTAGCCCAGAACCAAGCGGTTATTAATTGTGCAAGAAGAGAGGTCCACTTCTACCCTCTCAGTGGTGAACAACACATCTTTCGAGGAGTCAAGGAAAAGGGAAAGTTGGCAGTTATTTCTGCACTCAAGGCAGATCAACTAATGAAACGTGAATGCAAAGGATTCCTTGCGAATATAATGAACACCACAATCAAATCTGAGATGAAGGTAGAGGATGTTGTTGTGGTTCTTGACTTTTGGAGGGTTTTCCTGGGTGATCTCCCTGGGATGCCACCTAGTAGGAAAATTGAATTCGTAATAGACTTACATTCTGGCACGAAACCCATTTTAAAGAATCTGTACTGAATGGCACCCACAAAATTGCATGAGTTAAAGGCCTAGCTTGAGGAGTTAATCAACAAAGGGTTCATCCGTCCAAGTTTCTCACCCTAGGGAGCTCCGGTTTTTTTGTGAAAAAGAAGGATGGATCGTTAAGGATGTGCATAGATTATCTAGAACTGAACAAAGTGACGATTAAAAATAGATACCCTTTACGTCAAATTGATGATCTATTTGACCAGCTACATGGTGCCTGCATGTTTTCAAAAATTGACCTCCGTTCGGGGTATTATCAGTTGAGAGTTAACCGAAGAATATACCCAAGATAGCATTTCAAACAAGATATAAGCACTATGAATTTCTGGTGATATCTTTCGGGTTGACCATGGCCCCTGCAGCTTTCATGGATTTGATGAACCAAATTTTCAGAGACTATCAGGACAAGTTCATTATCATCTTCATCGATGAAATTCTTGTATATTCCCAGTCGGAAGAAGAACACCGTGAACATTTAAGAATTGCCCTATCTATCCTAGAGCAGCACCAAATTTATGGTAAATTTTCCAAGTGTGAATTCTGGCTAAGTGAAGTCAGTTTCCTTGGCCATGTGATCTCTAAAGATGGCATTTTTGTGGACCTAGCAAAGATTCAGGCAATTGTCGAATGGATTCAACCAAAATGTGTGGGCAATGTGACAAGTTTTCTCGGATTGGCTGGATATTACAAACGATTCATAAGTGGATTTTTGAAAATTGTTATGCCTCTCACCGGTTTGACTAATAAAAATGTAAGATCCTGGTAATTCAGTGAATGCGAAGAGAGTTTTTAGGAATTGAAACGTCGGCTGATATCAGCACTTGTATTGGCCCTACCAATGAAAGAGAGTAATTTCTATGTTTATTGTAATGCATCCAAGAGCGGACTTGGTGGGGTACTGATGCAGAAGGGAAAGGTGATTGCCTATGCTTCAAGACAACTTAAACCACTAAAACTAATTACCCTACTCACGATCTTGAGCTCATTGCTGTGGTCTTCACACTGACAATCTAGAGGCATTATCTTTATGGGCAACGGTGTTAGATCTACATGGACCATAAAAGTTTGAAGTATATCTTTACGTAGAAAGAGTTGAACATGAGGCAGTGGCGATGACTGAAATTCGTAAAAGATTATGATTGTGAGATCAAATACCATCTCGGAAAGGTGAATGTTGTGGCTAACCTTTTAAGCAAGAAGGTTGCAATAATGAGTATAATATGTGAAGAGATGCTTGTGGGACTGCAGAAAGATGTTCGAGAGCTGGACATGCAGATGGCTCCTACACAGTTGGCAAATGTTTTATCAGCTCTTACACTAAAACCCTTTATATTTGAAAAAATTAAGGAAGTCCAGTAGAAAGACACCCAATGTGAAGATTTCAAGCTGAATCCGGCTCTATTTGAGTTTCAAGACTATTCTATATCTACGGACGAAATAGTGAAAATTAAAAACAGATGGTACGTGCCTGCCGACTCACTGTTGCGATTGGCGATATTGAAGGAACCCCATTCTTCAAGTTTTTCCATCCACCCCATGTGTAATAAGATGTATAATGATCTTAAAATGCACTATTATTGACCTGCGATAAAGTACAAAAATGCCAAGTATTTTGCCCTATGCTAGGTATGCCAACAGGTAAAGGCGAACGCCAATACCTGAATGGAAGTGGGAGCACATCACAATGGATTTTGTTACTGGGTTACTGAGGATTGTTGACAGATTGACCAAGGTTTCTCACTTCGTACCAGTACAAATGACCTACCAAATGAATCAATTCACAAACTTGTATGTTAAAGAAATTGTACGATTGCATGGTGTTTTGGTCTCTATTGTGTCTGATCGGGATACATGATTTGCATCTGCGTTTTAGAAGAGCTTGAACAAGGCCATGGGCACATAATCGAAGTTCAGTAGTACCTTTCATCCGCAGACTGACGACCAAAGTGAATGTATAATCCAGATATTTGACGATATGTTGTGTGCATGTGTACAAGAATTCGAAATAGGATTGGGAAGGATGCTACCCTTGGTTGAATTTGCCTACAATAACAGTTTCCAAGCGACTATTGGTATGGAACCCTATGAAGCATTGTATGGTAGGAAGCGTAGTTGGTGAACCTGAATTTTATGTCCCTGACATGATATAACAGACAACCAAATTAGTGGCAATCATCCGACAAAGAATGCTAGCTGCTCAAAGTCACCAGAAAAGCTATGCTGACCACTGTCGTCGGGACTTGGAATTCAATGTTAGGGACCTAGTCTTTCTAAAGATATCACCTTTCATGGGTGTTATGCAGTTTGGACAAAAAGAGAAACTAAATCCGTGATATATTGGCCCCTTTGTGATCACAGAAAGGGTCGGCAAAGTGGCATATCAGTTGTAACTACCAACTACCATGGAGGGCGTGCACTACGTATTCCACATATCAATGTTAAAGAAATAACTTGGTGATACAATTCAAGTAGAACATCAAGAAAACTTTGAAGTTCAAGCAAACTTTAGCTACGAGGAAAGACCAATTCAGATTCTGGACTCTAGAGTAAAAGAACATCGACATAAAACTCACAAACAAGATGAAATCAATTTTAACACCAAAAACCAATCTGTTTAATGCCAAAAGGAAATGACCAAATGGAGGGAACTCCAAACCTTTGAAAAAGATAAGCTTTAGCTGGAAATGTTCTGTCTTCAGACAAGCCATAAAGAGGGCTTACATACGCCCTTAAATTACGGCTACCCTAAACACAAATTGCCATGTTGTCCAAATAGCGATAAAACCAAAACATGCTATCGGCCACGAGGCAAAACCGAGAGCATCCAAACAAGCCATTAATGAGCTACAACAAAATATACCAAATAAAACCATAAACCTCCTTTGAATTCTAAATCCTCTTGAAGTGACTTCATTGTTGATGGCCTTAATGCTCCCCTTATGGTGCATGGAGGGGTCGAATGTGGAGAAGCCTCGAGTGCTTGGTTACACTCCCATTTTAGTAAGTTCTTTGGTTTCTCCATATCACTTGTAGATGGTGCTTCCTCCAATTGATCACAAAATGCTTCACTTGCAAAATAAGAAGAAATAAAAAAGTTATAGAGCCTCTTGGCTCGTGGTCTTGTGATTGGCCCTTGAGGTGCATCAAAGAATGATCTCAGTCGTTCCTAAATTGCATCTGATGCTTTCTACACGTATTTCCTTAATTGCAAAATATAAAATATAAACTAACGCTTACAATTTTTCTTATCGTGGACATTACACGTTATTTCTTTATAAATTCTAATATACTTGGCTTTCCTAATTCTTCAATAATTCATATTTTATTTTATTATTAATAAAATGAAATAATTTATTTTAACTTTCCTAATTCTAATATTTTAAATCCTTTATTAAAATTCTCCAATTGACAATAATTAATCTGATTAAATTCTAAATTTTCACATTATATAATTAAAACTATTTGTACAAAAAATCAAGGTATTACATCGGCGCTATCAAAAATTTAAATCTCTTTGTGTGAAAAAATACCTCAAACTCTTGTGATAAGAAAATATCTCAAATTTAGCGCCATAAAAATAACTTTGCTAAATATTCAAGCCAAAAATAATAGCAGCTAACTCCAAATCATGTATAGGTTAGTTTCCTTCATGTGTCTTCAATTGTCGAGATGCATGTGCTATCACTCTATTTTGCTACATCAGAGCACAACCTAAACGAATTTCTGATGCATCAGTGAATATACTACATACAACAAATTTCCATCAAGTACTGCCAAAACTGGAGCGGTAGTCAACCATTGCTTAAGCTCCTCAAAGGCTGTCTAACATCGTCGTCCTAAATAAACTTTACATTTTTTCTTGTCAATTGAGTTAGAGGCATAGAAATGGAAGAAAATTTTTTCACAAACCGATGATAATAACTAACCAAACGAAATATACTTCTTACCTCAGTGATATTTTTGGTTGGCTTCCAATTTAACACAGTCTCGACTTTGGCTGGGTCTACTAATATGCCATCCTAAGAACCAACATGGCTTAAGAATTTTACTTCAATCATCCAAAAGTTGCATTTCTCCTGCTTTGTCTGGAGTTTATGTTCACGCAACGTCTGTAAGATAATCTTGAAGTGCTCTTTATGCGCGTTGTGAGTCTTAGAATATATTAAAATATCATCGATAAAAATCACCATAAACTTGTCATGACCGGGCCAGAAAACTCGATTCATCAGGTCCATAAATGTAGCTTGTAACATCCCAGTTTTTCATACAATCTAAAACTTATATTTTGAAAGACCTTCTTTTTTTATAAATACAGCAGAAGACTTTGATTACTAAATCATTTGGAAATTCCATGAATACAACATTTGCAACAGCGTAAGACTTTGTATTTTTAAAAGCCAAAGGGAGTAAAATACCACAGAAAAACCTTATTAATAAAATAGAATACAATAAATAAGGTTTCATTTCTTTAAAAACATTATTCCAAACCTTTTACATTTTCTCTTTATTCTTTAACCTAGCCAGGCTCCAAGTTTGCAACGTACAAATACTCCATCAACTGCAACTATCATTGATACCATGCATACCTACACCACAAGACTTAAACTATGAGCTTAACGCTCAGTAGGAAGTGAAATGCATAATGAACATGATATGCGCGTTATAAGACCATTTAAATTTAGTTTTCCTTTTCTTTTCCTTTCTTAACATTCATTTATTTATAAAAAAGGTGATGAACTTCAATCACAATAAACTTTCTACTATATCAATGAACGTGTGTTATGGTGGTGAACTTGCACCTTACTAATGAACTTATACCAAATCGGTGGACTTATACTACAACGGTGAAGTTGTATCATGATGGTGAACTAATTCCATCATGATGAACTTATACTATTTCCTTTCTTTTCTATACACATCAATGCACTTTGTTCCGTTGCCAATCAAAATGCACTAGCAACCATGTGCATCAACACTTAAATGGCCTCACCAACCATTTGCTGGTCTATCTCGACATCAATCGAGAACAATTTAACAAACTCAAGGTTATCACTCTGTATTCTTTAACATGTAACATTTTAAAGTTATAAAACACTTATGCATGAGAAATCCATTTTCTCGAAAACAATGATGCATGAATGCACACAAGTACTATATCCTTGAGCGACAACATAATCACAACTTAGATCTAACAAACCAATCATCGAACCAGCAATTATTAATAATAGTAAAATAGTACATCTCCAAGAAAAGCATGATCACAACCTAACATCTAACACAACCACACAACAACAATATAACCTATCTATTATAATAACCTCATCTAACAGTGTCTCATCATTCCTCAAATCATACGATAATGCTCCACCATCAAGGTAACCAAGGAGAATTATAACACTAAGTGTTTGATAGTTTATCCAAGCAACAACAGAGAGCACTTCCTACTTTTACAACATCTCTTATCTCATGGTTATCCAGCAGTACATGACAGAGAACTAGCTCTACATTTTCTTCAAATAAAGAATGACTATCAACAATTGAACCCTAAGTTCTTGATAGCAACATCAACAATATATCATAACAGTATCTCTTCACATGATCGAACTCTAACCTCTATTAAGCACACACACTAATATGACCAATTTACTCTTATGTTTATCAACACAATAGTTAGGATGACATTCAAACGATATTCACAACAAAACACTTATACCAACAATAAACAACAGTCATCAATAACAATCCTACCTCATCATATACTAAAACACCAATAGAATTTTACAGAACTCATCCTTAACAATATAGGAGATTGATATAACCTCAACAAGATACTTCCAAAATCACAGTAGACAAAAATATCAACAACATCCAGATTATATTTCCTCAACACAACAACATAAAGAACAAGCATCAAGAACAATCAAGGTATATCAAAGCAGTAATAAATCCAAACAAACCTCCTACTTCTTGTGATGTAGGTCTGAAGGGAAAACTCAAAAATACTTCTTACCTTAGATTCTTGAAGATAATCTCCTCCTCTTCTTCTTCCATCGTGACTGCTCACCTTTTCTCTAGAGGCTCACACCATGTTTCTTTCATAGTTTCCTCCTCCCTAAATGTCTCCTTTTTCTCCTAATAGCTCTCTACTTCTGCTCTTTTTCACTCGGATTTCTGCCCTCACAAATGAAAAAACTCCCTTTTTATTCTTTCATGGACTTCCCCTCCTCTCAAACACCACTCACAGATTCTCCAGATTGTCCTACACTCTTTCTCTATTTCTCACCATTTCCTCCTCTCATTTTCTCTTCCTTTCTTGTTATATATACTGAACCAACAGGTATCAACGCAGGAGGTTAAGGAACACAACCCATCAATGAGGTTCCCACTGCATCGTCTTCCATTCAAAATAAAACATCGCAGCTCATTCAGGTAACGTTTGGAATTTCCTGATCGATCAAGCCTTCAGGTGATGGACCGCCAAACATCATTCAGAACAATTTCTCATGAATACCGGTTGATCGTCCACTACACGTGATAGACCGCAATTCAGCTTTTGTTGACTGAGATGGACTGCTATTTACTTCCTAATCGACTATAAAACTCACTTTTCCACAATTCCATGTAAAGTCGGTCGATCAATAACTACATCACATGATCGACTGCTCAAAATATTGCTTGCCACTATAATATTCTGCATTGCATGTGATTGACAACTTTACTTCTTTTTGATCGACCACAACAAAATAGAAAACTTCTTTCTTCATTCTGCTCACCTTTGGTCGATCACTCTCTTCAGGAGATCGACCAAACTTCCCTGCTAACACTTCTAACACTTACAAATTCACACTTCCATAAATTAGACTGCCAACCACTCCTCCTAATATACATCACTTAACCACTTAATGTATTACTCCTTCACAAATCACACTCAGCACACCTAAATCTTCCAAACTAGTACTATTAGCATTACTATAGTTCTAATTGTCCTTGCTTAACCTCATACTTAGTACTACGAAAATCTAGGGTATTACATAACTCCCTCGTTATATAAATTTTGTCCTAAAAATTTTCCTAACATAATAGCTTCCTCAATCACACAAAGCAACTCATTATAAGTATTTCATGAGTTTTCCCAAAAGATAAATTGTTCCCACTTCTCAAAACATAATTACTTAATGAAATTACTAACTTACATTTAAGTCATTTGATCATCACTTACATTTACTGCTAGAGAAAAAGCCTTTGCCAAATTCTCTTTTCTTTCATCAGACAGTGTGTGATAGATCTTTGCAATATGCCGAACTTTGTTGCATCTAAAGCATCACCCAGGTCCAGTCATGCATTCCCTTCCATGACTTTTCTTACACTTTGGGCATTGATTGACTCATAAATTTTCAACATTTCCTTCAATATGCTTCTCATTTCTTTGTGACTCACCTCCAATGAAAGCACTCTTTGATCCCCTTATATTTGGTTCTTCATCCACCAGCTGTTGAGATTGCATTTCCTGCCCTACATTCCTATTGCACTTTCTAAATTTCATAACTTGAAACTCAGCTTCCTCTACCTCGAGGGCTTTTGCTATAATGTCCATGTAAAGTATCCTTGGAGTACTAGAAATCTTCACACCTCAATAAATTTCCAATTTGAGTCCTTGAATAAATTGGTGTACCTTATATGCTCATTATCGCTCACTAAATGTGAGGAAAACTGTAATATCCAAGATTTTTCTCAGTACTAAGCATACGATCTAAGTGATGAGTATTTGAGATTTATAGGATGATTTTAGTTTAGGGAAGTAATTTATGGTTGTGTTTGTTCAAAAGGTGATTTTCTACGTTAAGAAGGGATATCAAATGGTGGTGGTCGTTCATGGCTTTGGTTGATGGAGCACTGAGGGTAAATATAGTTGGCGGTCGACCAAGTGGAATGTGGTCGATCTTAAGTGTTTCAAATATTACAGATTGTAGCAGTATTCGGAGCGGTCGATCACCTGAAGGAGGTTGATCGACGGACTCTAAAGAGAATATAATATAGTCGGCATCAATTTTTGAAGCGGTATATCATTAACGGGAGATTGATCTACCAGCTCCAAAGCAAAATTTATACAAAGAACGATGATTTTTGAAGCAATCGATCATCTACTAAGAAGGTGATTGGCTGATAATTCTAAAGAATCAGGATTTACGGTTGATCATCAAAGAATGGCAGTCGATCACAATAATAGAAATTGTGAGTGTTATGATTCGTGGTCAATCACAAGGAGAAGGTGATCGACTAGAATATCAAGGATCATTTGAAAATTTGTAAACCATCGTCTAGAAATCAAAGGGATGCTCGGGTTAATGACTGGTTGTGACCCTTGACCATCCTTGTATCGTTAGATGATATAGGGAGGATTAGACAAAAGAAATGAGGGAAGAAAACTCAAAAAAGAATAGAGAGACTTCATGGTTCTTCTCTCAAAGTTGCCGTTGTATTCTTGGTTTTATGGAGGCTGTAATCTTCTAGAAAACTTTGTTGGACAGTTTGTGTAAGGGGAATCTTCCATAGGAGAGAGGATTGCAAAAAGAGGAAAGAGACTTGCATGTGTTTTGCCTTAAAAGGCCTTCATCACAGGAGTAGGGTGATTTTGTGTTATTTTCTGATGATATACTGCTGATCAATGGTTTTAGTTTGTTATCTGAGACTGTGCTACATGATAATATGCTGATCAATACATCTTATTTTGTTGTTAGATTGTTCTTAGTTCAATTATAGTATCACATGAAATAAATGTATTGATGAATATGCCGTGTAGGTTGATGTACTCTTTGTTTGATAGTGGGATAAATAATGTCTACTAATAATAGATGCTTTGATAGAGAACCTTTTGTTAATTTTTTTGTGATTTGGAATAGTGCTCTGATGTGCATTGTGGATCTTATGGCTGGTTAAGCTATTGGAAGAAAGAAAAATGTAAAAAGGTTTTGTAATAATGTTTTCAAAGAAAAGAATTTTATTTATGATATTTGTTTTGGTTTAAAAATATAAAATCTTCCGCTATTTTATGTACAATTTATAAATGTCTTGCGCTTTATAAAAGAAAATTTCTTCCAAATTATGAGTTTTTAAAAGTTAGAAATACAGAATATTACAAATGGTATCAGAGCTCCTAGGTTTTAAAATCAGTTTTGTAAACTGCCCACCAGCACAAGTCACAACGTGGAAATGCTTCATTGACTGTCAGGAAACCCCTATGCGTTGAAGAGGATGAGTCAGTTGAGGGCGAGGGAGAAATGAACAATTGTACTCTATTACAATTGAAAGATGGCAAAGGAAGCTCTAGAGGGGAAAAATGGTCACTAGAGGAAGGGGAGCAATAGAAGAAAGAGAAAATAATTCAGTTGAAGCTTACATTTAGTCAATGCGCGTAGTGTGGGAAGAATCATCACAGGCCATCTTTGGCTAGCTTTGGAAGGTGTTACAAGTGCGGGGAAAGTAGACACATCACTAGGTATTGTCCATAAGTGTGCAACAAAGGAAAGATGCCTATGGAGTGATCTATCCTTTGAGTGATATTAATAAATAGCGAATAATAGTGATGTTAAGAATGGAAACCATAGTTATAATATTAAGCGAAACGAAAATTGTAAAACATTTATGACATTATGTTTCAATAGAGTTGTGGAATGATCCTAAGTTGATAATTATCTTTCATGACCAAAATATAGTGTAACGACCCAGTTTTTAATTACTCTAAAAATGCGTTAAATTTAAAACATTTTCTTTTCTCTTGTAAGCAGCGGAAAACTTTTTAAAATATAATCAGAGTTCTTTTTCTAAAAAGTCAGACCATTAAAAATATTTTCTTTAGACTCGTTATGAAAATCGTTATAAGCAGTGGAAAACCAAAGTTATAAAATTTTTTCTTAAAACATAGCGGAAGCGTAAATAATTCAATTAAGGAATACTAGCCATATTATTACAGGTTAGTTACAAAAATGTTTTTCTCTTTTACTTCCTTTAGCCTAGCCAACCACAAGTTCTGCGCATGCAAATTCCTCATCAAGTGCTTCCTCATTTGTTCTTTTGTGAGTACCTACACCATTAGCAAATTGTGAGCCAAGGACCAGTAATAAATGAGATATATAGTATGTATGTCTCTAACTCATTATGTCAGAATGGGTCCGCCCCAACCGTTCTTTTCTTTATGTCAGAATGGGTCTGCCCCAACCTTTCTTTTCAATACGATTTTACATAACTCGTACGTCGAGCGGGAGATTGAAGGAACCCATGTTGGAGGTAAAATGTTGGTCAGCTTCTAACCACATAGGGTAGCTAGTCCCGTTCCTGACAGGGAGGGGCGTAAGTCTAGACTACCTGATTAAATTCGAACTACCCGTCTGTCTCCCAACTCTCCATTGATTTTCTTTAATTCTTTTCTCACATAACTCGTACATTGAGTGGGAGATTGAAGAAACTCGTGTTGGAGGTATAGTCTTGGTCGGCTTCTAACCACCTAGGGTAGCTAGTCTCATTCCGACAAGGGAGGGGCATAAGTCTAGACTACCTGATTAGATCCAAACTACCAGTTCGTCTCCCAACTCCCCATATATTCTCTTAATCTTTTTCCTCACTCAAATGCATATGAGTACCACCTTAGAGGCGGCACTTCCTACTTGTTTCTATTAATATGATGCATGTCAATGCAAAAGCTAACATACATCTATAAGCCAATCAGTTCATTCATAAAGGAAACAATAACAACATAGGAAGCAATAACGACATAGACGTGCTTGGCAATTCAAGGGAAACAATAACACAATAGATAGGCAATTTAAAGGAAACAATAAAATATAGGCATGCTTGGTAAATTAAAGAAAGTGATATCAATGTAGATATGCTCGGCCATTTAAAGGAAATAATAACAATATAAACATGCTTAGTAATTTAAAGAGAACAATTATAATAAGGGCATGCTTGGCAAGTTAAAGGAAATAACAACAATGTAGACATGCTTGGTAGTTAAAGGAAAGCAATAACGTTGTAGACGTGCTTAGTAATTTAAAGTGAATTAAAGGAAACAAAATGATATGCCAACGTCCAAAACATGCTTAGAGATTGAAGTAATAACGTGTGAACAACATGGGCATAATATGACAACATAGTAGAAACACAAACAAACAATTAAAGGAAAGACATTGCTAATGGTGTAGGGTCTTCACAGGCCAATGACTCTATCTCAATTTCTTACCTCAAAGCTTTATTTTGAATTAGCCTTTAATCGTTATCCTTTCTCTTTCCGATACCTTCAAAATTAAAAACATTTATCATTAACAACTTGTAATCGAATTCTATAAACATTATCACTTAACAATTCCAATATTCACAACTTAGCAATCAACAGTGGATCATTAACTAACCACAACGCAGATTCATATTCATCAACGTCATACTGAATCAATATATCCACTGAGAATACTTTAAGAAACCATGATGCAGCTAAACAATAGGGCATTATTTCATTATCCATTAACACTAACTCAACAGAACACACACACACACACACACACACACACACACACACACACACACATATATATATATAGAAGCACAATTCACAGAGAACAATTCACTCCCAACTTCAGGCAACAGAGAATACATACACAACATATATGCTTCACAAAACCAATACGTAGCAAGCAACCAAAGTAGCATCCAGCACACCACAAAACCAAGAAGCAGAAACCAACAGAGGCTTAATCCATCAACATAATATAGCTATATACCAGTCGAGCACAAGCAGAGAACCATTCCACCGATCGAGTATACTTTTATAATCCATAGAAAAGAAGAAATGAGCTTAACAGAAAACACCTAAGAATCTCCTTCTCCATAACCTCTCTATCTTCTTCCTTAGTTTTCACTTTCTTCCCTCATGGTTTAACCTTCTAGAGAGCATTTCCCTCTTTGCTCTATCTGAATTTTCTAATTTAGAGAAGCACACCCGAGAGCACTACTCCAGCCTTCTCCTCATCCACTACATTTAACTCA
Organism: Begonia loranthoides; assembly: GCA_022433065.1. Classification (NCBI taxonomy): domain Eukaryota; kingdom Viridiplantae; phylum Streptophyta; class Magnoliopsida; order Cucurbitales; family Begoniaceae; genus Begonia; species Begonia loranthoides. The sequence continues at coordinate 23,604,871 of CM039468.1, read as the reverse complement.
CCAGAGAACACTCCTCACCATACCTTGCTACCAGCCATGCCTGGTCATCATGCCATCCCCTTCGCATGTCCGAGTTATCAGTTTCCTCACAGCAAGAACCGGCTACGGATGGACCGGTTCGAACCAAACTGTAAGTAGGACCACAGTCCTTTGGGCGGTCCAACATGAATTGCCGGCTTCCTGCCCTGCCATCGCTAAACCATCATTGCCAGCCACTAGAAAAATTGACATAGCGCCAAGGAGAAGAACACAAAACCCATACCATCAATTTACCGCAACGTACTGCAGTCGATGATTTGCAGCAAGCGAAAAATGCAGCACACAGGAGTTCATCCAATCCCATGCCCACGACTCGACCACGTGAGCCCTAGCTCAAAATTGCTCGCCTCTCAACCCCGCCGTCCGTCGTACCTTCATCTGCGGAACGGTGCCTTGAGCTCAAGCTCCCTCTTCCTCCTCGCGTATCCCTCTCTCTGTCTATTTCCTTCCCTCTTAAGAAAGGGTTGCGGGCCATTTGGCTTTAATCCCAGACTGAACAGGTTCAAGGAGAACTGGTTCAACTCTACACTTTCTCTTCCACCAATTTTCATCTAAATTTTCCCTTTTAATTATCACTTCCAATTTATTAGGTTATCATTCATTTCAATTTCATTTAATTACCTTAATTAAATTTTCCTTCCAACTATAAATTATTTCTTCACATTTACCTTCAAACCGGACCGGTTCAGGATAAACCGGTTCAATCAATTAAATTCTCATTCCTCACTAAATCTCTATTTTTTGGTTAAGGAAAGGTGTCCAGTCTTATCCGCATTCGTCCAAAAAGTCCAATAATTTGGAGAGATTTGAATTCTCTTCGTCCGCTATCGTCCACCATTGTCCTGCCTCGTCTAAAATCTCTCATTACAAACAAATTAGGATGAGAATCGTCATCGCCGCTTGTCCCAAAATATGACGGACGACTGGAGATGCATTTTGGACGTAACGCCCAGTCCTTGTGTTGTCTGCGTGCATCCAAAAACTCCAAAAATACACTTTCTAGTTTAATCCCAATTCATGCAATAAATTCCTTAAATTATAATCTTATGAATATGTCCTTGGTAATACCCCAATAATTATCCAATTAATCCAAATACCTCTAATTACTTTCCAATTATCCTTATTAAATTTTGATATAAAAAGTTAGGGCATTATTGTAACAACCCGATTCTAAATCTTTCTGTTAAACAATGTAATCAAACTTTGGAAGTAAAGATTGGAGTAATAAATATTTACATCGTCCCTATACGCGTTGAGTTGTGACATATAATCTTGTTGAGATCCGATTCGGATAAAAACTTAGTCGAAAATACAAAGGAAATGGACTTGCGGTATGTTCGGACGCCTAAGGACGATGTTGCGGACGTGAAGTGTCGTTCGCAACACACCTGGAATGTTGCCCCGACTTGGGACGACTTCGGGGATGAGATGATGCATCCAAACTTATTCGCGACGTGGACTTCCAAACGATCTTGCGGATGAGGAAGAATGCGTCCGCATCGAATCTGTTTAAGTCTGGAGACTTTAGGACGACTGCGACGCCCGCGTACGAGGTAAGGGGTCGTCCGAATTAAATCCGTCCAAATATTGGACACATTTGGACGATACATAGGGACAAGGCGGATGAGGCCTAGCGTTCGAATCTGGTCTATGGATAGTACGAACAAAGGTGGGGACGCCGATTTCTGTCCAAAGTCAGATTTTAGCCTACAGATTTTTTTGTCTTGCGGACGATGGTGGACGGGATTAAGGCATCCACACCCGTCCGAATCATTGCAGATCAGCGACAAAACTTGTTTAAAATCAGAACGAAAAGGACACTCAACCAATAATATCGCAGCTCCTTGACACCAAATTGCCTCCACGACCCTGACCAGCCAGAGACTATCCCTGCCACATGTGTGATTGTCCCCAGGTGAGTCTCTACTTGACCCAACCTTCCTTCCTCTTCTTCTCCTTCATTTCGGCTGGGGGAGATTATGTTGGAGTAGGGAGGCTAAGGAGCACTGCTGTCCATGTAAAGAGGAGTCTTCAAAGGTAAGGATATGGGTAGTCGGTGGCCATTTGGAGGCCCTACACCCAAGTATATGCTATGTGAGTGATTTGTTTCGTTGTATGATTCTATTGTTCTTGTAGTTGCCTTGTTTTCTATGTATGTTACAACCCTAACATTTTCCTCTTGGTACTTTGCTAGATGTTGCATATTTTCTTTGTGTAAATGTGAAAGTGCTCGTTGAGCTTGAATAAACCAAAGGAGTAATGCTTAAAATGGAACAGAAGTATGAATGAGCTCTTGACGGATTTCTAGTGATGACAGGGATTCTATTTTGTGGAATGAAGATTATTCGTCTCTATTATGGTTTGAGTGATTAATTTGAGTAAAGTTATAGCGTTCAACCTATTTGTACTTGTCTCTAAATAGCATGAGTTACGGTTTTACTTCCTTGCTGTGAACACGTTCAGTAGTTCTATTCCCTGTTATAGGAGTATGTTTTGCTGCTTTCATAACTTGTAGATACAGTCAAGGGTATAAAGAATGCTTTCGTTAAGGTCATTTTGACATTTGGCATACTACCCTCTGTATATTTAAGACGCATGTTTCATTGTCTTGCTAATATTTCTTGGTCCTGGATTGTTTGCTTACAAGCACGTTTATCGTTGTGTTTCCTTTTTCCGTTAAAGAGCATGTCCGATCTTTCCATTTCGTTACTTAAAGTACTGTTGTTGATTATAAATTTAGAAGCATGATTCACTGTCCATTTCATCATTAAATCTCGCTGTCAAAATAGTTGGTTCACGAGTTTGACTGTCCTGTTTTCATTATCGATGCTGTCATACGTTATCGAAGCATGAACCATTGTTAATTTTGATCTATTATTCCCCACTGTACTGGTCAAATGAAAGCATGATTAGTTACCATGTACTGCTGTTTTCATTTCGGTCAGTTAGAAATATATCTTTGCTGTTATGTTCGATTCATATTCGCCGCTATATTTTGTTAGAAGGTATCAAGCATGTTTTGCTGTATGTTATCATTGTTTCCTGCTAAACATTGTCAATTTATCTTGATATAGACGCATGTTGCGCTGTTCGTTTTGATTCGTTATGTCTTGCCACACTAGTAGATTAAAAGCATGCTTTGCTATTAAATTCGTTAGTGCTCGTTGTCGTATTAATTGATTCATAAGCATGTTTCGTAGCGCTATTTAGTTATATATATTACCATTGTTTATTAGTCAATCACACGCACGCATGATTATTAAATTTTTCTCTACTGCGTTATTTGCCATTTAAGAGTATGATTAGTTGTTCATTTTCGCTGTCATCTTTACTGTTCAAAAGCATGCCCTATTGATTGCCTTGTTGAATGATAATAAGCATGTTCTGTTGCTCTATTGGACAATAATGTTATTTTCATTATTGACAAGAAACCTGTTTAGTCTCGTTAACATGTCGTTACTGTCGTTATATAGAAGCATGCTCTCTCCTTGTTCTTTTTGGGTGTTAATAGTATGTTAGTTCCCGTCTCGTGATTATGTGCTGTCATTACCATCAATATACATATATAGGCTTGTTCTGTTACTTGTGTTATCTGTTACATATCGTGAATTTCTTTAAAGCATTGTTTTACTTTCCATGTACGTATTATTCAATTTCAAAGTGCTAGGTCGTGTTCACGTTAATTGAAACCAAGTAGGGGGTTCCCCTCGGGATGGTACCCACATGCATGAGTGAGGAAAATGCTAAGAACAAGAATGTTCAGGACGGGCGAGAAATGCCCGTCACGAAGAAACCTTGACGGCGGGATACGCTGGAAGGGAAGAAACTCTAAAGGCGGGATACGCCGGAAGAGGGAACAAATAGGGAGTTGGGGTAAATGGGTAGTTCGGATCTAGCCTGGCAGCTAGAACACACCCTCACCAAGTCAGGAAAGGGACTAGTATGAACATAGGAGGTTAGAAGCCAATCAAACTAGGCCATCTCAAAGGACAACCTCCAATCTCCAACTTGAAGTACGAGTAAAGAACCAAGAACCAAAGAACATAACGAAAAGAATTGGTTTGGGTGGCCCCCATTCCAAGAAGAATTAAAGAGAGAAATGCATAAATTGTTTTCCCCCATCTCCTTACTGGGCGAAAGCTCATGTCCTCACTTGTGGTGTAGGTAACGAGGTGATTATGCCAGGAGTTGTAGAAGAGGCCATTCTAGTGGAGCTTGCGATAGATCCGACAGAGACACCAGTGGAGTAGTAGTACGACACTAAGAAATGCAGATGAAGAAAGTTGTAAGGGCTAACGTCGAACTGTTTTCTTTTGCGAACGTTAATTTTCCCTTATCGCCTTTATTTAAATATTATTCAGAATATTATATAGGCCTTATTTGGAAACTCAAAACCTTGGTTCTTAAATTAATGCTTTAACTTCATTTTTTGCTAAACTGTTAATCATAGCTCCTTGATTTCGTAAATGAAATTTCTTGTTTAGTTACGCTTTCGCAACCCTTTGGATTTGGGGATGATTATGTGGAGATTTGGAATCATTAGTTGATGTTTTAAAAGGAAAGTATCCGTTGCGAGAATCTATTTTTGTGCACTTACAGAGTTGCTCCTTGATTTATGATTCGTTTTGCTCAAGGATTGTGTGTTATTTGAGACTCATATTTTTTTGTGGTATTGCTAAGAATATTAAGCATTGTTCCTCCAAATTTGGGCTTAATTAATTGTATGCAAGTGGTGATTTCCTTGTGGTATTTTGAGTAACAGAATTTGCATTGTAAAAACCCTAATCCGAGTGTAAATTTGGTAATAGCATATCTCCGAGTTTAAAGTGAGTTTGAAGCTAAATTTTTGATATGATTCTCTTTGGACTATTGATTTAAGCTCCTGCAAATTTCAGCCTTTACCTCCGTATGCTTGTGAAGATATACTTGTTTGAAATTTGAGGAACGGGTTGATCACTTGGTCTTAGCCGATTGTGCTTGTTGCCTTCCATAGATTCTTGGACTATATCATCTGGTATCAGAGCTTTGCTCATGTCTTTTGCTGCTGTTATTGTGTTATATTGAGTATCCATCATGAGTCCAAGAAGTGGAGTGAACTACCAAATGGGTAGGAGAGTTGAGCTGGATGATTCACCACCTCAGGAAAGGGAAGCTACACAAACCGAAAAAAAATTACAAGCTCAACTGGATGAGGTAAAAGATGCCCTTCAAAGATTGCAACATGACCGTGATGGAACCTATTACGAACATGTTAAAGAACCAAGGACACCTGGTCCTAGAAGAAGATTTAGTACTTCGAGGGAATCACGGGCCGAATGGATAGCTTTGATGAGGAGGAAAATTATGCGACCGAGGCGGATTTCTCTACTAGTCCAAGGAGGAGATCTTACAATCGTAATGAGATGAAACAAGTGAAGGTGACTATCCCTCCATTTAAAGGCTCTAGCAATGGTAGTGACTTCCTCGAGTGGGTGGAAAAAGTGGATCAGATTTTTGATTGTCATAACTTTTGCGAGAAGACCAAGTTTCAAATTGTCACCCTAGAATTGTTGGGTTATACAATTCTTTAGTGGGAAGATACAAAAGCTCAAAGAAGGAGAGATGGTTACGATGATGTTAGAAGATGGGCAACTATGAAAGAAGTGATGCAAAAATGGTTTGTGCCGCCCCACTATAAACAAGAGCTCTATCTTCAACTACAAAATTTGAGGCAAGGGTCGTCCACAATGGAAGAATATTTGACCGAGTTTGATAGTCTCAAAATTCGTTGCTCTAATGATGAACCAAAAGAGCAAAGCGTCATTAGATTTATTAAAGGCTTACAATGGGATATTGGAGATCTAGTGGAGCTTCAACCTTTTAGTTCCATGGATGATGTTGTGCAACTTGCGTTAAAGATTGAAAGACAAAAGAAGCGGAGAATGAAAGAAAGTACAAATTGGCCATTTCAAAAGACCAACACTCCACAAAAACCGATTCCAAAAGTTGATGATAAAGTTAATCTCGTGAAAGCCAATGTGGAAAAGAAGTTGTTTAATGGTCCATCGAAGCTGAGATCTAGAGATTAGAAATGCTTCAAGTGTTTTGGGTTCGGCCATATTGCTTCCCAATGTCCGAACAAACGAGTGATGATTTTAAGAGAAGAATCTAATGAAGTGGTGAGTGAGGAAGAAGAAGAAGAAGTTTCTAGTCATAATGAAGAGTCCATGAAACAAACTTTTTATGCTTAAGAGGGACCCTTGCTTGTGGTAATGTAAATATCTATGGCTATACAGAATTGTGATGATGAACTACAAAGAGAAACTAATTTTCACACTCGATGTCAAGTGAAGGGGAAACTTTGTTCGTTGATTATTGATGTCGAAAGTTGTACCAATGTTGTATCCTTGTAAGTAATTAAGAATTTGTGGATTGAGACGACTCCCCATCCAAATCCCTACAAGCTTAATTGGTTGAATGATAAGGATCCGATTAGGGTAACCAACCAGGTTCGGTTGACCTTTACAATCGAAGGATATGAAGATGAGGCACTTTTTGATGTGGTTCCAATGAATGCAAGCCACTTACTATTGGGGAGGCCATGGCAATATGATAGGAAGACAATCCATGATTGTTTCACAAACTTTTATTCTCTTAAGTTCAAGGGAAGACGATTAACCTGGCACCTCTTAGTCTTGAACAAATTGCCAAAGATCACGAAAGCATGAGTAAAGGGAGGGCCGAGACTTCCTTAATATTATCCAAAAAAAATCTTAAGAGGGCTTTCCTGCAAGGTGGTCTAATAGTATTGATGTTGTTCAAAGAAAGAGTTGAGGAATTAGGATCTATTCCCGAACTGGTATTGAAGCTACTTAAAGAATTTGAAGATGTATTTCTTGAAGAGCTACCTCAAGGATTACCGCCTTTGAGGGGTATTGAGCACCCAATAGATCTTGTATCGAGAGCTGTCTTGCCTAATCGATCGTCATACAAACTTAATCCAGAAGAGTCAAAAGAATTATACAAACAAGTCACTGAATTACTTGATAAGGGCTATATTAGAGAATCATTTAGCCCATGTGCGGTTCCTTCGTTGTTGGTTCCCAAGAAGGATGACTCTATGTGTATGTGTGTTGATAGTAGAGCTATTAATCAAATCACCATTAAGTACCGATTCCCTATTCACCGCCTTGAAGATATGCTTCATGAACTCACTGGTGCCACTATTTTCTCCAAAGTTGATCTTAAGAGTAGTTATCACCAAATCAGTATGCGGGAGGGTGATGAATGGAAAACAGCGTTCAAGACAAAATATGGTCTTTATGAGTGGATGGTTATGCCTTTTGGGTTATCTAATGCTTCGAGTACTTTCATGTGAGTGATGCATCACCTCCTTCGGGATTTCCTAGGGAAGTTTATCGTCATTTATTTCGATGATATTCATGTTTATAGTTCTAATCTACCAACTCATATTGGCCACCTTCGTTTATTATTTGAGACTCTCCGAACGGCACAATTATTTAGTAATCTTAAAAAGTGCTCCTTTGCCCAAGACAAGGTGTATTTCTTGGAATTTATTATTACTAAAGAGGGCATGCAGGTGGATGAAGTAAAGATTGAAGCATCAAAGAATGACCTATTCCAAAGAGTGTATCCGAAGTACGTAACTTTCATGGCCTCACATCTTTTTATTGGCAATTTATTAAGAGGTTTAGCTCCCTCATGGCCCCTGTTACTGACTGTACAAAGAAGGAGAAGGAGTTTGTTTGGACTCTGGCTTGCCAAACCAGTTTTGACTCGATCAAGGAAAAATTGTGCAATGCTCCTCTTCTAGTAGTACTGGATTTTGAAAAGGTGTTCGAAGTTGAATGTGATGCCTTGGGATTAGGTATTGGTGTGGTGCTCATGCAAGAGGGAAAATCGGTTGTGTATTTTGGCGAGAATTAGAGGGAGCCACTTTAAATTATTCGACTTACGATAAGGAGTTCTTTGCGGTTATTAGGGCCCTTGAGGTATGGCAACACTATTTATTATCAAAAGAGTTTATTATACATTCTGATCATCAGGCCTTGAAGCACATTTGTAGCCAAGGAAAGTTAAATCATCGGTATGGCAAATGGGTGGAATTCTTAGAACGCTACCCATATATCATTAAGTGTTAGAAAGGTGAAACTAATCAAGTTGCCGATGCCCTCTCCAGACGATCCATTTTAATGATCGAGCTTAATGCGCGACTCTTTGTTTTTAATTGGATCAAAGAGTTATACGTCACTAATTCAGACTTCAGTAGTATTTATCGAAATTGCATGGATAAGGCCGAATTGCCTTTTTATTTAGAGGACAGATTTCTTTTTAAAGGAGGCAAGATATGTGTTCCTATTTGTAGCCTACGGGAAACTCTTGTTTTGGAGGCTCATTGCGGGGGTTTAGTGAGTCACTTCGGTTGGAAAAAGATGATAGAGGCAATTCAAGAGCATTTCCATTGGCCTCATTTGTGATGGGATGTCCAAAAGATTGTGGAACGTTGCATTGTTTGCAACAAAGCTAAGAGACGTTTCCTTCCGCAGGGTTTGTATATGCCTCTACCCATAACTTCACATCCGTGGGTGGAAATCAGCGTTGACTTTGTTCTAGGCATTCCCCAAACATCGAGATCCAAAGATTCTACCATGGTGGTCGTCAATAGGTTCTCTAAAATGGCCCATTTTATAGCTTGCATTAAAACTGATGATGCTCATCATGTAGCAAATTTATTCTTCAAGGAGATCATTTGTTTACATGGAGTGCCACGTTCTATAGTTTCTGATCGTGATAAAAGTTCTTGAGTGCTTTTTGGAAGACTTTATGGAGAAAGTCGGGTACTAAGTTGCTTTTAAGTACATCTTTTCACCCTCAAACTAATGGGTAAACAGAGGTTGTGAATCAAACTTTGGGGGTGTTGCTTCGAACTATCCTCAGCAAGAGATTGACAGATTTGGATTTGCAATTGCCATACGTTGAGTTTGCTTATAATTGAAGCGTGCATGGGTTGACACAACACACTCCATTTGAGATAGTATATGGGTTTAACCCCCTCACTCTGATGGATCTTATTCCCCTACCGATATTCAACTATGTTAATGAAGACGGAGCTGCGAAAGCTGGGAGAGTTAAGTCTTTACATGAGGAAGTGTGAAAGTGTATTGAGAAAAAGAATGCGAAATATGCTAGACTTGCCAATCGGGGACGTAAAGAAGTTATATTCGAGGTAGTTGACCTTGTATGGTTACATTTATGAAAAGAAAGATTTCCTCATCTAAGAAAGTGCAAATTACTACCAAGAGCCGATAGACCTTTCAAAGTTCTGAACGAATCAACAATAATGCCTATCGCATAGAACTACCCGAGGACTATGGGGTATCATCTACCTTCAACGTACAAGATTTATCGCCATATCTAGGAGAGGAAGAACAAGCGACGGAGGATGTCGTGGGGCAATCAATGGATTTGAGGTCAAATCCTCAATCACCCTAGGAGGATGATGTGCCCCATGGTCCGATCACACATTCACAAGCTAAGAAGCTCATTTCTTCTCTAACATGTTATTATTTTGCAGTCATAGTAAATTATGGGACTTTACGGAGGAGATATCTCATGAAGACAAGGGGGCTCCATTTAACGTCCTCACATGGAGCCATGCAGACTCAATCAGCTAGCTCCTAGTTTCTCCGGCTTGAAGGGGCTACAATAGATTGAAGATTTTTAAGATCATTTGAAAATTTGTTATGTCACACTTTTATGTTTTTAATACTAGATGTTATTTTGGGATTTATTTTGTGATTTCTAGAATATTGCTAGCTTGCATTTTGAGAGGTGCTCGGTTTGTATGCAAACCGAGGCCTCATGCCCTATTTTGTATTTCCAAGGGCATTTTTGTCTTTTTCTTTTGTAAGGTCATTAGGGGGTATTTAGTCCCCTCTAATACATTTTGGAATGCTAATTGGAAAAACCATAAAGAAGATTTCTCTTGGCATTTTGTGTGAAGATCCACGGAGCATCCCTCTAGGTCAACTTCATTCTTCAACATCAGTTTGCTTGTTCTTGCTAGATCTCAAGTGAACCAATTCTTGCTGCCTCTTCCAGCTCCTCTTCCTAGTGTGGTGGTGCTTGTGGCTTGGAGGTAGAAGAACTAGCAACCCTTGGTGGAGAGAGCCATTCTTTGTATTGGCCGAAGTACTCACCCCTCGGATTTGGAAGATTTGCAGACTCCATCGGTTTGTCACAATTCATTTGTCCATCTTTTGAAAAGGGATTCTATTTTCTTAAAGTTCTTGGTTGTATCTTTGTTGGTTTGGGTTCGGTGAAGATTATGTGGAGATTTGGAATCATTAGTTGATGTTTTGAAAGGAAAGTATCCATTTCGAGAATATGTTTTTGTGCACTTATAGATTTGCTCCTTGATTTGTGATTCGTTTTGCTTAGGGATTATGTGTTATTTGAGGCTCATATTTGTCCGTGGTATTGCTGAGAATATTAAGCATTGTTCCTTCAAATTTGGGCTTGATTAATTGTATGCAAGTGGTCATTTCGTTGTGGTATTTTGAATAACAGAATCTTCCCTGTAAAATCCCTAATCTGAGGGTAAATTTGGCAATAGAATATCTTTGAGTTTAAAGCGAGTTTGAAGTTGGATTTTTTATATGATTCTCTTTGGACTATTGATTTAAGCTACTGCAAATTTCAGCCTTTAACTCTGTATGCTTCTGAAGATATACTTGTTTGAAATTTGAGGAATGGGTTAATCACTTGGTCTTAGCCGATTGTGCTTGTTGCCTTCCATAGAGTCTTGGACTCTATCACATTTCAATGTTAGTTTATGTTTCTGTATCTGTTCCCATTTTTGTATCTGTTCCCGTTTTCATATCCATATCTGTATAAGTTTCTGTTTATGTATTTGTTCCCGTATCCGTGTCCGTTTCCGTTTCTGGTTCTATTTTTGTTTCTGTATCTATATGTGTATCCGTATCCATTTCCAGAATTTTCTTTCTGGAAATTTGTTGCCGTTTTTGTTTTCGTATCCATATCCGTATCCGTTTTTGTCTCTATTTTCGCAGCTATATCTGTATCCGTATCAGTCTCTGCTTCTGTTTACCTATCCATCTCCGTTTTTGTATCAGTTTTGGTCTCCGTATCCGTATCCGTATCTGTTTCTGTTTCCGTATCTATCTCTGTTTTCCTATCCATTTCTATCGCCGTATCCTTATCTGTATCCGTAACTATATATGTATCGGTTTTCGTTTCCGTATTCATCTTCATTTTTGTTTCCGTATCCGTCTTCGTTTTCATATCCATATCTGTATCCGTATCCGTATTGGTTTATGTTTTCATTTTTGTTTATGTACCCGTTTCTATTTTTGTATCTGTTTCCACTTTGTCCCATGCATGTGGCTGAAAACTTATGACAGAATCACTCCGTTTCGAACTCCGATCCATTACTTCTTCAATGACAAGAGCTTTCGATACCATTTCAAAGTAAGCCACGTCTTGAGTTCTCGACACCACCACTCCTTCAAAAATTTTTCTATCTTAAGTCCTTGCACAAAGTGGTGTATTCCATGCTCAATGTCGTCCACTCGATACGAGGCGAATCGCGATAACGCCTCAAACTTGCGCTCATACTCTGAAACCGACACTTCTTGCCACAGCTGAGTAAATTCCATCAATTTCTCCGTACTCATTGCGCAATTGAAATATTCATCATAGAAAATCTTTTGAATTCTGTCCAAGTCATTACAGCCACATCCTTAGCTATCCTGATGGGATCCCGCCAAGATCTCATGTCTTTAACCAGCATAAACATGGCACATGCTACCCTTTTATGCTTCTCATATACTAACACCTCCTGTCTTAGCATGTGCGACCATGTCCTCCACTGTCCTAATTTATTCCCCGACACTGTCTAGATCAACATTAAATTACGTATGTAGTTCATCTTTTTGTCTTTCATTTATCTTTTATCTTTTACATTTTTGTTCTTATCTTTCTTTTATTCCTTCGTTCTTATAGGCCTCTCTAAGTTTCGGGACTGCTGTTCCAATTGTTGAGATTATCATCCTCCTAATTCGACTTAGTCCTTAGTCCTTACGTTTAATTGTTTATTTAACCTAGTTTATACTAGGATTTCTTTTTCCTATCGCCTTTCCATTTTCTAAAAATTTGGGCATAGTCTCCTCTATTTTTATACTCCCCCAAAGCTATATTTAGTACATCCTGCATAAAATCCCAAGCACTTCCAGTATTCTCTATCCTCTATTACATACATCAATACACTATAACATAAAATCATCTCTTTATCTTCAAACAGAACATTATTTATGACTTGTTTTCTAACCATGATATCATTTCAGTTGCAATTAAAATCATTAAACTGAGAAAACACTTAAAACAATTCTATTAACGTACTTATAGTTGATGGAGTATTTCCACGTCGAAGCTTGTGTTGGTAGGCAGTATAAGAACCGTTTTTAGAACACAATTGCCCAGATACCAACTGTGACAACCCAATTTTTAATTACTTTAAAAATACATTAAATTTAAAACTTTTTCTTTTCTTTTGTAAACAGCGAAAAACCTTTTTAAAATATAATCAGAGTTCTTTTTCGAAAATGCCAGACTGTTAAAAATCATTTCTTTAGACTTGTTATGAAAATAGTTATAAGTAGTGGAAAACCAAAGTTATAAAATCTTTTCTTAACACATAGCGAAAGCGTAAATAATTTAGTTAAGGAATGCTAGAAAGATTATTACAGGTTAGTTAAAAAATGTTTTTCTCTTTTATTTCCTTTAGCCCAGCCAGCCACAAGTCTCGTGCGTGCAAATTCCTTATCAACTGCTTCCTCATTTGTTCTTTTGCGAGTACCTACACCATTAGCAAACTGTGAGCAAATGTAACAACCCGATCCTAAATTCTTCTGTTAAACGATGTAATCAGACTTTGGAGGAAAGAATTAGCGTAATATATGTACTTACATCGTCTCTATACGTGTTAAGTTATTACTCATAATTTTGTGAAAATCAATTCGGATAAAAACTTGGTCGAAAACGCAAAGGAAATAGATTTTTGGTCCATCAGGACGTATGCAGACGACCTTACAGATGAGACGTGTCGTCCGCAAAATCCCTGGAACATTGCCCGAGCCTTGGGGACGACTTGGGATGTAATCAGGCATACTAACCTCACTGTGCTGAGGGGTTGCGGACTCGGGCGCGGACGATGCGGACAAGAACATGATGCGTCTGCATCAAATTTGTGTAAGTTTGGACACTTTAGGATGATTGTGGACACCTGCGGACGAAGAGAGGAGTCTTCCGAATTGAATTTGTCCAATTCTTGGACACATTCGGACGATGCATACGAATGATGCGGACGAGGAAGAGCTCGTCCGAATTGAATCTGTTCGATTGTAAACCTATTCAGATGACACGTGCGGATGCCAAATGGCATTTGAACCCCGACTACGGATGGTATGGACGAAAGTGGGGATGCCAACTCTCGTCCGAGACCTCAAGAATTGCCTGCAAAAATTAGTCTTGTGGACGAATACGGAAGCGAAGATTTCGTTTGCACCCGTCCAAATCATCGTAGAACTACGAAGATAGAGATTTAAATCAGATTGAAAATGATGCCCAGCCAATAAATTGCCACCTTTCGACACGAAATCGCACGCCCAGGCTGACCAACAATGATTTGTCCACTAACAAACCCTGCTGGACGTACAGGTGGTCTCCAAGTGAGTCTTCCTCCCGCCTATTTACTTCCAAGCTAATTCCTCCTGGGTATTTTGGTTTTTCTCTGGTGGAGTGCTTGCGTGACGGGTAGACGGAGTGAGGAGGCTGCTGTCTGAGTGAAGAGTTATTTTCAAAGGTGAGGATTTGGGTAGTCGTTGGCTTGAGGAAGCCCTACCCACAAGTATTATGTTTGTGTTAACTGTGATTCTCCTTAGCTTTGTGAGAATGTCCATTCTTGTTAATCCATGTATGTTGTGTTCTGCTGTAGTTCTCTAGATGTTCTTACCTTATATTTCTTATTACTCCTTGTTGCCTTGCAATGCTCATTTATCTGCGTAAGTGATTGATACTTGACTATGTGTTCTTGATGTTAAACTTGAGCTCTCTGTAGTTGTAGTTTCATGTTAACCAACCAAGCTCAGTAAAGGAAAGTTTACGAGACGTGGATAATGTCTAGTAACTGTTATGCTGAAATGAAACGAACTAAGAGTTAGCATTCTTCTTCTGTTTTCGTCTATGATATCCTTCTGTTGTTTTCAATTCATGGCATATCACTTGTTCATACATCTATCATTTTTAGTTATTGCATGTTACTTGATCATATATTCCCATAGCTGCTGTAAGTGAATCCCTATTATTATGTTACAAATTATCCCCCATTGTTACTTCACTGCTAAACATGATAACTTGTTATTGCTGATATTATTGCTGCTGTATAACTCAATATTGCTGCCATAGAATTTAACCATGTAACTCTACTGTAAATCTTGTCCTGCTATACAAAACAGCGATAGTTACTTGGGGCATGACTGCTGCGATGTGGTAGCATGTATGAGTAAATTCTTTGTTGCTAATCTTGCTGCTATATCCCAAAGTATGTGTATTCATTTCTCTGCCTTTAATATTGAAGCATGTATATTCATTTCTCTACTGTTAATGTTATAGCTTGTATATGCTCTTCTCTACTGTTAATACTGTGGTCGTTACATAACGCTGATGCATGATAACCCAATATTAAAAATTGTGCCTGCTACATGACAACTCCAACGAAGGATAACACAAAGTATGAAAATCCCTGATAGATGTTCTGACTTGCTACTATTTTGGTCGGATAAACGCTTGCTTAAGTGTTCCAATATGCTACCATTATAGTCGATCTGAAACATGCTTAAATGCTCATATTTATACTATTTTGTTTTAGTCATTAAAGGTATGTTTAGTTCTGCTGCGTAGTCGATTTAAAAGCATGTTAGACGATCGTATTTTTATGTTTCATAGCCGATTAAACGCATGCTTACATATTTGTATTCTTCTGCTGTATAGTCAATTAAGAACATGTTTAGATGTTTGTATAGTTGATTGAAAGCATGCTTATCGATTTATGATTTCCGCGGTTATGTTCGACTAGAAGCATGTTCACTTGTTTGTGTTTCCCGCTGTTTTATTCGTTTGAAAGCATGATTAGCATTTATTTCTGTTGTTTATCATCATTCGAGAAGCATGTTATTTCAAAGAGCATGTTCCGCTGTCCCTCCCCTATATTAATTCACTGCTGTATATGTTCGACAAAATGCATATTTGTTGTTCTGGTTTTTAATATTTTGCTGTTGTAGTAGTCAATTTAAAAGCACGATTCGCGTTAGTTTCTGCTATTCATCATCATATGAGGAGCACGTCTCGCTATTTCATTTCGATTGTTGTAATTCATTGTTCTTTAGTCGTTTGGAAGCATGTTACATAATTTCATTTCGCTATTTATTTTTTATACTCGCACACTACCTTATGTTGATAAACTCGTTCCGTTATTAAATTATTATTATATGATTTCATTACGTTTAATAACATGTAGACTGTTAGCCTATTTATTTTAGATTGACAATGAAGCATGCTTCAGATTTCCATCATTTCTTAAGTGTAGTTAAAATTTCGTTGTGTTAGATAATTATGCTTGGTTGAATCTTAATTTAATCGTTTGGTATGTTACCATAGCATTCTACGTGAATACACC